>CM032447.1:126568015-126813015 GCA_019049505.1 Pachyrhynchus sulphureomaculatus
TATATAAAGTATATATATATATATATATATATATATATATATATATATATATATATATATATTTATATATATATATACAGTATATATATATATATATATATATATATATATATATATATATATATATATATATATATATATATATATGTATATATATATATATATATATACAGTAGAACCCCGGTTATCCAAGGTAACGTGGGGGGCACCCTACTCGGATAACTGAAAACTCGGATAATCCGGATTTGTTTTTTATTCATTCAAAAAATAAACACTAATACTTTAAACGGATGTATTAACGTTTTTAACATATAAATAGGTACATACATTATAAAACAGTGAAATAGGTATCTATGCGCTTCTGTTTCATATTGCATCTTCTTTTTCTCGCTGCAATGTTTCTCCATCTATTAAGAAGAAGCAAATCCGCTGGGGTTGCCTCTGGTTGTTGTTCGATATACCTCAAAGCTTTTTCCAAAGAAGCAAAACCTTCTTGATGAGAGATCTTAGTGGGAGACTATTCATCCACCGCCGCTTCGTCATCGTCATCTGATTTTTTGATTTCCTGAAAGGCATTTCTTCTTCTAAATTATCTGCTGTAATACATTCAACAACATCTCTTGTCACATTTTCGCAACCTTTTAATTTTTGCATTAATTCAAATAAACTTTTTTACATATATATATATATATATATATATATATATATATATATATATATATATATATATATACATATATATATATATATATATATATATATATATATATATATATATATATATATATATATATGTATATATACATTCATATATATATATATATATATATATATATATATATATATATATATATATATATAGCTATATATATATATATATATATATATATATATATATATATATATATATATATACATATATATATATATATATATATATATATATATATATATATATATAAACATACTTTGACGGAAGAAAGAAGTATATCTAAAGTCAAGTTAACTTCTTAATTAGCTAGTATAATGACAAATTATATTATATATTTCGTTCTTACCTTGGAACAAATTTATAGGGAAACACTAGTTTAGAAGAGAAGATTATAAACACACAGCTAAACGGGATATTATTCTAACGACTTTCATTTTGGATTTTCAAAAACGGATAAGCAAAGGTTTATTAGTTTTGGATTTTTTTTACTTCCTGGGTTTATTCTCAATGTTTTGAAAACCCGGAAAGTGAAATCTATAAAGCGTTGTTTTGTTCTTTTGCCTTTGCTTAAAAAGGTAAGATTTTATTGTAGAATATGGTAGTATATTTTGCTATATTCTTTAAAATCTGTTTTTAAAATAATTCTGTTTTTATTTTATTGAATTTCTATCTTTTCGAAAATTTCTAGTTTTTTATTTTTGGCATGTTCGAAATTAAAAAAAGAAATGTTTTTTTGCTATGGGATTTCAAAGCGTTTTTAATTTTATTGTCATATTTGTGACCATTTATTATATTTTTTAAATGTTGACTAGTCTGTATAGATATATTGGCTACTGCAGTCTTTACTCTTAAGTATGGTAAGTTGTAATCTTTCGCGTATTATACTTTAATACACCGAAACTCTTTTTTAGGAGGTCGTGACCTTCATGTTTTTTTTTAAACATTTTAATATTATGCGGAGAGCATTAAGTAAAAGGCAGTGACATATAGTTTCTCTGTTTGGTTTGATTATTGTTACGTCTTTAGTTGCTGTTATAATATTTTTAAGTTCGTTTTCTAAAAAGTGGAATGAAATATTGCAAATGCTGATACTATTTTAAATTTCATTTTAAACGTATTTTATTGATATTTTTATGAAATAATTCAATAAGGAAAATAATAAAAAAAAATTTTAGATGCTATTTTATTAATATAAAATTTCCTAATTATAAACTCCCAAAAATTAGCTACTAATGTAGCTAGTTTTTGGAAGTTTATACTTAGGAATATTAAAAACTGCAAGATATCAAAATACGAACCAAGTAGAGGGATGTCAGTAACGTAACCTTTTTTTGAGACCTAAAATACCAAATATCCTAAATACTATATACCTGGTATATCTGTAACATAAAATCTTGTTGAAAGGGATTTTAATCCTATGGATAAAAATAAAATAAAGCTTTTTTGTCACAGATTAAATCTGGTACACCTTTAGCCTTATGTGGCATTGTGTAAAGTGATATTGTGCGAAAAATCTCTTACAAGTCAAAATCGCATTTACCCACTTACTTGGAAAATAAATAAGGATCTGGTAAGTAATACGTTACTTATACTTTCTGCCGCCCCCCACAATAAAGTATTGTTAAAAAAAATAACATTTTACAGACACAAATTTTATCATAAGATTTTACCTATATGTAACATAAAATTATTTTTCAAGGATTCAATGTTTAAGGCCCAGTCGTCAGTAACAAATTTTAACAAAAGCCTCTCATTAAATGTTAGCAGGTTCCATTTTGGTTTACAGGTGTAAAGTGTATGCTAAGCCTACAAAATTGAAAATAAAATGAAAAATTATAAAAAAGACATCGAAAAACTAATAGCACCACGTCTATACAGTAGATAGATTTTTTAGTTTTACTGTAATTTAAAAAAATGATTTAAAATAAAACAGCTGGTTTAACCCCTTCAGTTGTAGTTGGAATCGTGCTTCCAACCTCATTTATGATTAATTTAACATTTTTTTATACCGTTAAATATTTTGAAATTGACTATTAAGAGGTTTCTCGGGATGCTAATTAAGAATCTGATGACAGGTTTGAAAAATTCAAAATCGCGGATCCAATATAACGGCCAGAGAGTACGTAATTCATTTATTTCTTTGAGTAATTTAGAATTTTTGTGTTTTCAGTAACTGTTTTCTTTGTACCTGGATGTTTAAATGAAATATAAATACTTTACACATAAAGCTTAGACTTTTGCCTTTCACTTACAACCTTTAAATATATTTTTTTTATTTTAAGTTTAAGTTGTATGATTTTTTTAAATTTTAATGATTTTCTAATATTGGGCATACTTTTAATTGTAACTAAAAAAAATCATCCAACTTTTTTGGACCATTTCGTACTGCTACAGCAAATTCTCATATTTTAAAACACAATTTTTAAATAACACAGACAAAAGAGCGAGAAATTTATGTATAGATTTTTTTTATCATCGTGAGAATTTTTAAAAATTCGGATAGGTAATAAAAAAGTGTAGCGCACCAAACAAATTAATTTGAATCTCTACGCGCACCGCTCGAAGTTTAATCGATATTACTTGTTTTCGGAGTGTAAAAAACGAATTAAAAGATAGCTTCTTGAAAAGGAGACTTTCAGCTTTCCGATAATACATTAGTATTATCGGAAAGCTGAACAATACAAAACTATTAAGTTTTATTTTTGTTGCTTTATAATTTGTAAAACCTAATCCTTCTGCATCAAACTGTAGCAAACCTTTTTTATCGCATTCTACGTCCAAAAAACTACCTGTGTGCCAAAATGCAGCCTATTAACATATAATGAGAGCTCAAAACCCCTGGCTACTAGATTATTAATAAAATTGCAATAAAAAAGTTAAAATATGCTAAAAAAATAGAAACAGGATCGGTCAGTTTCTATATTTCGCCAAAATCTTTGAAAATAAATGAAATTGATAAAAAAAATTAGTTTAGTTTTACCAATCATCTAATTTTTTTTTGTTTAATTGTCCTTTTTAGTGTTCCGACAGGTAATACTTATGGGATGACTTCGGTGTCCGCCTGTTTGTTGGTCATATCCGATTTTCTCGGAAACTATTTGACATAGAAAGTTAAAATTTGGCACAAATATAGGAACTGATGACCCAATCAAAGCCATATAGCTTTGAAAGTTAAATTTTGACTTAAGGGTTTAAGGGGTAAAATCTGAAGTGAAAAAATTTTTTTTCTAAGATCATCTAGTGTGATGTCAAATGAAAGCTTGTGAAAATACAATTTCAAAAAATATATATGGTTTAATATTCTTTCATAAAGTCTAGTTTAAGCGAAAATTATAATGAGGGCATTGCGTTTGATAATTTATCTGGTATAAAAGAAACTATTTGTCTTGATAATATAGTAGAGTAGTACTTCGTGGAAAGTTGTGAATTAAACCGGGACTAAGAACTACGAAATATCAACAGGTATTTGGTACAACCAGTAATATCATGATGACTGGTGACCAGCGGATAGTTACCGAGGCAAAATAATATATATTATGTTATAATTAAACAAATATTTAGGTAGTAAATAAATATTTAGGTAGTAAAAAAAAATAAAAGTTTTAAACTTTTACTATAAAGATGTCTCGCCTTTTATATATTCTTGGTAATTCTAATATTGAAGATGAATGTGTGACTGAATTTCATAGAATACTTCAGCAATGACGGTAGGGACCATTAATTGTGCACGTCAAACTTGCACTTGGCTGGTTTTTAGTGTTTCGTACGGAATACTTATAAGGTGACTTCGGTGTCTGACTGTCTGTCTGTCTGTCACAACCGATTTTCTCCGAAACTATTTGTTATAGAAAGTTGAAATTTGGTAATAATATAGAAATTGATGGCCTTATCAGGGCTGTGTAGTTTTGAGAGTTAAATTTTGACTTAAGGGGTTAGTTTCCGGGAGTGAAATCGGAAGTGAAAAAAAAAATTTTTTACTAGGTCATCGAGTGTGGCGTCAAATCAAAACTTGTGAAAACACGAATAATATATATATATATATATATATATATATATATATATATATATATATATATATATATATATACATATATATATATTTATATATATATATATATATATATATATATATATATATATACATATATATATATATATATATATATATATATATATATATATATATATATATATATATATAATGTAATACTTGCGCACACTCTTCTTTGTATTATTTTTAAAAAATCGCAAAAATATATGGTGTATAATAATCATTCGTTTACTTTTATTACAATAACGTATTATTACAACTTACATCTAGAAAATTGCTCTTAAGATTAGCTGACCCGTATCCGAAAACTATAAGACAGAAGATAACATCTATAATACTTAAGTTTTACATTTTCAAGCAGGATATATCTACAATTCCGGGATGTATTTTTCTGTTTTTTCAAATTTAGCCATATCATAAACAAAATCGAATAACAGAATTTGTTAGTGTAAAAACGGCCAAAAATGCAATTAGGGCTTTGTAGTCAGTCTTGAATTACCTGAAATTTTCTGAATTTATCATAAATATTTATTAAATTAAATAATATTTTTTAATTTTTCACATATTTAATTAGTTGTTGTGGTTTTGCTTTGCTTGAGGAGTATGTTTATCTACCTTTAGGGTTAATTCTAATTCTACTGTAAATAATTTTTGCTCGTTTTTTTTTTTTTTTTATGTGTCTAGCACACGTGCTGCAGGGAAGTCCCTAAAGAGCTCCAGGAGCGGCAGGTGTGCGGAAAAAGCAATTCACGTTGTTCTTGAATAGTTGTAAATTGTACTCGGTGGGAAACACAGCGCTGGGCAAATTATTCCAAAGGGATGATGTTCTCCATATAAAAGACTGCTTGAAAAGCGTTGTACGCGAAGTAACAAGCTGAACCTCATACGGATGCGAAGCACCAGCGAGACGTGTATTTCTAACATGCACCGCTTTGGGAGGAATTAAGCGGGCTACATCCTTCGAACACTTTCCATGAAAATACTTGTAGAACAGACTCAAGTCGCCAACCGTTCTTCGATGTTCCAGCGAATCAAGGCCGCCGGTCAGTTCCGGGTCTCCAATCAGACGAACAGCTCTTCTCTGAACAGAATCCAACAAATGCAGTGTATGTTTGGGAGCGGAGCCCCAAACATGGGAACAGTATTCCATAGTTGGTCGAAATTGAGCTTTGTAAAGAATTAACAGTTGTTGAAGATTTCTGGCTCGAAATAATATTCCTAACTTTTGAGGAGCTCTCCTTGCTATGCCTGCAACCTATTCATGTCAGGGCATATTTGCTCCTAAACTAACGCCCAACAAATTGAGCGACGATGCTAGGAGAATGGAGTGCCCCGACATAATTATGTCGGGTTCAGCAACGTTAACTTTTTTAGAAAAAACTGCCGCCTGGGTTTTGTAGCGTTAAATTCCACTTGGTTACTGTCACCCCAAGATAGAATTTCTTCCAGGTCTTTGTTAAGTTGAACGACCTCCTGCTGTCTGCGGATATTCGCCTGAGCAGCCGATGTCTGAGCGTTCAAAGTGAATGAAGAGATAAGCGTACTGTCGTCTGCAAAGCTGTAGATTGGATTCCCGGTCTTTTCCAGCAGATCGTTAATATAAATGAGAAAGAGAGTAGGAGACAGTATGGAGCCTTGGGGCACAACGGCGTTGATTGTGAAGGTGTTAGAAAGAAATCCGTCGACCGCCACTCGTAAAGAACGCTCTCTGAGGAAACATGAGAGCCACAAACAGAACTTTTCAGACATACCACAAGAGTGTAGCTTAGCCAACAGTCCACCGTGCCAAACACGGTCGAATGCCTTGGATATGTCAAGAGCAACCGCTCGAGATTCTCCAAAGTGTTCAATTGCGTTGCTTCAAACATGTGTTACTTAAGTCGGAAGATCTCCTGTTGATCTATGTTTACGAAAGCCATATTGGTGATCGCTAATAATATTGAATCGTTCAAGATGTTTTAGAAGATGCTGATTGATAACCTTTTCCATGACCTTCGATATTATTGAAAGCAGTGCGACAGGTCGGTAGTTATTTGACAAAGTCTTCTTGCCTTTTTTAGGTATCGGCTGAACCGTGGCACATTTCCAGCAGGACGGAAATATTCCCTTTCTGTAGGATAGGTTGAAAAGTCTACAGAAAACTGGTGTTAGTTCCCTGCACAGTTTTTGAGAACTATGGCAGGTATTCCGTCAGCGCCAGAAGCCTTTTTGGTGTCTAGCTTCATTAAAAAACGCTTTATGATATGCTGTCTGAACACAACATCGGGCATCTTTGACTGCAATATGGGAATAGTAGGTGGTGTTTTTCCTTGGAAATCGACAGTAGAATGTGAAACAAAGAGTTCAGCCAACAAGTTCGCTCTCTCAACAGGTGTGGTTGCAATGGAATTATCTGACCGTGTGAGTGGTGGTATGGTGGATTTGGTGAAATTTTGACTAACTGCCTTAGCGACTGCCCAAAAGGACCTGGAATTGTTGGGAAAAGCGAGAAGTTTGTTTCTAATTCGTTGATTGTGTGCATCCTTGGTTTCGCCGATAATTCCTTTGCATCTGTTCCGGGCACGAACAAAGGTGTTACGATTTATGGTGTTAGGATTTTCACGCCATCGTCGGTAGGCAATATGTTTAGAAGCAACAGCATCTTTGCATTTTCGGGCAAACCAAGGCTTGCCGTTGGAGGGGCATTTCTTCGAAAAAGGGATGTAAGCTTCCATACCATCGGAGACCTCCCTGGCGCATTCAGATGGGTTGTCGGATCGAAAACAAACGTCGATCCAAGGGAAAGTTCGAAAATATTCCATGAGATCTTCCCATTTAGCAGATTTGTAGTGCCAAATCTTGCGCGGCCCAGGTGCCTCTCTGTCACTGATTGGCAGGATACTCGATGTCGAAAGCAGTTTATGGTCGGAAGAACCTAACGAAGGATTTACGGTGACCGTGTAAATCTCCGGATTGGTGGTTAAAAACAGATCAAGAAAACTGGCGAACTCTCCGTCTCGATCGGGGATCCGTGTTCGTCAATAAGCTGAGTTAAGCCACAACTGATTGAGAATGATTCAGCTTCACGACCTTGTTCATCGGTAGTATTTGAATATTTAAGCCAGTTGATATTGTGGATATTAAAGTCGCCCAGGATGGCAATTTCGGCACTTGGATAGTTAATTTGTAAATGATCGATCACTTGGTGGTCGATTTTTGTTCGTTATTAATTGCCTTCAATTCTTAACATAAATTAAAAAGTGCAGAAATTATTAAGAGCAGTATATTGTAGCAAACAACTTCAAAAACCTTGCAAACATTTTTCGTTTTGTCAACTATTGTTGTGGAGTAATAAAATTCAAATTACCCTGAATTAAACAAAAGTTAGAAAAATGTTTGATCGAGAACTTTTCACAGATGTCCAAGTCATAAACAATGGTTTATAAAAACTAGAAAAATTTTGTACCAGAACAAAAAATATATTGCTATTACATTATATTAAAAATTCCTAAATCCAGAACGTTAATGCCCAGTAATTTAAATAAAATACTCAATATTATCAGACTAAAAATACTGGAAACTTCGACTTCCAATTCCCATACTACAAAAAAATTAGAAAAAGCTGCATATACAAGTTGAGCCGCTCTTTCCAGAACTTCCGTCAGCCGTGTTTTTCTACGGATTTCTTCATTTGGGATTATATCTCTCAACCTCACCCAAGCATAACTCTCTCCATTACACGCTGCGCCATTCGAAGTCTGTTCATCGACTTATGTGTTAGCGACTTCGTTTCAAGACCGTACGTGAGAACTGGCAGTACACACGCCTCGTACGTTTTCCTTTGGAGTTTTAAAGGGATAACTTGAGATCTGAAATTAAACCCGAGTTTACCAAAAGCTGCCCTTTCCTAGTATTATTTTTTGTTCGAGGTATATATTTTCGGATATGTTCTCTAATGGCCGATTTTCCATGGTAATCGTTATTTGCTCTGGGCTCATTATCTTTTTCTTGCTCAGGTTCATTTCCAATCCGACTCGTGACTATGCATGATGCAGTTCTTCCAACAAAGCTGTTAATTCATTGGGTGTAGTACCGATTAGAACGATATCATCCGCAAATCGTAAATAATTTAGTCGTGTTCTGTCTATGTTAATCCCCTAATTTGGCCAGTCTAATGTCTTAAAAATGGTGCGGCTTTTTTACTTATATATAAGTCCAAAATACGTAATGAATATACTATTCATTACTATTGTAAGGTCATATATAGGATGATCCATTTATAGTCTCATAGATGTTTTTTGAATGAGCAGAGGTGAGAAAAGTTGCGGTAACTAGTTGCTGGATGGTTTATATACCATTGCGTGATTTAATTTTTCACATTGCTTTTGTATGAAAAAAAGACTTCGACACGACTTCTCACCGCAGTACCACGATGATTGAATAACGAGCTGGATATTTAGCTGGTGTATAATAATCATTCGTTTACTTTTATTACAATAACGTATTATTACAACTTACATCTAGAAAATTGCTCTTAAGATTAGCTGACCAGTATCCGAAAACTATAAGGCAGAAGACAACATCTATAATACTTAAGTTTTACATTTTCGAGCAGGATATATCTACAATTGCGGGATGTATTTTTCTGTTTTTTCAAATTTAGTCATATCATAAACAAAACCGAATAACAGGATTTGTTAGTACAAAAACGGCAAAATAAATGCAATTAAGACTTTGTAGTCAGTCTTGAACTAACTGAAATTTTCTGAATTTTTCATAAATATTTATTAAATTAAATAATATTTTTTAATTTTCCACATATTAAATTAGTTGTTGTGGTTTTGCTTTGCTTAAGGAGTATGTTTATCTGTCTTTAGGGTTAATTCTAATTCTATTGTAAATAATTTTTGTTCGTTATTAATTGCCTTCAATTCTTAACATAAATTAAAACGTGCAGAAAATATTAAGAGCAGTATATTGTAGCAAACAACTTCAAAAACCTTGCAAACATTTTTCGTTTTATCAATTATTGTTGTGGAGCAATAAAATACAAATTACCCTGAATTAAACAAAAGTTAGAAAAATGTTTGATCAAGAATTTTTCACAGATGTCCAAGTCATGAACAATAATTTATAAAAACTAGAAACATTTTGTACCAGAACAAAAAATATTTTGCTATTACATTATATTAAAAATACCTAAATCTAGAACGTTATTGCCCAGTAATTTGAACAAAATACTCAATCTATCAGACTAAAAATACTGGAGACTTCGACTTCCAATTCTCATACTACAAAAAAATTAGAAAAACCTGTATATACAAGATAGAAAGAGTATGCTTTAGTTGAGCTGCTCTTTCCAGAGCTTCCGTCAGCCGTGTTTTTCTCCAGATTTCTTCATTTGGGATTATATCTCTTAACCTCACCCAAGCATAACTCTCTCCATTACACGCTGCGCCATTCGAGGTCTGTTCATTGACATGTGTTAGCGACATCGTTTCAAGACCGTACGTGAAAACTGGCAGTACACACGACTCGTATGTTTTCCTTTGGAGTTTTAAAGGGATATCTCGAGATCTGAAATTAAACCCGAGTTTACTAAATGCTGCCCAATCAAGATCCACTCTTCTAGAAATTTCTGCTGTTTGGTTCTCCTTTCCTAGTATTTTTTTGTTCGAGGTATATATTTTCGGATATGTTCTCTAATGGCCGATTTTCCATGGTAATCGTTATTTGCTCTGGGCTCATTATCTTTTTCTTGCTTAGGTTCATTTCTAATCCAACTCGTGATTATGCATGATGCAGTTCTTCCAACAAAGCTGTTAATTCATTGGGAGTAGTACCGATTAGAACGATATTATCCGCAAATCGTAAATGATTAAGTTGTGTTCCGTCTATGTTAATCCCCTTATTTGGCCAGTCTAATATCTTAAAAATGTTGCGTCTTTTTTACTTATATATAAGTACAAAATACTTAATGAATGTACTATTCATTGCTATCGTAAGGTCATATATAGGATGATCCATTTGTAGTTTCATAGATATTTTGTGAATGAGCAGAGGTGAGAAAAGTTGCGGTAACTAGTTGCTGAATGGTTTATATCCCATGGTGTGATTTAATTGTTCACATTGCTTTTGTATGAAAAAAAGACTCCACAGGTAACAAATTTTTTATAGCATAATTTTCTATATTACACAAAGTTGACAGTTGAAATTTATGTTAAAATCTTCAAACATTAATCCAACTCTAAACTAATGGCACCCGCTACTTTTTCGATACGACTTCTCACCGCAGTACCATGATCATTGAATAACGAGCTGGATATTTAGCTGGTGTATAATAATCATTCGTTTACTTTTGTTACAGTAACGTATTATTACAACTTACACCCAGAAAATTGAGCTTACAAATAACTGAACCGTATCCGAAAACTATAAGGCATAAGATAACATCTATAATACTTAAGTTTTATATTTCGAGCATCATCTACATTTGCGGGATTAATTTTTCTGTTTTTTCAAATTTTTGTCAGTATAAAAATAGCTAAATAAATGCAATTAGTGTTTTGTAATCAATCTGAATTTATCATAAATGTTTATTAAATTAAATAATATTTTTTAATTTTCCACATATTTAATTAGTTGTTGTGGTTTTACTTTACTTGAGGAGTATATTTATCTGTCTTTAGGATTAATTCATATTCTATTGTAATTAATTTTTGTTGGTTATTAATTGTCTTCAATTCTTAACACAAATTAAAACGTGCATATTTTTTAGGTGTAGTCTGTTTTAATTCAATAATAAATGAAACAAGAAATTATTAAGAGCAGTACTTTAAAAACCTTGCAAACATTTTTCGTTTTGTCAACTATTGTTGTGGAGCAATAAAATACAAACTACACAGAATTAAACAAAAGTTAGAGAAATGTTTCATCAAGAACTTTTCACAGATGCCCAAGTCATGAACAATAGTTTATTAAAACTAGGAAAAATTTTGTACCAGAACAAAAAGTATTTTGCTATTACATTATATTAAAGATACCTAAATCCAGAACGTTAATACCCAGTAATTTGAATAAAATACTCAATACTATCAGACTGAAAATACTGGAGACTCCGACTTCCAATTCCCATATTACACAAAAATTAGAAAAAGCTGTATATACAAGATTGAAAGAGTATGCGAAGAAATATATAAAATAATATTAGCTTTTTTTTATCAGTATCAGTACTTAACATGTACGCGGCCTAGTCAAGGAAACAAAATAAAATACTTACAAAAATATTTTTATTTTTCGACGTAATCTCCACTTAGCTCTATGCACTTCTTCGACCTGCTTTTCAAAGCCTCCAGACCTGTTCTAAAAAAAAATTCCTCAAGGTCTTCAAAATACTGGTTAAGTGCAGCTTCGACTTCTTCATTTGATGAAAATTTCTGGCCACCAAGGTGTTTTTTAGGTTTGGAAACAGATGAAAGTCCGAAGGTGCCAAATCAGGAGAATAAGCCGGGTGGGGCAGCAATTCGAAACCACAATCACGAATTTGAGTCATAGACTCAACAGACGTGTGAACGTGTCCTGATGGAACAAAACTTTCTTTCTTGACATAAATGACGCAAAAAGATGCAATAGTAAGTCGAGTTTATTTTGCCTTTTCGAAGGGAGTCCGCCATAATAATACCTTTAGCATCACAAAAAACTGACGCCAACACTTTTCCAGCACAGAATTAATTTCGCTTTCTTTGGGGTCGGTTCACCAGATTTTTTCCACTGTTTGGATTGTTGTTTTGACTCTAGAGTATAGTGATGAACCCAGGTTTCGTCCATTGTCACAAATCTGTTAAGAAAATCTTACAGATCGGCCTCAAACATCTCAAAATGTTCGTACGAGATACCTATAGTGTCTGCCATCTCCCTGATAGGTAATCTACTGTCGTTCAATATGAGATCACATACTTTGTCGATGCTTTCTTTAGTCGTAGACGTCGTGGGCCAGCCGGAGCGAGGGTCCTCTGCGATGCTCTCTCGTCCACGTTTAAATTCTGCAACCCATTTTTTCATAGTGGTATATGACGGAGCAGATTCCCCTAGTGTTGTTTTCATATTATCGTGGATCTCCTTTGGTGTTTGTCTTTTTTTAAACAGGTTCTTGGTGACCGCACGTTGTTAAATTTTTTCCATTTTTCCAAAAATGCTGCACTTGGTCTCACTAATCTCCTTCTAACCCAAAAACCACAAACTCTACAGCAACAAAATTTTACACTGTGACAGCCAAAGAAAGTATGAACTTATTGAGGGTACTATAATAAAAATATTATATTTATTTTTTTGGTGTGGTCGTGAACTTTTCAGTCCATCCTCGTATCTATGACAATGTAGTTAATGTAAATCACCATAATCCTAGTTTTCTCTTATAAAACTCTACTGGATCAATACGGTACATCAAGTAGTTACTTGGCATTTTGTTCATCTTCATTTTGTGACTTTTGAGATTTAGTGGAATAATGGAAATGTTTTATTTCGTCTTACTTTTGGATTAATTTTTGTTTTTAATAAAAAAAAATTCTTAAACCGGAAATTTTAGGGTATTTCAAGAAAAAAAATAAGGTAACTAAATAATTGGCAGCATTTAATCACTGGATTTATTTTGCGCAATTACGCTCGTTTGTGACATTTACTAATTAACTGTAATATGTTTTTTTTTCATATTCCTACTATTTGCCATAAAATCATTTTAAATTTAACTGACATTAGTTATAATGAAATAAACTTATGCTTTCCGCGGTTATGTGTATCTCCTGAAAAAGTTATTGAATTAAAAAGAATTGAATTAGACTTGGCAGTACATTACAATTTAAAATGTAATGAAAAATTTTGAGTGTAAGAGCAATGCTCTGCACTTGTCAGATGAGTAAGGCCAATTATTCCTATTTTTCTTTGTTGTATTATGTATTTTTCTATTGACAATGAAATTTTTTACTATTTTTTTGATTTTAAGAATCTCTATAGTTTAAGAAAAACTTCTCAAACTGTTATATTATGCTGTACCTAAACTATTATCTGTTAAAACCTTGGCACTCGTTGATATCTTGTATGATTTATTGAAAGATAGTAATCCAACAAGCTTATTATTAAATTATCACTCATTCATTCAATCAATAACTCTCAAAAACAATTAATTTAATTCCTATTTCATTTAAAATGAAAAATAAACATAATCACTGAATTGATTCAGCTAATGTTTGGAGCAAATACTACTCTAATCATGCATCCTTAAAAAACACTGTGCTCCTGTATTTTTTGAACATCAGCTAATGTTTGGGGCAAATACTACTCTAATCACGCATCCCTAAAAAACACTGTGCTACTGTATTTTTTGAAGATAATAAAAATTATACTAAAAAGTGATAAGATTACTTCGGTGTCTGTCTGTGTGTCTGACCCATCCGATTTTCTCCGAAACTATTTGACACAGAAAGCTAAAATTTGGCACTAGTATGGGAATTGATGGTCCGATCAGAAAAGTAAAATTTTGACATAAAGGGTTAGTTTTGGGGGGTAAAATCGGAGTTAAAAAAAATTACTAGGTCATCGCGTGTCAAATGAAAGCTTGTGAAAACACGAGTTCAAAAATATATATAATGTAATACTTGCGCATACTTTTCTTTGTATTATTTTTAAAAAATTGTCAAAAATCGCTATCCCACCCCTCATCTCGAAAAATAATGATCAAAAAATTCTGGGATATTCTTCACAGGGTGTAGATTGAACGAAAATTATCACAAGTGCATTACTTTTAATAATTTATCTGGTATATAAAAAAAACAAACATTTCAAGGTCATCGTTTGGGGTGTGAAGTCATTGATCATTTTATATCTCCATAATAAACATTTTTATTTTAAAAGCAATCAACTTACGCAACTACGCAAGTCTGACTTGCATGTGGCCGGTCATTTGTATCTGTTGGGAACTAACAGTAAATACAAAGGAAATAATAACAATAAAATACCACAATGAACAAGGGTATACTTTAAACCAAGATAATATGCTTTTAATATGTAGCCAACGAACCTATTCTTGATTTAATTACTAATGTAAGATAGAGAAACTATTTTTTTTGTGATACAAAGAGAATGAAGAGACAAAAAAATTTAAAAATCTTTCAGAATAGTTTTTCACAATACTTCCGTCAACTAAGGAAGTAAAAAGTCAAAGGGACATATGGAAAGCAATCATGTTTACATAAATCTTTGTTCTTTTATCAATGGCTATGGCTATGAATAAAAAATTTACAATTCTTTATGTTTCTTAATTAGCTAATATTTTCGGCAAGACGGATAATTATTTAATAAGATACTATACGATACATTCCCTTCTTCTTTTCGGCCTGCTTTCATCCACTCCTGGATGTAGGCCTCTTCCAAATCTTTTCATCTTTTCCTTTTCCTGTTCCAATTTTTTCCTGCAATATTCTGGATGTAGACTCACCACCTTCTTTGAAGTCTTCCCATATGCCTCTTATTCTCTCTTGGGCGCCATACTGTAAACTTAAAGGCCCATCTGTCGTTGTTCTTTCTCGCTACGTGGCGAGCCCATGTCCACTTTAGTTCAGCCGCTCTTTCCAGAGCATCCGTCAGCCGTGTTTTTCTCCGGATTTCTTCATTGGGGATTATATCTCTCAAACTCACTCCAAGCATAACTCTCTCCATTACACTCTGCGCCACTCGAGGTCTGTTCATCGACTTATGTGTGACATGACACCTTTTCAAGACCATACGTGAGAACTGTCAGTCCACACGACTCGTACGTTTTTCTTTGGAGTTTTAAAGGGATATCTCGAGATCTGAAATTAAACTCGAGTTTATCAAAAGCTGCCCAATCAAGACCCACTCTTCGAGAAATTTTTGTTTAGTTCTCCTTTCCTAGTAGTATTTTTTGTTCGAGGATTATATTTTCGGATATGCTCTCTAACGGCTGATTTGCGATGGTAATTGTTATTTGCTCTGGGCTGATTAACTTTTTCTTGCTCAGGTTCATTCGTGACTATGCATGATGCAATTCTTCCAACAAAGTTGTTAATTCGTTGGGTGTAGTACCGATTAAAATGATATCGTCCGCAAATCGTAAATGATGAAGTCGTGTTCCGTCTATGTTAAGCCCCTTATTTTGCCAGTCTAATGTCTTAAAAATGTCCTCCCATCCCAGTGTGAACAGTTTTGGTGAGATCGTATCTCCTTGACGTACTCCTTCTTTTATCGATATTTTTGGGTTCTTCATGTCTTCATTTACTAGTATTTGGATATACGTATTGTCATAGATAAATTTAATGAGGGTCGAGTATCTGGTGTCTATCCTATCGGTTATCTAGGGCTCTTAAAACTGCTCACATTTCTGCTCACATTTCTATAGACTCAAAGGCTTTTTGGTAGTCTACAAAAGCCAAGTGTAAGAGTATATTATATTCTTTCTCAGTAAGCGTACGTAGTGCCTGTAGGTGGTCTATTGTGCTAAATCTCTTTCGAAATTCAGCCTGTTACGGAGGTTGATATCAATCCATCTTGTGCTTTAATCTATTAGTTATTATTTTTATATATATATATATATATATATATATATATATATATATATATATATTTATTATATAAATGGGACAGTACACTTATAGGACGATGATTTTCTATTTTGTCTTAAGCACCTTTTTTTCCATATAAGAACAGCCTCAGCATTTTCCCATTTTTTGGTATTTTTCTCAGCAATATCCTTACACTTTCCCTTAAGTTCTCGCTTCCCGTTTTTAACATTCCTATTCAGTCGGGCTTCTATTGGTTTTCATGTGCTGGAGAACTGTTGTTAGTTCGTGGTTAACTAGGAACATACGTTACATAGCTGCATTAAAAATTTAATAAGTACATAAAAAACGTAATAAAAATCACATGTTCTTATTTAAAATTTTTAATTTGCTGTTTAGGTACAAATAAAATCTTACTAATATTAATAATATATTATTAAATAATATTTAAATCATTTTAATATGAAATTGTCTCAAAGATCCCATAAAAATATAATACATATTTTCAGTTATTAAAAAATTAATTAATCATAAAATTTAGAAAAAAATCGGTAAATTTACCCTTGAAAACATGCAGTTCTGAAATTTTCGCATTTTTCAGTTTCTCAAGAAAAGAGAAAGTACAATTCCATAATATGAATAAAATCATATAACCTATCAACATCAGTCTCTTTCATCCTCTTTGTCTGAGATATTACTCAAAAACTATGGGTCTTATCCTTAAGTCAAATATTATAATAACATTTCATCCAAGCATTAGACCAATAGACCGACACCCTGACAGTCGGGCAGACGGACCGATGGAAATAAGAATATATATATTTTTTTTGGATTTAGGAACACTAAAATGTAAAGAAAAGCAAAAAATACAGGAACTAATTCTTTTTCTTCAGCAAGGGACGTAAAAACAATAATTTATCTACTGTGCTAGATGTAGTTAGTTTCACTCAATTTAACTGTTTGTATTTTTAAATCTTTTTCTACAATCGATTTAATATTTTTTAGGTTACTCTGTAACCAGATTTCAATATCTTCTACGTGCTATTTCTGTAAAAATTGGGAATAAAGAAAAAGCAAGAATTCTGAAATTTGAAGTATATTATGACATATGCTCAACCACCCTTCTAACCCTCTCCAGCATTTCTTTCACCTTATATATCTTTTTTGTATAAATAATCAAATCAAAAACATAAAATGTAAAAAAATGCCAAGTTTCGCAACGCAGTCCTTCCACCACAAAAAGTTGTGAGATCTCATGTAAAACCAAGTCAGTTATTTTAGTTAGTATCTATGGAAGCACCTATTCAACAACTTTGTCATAAATTGTTATCTATTTAGTTACCTACCAACATTTATAGTGACCGTATCAATATTAGACATATTTATTTCTATAATAAATATAATGACTTGGCAATAGCACGGCAACATACTCACATAAGAATAATCTACTATTTAAAATACTTTATTCTTAAGTGCACTATTTAGACTTACTTAGCAATCGAAACAGTAGATTATTCTTATGTGATTACGTTGCCGTGCGATTGCCAAGTCATTATATTGATTATAGAAATAAAGATGTCTAATATTGATACGGTCACTATAAATATTGGCAGGTAACTACCTTTATACGACGTATTATTTGCCGGGACTCACGGTTGACCTTGCATTATGCTATGTATGGCTGAGCGCTGCGCGCTCTCCACGCTCTATCTCAAAAACGGTTAAGCATATAAAAACATATTTAGAACAAAATTTGTAGGGAATTTAGGAATATAGCTGGTATAGTATGTCCTCTTGGTCGCTAAAATTCAGGCTTCTAGCTTTATCCACAACGAAGTTACAGGGGGGTCGAAAGTGCCGTAGAGGCTTCGAGAAAAGGATTGTACGGCTGTGCTTTCTGCTCGACTTGGCGGGGGCACTACCGTGCCCCCAGATTAGTTAATTTTTTAATTATATGCTAACTAAAAAGCAGGCAAAATTTTTGTAATAATATTCAAACTATGCAATTTTAAAGCTTTCCACACCTTTTATTCTCTATTCCTGTTAATATTGCAAACAAAAAAAAAAGATATTGTAATGTTTCGTCGTCTTAGCTCAAAGAACTTTAAAGAATACCTATAGCACAACAAATACAAATCAACCTTCTAACTCCCTTCCTCACCTCTTATACCTTGCATAATTATATATAGTACATAAATAATTATGCTTAATCATTATCGCAACCAAAATCCTAGAAATATTTCCATAATACTATTGAAACCCTAAAAAATTTGACCCCACGACGCCCCTCATCCCTCCTCGTATTAAAATTTAAATTAATAAAAATGAAAAAAAATAATGAAAACCAAATTTTCAGATTCCTCGACTCCTCAAACCCTAAAAAAGACCTAGAACACCATATATAGGAAGTAACCCCATTAATCTCCTACCCCAGCCTTTAACCCCTTTCATATTTTACTATAAACCAAAAAAACCTGTAAATATCTAAAAATGCTATTGAAATTATACAATATTAAGGTACTCCGTCCCTTTTAGCGCCTTCCGGATTTAAACTTCAAAGCCATGAAAAAATAACCTAATTTTCTGATTCCTAGACTTCACAAATCCAGAAAAGGATGTATAATGCGATATATTGGAATCAATCCCCTCTAACTTCCTCCCCCACCCTTTTATTTTAATAGAAATATTTATGTGAAAAATTTGATTATTATTCAACAAAAAAAACTAGGAAAACTTCCATATTACTCTTAGACCCTTTTACATTTTATCGACCCTCCAACTTTTTCACCCCTTTGACCCAACCCAATATCATTTAAGAACTATAGGTTTCATCTCTTAATTAGATGTTATCTACGTAAAAAGTTTGAAATTGATATCTCATTTCATTCAAGAGTTGTCGTGCCAACAGACCGACAGACTGACAGAGCGACAGATCAGCAGACCAAAAGACCAACAGGTCGAGACTGTCAGACCGACTGACAGACAGACCGACAGAAATAAGTGACTATTTTTAAGATCTAGGAACACTAGAACGTGAAAGAAAGCAAAAATCTCCAAGTATGATTTTTTCATAAATACAATATTTTCCTTTAACGAGGAAAGTAAAGGAAACCAAAATTCTAAAATTTAATAATTTATTGTTTTTCATAATAAGATTAGACGGGCCCGCGGTTCCGCTCGCGTGGACTTGATTCACTACTATCGTCACTGCTTATTCCTTATGTTACCCAACATAATAAAATATCTCCCATTATTTCTCCATATCTCCCAATAATTCTCCTTATTTCCCATTATCTCTACATAATTTCCATTATCTAGGCTTATCTCTGCTCATCTCCCATTATTTCTCCTTATCTCCCATTATTTCTCCTTATCTCCCATTATCTTATCTTATTTCCCATTATCTAGGCTTATCTCGACTTATCTCCCATTATTTCTCCTTATCTCCCATTATTTCTCCTTATCTCCCATTATCTCACCATAACTCCCATTATCTAGACTTATCTCTGCTTATCTCCCATTATCTCTCCTTATCTCCCATTATTTATACTTATCTCCCATTATCTCACCTTATCTCCCATTATCGAGGCTTATCTCGACTTATCTCTCATTATTTCTCCTTATCTCCAATTATTTCACCTTATCTCCCATTATCTAGGCTTATATCGAATTATATAGAACATATATATAAATTTATAAAAACACGTAAATCGGATAAGTGGTTCTCGAGTGACAAGCGCACTAACAGACAGACAGAAAAACGTTGCATTTTATATATATTGTATTCTTTGCTACATGATATTGTTCCATATTTAATGCTTTAGGGAGTATATTGCAAGAGAACGCGCTAGCGGCAAACTTTTCTCCGACTTAATTCACTATTATCGTCACTGCTTATTTCTTATGTCACCTAATAAAATATATCCTATAACCTGGCCAGAGAACATACGTATGGTTAAAAAAAAGCACATAAATCGGATAAGTAGTTCTCCAGTCATAAGCATACTAACGGACGGACAGACAGACAGACAGACGGACAGAGAGACATTGCATTTTATATATATTATAGATATTCTCTGCTACATAATATTGTTCCATATTTAATGGTTTGGACTGTGTATTGCAAGAGAACGCGCTAGCGGCAAACTTTGTCCGACTTCATTTACTATTATTATCACTGCTTATTCCTTATGCTACCTATCGTAATAAAATATAGCCTATAACCTGGCCGGAGAACATATGTATGTTTTAAAAAAAAAAAGTACGTAAATCGGATAAGTGGTTCTCCAGTGATAAGCGCACTAACGGACAGACAGACAGACAGAATACGTTGCATTTTTATATATATTATAGATGTAATAAAATATATACCTATAACCTGGTCAGAGAACATATGTATGAATTTAAAAAATCACGTAAATCGGATAAGTGGTTCTCGAGGGATAAGCGCATTAACGGACAGACAAACAGACAGACAAACATTGCATTTTATATATATTATAGATATAGATTATTATTATTATTATATAACCTGGCCAAAGAATATATGCATGAATTTAAAAAAAGACAGGTAAATCTGATAAGTGGTTCCCGCGTGGTAAACGCACTAATGGACAGACAGACAGACAGAGAGACATTGCATTTTATATATATTATAGATTATACATTACAGATATTCTTTGCTACATAATATTGTTCCATATTTAATGGTTTAGGCTGTGTATTGCAAAGGCACGCGCTAGCGGCAAACTTATTTCCGACATCATTCACTATTTTACGTCACTGCTCATTCCTTATGCTACCTATCGTAATAAAATATAGCCTATAACGTGGCCAGAGAACATATGTATGTTTTAAAAAAAAAAAACGTAAATCGGATAAGTGGTTTTTCAGTGATAGGCGCACTAACGGACAGACAGACATACAGACAGACAGACAGACAGAGAGACGTTGCATTTTATATATTATAGAAGAATTCTAATAATAAACATTAGGCATTAAGTCTTCAACTTCATAAAAATTTACTTTAAAAAAGGATCCTGTACGTTACAGTGTGTGTCCTCATATCTTATTTATATAATTATATTATATAAATAAGAAAAAAAATCGAAAAGATTAATAGAATTGAATTTTACAAAGGCAAAGTCATGCATACTGTAGAGAAAAAAAAATCCTAGTTCAATGCATTTTCAATGCTTTTCTCAACAAAGAATTTTTGATCCTTTACGTGTCTCAAAGAGAATATCTTACATTGACACCATCAACAAGGATCATATATCTTGACGTTTTCGGTAGGCTTGGGCATAAGCCCTATTGTACTTTTTTCTCTTGTGGGCTCGAATTTCAAGGTGAATAATACACCGTTTCTTCGTACATAATAAGTATTAAAGTAAACAAGGTCCGGGATGCTTGATGTTTAAGGAAATACGGGCCTTTTGTGTGTAATTGATACGTCCTGAGTTTCGAAGGTTATGCAGGTTTATTTCATTTGGTGGAGCTTAGGCCTTTACTACGACTAGCTACATGAAAAAAAAAATTATAATCTTCTAATATATAATAAATAATGGAAAAAAATAATTTATGTGACACGTAGGCTGAAAAGTTTTTGGTCTAGCTACTTAAAACACATTGAAACACATTTTTCTTGCAAAATTCGACCTTATTCATCAATATAATCTCCTTTAATAGCGATACAATCAGTCCAACGCTTTTCTAACATTTACTTACATACATTTTCTAACATATACATACATACATAACACTTTCGTTTAAAAGAATTTGTCTTTACCTTCAAAATAGGCCTCTGTTTCGGCGATAATTTCTTCATTGGAACAAAATCTCTTTCCCATGAGTATTTTTTTGAGGTCTGCGAATAGATAATAGTCACTGGGGGTTAAATCTGAAGAATACGGTGGATGAGGAAGCAATTCGAACTTGAATTCATGCAATTTTACCATCGTAACCATTGACTTGTGACGCGAGATGAAAGAGCACTTTTTCTTGTTCATTTGCGGCCGTTCCTTTGCGATTTCTACCTTCAAACGCACCAATAACTTTATATAATATTCCCTATTGATGGTTTTTCCCTTTTCAGCATAATCGATGAAAATTATTCCATGAGCATCCCAAAATACAGAGGCCAAAATCTTCCCAGCGGACTATGGTATCTTTTGTCGCCTCGGGCGGCTTTCACCGGCTGCTGCCCACTAAGCTGACTGCCGATTTGATTCCAGTGTGTAGTGTTCGATCCATCAGTTGTCACAGATCGCATGAAAAATTCCTTTTTATTGCATTTAAACAGGTTCAAATAGCGCTCAGAATCATCAACACGTTGTTGTTTTTGGTCCACTGTGACCAATCGCTGTACCCATTTCGAACAAAGCTTTCTCATATCCAAACGTTCATGCAAAATATGACCAACACGTTCTTTTGATATCTTTAGGGTGTCAGCTCTCTCACGCAATTTCACTTTACGGTAGTCCAAAACAATTTTGTGGATTAACCACCTCATTTGGGCGTCCAGAGCGTTCAGCATCATTTGTGTCTGTACGACCGCGTTTAAATTAAGCATACCAGTAAATGACGAGTGATTTTCCAGGACAGAGTCCCCGTAACATTTATCAAGCCATTGCTTTGCTTGAACGTTATTTTTTCCCATCAAAAAACAGTATTTAATCAACACACGAAATTCGATTTTTACCATTGTTTTCAAAATATCAAAAGTAGCGTCACCCAAACCACTGTAACTTGTAAACTAATCGTCGAAATGTCATAAAATGTTGACATGTATCTTTTGAAGGTTGGTACTTCCTAAAAACCATATGGTTGTTTTGAAAATGGTTACATCTATGTGTCAGACCAAAAACTTTTCAGCCTACTTGATATACCACCTTTTAATAAACTATAAATATGCCATAACGGAATATTACGTTCATTAATAACTAGGTAAAAGAGTACGCCTTTTTATCTCTTCATTTATGTTATGTGATAATACATTACATTGTCTCATATTTTTACCTATTGTTAGTAGAGATGAAAAAAAATCCTGTTCTAAAATTAATATTGAATTTGATTCTCACAAGCACGAATAACTAAATTCAAGCAATAAAAAACGTTTCAGAGATATTTATTATTAAAACCAAATATTTTCGTCCATAGTACAAACTATTAATATCACGACCAGATGATGATGAAAAAATGAAACAGTAAAACAATTTTCAGATTTCTTGACTCCAAGAACCACGATATATTCGAAGCTTACATTCTAACTTCCTCCCCCAATTATGTAACCCCTGTCATGTTCGGCTATAAACGGCCCAGAACAGAAAAAGGTGGCAAGACTTCAGGGAGGATTTCGTCGAGAAGTGGACAGTACAAGCTGATGATGATGTATAAACAATTATGTTTAAAATTTGTTCATTATCTCAATCATTAACTAGGAAATATCTCATAATACTCTTGACACTATAAAACTAAGTCGACTTTCTCTTACTAGTAGTAGTAGTATGAGTGAGAATTTAGACAAGCAAATCACAGAGATTTTTTTCGAACATCGATTCAGGGTCTAATGGCTGAGGGAACCTATAATTTAATATGGAATTCAAATCACATGATCAGCATATGGTACTTTCTTAGTCTGCTATGTTACGGTCTTGTTCTCTACTTCTTCACTGGCTGCGTACCTTTTATTCCATGATTACCTGACAAATACTTATGATTGGTTTATTGGTCAGTTACGTTAGTTTACCCTCGAGTTTATAATTATTTCGATCTTAGTTACATTGTGCATTAAATCCAACAAGACCAACTATAGAAAGACAAAAAAGTCTTGCTCACATATGAGTATGTACATAAACAGACCTGTCTTTTCACGTATTCCTCTTAGAATAACACAAATTACCTGTATAAAATAAGTGTAGAAAAATAATACAATAGATCCGATCTAAGGTAAACTGCGTTAGTGTAATGACTTAGTCCAACATTTTACGTTTGCTTGTGCAACTGTTTCGCACCAGTTGTTCTGATCGATTCAAATTGAATAACACAGGCCAACAAAAAAATATTTATGAAAACTTTTTAAACCAATACATCTAAGGGTTATGTATTTTTAGATGCTGAAACCGTATCTGGTATCAGTTTTTTGGTATCACGCACAGTTCTCTCACAATATGACATGGATTAAATTTCAAAATAGGGAAGAAAATCCTCTTTCTGCTTGAAAAACTGAGCAAACTGCTAATATCTTGTTCTATAATGGTAAATAGATGTTCCAGATTCCAATAAATGTTTTTCTTTCAGCGTAGAACCAAGCAATTCTGCTTTTTCCTTAGTCAAACCCAAATCTCTCACTAAATCATTTAACTCTTGTGTAAACAACTGTGGTTTTAAATTTTTTAGAGAACATTGAAACTCATCATCATCCGGTCGACTTTCATTAAATTCGGGACTGGACTGTAAAACGTCATCAATAGACTGAGGTGGCTCAGGTCCATGCCCTGCCGGCCGATTAGCTGAAGTAAAGTTTGGATAGAAAATTTCTTTTTTATTTGTGGAGTTATATCCAGAAACATCAACGCTGCAAAAATAAAAATCATTTGAATGGTTTTCTTGCTTTCTCCATACCATAGGTACTGCAAATCTAGAAACTTTCTTTTCTTTCTTATACCATTTCCTAAGATCCTCGACACAAACATAACATACTTTGTGAGGAGCCCAGTATTTTTCTTGATTACCGATTTCTACACCAAAATATTCAAAGTATACTTTTTTTACAAAGTCAGTAATATTTCTTTGATGTTTTTAACTACAAACTCACCACATATATAACAAAAAGTGTTGGGAGAGTTTTTACAACCACGATTAGCCATACTTTCAGTGTGAATTAAAGCACATGGATTAAACACTGCAATGCGAGGTTATATTAACTGGAAGAAAACAAACAGCTGTGACATTTATCGGAACTGCCAACCTAATAACATTTGATTTTACTGCCCACCTTATAAAATTCTGATTTTAATGCCAACCTAATAACATTCGAATGAAAAAAAATAAACTTTTCACATTTTGATTATGAAAATGTGAAAAATTGGTGGGTGATACGACTTTTTTACTATTATTTTCGGACTCAACATACCAAAAAACATGGGAATCAGGTAAAATTATTAAAATAGTCTTTTCATCGTTGGCCTGTATAATTTAAAGAATTTCCTTAGATTTCATTGCCACTGATTGGTTTGAAAAAGGCTATTATAATCAAGTCTGCACTTATTAAAAATGAACGAAATTCTGTCATAACCTTAATTAAACATAGCGAGTGTCCTAATATAAATAACCGGCATCATGTTAGACAGAATAAAAATAAAAAGGTTTTAAAATTATCAAATGTGTTATCCTTTTGAAACAAATAATTGTGATATTTTTTAATTGACCGTAGAAATAATGTAGTTTTTTCCAATACAGATATAGATCGTAAATATTTTTAAAGGTTAGTTATATTGTATCAAAATTTATAGAGAATTAATTTTAAAAATTATTTTGAAAAAAGTAAAACGAAAAAGTACGAGTATCCGTACTTACTATTACTTAGCACCTTGCTCGGCATCTGCAGATTCCGAGCTATCTCAAACTAAGCATAGACTGTCGATAAGAATTCTCTATCTGGAACGGCGCTCGGTAGGCGTCTTCAGACTTGCAATGTTGTCGATTTGCTGATTTCGATTTTCAAGTAATAAGTTCATCTCCGACATCGCTTAGAGACGCCAGGTAGCCTTGGGTTGTCCGTACATGCAGGCACATTTGTCTCGATTGAACTACAGTTATTTTGCTGTCGAGCGAAAAATTTACCCAAATCAAGTTCCAATAGGTTCGCTCACTTTCCCGACATAATATACAATATAAAATAATGTGTAGTAGCCTGATCTCTGTTGTAAAATAAGTTTTTTGAGAGTATTAAATTATCTATAATATATATAATGCAACGTCTCTCTGTTTGTCTGTCTATCCGTTAGTGCCCTTATCACTCGAGAACCACTTATCCGATTTACCTATGGCCAGGTTATAGGATATATTTTATTACGTTAGGCAACATAAGGTATAAACAGTGTGCCGCTAGCGCGTTCTCTTACAATACACTGCCTAAACCATTAAATCTATAATATCTATAATAAATATAAAATGCAACGTCTCTGTCTGTCTATCTGTCTGTCCGTTAGTGCACTTATCACTCGAGAACCAGCTATCCGATTTACTTGCTTTTTTTTTAAACATACATATGTTCTCTGGCCAGGTTATAGGATATATTTTATTACGTTAGGTAACATAAGGAATAAGCAGTGACAATAATAGTAAATCAAGCCCATGTAAGCGGAAATGCGAGCCTGGCTAGTTTATATATATTATTTGAAACACTGACTCAACTGAAATGAATAGATCAACAGGAGATCTGACTTATGTAACACATATTTGGAACAACGCAACTGAACACTTTGGAGAATCTCGAGCGGTTGCTCTTGACATATCCAAGGCATTCGACCGTGTTTGGCAAGATGGGCTGTTGGCTAAGCTACGTTCTTATGATATGTCTGCAAAGTTCTGTTTATGGCTCTCATGTTTCCTCAGAGAGCGTTCTTTACGAGTGACAGTCGACGGATTTCTTTTTAACGCCTTCACTATCAATGCCGGTGTACTCCATACTGCCTCCTACTCTCTTTCTCATTTATATTAACGATCTACTGGAAAAGACCGAGAATCCAATCTGCAGCTTTGCAGATGACAGTACACTTATCTCTTCATTCACTTTGAACGCTCGGACATCGGCTATTCAGACGAATGTCCGCAGACAGCAGAAAGTCATTCAACTGAACAAAGACCTGGAAGAAATTCTATCTTGGGGTGACAGTAACCAAGTGGAATTTAACGCTACAAAAACCCAGGCGGCAGTTTTTTTCTAAAAAAGTTAACATTGCTGAACCCGACATGTCGGGGCACTGCATTCCTCTAACATCGTCACTCAGTTTGTTGGGCGTTAATTTGGGAGCAAATATGTCCTGGCATGCACATGTTGCAGGCATAGCAAAGAGAGCCTCTCAAAAGTTGGGAATATTATTTCGAACCAGAAAGCTTTACACTCCACAACAACTGTTAATTCTTTACAAAGCTCAAATTCGACCAACTATGGAATACTGTTCCCATGTTTGGAGCTCTGCTCCCAAACATACACTGCATTTGTTGGATTCTATTCAGAGAAGAGCTGTTCATCTGATTGGAGACTCGGAACTGACCGGCGGCCTTGATTCGCTGGAACATGGAAGAATGGTTGGCGACTTGAACCTATTCTACAAGTATTTTCATGGAAAGTGTTCGAAGAATGTGGCCCGCTTAATTCCTCCCAGAGCGGTGCATGTTAGAAGTACACGTCTCGCTAATACTTCACATCCGTATGAGGTTCAGCTTGTTACTCCTCGTACAACGCTTTTCAAGCAGTCTTTCATATGGAGAACATCATCCCTTTGAAATAATTTGCCCAGGACTGTGTTTCTCACCGAGTACAATTTACAGCGATTCAAGAACAACGTGAATCGCTTTCTCCGCACACGTGTCACTCCTGTAGCGCTTTAGGGACTTCCCTGTAGCACGTGTGCTAGACCCATAAAAAAAATGAGAGCACCACAGACATATTTTAATATAATTCCTCCATTATAGGTGTTTTGTTGATTTTCTAAAAACTTACTTAGCTTAATTAAACCACTTACTGGATTCTCGGAGGCAGCCATAGCATAGTGGGACCCCAGTTCAAATCTCAGCTAGGGAATAATAAATTTAAAAAAAATACAACGCGACGGTCTCCTTTCTCGTGGCAAATCACTCGTACTATCACGTCTAGAAAAATCCTCTCTTTGGCACCAGCACTAAACTGTAGATCCCCTTTGTCTGAGGAACACTTAAACAGGCACCAACCACAACTGAATCTTCATTTGGACCAACCCTATCGAGAAAACTTTCGCAGACTTCAATTGAACAATGTGGGATATTTCTCTTCTAATTAAATCCAAATAATTGAATATTTATAGTATTTTGTCTACATACCTATTCTAAAATTTGTGTTACTGAGATCCAAAATTACATTGAAAAAAGTTTAGTATAATAATACACTATAATAAAACTCAAAATACCTTAAAATTTGATACCACTAAATTTTTTTAAAAAAGTAAAACCAATGTTTAAATATTTATCTTAAAAAATATGAACAAATTGTAACAAGAACAAATAGTAATATTTTTAATTCTACACTAATTCTTTACCCTATTTTTCCATCTACGTTTCTTAAGAATCAAACATATTTTCAAGTTCAATTAAGGAAGATCCAACCGAAGCACCCATCCTTTATCTAATCGTGTGCATTGCAATACTATAAATTGATCCTTAACTTTATTGCATAATATTTATGAAAGCATATTAGAGAATAAGAATGTTATTATCGTATAATTTATTTTCTAGTAACTTTTGTCTATTCCATTCAGATAATTTAAATGGGTAGACTTCATCTGTGAAGCCTCTCTTTCACTCAGTCAATAAAAACCTCTAATAAAAAAGGCACAGTAATTTTTAGTGCCTTCTGGATGAGGTGAAACCGGTGTTAATGTTACCTGGAAAGCTATTTTGTCTAGATTTTTAAACGTGCTCGAATTTGTTTTTTCGAAAAGGTTGGAAAATTATGTTAAGGCGAAAAAAAAATTTGGATCATTTCGAAAAAATTATGATATCCCTATCTTTTTAGTCCACATTTTTTAAAAATATTATATTTGATTAGGGTAGTTAAAGTCAACATGCTCAGATATCTTTAATTCTTTGGAAAACAGGAAAAATTAAAAACTGTTGTTGTTAACAAAGTTTTTTTGGTATAAATGAAATATATTACACTATTACGGTGGATGACCACGACAATTTATAAAGGAAGTTAGGTCTTGTCAAAAGTTAAACCAATGAATTTATAAATGGTATTTCAAAAAACAACCATTTTTATTTTTTTTCGAATTACTCTAAAAACAAACTTATGAAATGATTGTTACCATTTTAAAATTTAAACGTTTACAAGACAAACTATACAATTTGTTTTTTGATTACAATATTTTTAGTTAGACTTCAAAAATAAATACCAAATATGTCTGGAGGTATAGGCCTAGATTACGTAACCGTTAATAATTAATGACATGAGTTTATGGGAAATTCAAGTAAAGTAAATTATAATTCTATAAACTTTATGTGACAATGGAGTGGCATCTAGAAAAAAATAGGCTTTTAAAGTCTTCGATGTATAAAAAACAGTTACATCCTTTTTGGACTTGGAGGCGTTTAAATATGCTATGTAGCTTTTTTTTATGAGCAAATTTTTTAAAATTAATGGTCACTGGCCAAATAATTTTATAAACTAACTTTAGAATACTAGAAATATTGGAATATTCAGTTTGCATATAACAAATAATGATGCGAGTGATGCAAATATAGATTATATATGGATGTTTAAAGATAGTTTTTGGGTTTTAAATAAAAAATCATCTTAATTATAGCCTAGAATAACATTCTTTAGAAAGATAGAGATTTAACAGTCTCCAGATTAAACATTTATCCAGATATTTGAATCTTCAATTAGTTTACGTAAATAAAAAATAAAAACGAATGCTTTTACTGCGGAATAAAAAAATTATAATAATACTCATTATATTTTACTATGTAATGATTTAATAAAAATAAACACCCAAAAATTACCTGATGATGTCCTAAAATAACACCGTAAATTTTCAGTTATAATTTTATTGTTCGTCTTTATACTTTCAGATAAGTGTCATGTCTCTTCCCCTGTGTTGTGTCAGCTTCTCAAGTATCGTTTTAAACACCGTACGTGTTCAAGATCGGATCCCATCGCGGTTTGTTTGCCCTAGACGTTCCGTATCAATATCACTGGATAGTATAGGATACAGGATAAGAAGAGGATGAGATAAGTTGTAACCACATTTAATTTGCCTATTGAAGATATAGAAAAATGATTTTTGATTTATTAAGTGAAATCTAACCTATACTTATAACGAGTTATTTCACTTAGTTGAAACAAGCAACAAAACAACATATGGAATCATGTATTATACCTAAAGGTGTCAGAAATTAGATATTAAAAAATACTAAATATTTAATAAGAACTTGAGTTGTCGCAAAATTTTCGGGCCTATTTAAGTCAAAATTTAAATAGTTCTTTTTTCATATTTCAAATAAAATTCATTAAACCAAATAGGTGCTGTTTTTATGCATGAACTTTTGCCTTTTTTTTTGTAAAAAGTATTACAGCAAAAATTCTGGAATTTCTGCGCAAAGAACTAAACCGAGTGATTTTCACAAGCGTCTTTTAAAGTCAACTTTACACTATTAAGAACGTTCTGTATAGACGGAAACATGTGGTAATTTGACGGCCCACCGCCAAGCTCTCTCACCTTTTGCTGGGTAGTCAGAGATACGAGGCTGGTTTGAAAAGTCCGTGCAAAGTCCAAGAGATGGCACCACCGGCGCGTATCGAGGTCATGTTTAGTTAGTAGCATCTATTGAATGAACGCACACCAAGTTTCAGCCATATTGGTCTATTTCTTTGTGTTTGGCATTCGTGTGAATCAAGGAAGTCGAGTGATTTTCAAGAAATGGACGAAAAAGAATTTCGTGTGGTGATTAAACATTACTTTATGAAAGGCAAAACGCCTCAGGAGACTAAAGAGAAGCTTGATAAACATTATGGTGGCTCTGCACCTTCGATTAGAACAGTTTATAAGTGGTTTCAAAATTTTCGGACTGGCCATATGGGCACAAGTGACGCTGAACGTTCTGGACGGCCTGTGGAGGTTAGGATTCCAGAAATCATTGATCAAATCTATGATATGGTGATGGATGACAGAAGAGTTAAGGTGCGTGAGATTGCTAGTGCTGTGGGCATCTCGACTGAACGGGTACATAATATTTTGCATAAACATTTGGACATGAGAAAGCTATCCGCAAGATGGGTGCCGCGACTGCTCACGCTTGACCACAAACGGAATCGTGTGAAGTGTTGCAAGGATGGTTTGCAGCTGTTCCAGAAGAATCCGGAGGACTTTAAGCTTCGTTTCGTCACTGTGGATGAAACATGGATACATTACTATACTCCTGAGACCAAACAACAATCTAAACAATGGGTTACCAAGGGGAAATCTGCACCAAAAAAGGCGAAGACCGTTCCTTCGGCCGGAAAGGTTATGGCGAGTGTCTTTTGGGATTCGCAAGGGATAATCCTCATCGACTATCTGGAAAAGGGTAAAACTATTACAGGTGAATATTATTCATCGTTATTGGACCGTTTGGAAACCGAGCTGCAAGAAAAACGCCCGCGATTGGCCCACAAGAAAGTCCTTTTCCATCACGACAACGCACCAGCACACACCTCAGTAGTTGTGATCGCAAAATTAATGGAAATAGGATTCCAACTCGTTTCATATCCCCCCTATTCTCCAGACTTGGCTCCCTTGGACTACTATTTGTTCCCCAATTTGAAGAAATGGCTGGCGGGACAAAGATTTTATTCAAACGAGGAGGTGATTGCAGACACTAATGGATATTTTGCAGACTTGCACAAATCCTATTATTCGGAAGGGATCAACAAACTAGAACATCGTTGGACGAAGTGTATAAGCCTAAAAGGAGACTATGTCGAAAAATAAAAAAGGTTTACCCCAAACACATAAGTAGTTCTTATTTTTGCACGGACTTTTCAAACCAGCCTCGTATATGTGGTTGGCCGTTGTCAAGATGGAAAATATCACTTTTTCTGTTGACCACTACCGGCCACTTCCTTTGCAATCTGGTTAATTATTGGCAGTAGAGAACAGAGTTAATCATTTTGCTACGTTGTAGCACCTCATGACTTTGTAATTCCACCAAACCCCAGTATTTTGGCTTTGCCACTATTTGCGCAGCTTCACCACGTTTCGACCATGAACTTTTTAATACATTATTCCCGTATCTGATCCATTTTTTATCGTCTATAAACAGGCGTTTCTCAGATGGATGACCGGTCAAAAAAAATTTTTATGGTAAAATCATGTGATTTCTTAAATTACTGTTTGATTGTGGTTGTTTAATTCCTTAGCAATATCATAACCGCTTACGTGCCGCTGTTTCTCAACTTTTTACAAGATACTTTAAAGGTTGGTCGACCAAAGCAAGAGGCATTTTAGACACCAAAATTTCCAGAAGAAAAGTGAGCAAAAAATAAAAGCTGTTGTATCGTGGCTAAAAACAAATTTCTTAGATAGCGATTTGTTTAGAAATTTTATTCATTTCCAGTACGTCCATTTAGACTAAATTAATTAGTTTGACCACACACACTAAGCCCTCTAACTATTATTATATGAGGTGAGATAATAAGAGTGTATATTGTAGGTCTTAGGATATCTTCACGTCAGTAACCTAAGTAAAGATTCTACAGAAATGAGATACAAAAAACTTAAAGTATCAGAGACTTAAGATATTTCAACTTACAGTATGGAACTTAAGATATTTGTGAACTTAAGATTTCATGATTATTACTAACTTAAAACTAAGCTTGGTCCAGTTTCATCTCCTGGGTAAAGATTTTGAAGATCTTGAGCAGTCAGTCCTGTTATTGGTGGGAGTTTTGTAAATATTTTTGATGGTGATTTTGGGATGGTGGGTGGCTTTGTCCCAGAATTTGAGCTGTGCATTGCTAATGAATTTCTGAATGGTTGGCATTTGGAGGTTGCGGTGGATTTGTGTGGATGAACCATGAGGCGTTTGCGATACTGAGAAATGGGTAGAACTTGGCTAAGAGCTGGTTAGCCTTTTTGATGGACGCGGCGATTTGGTCTTTACATACTACCTGCTTCAATCAATCCAGATCTGTCTTGTATTAGCAGAAATAGACAATTTAAAAACTATTTAGCCTTGAAGAGGTTCGATTCTTCTGGATAACCCATTATAACAAGTTCAATTAAAAAGGTCATATGGTATATTTAGAGAAAAACATATTTTTTTGGAAAACGACATGCAAAAGAAAAATAAATAGTAGGAACTAAAAAACATTATTATTTCTTCAATAAAAATTTTCAAAAAATATTAGTAAAACATTCCAAGTGAAAAAAAAATATTATTCTATTTCTTGGTTGTTTTAAATTTTAACCGCATGCTGTATACCATTTTAATCTACTACTTAAAACCGACCAGAACATAAAAATGATATAACGCTAAATATAATATAATCTGAAATTATTTTTTTCATAACTTTTTTTGCAACATAAAACAAAGAAAAATTTATTACAAGTGAAATTTCACACAATATGTACAGAATGTGAACAGTTAATTTCCAACCAATGTCCTATTTCGTTCAGAAGAAATCATGGTAAACAACCGAAAAATAGTGAGACCAAAATAAAAAAAAAAGGAATAAGGAGACCGCGATAAATGAAAAAACTGTTAATTTTTAGCGATTTCAAATACTATTAAGAAATTATGATAACCGATAATTGTTTATTGGCTGCCAGGTAGCTTTACGCAATTACTATTTTACAATGATATATACACGTCAGGGACCTACCTAACTTAGCCTAGGTAAGGAATTTATATACTTAACTTAAGATATTTGAACTTAAGATATTTCATGAATATGAAATTTAAAATTAAGCTTAATGATAATTAAGAATAATTTAAGCTAATTCAGAGGTAGTGAATTGCTGGGTCTGGAAAGACGGCGACAAGCTTGGTGTGGGGGGGCGTAAGCTTCCTGACTGGTGGGTTGGGGTGGTGTGTGACTTTGTCCAGGAATTTAAGCTGAGTGTTGCTCATGAATTCCAAGATTATGGGCATCTGGAAGTCTCTATGAAGCTGGGTGTTGAGTATGAACCATGCGGAGGGCCTTGTTTTCGACTGTCTGAAAGGTGAATCTATATGTTCGTGACATTGGGCACCATGCTGGGCTGGAGTAAGTCAATCCGGCTCTGACGATCATCTTGTAAATTGTCAACTTGTTCCGGGTTGACAGTTTACTGGAGTTGCTGAGGAGTGACCAGAGCTTGCCAAGGAGTTAATTTACTTTCTTGGTAGAAATGGCGACCTGGTCCTTCCATACTAGCCGCTTGACGTAGTGGAGGCTCAGGTAGTTGATGCTGTATGACCACTAGAGTAAGGGCCATGGGCGTGGTGCTGCGTGCCTTGGTGAACATGTTTTCTTTGGTCTTCGCTGGCTTGATGGATTCTCCAATGTTCAAACTAAGGGACTGGCTTATTAAGGTGGCGTTAAAGGCGGTTGGTAATGATCCTGGGTGACTTGATGGATTCAAGCTGTTGACGATATGTTAGGAGAGAGCTGTGGTGTGTGTTTATATATAACACATTAGAGTACAAATTTAAAAAATATTTAGCTGCTTGTCACAAACATAATTTCATTTATTGTTAGTGTTCCTTACAGAACATTTATAAAATCGCGGTATGTCTATCCGTCTATCAAATCCGATTTTCTCTGAAATTAGTTGTCATACAAAGTTGAAGTTTGGCACTAATATAGGAACTGATGGCCTCCTCAGAGCCGTGTAGTTTTAAAAGTTAAATTTTGACTTAAGAGATTAGTTTTGAGGGATGAAACCGACAGTGAATTTTTTTTTACCAGGTAATCAAGTTAGGGGTCAAATAAATGTTTGTAACACTTTAGTTTGAGTCCACTTTTAACGTTGGATCGTGTTTAAATGTAATGCGGAACGCTGTAATGAACTGTCTATGTCACCACAACACTAAGACTGAGTAAGGAAGAAAATAATGTACTCACCACGTATATAATCCATCTTAAGTATGAATATAAAACGATGTTAACAATATTGCTAATTTGCATTTTTATTTTATATTTATATTTGGTAACATTTTTATTTATGGTATTTTAGATATTTTAATATATTATTAGTACTTTTGATTGATTAAGCTTTAGTTTAGCACTTTATAGCTTGTATTCGTTTAATCTTTCTACCATTTTTAACCTCTATATCACAAAATCACATTAATACAATACAAAGTTCTAGATTTCCGACTAAATTTAAGCTGATTGGCTACAAATAATTTTTATCTATAAAAATTGTAGTTTTGTTTGATTTACCGCTATTGTTGTCACAAAACTTGCTACGATTATTGAGTGTATATCAAAATCGGAATGGAATTATATGTATTTTACTATACATATATATATATATATATATATATATATATATATATATATATATATATATATCAGTGCATATCACTTCACTAACTTTGTTTTGGAGGACAACATAGCTATTGTTACCTTACCTGAATGCTTAGAGCTGTTATTTTAGGATTAGACCATCTATCTCGACTGATTAGTGACAAAATGTCGATCTTTATCAAATTTCTTAAATTATTTGCTGAGAACTAGATATATATATATATATATATATATATATATATATATATATATATATATATATATATATATATATATATATATCTATATATCTATATATATATATATATATATATATATATATATATATATATATATATATATATATATATATATATATATATATATATATATATATATATATATATATATATATATATATATATATATATATATATATATATATATATATATATATATATATATATATATATATATATATATATATATATATATATATATATATATATATATATATATATATATATATATATATATATATATATATATATATATATATATATACATATATATATACATATATATATATATATATAAATAAATATATATATATATATATATATATATATATATATATATATATATATATATATATATATATATATATATATATATATATATATATATATATATATATATATATATATATATATATATATATATATATATAGCAGTATTATGTTCTTGGGGTAAGTGGTCTTTGGAAAAGAACTAAAAAGTTTTTGACACCTTTTTAGCTACGCCAAGCTTTCGAAAATATTTCATTTTCTTCATCAGGGCTACAATTATAGTAGATTACCAGTATATTGTTGTCACAAAACTTGCTACGATTATTGAGTGTATATCAAAATCGGAATGGAATTATATGTATTTTACTATACATATATATATATATATATATATATATATATATATATATATATATATATATATATATATATAAATATATATATATATATATATATATATATATATATATATATATATATATATATATATATATATATATATATATATATATATATCAGTACATATCACTTCACTAACTTTGTTTTGAAGGACAACATAGCTATTGTTACCTTACCTGAATACTTAGAGCTGTTATTTTAGGATTAGACCATCTACCTCGACTGATTAGTGACAAAATGTCGATCTTTATCAAATTTCTTAAATTATTTGCTGAGAACTATATATATATATATATATATATATATATATATATATATATATATATATATATATATATATATATATATATATATATATATACGTATATATATATATATATATATATATATATATATATATATATATATATATATATAGCAGTATTATGTTCTTGGGGTAAGTGGTCTTTGGAAAAGAACTAAAAAGTTTTTGACACCTTTTTAGCTACGCCAAGCTTTCGAAAATATTTCATTTTCTTCATCAGAGCTACAATTATAGTAGATTACCAGTATTTTTGAGATTAAAAGTAAAGAACAACCCTATTTTATATGTAACATTAAAGTACTTACTGCTAAGTGGTGTGTTCAAAAATTGTTCTTTGTGGGGGGGCTATATTACACATATTCATCAGAAAAAAACATGAGAAAAACCCGACATACTCAACTCTGGGAAATATAATAAACTTTTACTTCATTTTGTTAGTATGGTACTAAGAATTGTGTGGTTGCAAAGTGATTTTAATTTATAAAGGATTTTCTTGTTATGTTTTCTTGTCATTTTGCTAAGGATAGTGTGTTGTATATCCGTGATATAGCTACACCAAGCTTTCGAAAATATTTCATTTTCTTCATCAGGGCTACAATTATAGTAGATTACCAGTATATTGTTGTCACAAAACTTGCTACGATTATTGAGTGTATATCAAAATCGGAATGGAATTATATGTATTTTACTATACATACATATATATATATATATATATATATATATATATATATATATATATATATATATAAATATATATATATATATATATATATATATATATATATATATATATATATATATATATATATATATATACATATATATATATATATATATATATATATATATATATATATATATATATATATATATATATATATATATATATATATATATATATATATATATATATATATATATATATATATATATATATGTATATCAGTACATATCACTTCCCTAACTTTGTTTTGAAGGACAACATAGCTATTGTTACCTTACCTGAATACTTAGAGCTGTTATTTTAGGATTAGACCATCTACCTCGACTGATTAGTGACAAAATGTCGATCTTTATCAAATTTCTTAAATTATTTGCTGAGAACTATATATATATATATATATATATATATATATATATATATATATATATATATATATATACGTATATTTATATATATATATATATATATATATATATATATATATATATATATATATAGCAGTATTATGTTCTTGGGGTAAATGGTCTTTGGAAAAGAACTAAAAAGTTTTTGACACCTTTTTAGCTACGCCAAGCTTTCGAAAAAATATTTCATTTTCTTCATCAGGGCTACAATTATAGTAGATTACCAGTATTTTTGAGATTAAAAGTAAAGAACAACCTTATTTTATATGTAACATTAAAGTACTTACTGCTAAGTGGTGTGTTCAAAAATTGTTCTTTGTGGGGGGCTATATTACACATATTCATCAGAAAAAACATGAGAAAAACCCGACATACTCAACTCTGGGAAATATAATAAACTTTTACTTCATTTTGTTAGTATGGTACTAAGAATTGTGTGGTTGCAAAGTGATTTTAATTTATAAAGGATTTTCTTGTTATGTTTTCTTGTCATTTTGCTAAGGATAGTGTGTTGTATATCCGTGATATATATATATATATATATATATATATATATATATATATATATATATATATAACGGATGGTGGAATGTAACACATTAAAATTCCGGGTTTCAATCCGTTCGTCTAACAGTGAATTTGCACGACGTTTCGCCAAAATCTCATTTGGCATTTTCTAGTGCTGCTGCTGCTACTCGATACTGTGATTTTGCTGCTGCTGCCGCCCGAAGCTAACTCAGAATTAGCTTCAAGCGGCAGCAGCAGCAAGATCACAGTATCGAGTAGCAGCAGCAGCAAGAGTATTGAAAATGCCAAATGGGGTTTTGGCGAAACGTCGTGCAAATTCATTATTAGACGAACGGATTGAAATCCGGAATTTTAATTTATTATATATATATATATATATATATATATATATATATATATATATATATATATATATATATAGATATATATATATATATATATATATATATATATATATATATATATATATATATATATATATAATACATTAATTTTATATATATATATATATATATATATATATATATATATACAAGATGTTATAGAAATCACTCAATGTATCGGAACGGGGAACTCGTAGGGTCATGTAAAAGCGCATTCAGTACTGTTTTTCCAAATTCAAACATTTTTGAGAAATTAAAGAAGAGCAAATCTGGATTTTACCGCCAACGCTTTATTGCTGTGATGCCTACCATACGATTTTCTGCAACAATTATAAATTTTTAAATTTTTGTTATAAAAAATCTTATAATAAATGAAAATAATAGTAATAGCATTTAGTAAAAATAATATTTAACTATAATTAAAAAACTTCTTATCTGTTATTTCAAAAGAAATCCCCAGGCAAAACGCGACGGCAAGTATGTTGAGTCATGAATCAGAATTTTAAAAAGATTCTTCTTATACTACTTTCAAAATTAATACCAAAATGGTAAATTATTTTCTTATTACAATTCTAAGGTTTTTAGTGCTAAAGTGAAAAACAAGGTAGGTTTAAAAAAGTATTTGTTTATTATCTTTATTTTTTTTATTTGCCTTTAATCTGAAATTTTTGTGCAGTAAATACACAAATATGTTTTTATACACTGTTTTTGATGTCTCATCATGATGTCAAAGCAAACTTTTGTCTAAAAATATTTATATAAAAATTTAATATTTTAGGGCTTCCAGTAACAATGATTATCGCCAAATTAAAAAGAAAAATCTCCGGGAACTTGAAGATCAAATTTAAAAACAAACAAGTGTCGAAAGTATAATTTCATACAGTATTATGCTCTGGTAGTGTTTCTCAGCAAGAAACGCTAACAAAGTGTGGGTCAGAAAAGACTACTTCGGGTCGTTTAACATACGAGTATGAAGTACAAAAAACCTTGACATAAAATGTTGAACATTATGGCCCTATATCTCTTTTGAATTTTTGTGTAAATGAACAACAGCCTTCTTTTTAGAAACAGAGATATCTCTCATAACATTAGTACGAGGGTGGGAATAACCACTTGATCACAGCTCCTTATTTCATAAGAGATCTTTAATTAGTTGTATAAAAATCTTTAATACATCAGGTATTATTTTTTTAATCACTTTTTTTAAATATGGAAGATGATGAAAATGTCCACCCAACAAGAATGTGTTTTACGTACCATACGTACGGGATAATTTACGTACTTATGAAAAGATATTCTTTATATTTCTGATTTCTTCTGCAGCCATTTCTATTTGATTACGTAACTGATTCACATTTTCAATTTGCTCACTACGCACCATTTGCTTTATTGTATCCCATAAAACCCAAACGCTATATAAAATAAAGTAGCACCAGCGAAGGTAAAATGACAAAATTACAATTCAAACAGTTTTCTACCATATACAGAAATTTTATAATTTAAAAGACAGGTAATTCACCGTCTATTTTTCACCGACGTCAGGTGAAGTTGAAATTTTATGTTTGACGACGGTTTTTTCGATAAATTTATTTCATTTTGAATGTACGTATAATATATTATAGTAAACTATTTTTTTTCCATGTTTTCTACTTTATAAATTTCCTTTCCCGATTTTGGTTTCTCAAATATTAATATTTAAAGGTATTGTTTTTATTCATTTTAAAATTTCCATTGTTTCACTGCAAAAGAGTAATTAACCAGTAAAATTAGTAATACGGCTTGTATTGTTTTTGGATTAATTATTTTCTGTTGGAGAAGTAAAAAATTAAAAAATAATATTTTTAAAAGTCACTCACAACAACTTGCCACCAAGCGCCGCTTGTTGTGAGTGATTTCATTGGAAAGATATGAGCTGAATGAAGAAGTAACTTAAACAAAGATAGCATGAATCATCTGTTCATTTTTTTCATATAGATAGCGTACTGGCTTCTGTGTGTTTGTCGGCATTTTTTTACCATTTTCCATTAAATTACGTTATAATGAAGTGATCATAAGGTCAGTTATTAAAAGACTAGTAACGTCAAAAAAAAAATGAGCTCCAATCAACTACAGGGAAATTCGCCAAACCAAAAATAAATGGATTAAAATTTTCAGAATACGTAAAGATTATGTAGCCATGAAGAAATCAAATTTTAGAGTTCTCTCTTAGGTTATGCATTTTATTATGCCTAGTTTTAGACGGAGTATATTGTTAAAATAGTATAGTTCTTCTTAAAATAATAAACTATTTCGGGATGAATGGTTAAGACTTTTATTAAGTGATGTAACTCGACAAAAACTCTTCTTTTGGCAAAAGATTTAAAAATAAACTTACAGTGTTCCTTCCGTAACTATAATATTGAAATATAAAACTAGAAGTGTACTTAATTGTTGGGTGTTAGTAACTAATTATTTTATTTTTTTTTTTGTTAAATTTATTGTGATAGGACTAGTTGTATCAAAGCAACACTGTAAATGTCACGTGTTTGTTAACAATTAGCCATATTGTTTTTTTGTTTTGTTTACCAGTTGCAGAAAAAAAAAACATTTAATTCATTTCGTCATTTCTTTAGGCTAGATTGTTTACTTTATTATTGAGAATATAAGGAGTTTTCCGTTGCTTTGTGACAATACATACTAACAACAACACAGGTTACATATGTTAGAATACTTTTATTTTGTTAGCTGACACATATAAAAAGTTACACTAGGTGTGAATTTAGTAGTACTACGAAACTGTAGTCACGCCTAGTGCAACTTTTTATACGTGTCAGTTAATAAAATGTATATATAAAAAAACAGAAACAGAAGATACGTATATAGCCCACGTAGATATATTAACCAAAGAAGAACTAGATGAAGCACTGCAGAATTGCAAAAATAGGAAAGCTACTGGAACAGACGGTTTAAGTGTAGAATTATACAAGTATGGAGGGTTGCTCCTAAAATACCGACTACTACATCTATAGAACATGTGTTGGCAATAAACACGAATACCAGAAGACTGGAATATCAGCATAGTACAACCTATATTTAAAAAAGGACACAGAGACGATATAAACAACTATAGGGGCATTAGCTTACTTAATGCGGAATATAAAATATGCCCAAAATTATAACAAAACGAGTACAAACAATAAACTGACATAAAATTAAACGAGAAACAAAACGGATTCAGAAAGGGCCGATCCACGATAGACAATATATTAATACTACAACAATTGATAGAATAAAGAAGAGAAATGAACAATGAAACATACTTTGCTTTCGTCGACCTGGAAAAAGCCTTTGATTATGTAAATAGAAAAAAATTATGGGATATACTCAAAAACAAAGGAATACCAATGCACTTTATAAAAACGATAAAAAGTTGCTACCAAAATACAAGCTTTAAAATAGCGGGAGGAAACAAATACGAAGTTTCAAATAGGGGATTAAGACAAGGGTGTCCACTTTCACCCGCATACTTCAATATATATATTGACGAAATAATGACAGATTGAAAAAAAAATAGTGCCAGTAGGAATAAAAATCAATACAAGCTACTTCTTAAGTATACTACTATTTGCAGACGACCTGGTATTAATTACCTTAACGGAAAATGACCTACAAAAACCGTTGTATCTACTCCAGAGGTGTCAAACTCAATTTTGCAGAGGGCCATATATTAAATTTAGAATGTGTAGACGGGCCAGATTCAAATAAAAAAAATGTACTGAATTATTATAACATTTTATTTATTTAATTATATAGTATATAATATACAGTTGTTAAAAATTATGATTCTTCATTGCGATCGCGGGCCTTATTGATACGTCCCGGGGGCCGTATCTTTGACATCCCTGCACTAGACAAAACAATAAGAAAGTATAATAGAACAATATCCATACAAATGATGGCGCACCGGGGTAACGAGAGAAAGAGAACAAAAATAACACTACGAGACGTGTCCTTCGAGCAAGTGATACACTTTACCTATCTCGGATGCGACATCACTTATGAACACGAAAACGATTATAGAAATAAGATGAACTAATTCCAGTCCATATGCGGAACTATTGTACAAACATTTAAAAACAAAGCCATGCTAGATACACAAATACATACATATATATATATATATATATATATATATATATATATATATATATATATATATATATATATATATATATATATATATATTATATATTTCTTCTCCAAGTGTCTATCCTCTGTGGATATTAGCTATCACATTGGTCCATCTCAATTTGTTTACTGACAACATTCCAGTCCATGTTCGCAGTTTCCTGAGTTAGGATATTCGTCGGCGTCCTGCTGATCTTCGACCCTCTATTCTCCTTTGGAAGATAAGCTGGAGAAGGTAGTACTTGTCATTTCGCAAGATGTGTCCAAAGTACTCCACTTTTCTGAGTTTAACGCATGTTAAAAATTGCAGTTCACCTCCGATACGTTGCATTACCGTCTCGTTTGTCACTCGGTGAACCCATGATATCCTCAGCATACGGCGGTAGCATCACATCTCAAAAGCATTTATGCGCTTGCATGATGCGTCAGTGAGGGTCCATGCTTCAACTCCATACAGGAGAGTCGAAAGAACATAGCATTGTTATACCCTTATTCTAGTACGTATACTGAGGGATAGGTTGCATAGTATATTTCGCGTCTTGCTTTTTCAATCCGACATTTTATCTTCTTAGAGTAATCCCAATCTTTATTCAAAGAGCAACCTAGTTATGTTATTGTCTCGGTTATTTTGAGGGCGATGTTGTTTGCGATAAACCGTTAATTGCCGATGTGGTTTTTACTGACAATTAGTATTTGCATTTCCTTAAAGTTTATCTTCATGCCATAACTTTCCCATACATTCATCACTCAATATGTCAGCTTCTGTAGACCTTCAGCAGTATCGACTATGAGAACGGTGTCATCTGTCATATACATATATATATATATATATATATATATATATATATATATATATATATATATATATATATATATAATACGTAATATTTTTCTTGGGTTTTGGTTGGCATTTAAAACAAAATCTACTATTGGTAACAAAAACGTTTCGCACATTTTGTTGCGCTTTTTCAAGTTTTTCTTCACTAAAAAATTTTTTTTACACTAAATATACTTTTCTAAAAAACACTTTCACAATTATACGTTAAAATTTAAAATTGTCTAAAAATATTTACAAAAATAATAATTTAATTCAGTTGAGTTTCTTTTTGTGTGAACTGATATCAACAGATTTATATTTTTTTATTATTTTTTATTTTGAGACAAGATAGTATGTATTTTATACAGGATGTTTGTATATATTCTATATAAGGCCTTTCAATTCTTATGTTTTGCTTATAGTTAGTAGTTTAAGATTTTTTTTTATATATATTTATTTAATTAGATTATGGTACATTTGACTTAAGCCCTTGGTATCTTTTTTTATCATTTATAGTTTCTTTTTCTCGTTTTATTTCAATCATCTCTGTAAATATCAAGTTTGTATAGTTTGGTTCCTGTGTTAAAATCTTAGTCTTCTTGGAGTCAAATTCATGTCATGTTTGTGTTTCATGTTTATGTAGTACAGTTGAAGCATTTTTGGTGTATTTATGACCATTTAGTCTGTTGTCTAAGTATTGTGTTGTTATTTCCATCTATTTCTTTAGGCAGTTTAGACATAAAATGGAGTAAACTACGTTAGATTTCTTTTTTTGAGGTACTTTGCTTTTCAGTGTTGTAAATAAAAAGTTTACTAAATTTTGGGTTTTATGGCAAACAGTAATGTCATGTTTTGAAAGAATATGACTTATTTTTCCGAAAGACCGGCTCTATATAGCATAGGAATATATTTTTTATTATTTTGTTTGCTTTCTTTTATTTGTCTTTTTATTTTTGTTGTAAAATAAAAAAGTTCTCTCTTTGAATATTTTTGAAATTGTGTTTTCTGGAAAATGGTTGTTGTATAATGTTTGTTTAACTTTTTGTAGGATTTCTGGCGGGTACTCTGAGGAAGTTAAAGCAATAGCTCTATCTGTGAGTCCTATTATAACGCTGTTTATTTGCTTTTTTGGATTATTTGAATAGAAATTAAGATAACGGCCTGACCAGGACTCTTTTGTGTACCACCTAGTGGCTATTCTTGTTCACTTTCTCTAATTAATGTTAAATCAAGAAAATTTATTTGATTATTGGTTTCTGTTTCTGATGTAAAATATAATTTAAAATGGAAATTGTTGATGGCTGTCACCAGTTCATCAATCTTATTTTCTAGTGCTGCAGTCAGGCAATTATCTACAAATCTCTTAAAATAAATCACATGAAAATCAAGAGCTTTAGTTTCACTTTCTTCCAAAAACTCCATCACTAGCTGTGCTATTGTGGAAGAAATGGGAGATCCCATGGCACAACCGTATAATTGCTGGTAGAATCAATTTTCATACTGAAAATAATTATTTTTTAAGGTGAGATTCACAGCCCCTGTGAAATCTTGTAATGTCAATGTTGTATGGTCTTGTAAGATAGTCCATTTTTGAGTACTGGCAAGAAATCTTATAAAAAGTTAAACAAGCATTATACAACAACCATTTTCCAGAAAACACAATTTCAAAAGTATTTAAACAGAGAAATAAAAAGACAATTAAATAAAAAACCGGTCAAGTGCAAGTTGAACTTGCACAATTAGTGTTCCGTACGTTGATTTTTTGAAATAAAAATTTTTGTTAGGATGATATAAAATGATCATTGACTTCAAAAAACACACCCCAAATGAGTTTTTAACAAAGTTTGTTTCCAATCTTTACTGAAAACTGGTGACCTTGAAATTTTTTGTTTTTTTTTATATACCAAATAAATTATTAAAGGTAATGCACTCGTGATAATTTTCCTTCAATCTATACCCCGCGGAGAATATTCCAGAATTCTTTCAAAATTTTTTGATCAGTACTTTTCGAGATAAGGTAGGGGACAGCGATTTTTCGCTATTTTTTAAAAGTAATACGAAGAAAAGTGTGCGCAAGTATTACAATATATATATATATATATATATATATATATATATATATATATATATATATATATATATATATATATATATATTTTACTCGTGTTTTCACAAGCTTTCATTTGACACCACACTCTATGACCTAGTAAAAATTTTTTTTTTTTTTCACTTCCGATTTCACCCCTCAAAACGAACCCCTTAAGTCAAAATTTATGTTACGGTGGTATAAAATGATCAGTGACTTCACAAAACACACCCCAAATGAGTTTTCAACAAAGTTTGTTTCCAATCTTTACTGAAATCTGATGACCTTGAAATTTTTTTTTTTTTTATATACCAAATAAATTATTAAAGGTAACGCACTTGTGATAATTTTCGTTCATCTATCTACCCCCCGTGGAGAATATTCCAGGATTTTTTCAAAATTTTTTGATAAGTACTTTTCGAGATAAGGCGCGGGACAGCGATTTTTCGCGATTTTTTTAAAATAATACATAGAAAAGTGCGCGCAAGTATTACATTATATATATATTTTTTACTCGTGTTTTCACAACCTTTCATTTGACACCACACTCGATTACCTAGTAAAATTTTTTTTTTTTCACTTTCGATTTCACCCCCTAAAATTAACCCCTTAAGTCAAAATTTAACTTTCAAAACTACATAGCTCTGATGAGACCATCAATGCCTATATTATTACCAAATTTCAAGTTTCTATGACAAAGAGTTTCGGAGAAAATCGGGTGTGACAGACAGACAGACAGACAGACAGACAGACAGACAGACACCGAAGTGATCTTATAAGTGTTCCGTACGGAACACTAAAAATACAGCAAACAAAATAATAAAAAATATATTGCTGTGCCATATACAGCCGGTCTTTCGAAAAAAATAAGTCATATTCTTTCAAAACATGACATTACTGTTTGCAATAAAGCCCAAAATTCCGTAAACTTTTTATTTATAACACTTAAAAGCAAAAAAAGAAATCTAACGTAGTTTCCTTCATCCCATGTATAAACTACCCAAAGAAATACATAGAAATGACAACACAATAATTAGACAACAGACCAAACGGTCATAAATACACCAAAAATGCTTCAATTGTACTACAGAAACATGAAACACAAACAAAACATGAATATGACTTCAAGAATACTAAGATCTTAACACAGGAACCAAACTATACAAAGTTGATATTCAAACAATAAATGATAAAAGAGATATCAAGGGCTTAAGTCAAATCTACTATAATCTAATCAAATAAATAATTATAAAAACCCAAGAAAAATAATACCTATTGTAAAGAAATGGTTGAAAATACATATATATATATATATATATATATATATATATATATATATGTATTCTTCATATATATATATATATATATATATATATATATATATATATATATATATATATATATATATATATATATATATATATATATATATATATATATATATATATATATATATATATATATATATATATATGTATTCTTCATATATATATATATATATATATATATATATATATATATATATATATATATATATATATATATATATATATACATATATATATATATATATATATATATATATATATATATATATATATATATATATATATCTATATATATATATATATATATATATATATATATATATATATATATATATATATATATATATGTACATATATATATATATATATATATATATATATATATATATATATTTATATATATATGTATATCTATATATATATATATATATATATATATATATATATATATATATATATATATATATATATATACATATACGCATGTTCCACAACAAGGCAATGATTGACTTAAAGACTCAAACATCGCTCCTGATGGTGCTCACGTGGGTAGCGAAACGCACGTCGAGTGCAAAAATAAAGCGTTTGGTGTAGTGGTCATGACTGTTAGGTAGTGTCATTTTACCAAAGATTCCAAAATCCAAACGTAGCATATATCTTCTCTTTAAAGCAAAGGACTTTTAAACATTTTTTTGGCTTACGTGTCACTACTGTATAATATCACTAAAAATGCATTATTGAAAGAATAAAGTACAATTTTAGTAAATTGATTTAAAAACAGAAGAGTCACCGGTGAATTTCCAAAATTCCCGAATTCATATCTATATACCATGGTAGTATGATAGCGGTCAGCAACTTGGTAAGTTTAAATATAATATTCTGTAAACTTAAATAGGCATCTATAAATTGTATTGGGTCATACGTATCTCATAAAACTGCTGATTTTACCAATATTAATCTTAATAAATAAACAAATTATGTTCGGAATGAGCGATGATTGGAAAATAAACAAATTGGATATCACTGTACTATTGAAATCTCAGTCCACGACTTCAAACGGAATTTGGAGATTTTATTTCAAATATTAATATTAAAATTTGCACTTCCAGCTTCACATCTTTTCACTATTTCAAATAGTTTAATTGCAATACCGTTTATGTATATTTTACTAATAATTTTTATAATAACTGAAAGGATAATACTGAAAGAAAAAAAAAAAACAAAACTCTTTGGGATATATTACCTGTGTTCGAAAAAAATTGTGTCCTTTTGCATAATAATTATTTAAATTACTATAAAAACAAATTTTTGAATATCACTGGAGAAAAGAAAATCCCGAAATCTCGGTTCACAAATTCAAGCTTGAAGATTTTATTTGAAATATAATTATTAAAACTAACTAACTAACTGGCCTCCGTGGAGCTCCGTTGTTAGTTTCAATAATTTACATCCTTTTATTATAATTATTGACAGTTTTCTCAGAAAACAAGTTTTATGTATATTTTACTATGAAATACTTTTTATAACAACTAAAATAGCTAAAGGGTCAAAGCGAAAGGAAAAAAGCAAAACCCTTTGTGACATATTATCTGTGTTCTAAAAAAATGCTGTCCTTTTGCATCCCATCGCTCGTTTTCTTTTAAATCTCTAGTGAACCTTTCGCTTTTTTGCCGATAAATCATTCGCTTTTTGGTTTATAAATTCGACTGTTTTTTGATGGAATTGGCCAAGCAGAACATCAAGGTGTGGATTTAATACGGTTCAGTAGTTTTTGGGTTAGGGATTATCTTGGTAAAATGTAAAATTTGAGAAGGTTAAGTTAAGCTTTATTTTATATGTTATAGATTAGTTAAATATTAGTCGAAATGACAGTTATATAAATTACACCCCTTTCGCAAATTGTCATATATTTACAAAATAGATCAAGGTTAATTCTTATACCAGATGTTCAAGTATGAAATGCGGATTTTTTTTAAAAAAAAAAAAAACATGTTAAATTCGAAAGAATGATAAAAAGTGCTTTATTCAAAATATGCTCCATTGCTTGTTATACATTTTTCCCATCTTTCGGGCAACTTGTGAATACCACGCCAGTAAAAATCTTCCCCTTTTGCTGCGAACCATTCATCGAGCCATTTTTTCACATCTTCGTACGAACCAAAGCGCTGCTCAGCAAGTGCTTGACCCATCGATGCAAACAAGTGGTAATCTGAAGGAGTCAAGTCTGGTGAGTAAGCCGCATGGGGTAGAACTTCCCAGCTGAGTGCTTCCAACGGGTCGCGAACTGGTTTTGCCGTATGTGGTGGAGCATTGTCATGAAGAAAAATTACTTTGTGCTGCCTCTTTCGGTGTTCTGGCTTTTTTTTCAAACAGCGAACGGTTCAAGTCGGTCAATTGTTGTTGGTAACGTTTAGTATTAACCGTTTCCCCAGGTCATAATAGATCACGCCCCCGCGATTCGGTCTTGCGGTCGATGTGGATGGTGCGTCTGGGTCCACCCATGATTTTTTGCGCTTGGAATTTTCAAAATAAATCCATTTTTCATCCCCTGTAACTATACGATGCAAAAACGACTTTCTTTTGTACCGAGCGAACAAAATGTCACACGTGTTTTTGCGCTTTTCTATTTGCCTGTCGTTCAACTTATGTGGTACCCATTTACCGGCTTCTGAATCTTTCCCATCTCTCGTAGCCGATTGGAAACAGCTTGTTGACTAACGCCCAATGGCTCGGCGAGTTGTTTTTGTGTTTGCGAATCATCTTCGTCCAACAATGCTTGCAAATCCACATCTTCGTATTTTTTTGGCGGGTTTCCACGTTCCTTGTCTTCAACATCGAAGTCACCACTTTTGAAACGCCGAAACCATCGTTCACACGTATCTTGCGATGGAGCATGTTCACCATAAGCTTCTAAAAGTAATCGGTATGATTCAACAGCAGTTTTCTTCAAATTAAAACAAAAAATTAATGCTGTCCGCGAATGCTCTTTGTTCGGTATAAATTTTGACATATTGAACACAACAACACAACACTATGCACACACTTTTCCAATTTATCACTCGTGCGCATCTGACACTTGTTAATGACACGACAAAATAGCGCAGTGTCAAACCTTTATTGCATAAACTTCATTGGGGCAGCATTGTCTGAAATCCGTATTTCATACTTGCACATCTGGTATTTCAGTTATTATGGAACCGATTTCAACAGTTGTATTATAATATTATAAAGATAATATAAGACAAATATCGATTTAATTAATTAATGCTTTTGCTTATACACTTGTTATTTTGGTACTAGAATAATATTTGGTTGTAGATAATAAATTATAGGTGAGTTGAGTGATAGTTACTGGCATATATTCTAAGAAAATAGATGAAATCAGCGAATAATACCAAAGTTATTTTTAGTGGTCCATACGGAACACCTATAAGATCACTTCGGTGTCTGTCTATCTGCCTGTCTCTCCGTCTGTCCGTCCGTCTGTCTGTCTGTCTGAAATTATTTGATATTGAAAGTTAAAATTTGGCACTAATATAGGAATTGATGGTTTCATCAGAGCCGTGTAGTTTTGAGAGTTAAATTTTAACTTAAGGGGTTAGTTAGAAAAAAATAATTATCAGGTCATCGAGTGGGGTGTGAAATGAAAGCTTGTAAAAACAAGAGCTCAAAAATATATATAATGTAATACTTGCGCACACTTTCTTTGTATTATTTTCAGAAAATTGTCAAAAAACGCTGTCTCCCCTTATCTCGAAAAGTACTGTTCAAAATAATTTGAAAAACTTCTCCATAGGGTGTAGATTGAACGAACATTATCACCAATGCATTACTTTTATTAATTTATCTGATTTATAAAAAAAAAAAAAAAAAATTCAAGGTCATCAGTTTTCAGTAAAGATAGGAAATAAATTTTGTTAAAAATTCATTTGGGGATTGTTTTGTGAAGCCACTGATTATTTTAGAGCTCCGTAACAAAAATTTTTATTTTAAAAGCAGTCAAGGTATGGAACACTAATAGCGCAACTCCGACTTACTCTTGGCCGGTTATTCTATTATAGACAGAAGGGAACGAGTCTATAGTAGTCCCGGCCGCAAAAAAGTTGACGCATTCAGTTTTGATAACTGTCTGGATGCCTCAAAATTGAAATCGAGACTTATACAGTAATATTGTTCTTAGTGGTCTCTGTCTCGCGATGATTTGACAAATTAGGAAAATGATTTGCTATTTTCTAAAACAGGTTTAAACGATTTCGCTTTTTTTAATATTTGTTATAAATCATCAACGTGCAGAATGAAAGCCAATAACTACCACAAGCCAGAAAAAAAAAACAAGAAATGTTCCATCAAATATCAAAGCAATATTAATTGTTTTCTATGCTAGCACAGGTATCATTGTTTCAAAGTGTTTTACCTGAATAAGGTGGTCCAAATAGCTTGCGATTATTATAGCAGTCGTCAATTTTTGGGTCAAAATGAAGACGGTATGTTGAACTATAATCGTAGTTATCTGATGTAGTATCTTGTTATGTTATGCTGTTTCACTGAGGTTGAAAAAATGCCACTTCTAACTCTTGCCTGGTGTTTGTTGGCAATTTAAAAATTAGGTCTTTAAATCTTCCCCAGAGGTAGAAGTCCATGGGTGTTAAATCCGGTGACCTTGCTGGCCAACGGTTCGGACCTTGGTTAGCTATCCAGTTATTGTCAAAATTGGCCGATAAAAAATTACTGATAACTGCAGCATTATGAGGGGGCGCCCCGTCGTGTTGAAAAAATATAGTTCTTAGGTTCATTAACGGCAGTTCTTCAACAAGAGGAATTATATTTGCTGCCTTAAAATTTCTAAATATCTCTGAGAGATGAGTGTTCCTTCTTAAATAAATGGACCTATAATTCTGCCTCTAAAAATTCCTGCCCACACATTAAATCCAAATCTGCCTTAATTACTTTGCTCCACAACTAAATGAGTTTCCTTGTGCCCACGTATAAGAATTGTAACGGTTAAAAATACCTGCATGGCTTACATAAACTTCGTCTGTCCAAATGCAATTTAATGAAAAATTCGGAACATGGTTACAATTCTCCAGAAATCATTGGCAAAAATCCATACGCCTTTGAAAATCTCCTAAGGTAATGAACTTTTCTTTTCCTATATGGCCTGAATTTGTGCTTCTTCAAAGCACGACCTACGTTAGTTCTAGGTAGTCCAGTGGATTCTTTTAACTGTCTGGTTGAAGTGTTGGGATTATTTCCTATAGTTCCTAAAACTACTATTTCTTCTAACTCCTTATCCCTGTTTGATGCATAATTTTTGGGTCGTTTGTTTTCAAACTGGCCACTATTAACTAGGTTATGTTGCAATCGAGCGAATATATCCTTGAAGGATTGACGCCTTTCTAGATACCGTTCGTGGTACAAATTACTTGCCGCTTCCACATTTTCTCCGGTTTGTATGAAACATACTATCATATCCCATTTTTCGTAATTTTCAAACTTCATTACGATTTATTTGACAATTCAATAACTGATCCTGAAGTAAAATTTGACAACTATGAGGAAACAATTGAATTAAACCATGTGGCCATTCCGTCCAAAGCCTGCTTCACAAAATGTGCATTTAAAACTCGCGCAAAAACTGAAAACCTTTATATTTTAAAGTAGATTTAAGCAAAATATAAAGTGTGCTATATTTTTAGAATGGTAATTTAAAGCTCTATTCGGATAAGGAAAAATATAAGGGTATTCCATTTAAAAAATATATTTTTTGCGTTAATAACTATTAAAATATTAGTTGTAAAAAAATATAACTTACACTGTTGAAATCCACGTGAAAAAGTATTTTTACAGAAATCAAAAGTTTTCAATAGGAAAAGAATTACAAACATTTTTCTAAAATGCAGATTTTCGAAAAACTCCCTTTATATCTGAAACGGTACTAGATATCGATATGAGGTTTTCACCATTCAGTTTATCATAAAAATTGAGCCTCAAAAACCGACACCAGTTTTCGTCTATCTCCTTTAGATAAAAGGGCTTACCTTTAAAATTGTCCAGTTTGGACCACCCTGTACATGTTGCGTAGCTAAGATAAATTGTTAAATTGGTGATCCATTTCGAGGAAGTAAACCATAGTTTATTACCGATCTATAAGCATAGACCCATTTATAATTATTATTAAATAATTATCTAATTTCTATTATTTAATAATTACTACATTTAAAAACGTAATTATTTCCCAGTTTTATTTTTATCAACTTTGTTTTTATATCTTTAAAGTCAAGTAACTAGTATATTGTTGTTTTATAACTAGATTTATTTAATGCTATTGGTCCTACTTTACTTATATATCTAGTTACTCAGCTACATTCATCTAATTAGAAACGGTGACCTTAGATATATAACTAGATATAGTTCTAGTGCTTTTAAGACCATACTGACTACATAATACCTAGTAATAGTACACTGTAGAATAGTAGTGACGTTTTGCAAAAAATCGAGCAAAATATACACGTAACAGTCCGATTTTATGAATAAAAAATTAATTTTCTCTTTTTGTTAAGTTTCTAACTTTAACTGTAAATGTAAATTTTATATGAAGATATAATGATCCAACGAATAACAACTCTGGTTACTGAAAATATTATAACACTTAAGAAAAAATAATTTTTAAAAAAGAAATCTTAAATTTACTTTAAAAATAACCAGTGAAGTGTAAGTTGGACTTGCGCAATTAGTGTTCCATACATTGATTGCTTTTGAAATAAAAATTTTTGTTACGGACGTAAAAAATGATCAATGACTTCACAAAACACATCCCAAATGAACTTTCAACGAAGTTTTTTTTTTCCGATCTTTACTGAAAACTGAAATTTTTGTTTTTTTTTTATATACCGGATAAATTATTAAAGGTAATGCATTCGTGATAATTTTCGTTCAATCTACACACTGTGGGCAATATTTCAGAATTTTGAAAAAATTTTTCGAGCAGTACATTTCGAGATAAGGGGAGGAACAGCGATTTTTCGCAATTTTTTAAAAATAATACAAAGAAAAGTATGCGCAAGTATTACTTTATATATATTTTTGAACTCGAATTTTTACAAGCTTTCATTTGACACCTAGCAAAAAAAAATTTCTTCACTTCCGATTTCACCCCCCAAAACTAACCTCTTAAGTCGAAATTTAACTTTCAAAATTACACGGCTCTGATGGAGACATCAATTCCTATATTAGTGCCAAATTTCAACTTTCTATGTCAAATAGTTTCGGAGAAAATCGGGTGTGACAGACAGACAGACAGGCAGACGGACACCGAAGTGATTTTATAAGTGTTGCTCACGAAACACTAAAAATTAAATTTGAGACTAAAATGGCCAATTTCTCGGACCTAAATTGTTTAAATGAGTTATTAAGTATCTCAAATGAAAGCTTAAGGACTAAGAAACATTTTCTGATATTTTAGCTGAGGCAGTAGTATACTGAAAAAAAGTTATTTAAAAAATTCGTCAGAAGAAAAAAACTCAATCACTAAAATTTAGAAACAATATGAGGAGTGAGAAATATATCTAATATGTAAAAAAGGTTAAAATTATGTTTTGATCAATTTAAGTTATGTCCATAGAACATATTTCTCATATTTAATCATAAAAAATGATAAAAAAGAACGACAAAAATGGGCCATTTTTCCCGACCACAAGGTTTAAATGACATCCGTATCCCCTTTAATTTTTCGTTTTTTTTTATCTAGAATCCAAATTTGTCAGAATTTTTAGTTTATCTTCCATAAATAAATAAATATATAAATAAGTAAAATTGCAAAAATGCGCTAAAAAACCAAAACCGGATCAATTCTCTCATTTTTGATGGTGTTGTTCCAATTTTTCAGCTGTCACAAAATTTTTTCCTTGACGTACTCGTCGGAACGAGTGTTTAAAAAAAAAAGTATGTGTCCGACGATTTCACTTCAAAATCGTTTTCTGACTGGAGAATTGTTGGTATCATAGTTAAAAAGGACATTTAATATTATTGTTTCCCAGATGATCTTAATTCAAAAATTTATTGGTCAAATTAATTTCATTAAAAGCTATTCATGTAACTTTCGAGATAAAAACCTTGTAGGTATTGCAGTCTGTTGATTTGGCCTGCCAAGAAAATTTTCAATATTTCTTAATCACATATATTGCTGAAAAAATTTTCTATAATTTTTAACCACATTATTTGTCTCAGTAACCTAGGCAAGTCATTTCTGTAGAAAATCTAAGCCAACTATTCCGTTAGGTATCTGAATAGAAATTAATTATATCACATAATATACTGTCCCTTTTAAATTAATTTGTCCTTATTATTATACATAACACTAAATGAGGCCTTGAGCGGAAAAATGATGTGCCCACATTATTTTAAATTAAGTTTAATTTGACCCGACTAATACCCATAATACTTCTAGTCAAATAAAACGTAATTACAATAACGGCACTTCAGCACTTAAAATGTTATTTGTTGCCAAAATATCAGTTTTTAAATTTTGTCTACGGACAAGGCAATTTTCCACTGCCCATCATGAGTATTTTGACAAAAGTTATCTCCATGGTATTCAAACATTCATCTAATCAAATTTTCGTAAATGTAATATGATTATACTACAAAAGCTAGTCGAAAAATCAGTCCCTCCCCACTACCTAAAAATTAACATATCAATACTAAATTAAAAACAAGTTTAATAATTATTAGTGACTCTCTTGGGCCTGTTTTGCAGAGCAAAGATTTTCGAAGGGTGATTTAATATTAGAAATAGACACTCTGAGTTCTTTTCTATATTTAGTTGAGATCTATATTTTGTTTTCAAAGCAGCCACCGCAGAAAATCCGGTTGTTCTTGTTTTCAGGGCAGAAAACTCAACATTCACCCCGGCCCAAAATTTGTGATTTATTATTAACTTGTCTTTTGATTTCGCCACTTGCCGTGAAGTCTATGAAGATTTCTTCTTCGGAAGTTGAGAGCTCTTCGGGAGTATTTTTAAATAGATCCCCAACCCACTCGTGACTTGCTACCAAGTTGTCGTTAGTAAGAAAATACTCTTTTAAATTCTTTGTCAACATGGCTAGATGATTTTCAATGGTTACGAAAACAACTTTCACATGTTGTTCTTCAGCCTTGTATGTTTTAACACATTCACCCACATTTGCAAACATTTCTAGGTTTTTTTGCTTTACATTTCTGCTCCACAATTCCAATTTTCTACAAAAGGCATTATTTTTATTACTTGTATCAAATATATGTGTATTTGTTCCTCGGAGTTGAAGATTTAAGGTATTTAGTTTCTCGAATATATCGACCAAATAGCTCAATTTCATCACAAATAAACTCTCTCAAAACTTCTTGGCTTCCGGTCGATTTTCCTCTTCTAGAAAAATGGCGATTTCATTTCTTAATTCATAAACACGTTGCAAACAATTCCCACGTGATAGCCATCTTACCTCGCAATAAAATAGTAAAGCTAAATGTTCGGTACCCATGTCTTTACAAAGTGCAGAAAAAAATCTAGATTTTAGGGGTCTCATTTTAATATAATTTACTACGGTTACAACTGTAGTGAGCACAATATTCAGAGCAGGACTCATTTCTTTGGAAGCCAGAGCTTCTCTATGCATTATACAAGGTGTCCACACACACAGTGGAGATTTTTGTTTCACAAGTTGAAATCTTCCAGACATTGAATGAGCACCATCCGACGCACTTTTTCCACTCCATATTTGCCTCGTTTATAAAATAATTTAAGATAGTAAATAATGCGAGTGATGTTGCTTTGAGTTCTATTGGTTTGCAGAAAAATAGTTCTTCTACTGCTGACATACCAACACAAAATCGAACATAGGCATTGAAATGAGCATCTTTATTGCTATCTGTTGTCTCATCAAGCTGAATTGAAAACAATTTGTCACGCAACTTCCCGAAAAGCTAATGCTGTACATTTTCAGCTTTACCACCAATTCGACGGGCAACAGTATCATTTGATATAGGTATGGATAGCAATTGTTTGGCAAAATTATCTCCAAACATAGTGTCTACAATCTCAATTGCTGCTGGCAAAACAAACTCTTCACCAATAGTGTAAGGCTGTTTACATCTGGCTATTTTACATGAAACTTTGTAAGAGGCAAGTAAAGTTTTTTCATTCACAGATAAAGTTTTTTTAAAAAATGATTTCTGCTTTACATATGATTTTAATTTTAATTCGAAGAATTCTCGGGATTTGTTAAGGTACTCACTATGAAGCGTTTCCAAATGTCGTTTAAGTTTATTTGGTTTCATGCTGTTTGCTGCCAAGATGTTTGAGCAAATAACACACAGGGCCTTTCTTCTTCATTTACTTCAGTACTGGTAAACCCTAAATTTAAGTATTCTTGAGAATATTTTCTTGATTTCATTTTCGGAACCACGCTCGTCTGTGCATTTGTTGATGCTTCACTATCGTCTAATGCTCGCTTACGCCCACTTAAAAATGTATCCATAATTCTGTATAAATTTACTGCCATGAATACTTAATACCTTGAATTTCAATTAACACGTAAATTACAACATACACATTCACGATAAATCCGATAGCAGTAGAAGGATCAACTCGACTGAGACGGGCTGTAATTAAAGGAGGTGCAGCATTTATACACTTTTGGGCAGACTTTCCGAATGTTCAAGACAACTCGGAATTTCTCGCGAAGCCGCTACCGATATAGTAGACGTGACAGAGAGCAATAGAGAGGCGTCGATTCTAGTTTTGTCAACGCAGCAGATATGTATTGCCAAATATGAATAAATTTACTTATTCTTTGTAGTTGGTAAGGTTTGTAATTAAGGTTATAGCATCAAAATACTGAAAATACATTATTATTGCATGCATTGTTATTGTATGAGAGGGGGGGAGGCGCGATAAAAATTTTGTATGAAAATTGGGTCGTAAATACTGAAAGATTGAGAAACGCTGAGTTACACCATAAGCAGCATTTACGGTTCGTTTTAAAAGTTGTTTTTGTTGATATTGTTAGATGTTTCTTAGCTATTAAAATACCTCGTCATCCCTTTGGAATAATTTGCCCAGCGCTGTGTTTCCCACCGAGTACAATTTACAGCGATTCAAGAACAACGTGAATCGCTTTTTCCGCACTCGTGCCGCTCCTGGAGCGCTTTAGGGACTTCCCTGCAGCATGTGTGCTAGACCAGTAAAAAAAAAAAAAACAAAAAAAAAAAACCTCACCTACTTAAAAATTCATACTGAAAAAAATTTTTTCACAAAACTAAATATGTTTTTAAACAACATTTTGCCTGCCTACATAAACTATTAAATGCCTTAAAAATATAAGCTCCTGTTACATAATTCATTTTTGAAAAAATATATGCTTACACTATTTTTATTAGATTTCTTTACGATATGTGGTGTTTTGTCAAATTTGAGAATTGATTAGAAAGCCGATAAAGATTTTTTCAAATAACTCCTCCACTAACTAACATTATCCATATATATTCTTAATCGTTTCCGAAATACGGGGCTACACAAATATTTTTTTTAATTTTTAGCTGTCTCATTCATCTTTTAAAAAAAGTTTTGCTTTATTTTTATAGTTTTTTTATGTGATGTATTTTTCACAGAAAAGTTAAATATGGTGTAAAAAGCTACCTGTTAAATTTAATAGATTACATAATCAACTAAGGTTTTTTAAGGACCTAGTTTTAAACAAGTCAGCTATGTAATATATCAAATTTAACAGGTGACCATTTTTTGAGTAGCACGTTTAACTTCTCCAAACATTCCGAAATAATAATGTTGTTTAATGTTGCAACTATATAGAAGGACTGTCATGAATACTATTTATATTTGTAATTTATCAAATTTGATAAACGGAAATTAGCCAAAATGGAGAGAAGCATCTTATTTTGAGTAGTTAATTGTATATTTTTTAAAGCTCACTAATTACGACTTACCTAATGGTGATGATGTATATAGATGTATTGTAAAATAGGATAAGTGTTAATTATTTCGACAAAAGATTTGGTTTTGGTGTAGCAACTAAAAAAAGTCCTTACGCAAGATCGCCACAAGTGAAAAAGGTAAATTGATTTGGTATTAAGCAGATACTTATGAGAGGGCACTCTGTCCCTTTTTATTATATATTGACAGTCGGTATCGCTTGCGTAACTGATACTATACGAAACGTGGTCCAATTCTGGAGCGTCCAAATTATTTCATGGTAGTAAAGGTCTGAATTTTCTTCCTTTGTAGTCAAATAAGGAAATAAACACTACTTTTGTTCCTTAATTCTCATATTATTGAAATTTTGTGAAAGTTCAATTTTATCAGATATTTTGAAGCAATATACGAGGCTGGTTTGAAAAGTCCGTGCAAAAATAAAAACTACTTATGTGTTTGGGGTAAACCTTTTTTATTTTTCGACATAGTCTCCTTTTAGGCTTATACACTTCGTCCAACGATGTTCTAGTTTGTTGATCCCTTCCGAATAACAGGATTTGTCCAAGTCTGCAAAATATCCATTAGTGTCTGCAATCACCTCCTCGTTTGAATAAAATCTTTGTCCCGCAAGCCATTTCTTCAAATTGGGGAACAAATAGTAGTCCGAGGGAGCCAAGTCTGGAGAATAAGGGGGATGTGAAACGAGTTGGAATCCTATTTCCATTAATTTTGCGACCACAACTGCTGAGGTGTGTGCTGGTGCGTTGTCGTGATGGGAAAGGACTTTCTTGTGGGCCAATCGCGGGCGTTTTTCTTGCAGCTCGGTTTTCAAACGGTCCAATAACGATGAATAATATTCACCTGTAATAGTTTTTTACCCTTTTCCAGATAATCGATGAGGATTATCCCTTGCAAATCCCAAAAGACAGTCGCCATAACCTTTCCTGCCGAAGGAACGGTCTTCGCCTTTTTTGGTGCAGATTCCCCCTTGGTAACCCATTGTTTAGATTGTTGTTTGGTCTCAGGAGTATAGTAATGTATCCATGTTTCATCCATAGTGACGAAACGACGCTTAAAGTCCTCCGGATTCTTCTGGAACAGCTGCAAACCATCCTTGCAACACTTCACACGATTCCGTTTTTGGTTAAGCGTGAGCAATCGCGGCACCCATCTTGCGGATAGCTTTCTCATGTCCAAATGTTTATGCAAAAATATTATGTACCCGTTCAGTCGAGATGCCCACAACACTAGCAATCTCACGCACCTTAACTCTTCTGTCATCCATCACCATGTCATGGATTTGATCAATGATTTCTGGAGTCGTAACCTCCACAGGCCGTCCAGAACGTTCAGCGTCACTTGTGCCCATATGGCCAGTCCGAAAATTTTGAAACCACTTATAAACTGTTCTAATCGAAGGTGCAGAGTCACCATAATGTTTATCAAGCTTCTCTTTAGTCTCCTGAGGCGGTTTGCCTTTCATAAAGTAATGTTTAATTACCACACGAAATTCTTTTTCGTCCATTTCTTGAAAATCACTCGACTTCCTTGATTCACACGAATGCCAAACACAAAGAAATAGACCAATATGGCTGAAACTTGGTGTGCGTTCATTCAAGAGATGCTACTAACTAAACATGACCTCGATACGCGCCGGTGGTGCCATCTCTCGGACTTTGCACGGACTTTTCAAACCAGCCTCGTAGAATTACCAAATATTCATTTTTTTTTTTTTAAATAACACCATTACACCGTTAAAAAAGTTCTATTCAAATGAATTGAAATTGAAAATTAAAGTTACAAATTATTTTTTCCGAAACTATTGCAGTTATAATGTCGGAACTAACACTCAACTAATGAAATTGAACAAATCTGGCATAGGTAAACTGGTAACTTTATTATTTTTCACAATTCCAAAAGGCAAAAATATTCACAAATTTTTAATAATGTTTCAGCCATTTTTTCAGTCTATCAGACTACTTTTTTATTTTTGTACAATCTTAAGAAGTTTTTAGGTCTAAAAAGGTTTTTTTGAAATCACCAACTTTAATGTAAGATAGAATTTTGGAAAGTCTTGAGGTAATGAAGTGGAATAGCAAGTCTCTTAAACTTCCAAATTTACCATTCTTTGCTGTTTTTTCAAATAACTCGTTTAAATGCCAAAGATCTTTTAAAAAGTATAACTTTACCTTCTTTCCCTATAGGGCTATCAATATATTATGTTCTTCATGCATACAAAACCACATTAATATTTAAATCGAAAAAGTATGCAAATCTAGCAATATTGAACCACACATTACATTGCCAACCCATACCTTTTTATATCCATTTCCGTGACTTTAAAAATTTTCCATATATTGTAAATAACGACGGTAAATTTATATCTTTAGAATAAGCGATCTTGTATCCCTCACACAAGGATGATTTTCCTTAACATAAAAGTACCCTTAAGTCAAAATAGGCCATTCTGTTGAAGAAAAAGGACTTGATAATATATACTCGTGTTCAAAATGCATGGATTTTTTTATTACTTTGTCAACAGTAAAGATACATTTTAAGAAGTAGAAAATGTAACCAGAAATAATAACAAAGAAATAAACAAAATGTAAAAAAATTAGTTATCTCATTGCCAAGTATAAAAATGTGATCCAGGAAAAATTAGTACAGGAAAAATTTTCAATTTTTATTGAAAATTATTTGAAAATTTTATAAAAATTTTATTATGTAGTACTATAGCACCATAAATTCTTGGCAAATGGAGTTATAATTATGGACACAAGAAGCTTTAAAAAACTAAATTCTCTAATTAAAATTCAGTAAGTCTTTTTCAGTAACCTTGTATTCATTGTTTTACATTTATATAGATTTTTTAATGCCTATAACCCATGATTTGTTGTCTGATCAGTAATTATATAAATTATTATATATTAATGGTTGCATGGTCTTTGACCTAATCGTTAAAATCAACCGTTGAAAGTGCTGATTCATACATCAAGAACTCCAAACACCTCACGAACATAATCAGAGACATTCAACCAGAGGAAAATGACAAGTCTGGCAAGTCTGGATGTTGTTTTACTTTATCCCAGTATTCCAGTGGATGAAGCACTAGATAAAATAGGAATGAATGAGTATTTTCCAGCTCATGTTATAGAACTATCGGAACACTGTCTAAAAAATACCTACTTTGTCTTCAACAGCCAGATATACAAACAAACGGATGGAGCGCCCATGGGATCTTCCCTTTCACCAGTAATAGCCAATGTATATATGATGTATTTTGAAAAGAGGCCTTTAAATCTCACCACTCAAACCCAAACTCTGGAAACGACTTGTTGATGCGATCTTTATAATTTGACCCCATGGACGTAATGAATTACACAACTTCCTGACCTATTTAAATAGAATTCACCACCGGGTACAGTTCACTTTGGAAGTAAAAGAAGAAAAAAGCCTCCCTTTCTTTGATGTGCTGATAACTCGGAAAAACAATGGTCAGCTTCAATACGCAGTCTACCGACAGCCCACCCACGCCAACAGATATTTAAACGCTGGCTCACACCACCATCTATCACAAATCCAGTCGGTAGCCAACACCCTAGTATCGAGATCATACCGACTCACCGAACCAGACACGAGACAGCAAGAAATTACACAAATTACTAGGGTCCTGAGGCAAAATGGATATAAAGACCGGTCCATACGGAGAGCATTAGAAAGGCAGCGCCATCCACAGACAAGGACAGAAGAACGCGACCTCAACCAGAGTAGAGTTCTATTACCGCATGTGAAAAGAGTTATAGATAGGATTGGAAGAGTCCTAAGAAAACACAATATAGGTACAGCATACAAACCACAAAACCCTCTGGCAGATATCCTGGGTAATTCCAAGGACAAGAAAAAACTGGAAAACCATGGAGTTTACAGCATCCCATGCGGAAACTGCCACACATTGTACATATGACAAACAAACAGAAGAATCTCCACCCGGATCCAAGAACATAAAATAAGTATCAAAAAGAAACAAACAACATCAGCTCTTTTTCACCATCATGATACTGGTCACAACATCAATTTTGAGGGATCTAAACAAATAGCCTCGATTTCACATTATAAAACACGCATAGTCAGAAAAGCCTTGGAAATCGAAAAGAATGGACAGCTAAATAAGCGAGATGATGCGCTGAATATCTCCACTACATGAAAGGGTCTACTAGCTAAACCAAGAAATAACCCAAACATCGAGATGGCAACAGTCAGCATAGCGCCGAAACCCGTAATTCCCACACAGCCAGGAAACACCGATGCTAGGACGAACACTTCCGACCCCCCCCCCCACCTACAATTTGCGTAGACGACGGCCTATAAAAGACGGCGACCGCACGTCGGTTTCTCAGTTAGCTTTGAGCGGCAACAGAAGCAACAGTATGGAGTAGCAGCAGCATCGGGATCACTTGAAAATCCCACATGAGAATTTGTGCGAAACGTCGTGCAAGATGAACGGATTGAAACCCGGAATTTTAATATATTACATTCCACCATCCGTGAAAACTTCTATTATAACATATATATATATATATATATATATATATATATATATATATATATATATATATATATATATATATATATATATATATATATATGTATTTATCCGCAGTTTCGTAAAAGTAGATAAGTAGTTCAAATTTTATGCTGCACATGAATTGTGAGAAGGGTCGAACGTGAGAATTGATTACGTTAAATTAATATTTTTACCTAAATTAAAAATGGACGACTTTACTTTAAGAGGACTCTAACCGTTTCCGCTTGACGCCCTGGTCTGGAAATGTCGGACTTCTTTGTCAACTCGATTGTCTAAAAACACTTCATAGATTTCAATTTTCAAGCTCGTGGTAATCTAAAAAACATGTCTGTAAAAGTCTGTGTTTTTACACATAATATTCCTTTTCTAGAATTCTGCTTCTCTGATTTTCAATTTAATAGTATATGCTCGTGTTCAATATACATGGATTTTTTTATTACTTGCTCGTGGTAAGCTATAAAACATGACTGTAAAAGGAATGTGAAAGTGTGTTTTTACAAATAATGCTTTTTTTCTAGCTAGTAGATTATTAAAATTTTGCTTTGTCTAATTAATTTCAGTTCCAAAAAAACTAAAGTACCAAAGTACTTCTCAATTCTTTTCTTTCCGATAATTTTTTTTTTTTGAATTCTGGAAAAAATCTGTGAAACTCAAAATTTTCAGTGAAATGTCCTTAGTTACTAAAAAATCGTAACTATATCTACTACGATAACTGAGAGAAATAACATTGCATCTTAAAAAATTTAACTCTTCAGGACAAGCGATTCTTCAAGAGCTCCCGGTTTCGTGCTCGTTTCTTAGTCTTCTCATATAGAGTACAGAACAGTAGAAAAAGTATCTATTATGTTTTTGCAACAACTATACTCAACTATTACAAGCGATAAGTTTTAATATGACTTGTGTGTTCTTGCTACCTGTATACCTGTTGCTACCTGAACCTGACTTCGTTTATTTACGACTCTTTTCTATTGTGTGTTGCCATGTTCTAGTGTAGGTTGAGTTCGGCAATACCCGGCTCCTCTGTTTCCAGTAATGAGATCCAGGATTCTCGGTCTTAGACTCCTGTCAAAGTGTCTCCGGAACTTGACTATTATGATAGTTATCTCTGGTCCAATAAAAATGATATCGTGGATTGTCCGCTATTAAACAATATTGTGAGTAAGTGCAAATATGTTTTAGCAAAACTCTTCAACTCCAGTCCTGTAATAAAAAGAATCGGGTGCATGATTAAACCGAGTGAGCAAAACGACCACGAAAAGGCAATATTCAAAAAATTATTTTATTCACTTCTAGTGATCAGAGAGATTTAAAATTTACACCATTTGATACAAAATCACATGTAGCTTAAGAAAAATAATTGAGTTTTCTGTTTAGTTAAAGTCCCCTTCATTTCCGACATTTGTGTTAAAATTTATGGGGAATGTAGTGAACAAGTACAAGACCAGGAACTTATTTTAAAGAAGTACACTAAATGAGCTTATTATTTTCTTTTTAGAACAAAGTCAATTATTAAAGTTTGTTCTTACTACTACACATGAAAAACTACTTTGTAACGAATACTAATATTCTGTAATATTGTAGAACATTTTTCTACAATATTATTTACACCCTCAATAAGAAATGTAGCTGTTTTGAAAACATAACTTTTACATAACCAGAATTATTAACACTTAATAATGAGTATGTAATCAATTTATAACTGACTTTGAAACATGAAATGTTTTTTAATTTTACGTATGTCGTGACGGCAACTGCCAGTGCATGAAAGCTTTATCGCCACCTTGACTGTCACATACATAAATAAAAATAAAGAGACCTGCTTTTTGTGCATCTCTTTCAGAGCAACGGTAATTAGTCAAATGATGTATTTACAGATAAGCGTTGGAGAACATATACAGTCTCTGAGCTGTAAACACACGTTTCATTAATTACTAAATAAATCACTTACCTTTTTATTATTGCTATATTTATGTTGTAGGTGGAAAAGGTTTAACTTCAATATTCTCATGGAGTATATTGGGCAAATACGTAGTGCTATCCAAAAGTTTCCAGATTCACGCTATATACTAAGAACGCGAAATAGTATTGACTTACGCCGATAAGTGGCAGTAGATAGATTCCTAACGAGGCTGCGTGACTAATTTCAACTTGCTGGCTCGTTTAGTCTCTTTTGTATGCACGCTTTCGTAAAGGTCTAATTGTGTCTCTTTGTGATTTTTACAGCTGAATAGGCACCCAGGGGGGTTGTTCTAAATATGAAAATGAAAATAAAGGGTTACCGCTTTGAGACGGTAGAGTAGATAATACGCGAATCACTGATGGTGCTGGAGGTAGTGACAACTTTAACCTTGCAAAAAATATTTAGTCAGCGGAAAAGACGGTGAAACAAGTGCATTCGGATACAGAGCAACCACTTTGGGAGAAAATTTTTTACTCTGATTCGATTTTTCAATATAATATTTGACTGTAGCCCCAATTTTATGTCATGTCATAAGTAACTTTGAAAACCAGTCACTTTGATTGAATTTAGAAAGCAGACAAAGTTTTTATGTCCACTAAGTAAAAGAATTGAGCAACCTTAATGCCCTCCTATATCAAAAAAGGTTGTTTTTGATTCTAATAATTGTTGTACTAGGGCCGCATTTTAAGATTTTACAAACGACCACTAGGTGGAACTATTTAGATGTGACATTACCATTATTGTAAAATTTGAAATTTGTTATTGTTAAAACAGTGGCAGCTCATGAATTGGTCGAGTAGAGTAAAAAAACAGAATTGTGAACAAACGGAAATTTCACGTGAACGTTTCCGTTTGATGATTTTTTACAATCTTAGTAAAAGCCTAACTCGACAATAATTCGCTTCGTCTAACTTTTGGTGATAAATTACTATCAGAAAAGACTGTTTAGACTTGGTTTGCAGAATTTCGTCATAGTCGTGCTCCCATCAGCGATGAATTTTGTGAAGACGTACCAAAAAACATCAATGCTATGCGCAACATGACTAAAAAGGATGGGCATGTGACTTACCGTGAGATAGAAGCATCCTTAGGTATGTCGAAGACCGCAGTACATTCCATTTTGCATAAACATTTAGCTGTGAAAAAGATCTATTCTCGATGGATTCCGCATAATTTGACCGAAACTAAAAACAGCCTCGTGTCAATTGGTGGAAGCAAAATGCTCAAAAAATTCGACGGAGGATATGCAAAATCCTTATGCAACATCGTAACAGGAGACGAAACTTGGATATATTCATACTAGTCGGAAACTAAGGAACAATCAGCTGTTTGAGTGTTCCAAGATAAACCGAATCCATAAAATAGGTTCGTTCGTGAACCACTCCCAAGAAAATGATAGCTTGTTTCTTTGGTTATACCGGACATGTTGCAACCATTGCTTTAGAGGATCGAAGAACAGTTAATGCTGAATGGTGTACAACATTGTATTTGCCAGACGTCATCGATGAAATCAGGAAAAACTAACAAAAAATACCATTCCCTATTTTCAATGTACAGTCAAGCATGTTGTCTTCAGACAACGCATCATAAAACGTATTTTAATGAAGTTAGCTACTAAAAAAGCTTCTCGTGCTGAAGGAATACTTGCTATAGTACTCAAAAAATGCGCGAACGAACTAATACCCATTTTCTGTAGATTTTTCGGCCCATTCTACAGATAGGGAATAATTCCATCTTACTGGTTACTACAGTTCAGTAAAAAAGGCAAGAAGACCTCAACAAACAGCTGCCTACCAATCGCACTGCTTTGAATAAAATTTATGGAAAAAGTTATCAGTTAGCATCTTCTGAAATATCTAGAAGGATTCAATATTATTAGCAGCCATCAATATGGCTCTGGTAAGCAAAGATCTTCTAACTTATGTTACACATGTTTGAAACAACGAAATTGAGCATTTTGGAGAATTTCAAGCGGTTGTACTCGATATATCCAAGGCATTCGACCGTATTTGGCATGACGAATTGTTTGCTAAGCTACGCTCTTATTGTATGTCTGAAAGGTTTTGTTTACGGTTCTCCTGTTTTTTCAGAGAGCATTCCTTACGAGGTCCTTTTAACTCCTTCACTTTCATCGTTGGTCTACACAAGGTTCAATACCGTATCCTATTCTATTTCTTCTTTATATTAACGATATGATAGAAAGGACCAGGAATTTAATCTAAAGCTTTCCCGCTTATTTCTTCATTTATTTTCAATGCTGAATTATTTCTTCTCATTCAAATATCCGCATACAACAGAAAGTCATTCAACTGAACACCGACCTGGACAAACTCTATCTTTGGATGACAGTAACCAAAGAAAATTTAACGCGACAAAATTCCAGACGGCAGTTTTTCTCAAGAAGTTAACGTTGAGAAACTTGACACAGTTATGTCAGAACACTCCATTTCTCTAGCATCATCGCTCAATTTACGGGTCGTGAACTTGGGAGCAAATATGTCACAGCATGCACATGTTTCATGCATAGCAAAAAGGGTTTCTCAAAAGGTAGAAATATTATTTCGAAATAGAAAGCTTTACACTCCACAACACCTTTTAATGCTGTATAAAGTCCAAATTCAACCAATGACGAAATACTGATCACATGTTTGGGGCTCTCCTCTCAAACACACCCTGAATTTGTTGGATTGTATTCATTCACCAATAACCCGGATTTCTTCGACTATCAAAAAACGATTGGTGACTTGAACCTATTCTATAAGTACTTTCATGGAAAATGTTCAATGGCTGATGCCCACTTAATTTCTCCAAGAGCATTGCATGCAGGGAATAAACGTCGCGATAATACATCACATCTGTACAGGTTCAGCTTGTCACTTCTCTTACAACATTTTTTAAGCATAGAGACCCTCATACCTTTGAAGTGATTTGCCCAGGACTGTGTTTTCCACCGAGCACAATTTACAGCGATTCAAGACAAACGTGAATCGTTTCTTCCACATACGCGTCGCTCCTGTACTATTTTAGGGATTTCCCTGCAGAAAGTGTACTACGCTTAGTTAAAAAAAAAAAAAATAAGGAATAGTATCAAAAGTTGTCTAAAATTTTCCGTAGAATTTAAATAATTAAAAGTATATGTAGTATATATAAAATGAAAAGAAGTATATCACATTTCCCGTCAGACCTGAAGTGCCTGTCAATTTTTTTCACTATTCAAAATGAGTTGATTTGAAGCTTATTACACTAAATTTCTTTCCACCGTTATCTAAAGTGGTTTAATTACAGTACCGTGGAGAATTACTTCATGTGGTATATCTGTATATATAATTCTTTTGCCAGTTCGCACCTCTTTGTAATTTTCTCAGAAGAAAAGCCGTACAACCCTGTAAAGCAGTCACAATGTTGTCAAACTACGTTTTTAAAAAGAGATATTCCATAAAAAATGACTTAAAAATACCCGTTTGAAAATATATTCAAAAAAATAATTAATCCATCATATTGACAAACACAATTTTAGTCAAACGATGAAGCTATTAAGAGTTGCTTTGCTTTACCGAGGTCAAAAACTGCCATTCTAAAATAAATTAAATATTGTTCTTACTTTAACTTTATAGTTACTGAAAAACAAACTACACTGAAAAGTCCAGGTTTTAAAAAATAATTAGACAGTATCCAAAGAGCATTTAACCAGAAAAAATATGTCTTAAAACTATTACTAAGAAATCTCTATACACCACCTTGCATTACCTTAAGCCAATTTTGTATAAAATTAACTTAACTCACATTAGACAATATATGATCGTAAATATATCTTAGAATTATAGCCAACTTTACATCGAAAAATTATAGTATTGTCTTTCCATTAAATAAATTAAAGTAAATAAATCCGCATGAAACACCGATTTTTAAATCACTGCAAAACACTGACAACTCAACAATCACAGACAATTGACGTGTAAAAAATATGAATCGAGTTCTTGTACAGTCGCACTATAGGCAAAAAAAAATATGGACAAAATTATAGGAGAAAATTTTAAAACCGAAATAAGCCGAAATAAATAAGTGACAGATTAGATAGAATAGTTTTGCTGATATGATAATTAGATTTTAGCACATTCATTCATAGTTTAATTCTGACCAAACAAAAAATAACTTCAGTGTAAACTGTATTGAGTTAATTTTTTGCATTATAAACAAAATAAAGCTTTTTACAATATAAATAATTAATTATTCTAAAAAATATTCAAATATATTTTGTTCTAATCTAATCTAATCCGATAATATACTGTCTAGTTCTTTTAAAATGGCAATTACTTTCCTTTTTTTATTACTCGTAGTCTTACGTGCCCTTCATATGTCAAGGTAAAAATAACTAAAAATATTTTTACTTTGCATTGTCAATTATTTTTTAATTTATGCTTTTATATTTTTTCTTATTTTTGGAAGAAAACAAATTTTGAAGTTGATTGAAAAAATTAACTTTTAATTAATAACTAAAAGTGAATAAATATTTTTAGTAAACCTTATCTCTATCGGACGACCGACATTGTAAACTGAAAGTTTCAGTTTTTTGATCAAAATATTAACATACCGCGAGCTATCTTAATAAAAAAAACTTTCTGTATGATTGGAATCAGCTTTCCTTTACACAATTAAGAAAAATACTATTGTTAAAGTGCAATACATGCATGGTATACGTCATACCTCCGATTGTACACATAGGCCGATATTCTTAGACCGGAAAATATAGCCAAATATGTACACGATCTTTTTAATTTTATATACAATCTGTCGAGCCAAAAAGTGGTAACCTAAAATTATTTTATCTTAAAGTTTAATCCCCCAACTATTATTTATTAAAACTTTTCTGCGTAGACTTCTGTAATGAAAAGAAAGTCCAATTCGATGTTTTTTTTTAACAATCAAAATTATTTCTTTAATATACAAAGTATATTTAAGAAAAAATAGTCATCAACTTTCATGTTGTAATGAGTTTGAAAAAGTTAGTTTTGTCTACTTTTTTCAATATTAAACAATGTAACATAATAATACAGGGCAAATTTATCCCAGTGAAAAGTCAATTCTATAGTTGAAATTTTGGAACGCAGCTATCACCACTAGTTCTAGTCCGAAAAAGGTCGAAAAGGAGCAGAAAACACGGTTAAATGTACGGGATAAAATTAGCAAGCTGGGTTGGCAGATTTACCGATTTATAACTCGATTACTGATACATTGTATCTTTTCCTTTAATCGTATTATTCTGGAAAGAGTTTAGTAGCGCTAAGTAGTGGCTGCTTCTTTTGTTATTCTTCAGCGTTTCGGCTTCCATAGACTTATAGTAACCAATTCCTATGATTGTTCTTGTTTGATCAACCCATCTTAGTGAGGTGCGGCCTCGTGGTCGTTCCCCATCTACTTTTCCATAGTTGAAGAATCTTTCTATCGCATCAGTTTTCCTGGCTATATTCGCGAAGTATTTTAGGTTCATTGTATTTATGTGAGCTAACAGTCTGTTCTTTATGTTTAGTCGGTTCAGTATATATTCGTTTGCACGTTTAGCTGTCCATGGTAGGCGTAACATTTGCCGATAAACTCAAGGTTCGAGAGCTTCTATACGTCGTTTATCTGCTAGCTTTAAGGCCCAAGTCTTTTATATGTATATGTATATATATATATATATATATATATATATATATATATATATATATATATATATATGTATGTATATATATATATATGTATATATATATATATATATATATATATATATATATATATATATATATATATATATATATATATATATATATATATATATATATATATATATATATATATATATATATATATATGTATATATACATATATATATATATATATATATATATATATATATATATATATATATATAATATATTATATATACTTACATATATATATATATATATATATATATATATATATATATATATATATATATATATATTTATATATATCGAATAAGAGAGGGAAAGTATACCTCTCTGTCTTACTCCCACTATATTTTTGAATTTATTGGAAAATGTATTATGGATTTTAACTCTACCGGTACTGATGTTATATAGACATTTAATGAGACCGATGAGATGTGTAAGTGTTCCCATGTCTTCCAAAATGATCCATAGTCCACTGAATACAGTCAAACGCTCTGCTGTAGTCAACAAAATACAGGTAGGTGGTGATATTATATTCTCTTGACTTGACTATTTGTCTGATGTTAAAAATTTGGTTTCAAGTTCCTTTCTCAGGCAGGAACCCTACTTGCTCCTCTGATATCTGCGACAAAAGAAGGTATTTTAGTACATCGTTGATTATTGAGGGTAGGATTTTGCTTACATATGACATGAGTGCGATAGTACAGTAGTTGCTGCAGTCAAGTAGGGAGTTTTTTCAGGTATGTACAAGCTTTCGCACCTCTCATTTGGCGATTTGCCGGCATTCCAGACAGTTTTACATAATCTATGAATGATGTCTACTTCGAAATCCTAAGTTGATTTTATAATTTAATCTGAGATTACATCTGCGCCAGTCGCTTTACCATTTTTTAATTTGTGAATGACCTTCTCTAGTTCTGACCGCAAAATATCTGATTCTCTTTCTTAGGTATTCCAATCCGTGCCCTGTGCTGAATTGTCGGAGGATTAAAAAAGCTCTTCGCAGTATTGTCTACAAGTCTCCGCAATTACAATCTTGCTGTATTTAATGATTGATTATCTTCGATTATCCATTGGTTAGTTGTCTACCACCCTTTCCCTTCTTATTTTTATAAGTTTCACTGTATTTTCTGACATCTAATGTTTTCGTTTGATTGTGTCTTTTGTTGTACATTTTTCTGCTGCATCTGTTATCCAGTTTAGAGACTCAGACCAAGATGTTTCAATGTTATCAATTACTTGAGGCATATCCCATTTCAAGACCTGTTGAAAAGTGTTTTTGTTTTAGATCGTCAGTCTTTTTTTAGCAACTGGTTCAGATATTACCCTAAGTTTGATTTTGAGATGATATTTCAATGATTTGTTACCAAAATAACAGACAGCTCCACAACGCGCCCGTATATTTGTGAAACTAGAACGCGAGGCGTAATCAATTTGGTTCTTGTCTTCCGTCAGGTGAAATCTAAGTTGACAGACGGCGTACATGTGTTGGCAAATGCCAATTTATTTTGAATTGCAATTTGCTTTCAGATTCATATTCCGCGTGAGTCGCCTAGTTGGCCACACTTTCACTCCCGGTAGCCCATTTCACACGTACTGTCCCGGACCCAATATTACGCCGAATGTTAATTAGTTCGTCCGGCAAATCCATCTCATTATCATTATCGTTTGTACTCATACTCGGTGCGTTCTTGAGAAAATGAAATTAGATGGTTTTATCTTGCCTATCTGATCTCATGCCGTTGACCTTGTATCTCGTTCATCCGCCTTAACGGCAAGAGGAGGAAGGGATAAATGCAATTAACACAGGAAATAAGGTGGGATCATGTTTTCTCACAGTTAATATGAATTGGGAGAAAATTAAGGCCTCCGTTGGCAGGATCGCATTCCGGAAGTAGATCTGTCCTCCATCGGGATTATGAAGGAGTATCTACCCGCTACCACAATGTCGAAGCATTAAATTATTCTCGTGAATAGTTTTAAAATTACATTTTGTGAACTTCATCAGTATTTTTATCTCGAAGTATATGTTTGAGTAACTTGCTTTTACAGAAAGTTTAATAATCACATTTCTCACACCTCAACATGTTAATTGTCTCGGGATTTTTATAGCGAACCATGTGTACTAATCACAAGAAAATACGTCAGTGTCTTCGATATTTTTATGTTGAAGCATATGTGTGCATAAACTGATTGTATAATTAGTTCGAAAATTTCATTGCTCACACTTAAACAAGTCAACTTCGTCCGGACTTTTATGTCGCGGCATATGTCGAAACAAATCTCGGCGGATATCTTTTATAAGAACCCATAAAGTGAAAACAGCATATTTTTTAAGTTTTTTTATTGTCAAGGATTTCTGAAAATATCGATTGTCTCTTTTAATGTTAGAATTAATAAAACAAAATAGTTCTTACTACTACTATTAAGATGAGTAGGAGTAATTAAAATAAATTTTTGATTAAATATGTTCCCTACTAATGTAGTAAAAAAAGGTCAAAATAATAATAAAATAGGTATAGTTTAGTACAGCAATATTATAATTTTATCCTCTCTGGAGTATCACCAGGAGTATTAGACCTCAAAAAAATTGTGTTTTTTTTTGTTTATAAACAATTTTTGTTTTTTGAGCTTAAAATGTGAATAACTCCGGTTCTATAGGTCGAATTGAGACAAACAAAAAATTGAACTGTTCATAATGAAATTTCTCGTTGGTTTTAAATCGCTCAAATGTATACATAACCTTCAAAATTGAAAGAATAGGCAAAAACTGTTTTTTTTTTCATTTTATTTTGTAGGTCGGCTTGAAGCTTTCAGAAAATATGCCTTTTGTTATAACAAAAATACTCTGCAATTTTGTTACAAAAATATTGAACCCAGTGGGCACAATTGAATTTCTTATTTAAAATTTGAATTGCCCGCCAATGTATGCCATTTGGTACAAATTGGATCTTTTTTTAAAAAAAAATTAGGTCTCGATGTCAGCTTTCCGAAGTCATTAAAAAAAGTTTTTTTGGGGTCATTTTAACCGTTTCTCTACATTTGTTTATTAATCAAATAACAACAATTGTCATTTTGATTTTGTTAACGAAAATGATTTTTTTTTTAAATAAAGGTCTCGGAATTTTCTACTAGATGTGATAAACATTTTTCAATTTTTTTTTCAAAATGACCGAAAAACGCATTGTTGTTATTTGATTAATAAACAAATGTAAAAAAAGATTAAAATCACTCCAAAAAAATTTTTTTAATGGCATTGGGAAGCTAGCATCGGGACCTGAAATTTAAAAAAAAAAAAGATCCATTTTGAACCAAATGGCGGGCAATTGAAATTTTAAGCAACAAATTCAATTGCGCCCACTAGGTTTAATATTTTATTACCAAACTTTTAGGGTATTGTTGCCGTAACAAAAGGAATATTTTCTGAAAGTTTCGAGCCGATCAGTTTACTTAGTCGACCTGTACAATAAAATGAAAAAGAAATTGTAGGTTTTTTTCATTTTGTGTAGGTTATGTATGCATTTGAGCGACTTAAACCTAATGATGATTTAATGGAATTTTCATTACAAAGAGTGTTTTTTTGTCTCGATCCATTATATATAACCGGAGTTATTCGCATTTTAAGCTCAAAAAACACGTTTTGAAAACTTAAATTGTTTATAAACCAAAAAGGGCACAAGTTTTTCGAGGTCCAAAACTCCTGGTGATACCTCAGAAAGAATAAAATCATAATATTGCTGTATCTAAACTGTTCAATTTCAAATGCTTGTTTTATTCACTATAAAGTTAAATTAGGATGACAATAAAGCCTTTTGAAGCTAATTTGCTTGCCACTTTCTCACCAGTAAAATTTCAATATAATCACTAATTTGATTGGTGATTTACTCACTCCTTTTTTCGATAAAAAGAAAAAAATATTTTAATTCGTGCCTGCATTCCAGAAATAATTACTTTCTAATAAATTTTAGGTATTTTGCAGTTTATCGGAATTTTTTATTTTGTAACGAAAACAAATTTTCAAGGTCGATGATTACAAAAAATAATTACTTTTGTGCGGAAATTGGTTTTTTATGTTTTTAGGTATGGAACTTAATTTTGACGATATAGCCAAATTGTGTGGAGATATGGACAACCTTCACGAGCAATTAGTTCAGGTTAGTTTAGGTTAGTTTAGGTTTTGGAATAAAGGTTTTGTTGAAAATTAGCGACTTTTCTCAATGTGTAAGGTTTATTTTTCCATGTATGTTTGTTGAACAATTTTGTGATGGATTACTTTCCGCAAAATTTAACTTATTTTTTTGTAATTACGACTTTGGAAATGGTAGAAAAACTTGTTTTGATCAAAAAATGAAAAATTCCGGTAAACTGCAAAAATTCCTAAATTTTTTTAAGTCGGCAATTTTCTTTGACCTTCTAGTCCGAAAAATGAATTTTTCGATATAATTTAAGCATACGGAGATTAAAAATACGTCTTTAAATCACTGAAATATTTCATTAATATTTCATATGTGCCACACTTATTCTGACAATTCTATTATTTTTATTATTCTGACAGTTTTATTATTTTAATCTATAAAATTTCACAACCAATTGTGTACTCGACATATTTGAAAAGTGACACTATTATTGCAATGCAGGTAAACTTTTTGTCCGACGTGTCGTTCTGAAACTTACTAGTTTTGGAAACTTCATTCCATAGCTGGCATGTAATTAAGTATTGATATACCAGACATAATGACGCTTAAATGTCAACAGTGTACAATAAGAGACCTTTTCTTTGATGCGGGACTAAGTAAAATTTTGGATTTTCTCTTTTAACCCTTTTTATAGGCGATACTTGAAGTGGTTTATTTTAGTGAGTACTATATTCGGTTAAAAGAAAAAATACTGTGTAAATTAGGTAGAGTTCAGAATTTTATAATATATATACAGGAATAGTTTAATTAATATAAAAGAATTAATTTGCATGCCCATTTATTTACTTATTTCCTAAATTCTAAGGGAGATAGAACTGCATTCTGATGTCATAATTATAATGAAACCTGCCAAGTAAAAGTCGAACTTGCGCAATGAGGCTTCTGTACGGCAATTGCTTTTAAAATAAAATAAACTTATATCTAGGTACAAAAGCTACTCGCCACTCGGTTACAGTTACCTCCACCATACGTCAAGAAACATAGTTTTCACAGTTTGTTTCTATACCAGATAAACTATCAATTTATACTTTATAGAGAATATTCCAGAAATTTTTCAAAATTGTTTGATTCGTGCTTTTTGAGATAAGGGGGGAAGACATCGATGTTTGGCAATTATTTTAAAATAACACCAACAAAAGTGTTTGAAAGTATTACATCATACATAAATATTTTTTCACAAGCTTTTATTTGACACCCACCCGATGACCTGCCTGGTAAAATTTTTTTTTCACTTCCGATTTCGCCCCCAAAACTAACCCCTTAAGTAAAAATTTAGCTTTCAAGAATACACAGCTCCAATTAGGCCATTAATTTCTATATTTGTGCCAAGTTTCAACTTTCTGTGGCAAATCGGGTGTGACAGACGGACGGACAGACACAGAAGTGATTCCATAAGTGTTCCATACACCTTCAAAGAACGTACATAATAAAAATTGTGTGTAATTTTCTCCTTTATTATTATGATCTGCAATTTATTATAATTTTTCTGCAATTGATCCAAGAATATACCAGTTTAGTTTTATTAAACGATTTTTATAAGACCTATATATGTAGAAGAATTAATCTATTAATAATTTCGGATGGTTGTAGCTTCTACTTGATGGAAATTCATTATAAATATATAATAAAAGACTGTTTTTCGTCAATTTCCACTGGTTTATTTATAATTGTGATGACGCGTCTCGTGGTCGATGCAGCTTCTTCAGATCTACATTTGACACTGAGTATTATATTATAAATAAACAAGCGGAAATAGACTAAAAACAGTCTTTTATTATATATTTATAAATCTAGGAACACATTCGTTAATTTATAATACTCCCGGTGGAATTTTGCAGACGTCTCGCCAAAGTCACAGTTGGCATTCTCAATGATTCTTCTTGCCTGTCTCGCCATGATGATCGCCTATCCATTCCGGATGTCGGCGATCATCAGGGTGATTCTGATTTTGTTCACTGCTACTCTAAAGAGTTGGATCAATATTATTCCAAACAATTTCATGAAGTTTGGCAGTCAAGATATTCAACTTCTGCCAGGGCCTGTCTTCAATTCTTAAGTTGTTTAAAAATATTTAGTTAAAAACGATTGATAATTGGTAAGCATGAGAAAACATTTGCCTTTACTTTCAGATATTTCCTTTGGTAAATAGACTGTATCTTTTGTGTCATGAAGTACATCTGTTTTGGGCATTACTGGAATAGAGTCATAAAATTGTAACACTAAGTCTTTTCCGAAATTTTAATCCATTGAACTTCGAAGAGTCAGCATTGAAAATGCTAAGTAAAACCTTGAAACGTCTGCAACATTGAATGAAAACGGAATATAACAATTAGCCAGATGTGATCCCGGATTAATTCTTTTACATATTTTTCCACCTTTTAAATCACTACATATATAAATAAATATATATATATATATATATATATATATATATATATATATATATATATATATATATATATGTATATATATATATATATATATATATATATACATATATATACATATATGTTATGTATATTCTTCGATCAATAGCAATTGTAGAAAAATGTTCATATATGGCGGATCAAAATATTCAAAGAGAAAATTCACTTTAAAGGTGTGCCAATTTTTTTCATGTACGCTTTCTAAAGACAAACTATGTTGTTGAATTTGCATTAAATAATAAAAAAAAAATGATATTTTACCATATTCAATGTAGGCTTTAATTCAAAATTAACTAAAGAATTTACGTCGTAAAAATAACTGAAGCTCTTTCATTTTACAGCGCAAAACATTACTTTTGAAAACTTTTGAAAATCAGTTTATGCCCTGAAAAATTATTCAAATGAAAAAAACATTATTTTTGCTAGAAAATATACATGCTATACCAAATAATTTAGTGTCATCAAACAGAGGTTAAAAATGGTTGTGTCTGTGACAATGTTGCCAGATTTTCATAGAAATATCGGAGATTTTTCGACCGATTTGTTTAAAAAATAATATATGTATTTATTTACAAGCTTTGACGGCTTCGACTAGATCAGAAATCGTGAATGTCGGGGTTAGACCGTGTCATCTTCTCTCTCTCTCATCCCGAATAAAACACTGAATCATTTAGTGTTCTAATCTCTAAGAGCAAAAATCTCTAAAGATGCATCGTGCAATCGTAGAAGAAATGTTGGCAAGTCACTCCAATTTGACATGGTCTAATCACAAGAACCACGATTTCTCATATACAGGCTGTTATGAAATTCACTGCATATATTGAAATGGGTGACTCGTGGGGTCATGTAGAAGCATATTCAATACTTTTTTTTTAATCGATTTTTGAAAAATTTCAAAAAAAAAGGCAAAACCGCATTGTACCAAATCATTTATGAAAATAACGCACCCCTGAATGGCCGTTATTGTACGCGCAGGCCTGTGTTGCCAAACCTACTATATTCTCCAATAATTAGGGATATTCTAATTTTGGATAGAATTAATATAACAAATCAAAATAATAATAGATGATACACCATACTCGTACTAAAAATAATATTTAACCATAATTTTTTATTTATTATATCAAAAGAGTTTCTTTGATTACAGGCATAAGCAAGCTCGTAATTGACTTGATCATTACTTGACGAAAATCCATCTTATTCAATTCTGATAGTGGAAAAAACTAAACATTTCATGTACTAGTCACCAATATAATAATAAAGGAAGATTTTTGCAAGTGAAGATCTGAAAAAAAAAATTGCACTATCAGAATTGAAAGTAAGACCTGGGAGCTTATTCTTGAAGTCATCGCCCCTTAACAAGTGGATCTGACCTTTAAATAAAGTCAGCTGTTGTATTTTGATGTACCTTAAATGGGCAATTGCTCTTCATATAAAGTATCCTAAATTGTGCTTGACATAATCACTAAGTGAACTAAAGACCACTTTATAATGCAATTTTTACACGTTCACAGTTCTTTTATTTATAATTTCATATAATAAAATCTCGTATTCAGTAATTTTGACATTGGCATTTGATGACAAGCTATTTTTGGTGGATTCTGCTTTATAGGCATTTTTAGAATTTCTATTTGATAATGGCTACGATTTAAACTGCAGGAAATAAATATTTATAAAAATAGTAAAAAAAAAAAATTAAGAAACGAATAACCCAAATGAAAAATCTGGAAAAGGTTATTTGAAGTTCGTTATCCGTAGCGCTGTTATGGTAGGATCTGTTTAAGAATTAAGCCTGAAAAGTATTGGATTTCAAAAATACAAGTAGTAGTAATGATAGAAAGGAGAATGGTCTCACGCACCTATTCTCTCTCTATATAATTGCATTTTCTGGAAAAGTACTAGTTTTTATTCTTTGAATATATTACACTAAATAAAATTTAAAGTCTATTGCTATTACAACAAGAAAATTTTGACGTCTACTGCAGCTAAGCTAGGTGATACCTATCTAAAATTTAACCAAGTACCAAGAAAACTATGAATCTAAACTTAGTTTACCTCAGTGCGTGACGTAGCGCTTACAGTAGGTAATGTCTTGGTAGCAATATAAAATATATAAATGTCATTAATGTACACATAATGGAAAGGCTTCGAACCACCAGAGAGCCACTGAGCCACGTTTATCAGACGAAATTTTACTACTTACACCTAAACCAAAAGCTACCGGTCGATACGGTATGGTAATTCAACCATACATGACCAATTTTTAATCATCGTGAGCACCTTGAGAAACAGCTTATTTTCCACGTGAAAGACATTTGACGTTTTTGCCCCAAAATTAAACATTTAACATCTGTTAAACAACTGAAAATATACGAGAAATCATACAGTATAGAAGAACTTCAAAATAATTATGCAAAAAAAGAAACACTGATAACTTAATTTCCATTTGAAAAATGCATTATTTCAAAAAGAAATGGAGGAAAATAACAAATCAGAATAGCTAAAAAAAGGTATTTCAGTTTATGCCCTAATTAAAAACATTTGAATATTTTATTTTTTTATGAAGGGCTCATTTTTTTGACCATAACAACTGGCTATATTGACACATCTACTGGAATTAGACTGCCGAAGTACAAGTAAATGAAATAGTAACAGATAAAATACCGATTCGGCGAGGAGTCAGGCAAGACTGCGTACTGTCACCTGTATTGTTTAACTTATATTCCCAAGTCATCTTCAAGAAAACATTATGGGAACGAAGTGAAGGAATCGGGATAGGGAGTGAAGTGATAAACATCATTCGCTTTGCCGACGATACCGTGATCTTAGCAGAAACATCAGAGGACCTGCAAGCATTGGTTGACAACGTGAATAGAGAAAATGTCGAAACAGGTCTGACGATAACCACGGAAAAAACAAAACTTGTGGTCGTTTCTAAACATCAAACCAACAATTGTCAATTATTTCTTCCAACGATATCACATCCGATATTGACCAAAACACTGAAATTAAAACTAGTATGGAGGTTACAATCATTTTTAAAATTCTGCAAAATGTTCTGCAACAGAAACTTATCTCTCGCTCTCAGATTAGGTTTCCTGGAACGCTACCTGTGGTCTTAACTTTTGTGTAGAGTCGAGACATGGACGTTGAAGTAATACACTACTAAGAAGCTAGAAGCATTTAAAATGTGGCTCTATGGAAGAATATCAAGGCAGAAAACTCTTGAAAATCATAAGAGTTTGAAAAACAGCTTACTTAGGTCATGTACTCAAAAACAACAAATATTCACTATTGCAAACTATCATGCAGGTAAGAGTTGATGGTAGAAAGGGTGTCAGAAGGAAGAAAAAGTCTTGGATGACAAACATCAGAGAATGGACAGGCGTGAATGTAGGGGAGTTATTTCATGTTGTGAGGGACAGAGAAACATTTAGAGAAGTGGTCGCCAACCTCCATTAGGAGAAGGCATGAGACGAAGATATTATCTCAAACAAAGCATAAAGAAATTAAATTTTAATGCATTACATGTCTTAAAATTTTTACGTTTTTAGTAATGGTTCAACAAAATTAGATTTTTGACAGTGTTCCTCCAAAATTTGCGTAATTAATTTGTTGGTGTTACAAAGGAATTATTTAAAAGATAAAAAATTTTTTTTTTTTTTTTTCGAATTTCATTTTTTTTAAAGTTTCTTGAATAATTGGAAGTTATGTTATAAGAAATTTTGGTGCATTAAGTTTTCCTATGGCTTGTTATAGACAGATTTTAGTTTTGTAATAGTAGTTATTCTTACAATAAGAAACCATTCCGGAATAAATTAATTCAATATTTTTATGTATTTTTTTTTTAATAAATTTATTGGGAAGAGTCTAGATAAATCTGACAATAATATTCATGTCACATTCATTCATCATATCTTTAGGTTTGATGTTTTCCTTTATTAGTGAGATACGCTATTTAAGTGAATTTTCTGTAATCGATCTTGCTCCAATTAGCCACCAGTCCCCATATATGCAGTGAACTCCTAACCACTTGGTATATATTCACACACACATATAAATATATATATATATATATATATATATATATATATATATATATATATATATATATATATATATGTATATTTATTTATTTATTTGTAATAGTGCTACGAGGAAAATGTAGTATTATCTTTAAGCAGCAAATCGTAGCGATTCTCTAATTTTATACTTTAAAAATAAAAAATATTTCACAAATCTTGACTATTTTTTTTCAATGATAATATTAGAATGCAGATTTTTCTTTCACGAAATTAAGAAAAATATAAAATACATAAATCATTTTCACCATCATCCAGCCTCTCTCGTCCACTGCTGGAGATAGACCTCCTTCAAGTCCTTCCAGTCCAATAGATAAATAAATATATGAAATAGTTTCTCTGCATTAATCAAACTTATGTATGCATTTCAAAATTCTGAACGTTACACAATACTTTTTAACCAACAAGCTCTGAAATAAATTACTTTACTAAATAAAAGACATATCCTAAAATTTGATTCAGTGCGGCACTAAAGAAAGGTCTCTAATTGTCCACCGTAAGCAATCAAGCATCGAGATGTCCAGTATATCAATATATTTACGTGTCAAATATAGAAAGCGGTATTTTGCAGAACCAATAAGCAAATTTCAAAATGTCGCCTTAGAGAGAAAGTTTACGGATATTGTAATAATACTGTCACTTGTCGAACGTTACAGGTAAACAATTTGTTGTGATTTCATATAAATTAATATTAAAAATAATAAAATTTTCAGAATTGGTAAGATATATAAAATATTAACAGAATCCTTCGTTGGTTTGGCAACGCTTTTCAACTATCTCGACATGCTGAAATCGTACCGAACAATTTATTTTCCACATTAGTAGGTAAACGATAATTGTTGGCTTAACATATGGATTCAAAAGTTATTATTTCTAGAATAATCGCACAAAATAATATTTTTTAATAAAAAAGAGAATATAAATACAACTTTAAGAGGAAAATACAGTTACAATAACCAAAATTTGTCAAAGTAAACGACCAACTAAATTGATTAACATATAAGATCTACATAATTACAAGAGGCTTTGTTGTCTTCTTAATTCAACTTTAAGATAGATTATATTAAATCAAGTGATTTTTAGTTGTATAACCTGTTAAGTTCGAACTTAAAGAACGTTCAAATTTATATTAGATATTTTATCCTGTCTTATCCTAATAGTAGTAAGAACTATTTTGTTTTATAATTTATAACATTTAGAGTGACAATAAATATTTTTAAAGATTCTTTACAATAGAGAATTTAACATTAAAAATATGCTTTAATTTTTAGGTACGTAATAAAAAAATCGGTAATCTAGTCTTAAATCAGTAATCCTGGCAACCGTACTTGGAAACTTCAGCAAATACCTGGGACCAATCATTCCTCTCTCTCTCGAAATGAAACTAGTGGTGTCAGCTGTGTTTCAAAATTTTAACTGTTTGAGTTAGGTTTTTCTCCCAGCTAGATGGGCGAATTGTTTAAAAAAAAAAATGGATAAAACTCATTTTTAGGATTCCGTACGGAACTCGTAAGATCACTTCGGTGTCTATCTGTCTGCCTGTCTGTCTGTCACACCCGATTTTCTCCGAAACTATTTGACATAGTAAGTTGAAATTTGGTACTAATATAGGAATTGATGGCCTTATCAGAGCCGTGTAGTTTTGAAAGTTAAATTTGGACTTAAGGGGTTAGTTTTGAGGGGTGAAATCGGAAGTGAAAAAAAAAATTTTTACTAGGTCATCGAGGATGATGTCAAATGAAAGCACGTGAAAACACGAATAAAAAATCTATATAATATGTAATACTTGCGCACACTTTTCTTAGTATTATTTTTAAAAAATCGCTGTCCCCCTACCTTATCTCGAAAAGTACTGATCAAAAAATTTTGAAAAAATTCTGAAATATTCTCCACGGGGTATAGATTGAACGAAAATGATCACGAGTGCATTACCTTTAATAATTTATCTGGTATATAAAAAAAAAAATTCAAGGTCATCAGTTTTCACTAAAGATTGGAAACAAACTCATTTGGGGTGTGTTTTGTGAAGTCACTGACCATTTTATACCATTTTATACCACCGTAACAAAATTTTTTTATTTTAAAAGCAATTAACGTACGGAACACTAATTCTGCAAGTTCAACTTGCACTTGACCAGTTATTTTAAATTTAATATGAGATTACTGTTTTCCAAAAATTAATTCCTTCGCAGTATTAAAAACATAATTTTAAGAAAGCATATTAAAAAAAAAACGTTGAATTGGATTTTGTCTTGAATGTGAAAGTTCATGCCTTAGACCGACTTAGGCAGTACTTTTTAATAATGATAATTGGACTCGAAGATCTAACAGTTTTTTGCTATGATTATCTGCCACGATATATTGCAGATATCTTGTGCACCATTTTTCGTCTATCCACATATACAACCGGCTCGGCTGTGTGACTATATCATGCATGCATCGCACTTTAAAAATAGGTTTTTTTGTAAATTTGTTATTTCAGACTGATCTCGGTATAGTAATATTCCCATCAGAAAATTAAAATTTTGGAATTCACATTGTCGTCTGATAGAGGTCAGGTATACTAAGACAAATTAAATATTTTTTTCTTCAAACCTAATTTTGAAATTTGCTGTTTTTTTAAAAATAAAAAAATGATAAAGTTAACATTATCAATTGGCAACATAATCAATCTCGCATATCATTTTTTTTTTGATAAATCGGTTATACGATATATTTTTTAAAATGGTAAAAGACGGCTTCTTTAGGGAAGTAATTGCTATTTTAAACGAACTAAAGAGCACTTCACCAGATTCAGCAACAAACCTTAGATTTATTAGAACAAAATATATTTGTATAAAGATTGTCTTAATATTTTCTAAATTAAGTAAGAATTGTAGTTTAATTGAAGATGTCGGTGGTTCTTATTGATAAACAGGTACTTGTAGAAAATTATAAGGAAGTCCAAGTTGACAAAAATAATTGAATATCTCTTCGTCAGCCCAGAAGTCATATTTTAGCAGTCTCAGTGCTCTTATTCGTCAAATTCATCTCGGGACGCGTTCCGCCGTATAACGGTTCATCAGTCGGGCTAGTATTGACAAACAAGAGAACAGAATTTTCTAGTACTTAAGCCAGTACTGGCGGCCAATAATGGTAAGATATATCGCATATCTCGCGCTACCTACGGTGAAGTCTTGGCAGTCTGCTAACCACTCTGTCGGTATGTACAGCTGCAGCGAGTCAGTCCCCGACAGAATACCAACTACGAGGTATGCGTTAAATTATACCATATATATATATATATATATATATATATATATATATATATATATATATATATATATATATATATATATATATACGAGGCTGGTTTGAAAAGTCCGTGCAAAGTCCGAGAGATGGCACCATAGGCGCGTATCGAGGTCATGTTTAGTTAGTAGCATCTCTTGAATGAACGCACACCAAGTTTCAGCCATATTGGTCTATTTCTTTGTGTTTGGCATTCGTGTGAATCAAGGAAGTCAAGTGATTTTCAAGAAATGGACGAAAAAGAATTTCGTGTGGTGATTAAACATTACTTTATGAAAGGCAAAACGCCTCAGGAGACTAAAGAGAAGCTTGATAAACATTATGGTGACTCTGCACCTTCGATTAGAACAGTTTATAAGTGGTTTCAAAATTTTCGGACTGGCCATATGGGCACAAGTGACGCTGAACGTTCTGGACGGCCTGTGGAGGTTACGACTCTAGAAATCATTGATCAAATCCATGATATGGTGATGGATGACAGAAGAGTTAAGGTGCGTGAGATTGCTAGTGCTGTGGGCATCTCGAGTGAATGGGTACATAATATTTTGCATAAACATTTGGACATGAGAAAGCTATCCGCAAGATGGGTGCCGCGATTGCTCACGCTTGACCAAAAACGGAATCGTGTGAAGTGTTGCAAGGATGGTTTGCAGCTGTTCCAGAAGAATCCGGAGGACTTTAAGCATCGTTTCGTCACTGTGGATGAAACATGGATACATTACTATACTCCTGAGACCAAACAACAATCTAAACAATGGGTTACCAAGGGGGAATCTGCACCAAAAAAGGCGAAGACCGTTTCTTCGGCCGGAAAGGTTATGGCGACTGTCTTTGGGATTCGCAAGGGATAATCCTCATCGACTACCTGGAAAAGGGTAAACCTATTACAGGTGAATATTATTCATCGTTATTGGACCGTTTGAAAACCGAGCTGCAAGAAAAACGCCCGCGATTGGCCCACAAGAAAGTCCTTTTCCATCACGACAACGCACCAGCACACACCTCAGCAGATGTGGTCGCAAAATTAATGGAAATAGGATTCCAACTCGTTTCACATCCCCCCAATTCTCCAGACTTGGCTCCCTCGGACTACTATTTGTTCCCCAATGTGAAGAAATGGCTGACGGGACAAAGATTTTATTCAAACGAGGAGGTGATTGCAGACACTAATGGATATTTTGCAGACTTGGACAAATCCTATTATTCGGAAGGGATCAACAAACTAGAACATCGTTGGACGAAGTGTATAAGCCTAAAAGGAGACTATGTCGAAAAATAAAAAAGGTTTACCCCAAACACATAAGTAGTTTTTATTTTTGCACGGACTTTTCAAACCAGCCTCATATATATATATATATATATATATATATATATATATATATATATATATATATATATATATATATAAATTAACTAGTCACACAGTGATAGTTTTCAGACTAAATAAGATCTAATGTTACAAGTACTATTATCATCTATAATTAAATTAAACACTCCCCTCCCGACTTAGTCTTTATTTTGTTTATGCTACCATATTTATTATGACAAAGATATCGTTAAATCAAACAGAAGGCTACAAAATTACGACTCAGGGGAAACTTACAGGAAAAGTGTTATATTTACTCTAACTTCATATTCAAAACATCCGAAATAAATTCAATAATATATGTTTATTATAAAACTGTGACCTAAAAGTAAACGAAAAGAAGTAAGTTTAATAACATAATTATAATTATATAATTTTTGATGAGTCCACATGTCAAAACTTTTTAATCATTTTCACCAGGTTCAAGGGACGGAGAAGCACATATGTTTGAAGACTAGACACACTGTAAGAGTGTAGTAAAGTATAAATAAATAATTAAGTGACCGCATAACCGTCACCTTGCCCGAATGTGTTTTTATTGTATGCACTGGTGGGGCAAGATAACTAAACTACCAAATATATTCTCCTATATTTTGGAAATTTGTTTACTTGCAGGTTCAACATATTACTTTATTATGATTACATTTTTGTTTTAATCAAAAAGCCTCTTGTCCACCGTTAGCATTTAAGCACCATGATGTCCAGTGTACTAATAATTAGTTACGTGTCAACTGTGGAGAGCGCAGCAGAACCCGGAAAGCAAGTCTCAAAAGACGATTATTCTTATCTTAATCAACTTTTTGTAATAGTTTTCCCTAAATCTCCTCAACTTAGATCACCTTCCTTTAATTCATTTGTTTGTTGTATTTCACAAATATAGAAGTTCTACTACTTAAGATTCTTTCATGTAGGCGTTGCTATTTGTTTTGGATAGCGGGGATTACGGTTATGATATAGATAATCAGCAACATTTTGGGACGAGGATAGTTTAAGAGAATGTGCTAAATAATTAAGCCCATAACGGAGAATTACAATAAACTAACCTTTAAGAAGCAAAATATTATTTTTGAGCATATGCCATTAAGGAGAAAACTAATGTTTTCCTTATATATCAACCCATTTCAAAATAATTTATTATTTTTAAAAGTTTTGATATGCAAATTGTCTACCAAATGTAAATATTTACAGGTACATATTATTTTCCCTATATTTGAAATTATCTCAATATACAGTGACAGTCAAAAAGTGTACGATATATGGGATTTTTTCTTATTATTAAATTTAGAGGAAAAGTGACTTTATAAGTGAATTTTGCTTCACTTGAAACCCAAAAATTGATTTTACAGTGCCGATTGTCATTTGATGTTTGACGGGACATTTGAGTTTCCTAAAATTAAAGCCAAAAAGTCATTCTGTTTGTTAAAATATCAAAAATATTTGTTAGGAATAAGTGTATGGAATTTTATTATAGGACAATATGAAAAATTTTAAATAGATTGGACAAAAATCATATTTTGTCAATTTTTGGCCAATAAAAATATAATTATTGACTTTGAAATATATTGGTTTTATTTGTTTATTGTTATTTATATTTTTATTAATTAAAAAATTTTTAAATTCGTAAAACCATAACTATAGCACGGACAATTACCTAACAATTTTAACTCATTACTTGCAGTTTGGGGTTTCTGTTTATGAAAGATACTCCAGAGTCATAATTGTAAAACATAAAGGAAAACGAGTACTTTAATATTTATTACCGAACGATAAATTTATTTCTATACTTAGAATGTTCGAGATTTTTATTTCTATTCACGTATTCATGCTATATATATATATATATATATATATATATATATATATATATATATATATATAGATAATTATACAAAATATGCAACCCATTCACAATATTTAAGTAAGTATTTTTCCTCAAAAATTTAAAAGCTTTTTCCAGTCGATCCACCCCTCAGGGGCTAGATCTCTTGATCCCTCCCCCTCTCTCAAATCCTTCCCTCATTCTCTCCCGAATCCCTTTGCCTTCCTACTTTCCCCAACCAAAACCCCCTAATATTTCTCCCTCTAAAATCTCATTAAAACCGATACTTTAACTAAACATACCCAATCATCAAAACAATCCGCGACAAAATCTGCCCAAAGTCGCCACGAATCTACATCAAACTTATCCACTTCCTCGCAAAAGCATCTAAGTAAAAACGAAAACCAATCGATCTGCCAAATCCTCTTCCAGCAAATCCATATTGGAATTTACTTCCCCAGACACCTTTATGGAATTGGACTCGATTGTTTCTCAGGGCAAGGCCTCAAAGAAGAAAAATAATCATTTTCACAATTAAAACTCAATCCTATCATACAGTGGAATTTGAACGGGTTCTCACCTAGGCCGGAGGACTTTTCTCTATTAGTAAAATTACACAATCCATCTATATTAGCCCTTCAGGAGACAAATTTCAAAAACAACGGCTACTCTATAATAAAAAAACTACACTACACAAACAGGCCAGGCAAGAACATCTGGTGGCTCAGCAATTTACATTCATAAGACTTATGGCTATGAACCTATCCCACTACAAACTACTCTCGAAGCCGTTGCAATTAGAGTCACTCTGGGCACTCGCATCTCTCTATGCAATCTTTATCTACCCCCTGCAGCCAACGTAACTCATGCAATGATTCTATCTTTTATAACTCAACTTCCTTCTCCAATCCTATTGCCCCATAAAGGGCTGTGGGAGGTCCTTTATAGGGCTCACCAACATCACGACGAATAATCGAGTAATTAATTATAGAAAACCATTTTGTTATTCTAAACCATCCTGTTCCCACTTTCCTTACCTCTTCGACAGGCTCCTTTTCTAACACTGATTTATCCATCTGTACTCACAGCATAGCCACTAATTTTACTGGGACATCTTCTCAGACACTCACGGTAGTGATCGTTTCCCGATCATCCTCCGATCTCCTTCTATCCCTCCTCATCCTCTATTTCATCACATAAATGGAATTTGAAGAGAGCAGATTGGCCCAGATCCTTATCCCTCATCAAACCATCCTTATTTCCTATCCACGACATTGACTCGTTGTTACAGGATTTTACAAACATTATAATTCCCGCTGCTCTAGAATCTATCCCTCAGTCTAACTCATCCCAATATAAACCCTCAGTCCCATGGTAGAGCAACGAATATTAAGAGAGCTTTGGCCAAGAGAATCATAAAACAAGCCAAAACCAACATTTGTAACTTCCATCAAACATCCAATTTCTTTGGGCGTCTTATGGCAATCAATAACACGAATGAAAGGTTTCTCTTCAAATCATATTCCGTCTGTAAATGTCTCAAACTCAACAACATCCTATCCAGAAATCATGAGGAACACCATTGCTGACTTCTTTCACCATAAATCGTCACATCCTTTATCCACAATTCCCTCACTGTCTTCTTCAAATCAATTCAGATTTGATTCCAACCTACCCAAAGCTTATAATGACCCCTTTTCGCGCGAGGAATTGCAACTTGTTAAAAAATCTGCTCCGGGACCAGACTCCATTCACTCAGATATGATTAAACATCAGCCAGAACATTATCTAGCTTCTCTATTGGAACTTTTTAACTACATATGGTTGAATGGCAAATTTCCCAAATCATGGCTACACTCGATAATCATTCCTATTCACAAAAAAAAAACAGGAAAGCCCAGATCTTCCCCAAGCAGTTATCGTCCCATTTCTTTGACGAATCATCTTTGTAAGGTCATGGAGAGGATGGTAAATCAACATCTGACATGGATTTTGGAGACTTCCAACTTCCTATAGCCTCATCAATATGGGTTTAGGAAATTTAGATCGGCCATGGATCATTTGGCCTCTGTGGAAACAGACATTCGTTGGGCACTCCATAGACGAGAACACTTATTATTAATTTCTTGAGACTTAACAAACGCTTTTAATAAAACAAACAGTCATTTTATCCTTAAACAACTAGAGGAAATGAAACTTGTTGGCGTTCTTCCGATTTTCATTCGCAATTTCCTTGCATCTCGCTCCTTTCAAGTAAAAGCAAACGGTCTTTTATCCGAAACATACTTGGTTCTCATTGGGGTTCCTCAAGGATCCGTACTCAGTCCTACCCTTTTTAACGTTGCCATAAAATCTATGACAATGGAAATCCTCCCACATGTCAAATATTTGCTGATGACATAATTATTTACTACTCCTCCCAATCTTCTGGTGTAATAACCTCTGTTCTAAATAATACTCTTTCGGCTCTTGAAAGATGGACTATCAAAAATGGTTACACCTTTTCTCCAACTAAATCCTCGCAAATTCACTTTTGTAAATCCAGACTCTGTTCCAGAATTAACCTCTTGTCAATAAATAGCTCTCCAATTGTCGGTTGCCAGAACATCTTGGGACTTACCTTTGACAACAAATTGAACTGGGATCCCCACAAAAACTTTTTAAAGCACGTACTTCCCCGGATCTAAATATTCTGAGATCTCTTTTCAGCTCCAAGGGTTCTGATTTTATATCTCTTATTCATATCTACAAATCTCTCATTCTGTCTAAATTGAGCTAGGGCTAATTCAAGTACTAAGAAAAAACTCAACCCAATTCAGAATCAAGCCAACAGTCTTGCCTCTGGTACCTTCAGGACGTTTCCCATTTCCAGTCTCCAATGCATCTCGTCTGCCCTTGCATCTAACTAAGTAATAAAGAATAATCTCATATTTCACACACTTTCTGCCTGTCACTGTATATATCAATATTTCTTAAATGAAGTTACTTAAAAAAGCAAGAACAGTATTTTATATTTAAGTATACTTCTATAAATAAACTCGAAAAATATATTTTATACTTTTCCACCAGTTTTTCTTTAACAATATGACTCGACGGCCATTTTTCCCCATATGAACAGCCGAAAAGTGTATGCTATCCTCGAAATGGTTTTGGGCTGTTGTTACCAGCTATTTTCCTTCAGGTTTTATGTTAAAAGAATTTTGTTTTGTGTCAGAAACAGGTCAAAACAAAGATATTCAGTCAATAAAGTACAGAAGTATAAGAGAGGAAGGATAAAAGGAAGACTTATAGTAATTGGGAAAGAATACAATGAGCTATTTATATTCTGAGAGAACAGTGTACTGTCATCAAGGCAGTAATCACGTAATACGTTTGTAATTTAAAAATTAGGAACTTGTTTTTCAAATATTAATTCTAAATTAAAGAGATAATTTTCTTGTACACCAGAAGACTGAAAAAACTGGCATCGATACTTGTTTACTGTTGGAAGGTGTCTAAGGTTTTAGAGTTCCAGTGCAAAAGGATGTTTCTTTTACCAAGAGGTTTCGCTCCTCGATTGTTGTTTGACGCTCTATAAGTAGTTACGATCTCCGTGTTCTGTTTTTTTACTATTTCATACGGAACACCTATGGTATCACTTGGGTGTCTGTCTGTCTGTCCGTCAGTCTGTCCGTCTGTCACACCCGATTTTCTATGAAACTATTTGACATTGAAAATTGAAGTTTTCGAACTTAAAAGCTTAGTTTTAGGGGGTGAAAAAAAAAACCAGGTCCTTAAAGAAACGCGTGAAAATTCCATAGAGAATTTAATCATTTATAGATATACTTTATATTTTTTACTTTCAATAATAGTGGAAACTCTCTAAGCACTTACGTAAAACTGTCGTGTCGTTTTTTTTTCATCGTAGGAATCACAAGCTGCTGATTGAAATAAAACTATTTTTAGGAAAAATAGTGAATTATGTATTAAAAAAAATTTTTTTTAATTTAAGTGTGGTTTTTGACGAGTATATTTGTGTTAAGATTTAGACGCTCACACACGAACCATTCCGTTGTGCTGCTAAATAGCGACGCGCTGCTAGCTGGAATTCATCACCCCATTTTTTACAATTCATGCTAGCTGCAACTAATATCTATATTAAATATATATATATATATATATATATATATATATATATATATATATATATATATATATATATACGTCTTTCTGTCTATCTGTCTGTCCGTTAGGACGCTTATCAATAGAGAACCACTTTTCCAATTTACGTGTCGTTTTTTTAATTCATACATATGTTCTTTGGCAAGGATTTAGTATATGTTTTGTTACGTTAGGTAGTTAGGTAACATAAGAAATAAGCAGTGACGATCGGAAAGAAGTTTGCCGCTAGCGCGCTCTCTTGCAAAAAAACCTAAAAAATAATTATGCCAGCAGCTAGTGTTTTCATAAAATATCCTAAATTCACCGTCAACGAAGTAAGTCACGACAGTGATGGTTGGCAGCTGATGATTACTTGCCTTTTTGACACAATACTGACTTGTTGAGAATGTCAGTTATAAAATAACGATTGTTTTAATTATCTAATGACAGAAGTTTGGCTAAATATCTGGTACAATTTAGTTGTTCCATTCTATTACGTGAATAGTGGTTTTGTATGCTGTTTGTGAAAGTTTAGAAAAAGAAAAGTTCAAGACGTTAAAATTTGGAAGTTGAGATTTTAATTTAAATTAGCAACAAGTAGTTACGTAATTTTATAAAGAGTTAGTATATTCACGTTAAGGTTTTACATAAAATATAAATAAGTAGTTTTAAACGAAACTGAGGCCACGATATTAATTTTAGATTGATTAATTAAGCTGACTTGCAATAAATATGATAGAAAATTTTTAAATTTTAATATGTTATAACAATGACATAATTTTAAGTTAGTATGGTAATATTCTTGTATTTTATATACGTATATATGAGTGTAAGATAATAATATATTTACAAAGTTACTTCGATAAATTGACTGATTTTTTTTACTTTCCGCTTCTAATATGTGAGTAGATTAACTTTTAAAGAAAGTGATGCTCTAAGAATACTGAGCTTGCTTTATGTTGGCAGTAGAAACTATTGAACTACCTGGGCCAAAATTTATTTTGGTTATAACGGCCTATTTACTAGTAAAACAATAGAGAATAATTATTTTGGCTGCTAAGTTTTATTAGTTAAACTGAGTATATTTAGGGTTTATATATAAACATACGGTAACTGGTTGGACAGTTGAAATCTGAAGTTTAAACTTAAATAAAGGAAAGAGAACAGTTTACTGCGCCAATATTTCCGCTATGGTGGCTCATGTATTTTTTTTGTTGCCTCCTGAATTTAGAACAGGAATATTTTCTAAAATAGAAACAAAAATTTTTGGTAGGAAGCTAATTTTCATTATTTAAGAGTAAAGTGAACTGAAAAAAATTGAGTTTTAAATGGAAGTGTAGTATGTTTTACTTAGAAGTCAAGGGGGCTAAGTTTAAATTCTAGCCGAAACTTTAGGTGTTTGCCTGTGTAGATAAATGATTTGAGGGGCTACGCCATTGCCTGTATGGTTAAGTGGTTACCTACGTTGCTAGGTAGTTGTCTGTGAGACTAAATAGTTGCCACTGAGACTCTGTATAGTTAATGATTTTAAAAATATGATTTTAAAAATCTTGGTTAAAAGGTTGTAGCTTATGATCGTTTGTATGGTTCAGCGACTTTTTTGTTTTTTGGGGTCCTCAGTATTACCCAAATTGTACAAGAGTTGAAAGTGTTGGGTTAAGAGTAGTATACAATTTGGATCTCTTACCGAATTTGGATATTTTGTAAGAAATAGTCAGTGTTAATATAAGAGCTTCGCAGAAATTGAGCTCAATTTGTAAAAGTTCCGAAACTATCTACATATTCAGGTATTACTCAGGGGAATTAGATAAGAATATTTACTTAGAAAACTTTAACGAGTGGGATATCCTGAACAGTTTCTTCTAAATTTTACAGAAAACATTTATTGTCCAACGCAAAACAAATTATAAAAAAATACCTGGAATTGCTATTGAAATGGGGCTGTTCTAATATGAGTGCTAAAAAACAACCTATATCCACGGTAACTAATATTGTTTAACAATCATGATTAGAAAGAAAAGTTCGACAAGATGTGAGTAAAACAAAGTGTTTGGATGAAAGTGCAAAAGACCTTCCTTGAAGAATATTGCATCAAATGTTCAAATAAAATGATAGATCTGCATTAGATTCTTTAAAATCACATTGAAATATCGACAAAATGAAAATATCTTGCAGCAGAATTAGAAAATCTATATTGTATTTCCAAAGATTCAGAAAATGATCATTTGCAATGCTATTAAAAGAGCCGAAAATCGTCCCATTATTTACCTAGACGAAACGTGATTCGACACCCACGATACTATAAAAAGGTTGGAGTGATTCAATTGGCAAATGTCAGATTAACGCTTCTTCAAATAAAAGGAAAATGGGCCCAATAATTTGCGCTAATTGGAGAATTTTTGAATTCATCAACTAAAAATATTAAAGATTCGAATTTAGATTGTCATCAAGATACTCGCTCAGAGCTTTTTGAACGCGGGTTTATACACTGTCTTTTATAGAATGTTTTAGAAAATAATGTCTTTCATGATGCAGATATCTGGTTGACAAAAAAACAAAGTATCAAATTGAGCAGACACAAAACTGAAATACAAAAATCTATGTTAGCAATATACATATATTTCACAGACAATTATAAAAATCTGATTTGGCAGACACACAAAGAATTTAATATCAATAATGAATACGCGACAATATGGCAAAAAAAGGGGTCGTACTCTTTTAAGATTGTCCCTATATTACTGCATTTTTAACCATATAGAACATAAATAATACCAAACTAAGTCAAAAATAATAGCTAGAAATACAGGGCCACCTTTAAGTCCAAATCTAATACGTTTAATAAAGGAAATTGTAAATGAAATCCTAATAGAAAGTTGGAAAAATTCTATAATTAATATGAATGAATATTCCCACATTTCTGTACAGAATAATATTGAACCAATTATAATAGATTAAGATTATGAGAGTGACAGTGAAACCGAACTAGTTATAAATAGATGTGCTGTATTTTTCTTTTTTTTTGTTTCTTATTTGAAACAATTCAAATAGTATATCGATAGTTGCTACTTTCTTTTTTTACCTTTTTTCTTGGTAATTTATATGTTATTGCAGGCAATTAATCAAACAGTACATATCTGAACGAACTTTACCTTTATGTAGAATAATATTGAGCTATCTACTGATAGACACTTACTATTTTGTCTAGGAGTAAAGCGATTAACGAGATATTTATATCTATTAAATTTTAGACAACTATTCAGTATATCTGTCCCTAATAAGATAAAATGTTTATTATATATAAACCTTCAGTATCAGTATTAAAAAATGGAGGGATGCCATTTGGTTTAGTTTCCATTCTCAATCTTAAGCTCAATTGCTGTTGATTACAATTGTCCAAGAAGGCTAGCATGTGGTTGGAAAATAAAATTTTGGAGAAGCTAAATTTAAAGCTGTTTTTTAAAAGCATACATGAAAATGCGCACCACTAGCGGAGAAGCTGTATGGTCTCCAATTTTCATAAAGTTTAAAAAATTAATCGAATTACGCTTAACAGCCCCAATTGACACCTTTTTGGGTAGCATCATAAATAGCAACTGATTATTAAAATGCGTCACGGTCCGGTAAGTACCAGTCAAATCAGTTCAAAGCTCGCCCTTCTTAGAGCCTAAGGGTCTCTGAAGAGACCTAATGCAATCATAGGCTTGAGTTAAGTCTCGTTCACACGGCGACACTGGTGTCGTGACATTACGTGACACTTGCCGTCATGACACTAAAGTCATGTTCCTGTTCACATGCTCACCAATAGTGTCATGGCAGTAGGTTTTTTTTATCTAATCTAGTTCTTCTTTTTTATTTGAAATCTACATTTTATTTTTAAATTCGAGTATAGTATAAATTACCTTTGTACATTTGATTTAATAAAATGGAAGATCTTTTAAGCAGTGTCGCAGATGTTGTAGAAGAAATTATTGAAGTAGATATAAGAAAAAGAAGTAAACGAAAACGAAAGTGGGTCAGAGAGTGGATAATGCGAAGGAACTCATTGGGAGTTTCAAATTCTTTATTGCAGGAATTAAGGAGAGAGGATTCGAAATCCTTCTGCAATTTTCTTCGCATTGACGAGGGCTTTGACGTGCTTTTAGAAAAGGTAGGTAGTTGTTTACCTTATAATTTATTACTGCATTCAATAATGCTATATATGTATAATTTTGAGAAAAGAAGTTTTAAATAATTGTTTGACTCCATGTTAATGTGATATATTTTTAACCAAACCTATAATTACACTTGTTTGTAATGATGTTCCGTATATTTACAGGTTGAACCTTTAATACAAAAGCGGAACACGGCAATGAGAAATGCTATTCCTTCAGCTATTAAGCTCCAGATAGTTCTGAGGTACCTTACTTCTGGTGACTCAATAACGTCATTGCAGTACTTATATCATGTCCCAAAAAATACTATAAGTTGCTTTATGGAAGAAGTTTTAGAGGCAATATATAAAGTACTGGGAGATTTCATACAGGTAATAGTTCAAATAACAAAACAAATATATTATAAAAACGTATATTGAAAAATTGAGCATAAAACTTAAATCACTTAAATTACGAAACTTATTAATAAAAATTTGGAAAAAAGGTAGCCGTGCTTTTTCCTTGACTATCCAAACTGCTTTGCGTCGAAAATGGAGTGCTAGTTATTCTGGGTATGTCTATTTGGAGTGGAGTTGAAAATGTGGATACTTGATGTGAAATTGTTGATGGAGGGTCAATTACGATAAACGGGGTACTATTATCACTACTGGAGGTAGATGCGGATGAAAGATGGTACGAAGGGAACACGTGGGATGAGCCAAGATCTTGAAGGCGACCTTCCGTTAACAAATTTTGGATTTTTTGTTGGGTAATGATTGCTGTTTTGATGGACATTTTATTTAATTGAACCCCAACCTGTTTGCCGAAAATTGAAAATTCATAGCCCAGAAGAAGCCTTCTTTCTTTTGTTTTTTCCGCTAGATGTATCTGCCCCTTCTATTTGCCCATCACTAGCAGATACTTCATTTATGGTTTGCACCACAGAATGATCCTCCGAGTCGTCTTCACTTGCATTTGGTTGTGAATTTAAAGTCTGAAAAATAATAATAAATAATTATTTTACAGGTACCAAGAAAGAAAAATGAATGGGAAAAAATAATAGATGGATTCAACTCAAAATGGAACTTTCCGCAATGCATTGGTGCAATCGATGGGAAACATATAACCGTAAAATGTCCGGCAAAACTCTCACTCATTGTACTATAATTATAAAAATCAATTTAGTATAGTTTTACTAGCTTTAATAGATGATGATTATAATTTCAGTTGTATAGACGTTGGAAGTTACAGAAGTTCATCAGATGGAGGCATTTTTGCCGAATCGGCACTCTATTCTGCAATTGTTCGAAATCAATTGGACCTTCCTAAGGATAGTGTTATAATTGGAGATGAAGCATTTCCACTAAAAGAATACCTAATGAAACGTTTCCCAAGGCGGCCCAATCAGTGTCTTAAGGAAAGAGTTTTCAATTATCGATTATGCAGAGCTCGAAGGATTAGCGAGAATGCTTTTGGCATATTAGTAGCACGATTTCGTTTACTTTCAAGGCCGATAAACCTAGTTCCTTTAAAACTTGTGAAAATAGTGAAGGCATGCCGTGCCCTCCACAATTGGATAAGAAAAACCACTAAAACTAGTCACGGTATATCTCCAGATTTAGAGAATGTAGAACAAAATAGGTTGGATCCAGGTTCATGGCGTTCATCTCTTCAACAGGGCTCGATGACCAACTTAGCCTCTTCAAGAAATAAAAACTATACTGGTAGTGCTCGACAAAAGCCAATGCAGTTTGCTAACTACTTTATGGGCGAAGGAGAAGTTGAATGGCAATACAGGATGGTTAATCTTCAAGTTGTATAAATTTCTTATATTTTTCTAAATTAATTTTTACTAATTTTGTTTTTATGGTTTTAATAAATTATTCTTTGTAATATTTAGTTGACTTTCATTTTTACTTACCAAATTTGTGTCCGTTTCGTCGCATTCTAGAGTGGAGGACAAGAATGAGTCGGCAAACTCAAACCAATGTAGTTTAGGTTTGTATACTTGGCCCGATCCTGAACCCGTTATCATAGAAGATTTTATTTTTCTCAATTCATTATTGTAGGTTCCTCTAATTGACCTAATCTTTAGCCTAAGGGCTATTGTATTTTCAACCTGAAATTTATTGAAGGTTATTATGGATATTATATAGGTTTGTACTAATGCAAATTAATTTATAATATAAGTTTATACTTATACCCTCAATTCTGCTAAGAATTGCTTGTTCAGCAAGATCTCTTCGATCCCTTAATTTGTAATTTGGATTTCCTTTGTCCCACAAACAAGGAAATTGCTGATATATTTCCAAAAAGTCCATAATGTCAAACACTTTGCCATTATTTATATTTATTTTATTATTTATTTATAATATAATAAAATTATTATTCAAATAATATTTTTTTATTTATAATTTAATTTATTATAAAATTTATAAATAATTATACTTATATAATTTTATAAAAAAATATATTAAAATAAACTTCCAATCAAAACACAAAACTTAAAGGTCATCATATGGTTATCCACAGAAATGCCGTGGCATCGCGACATCAATATTAAAAACTTTTGACTCTTGACACTAGATGTCACGACATTGTAGCGTCATGACATCAACTGTACAGACTGCGACATTTGCTCAAATTTGATGCCGTGACAGCGACTGTCGCGACACTAGTGTCGCCGTGTGAACGAGACTTTACTCTAATTTAACACGGTTTGAGAGCAGTAGTCATAATTTATTATATACCGGGTGACACAGCTAACATGTAACACTATGTAATTTTTTTATTTTGAAAGTTACATATTTGCATTTTTAGACACCCGAATGGGACATTATTAGGCATTTTTTATCACTTAAGAAATATTTTTAACTACTTCCGGTTTCACCGGAAGTGACTGCAACTTTTTTATTTTTAACGGAACCCTGTACATTTTTTTATCAATTTCAATTTGCTTTGAAATTCTCTGCCCACTGATGTATTACAAGCTGACATTTGTTTGACACGTGACCGGCAAAACTAATTTAAACTCTTAGACTTAAGCGGCCATGGCGGATATAACATACTAGCAATTGTTTTTGTTCGTTTTATCTCACTTTGGAAAGAATTTAAGTCTATTCATTTATCGTGCCATTTTCACGAGTCTAAGTGGCTCCTACAACATTTTATGCTTTACATTCAGTTACAGAATTTTCTGTTTAAATAATGATCAATATCACCGAAATTAAGATAGGAACACATATTTTTTATTTAACCTGGTTACACATTACAGGTTTTTTTGCCAACATACATCTAACAGAACTTTCTAACGCCAATTGGATTTAGTATTATTTTCAGAAAATAAACCGTTTTATTATGTAACAATGTGATATCAACAAGTCTCATTACGGACTTGGTAGGTTGTGATAAAACAGACAAACCGAAAGTCATGGCTGCTGCGTGTTACCAAAATGGCCATTATTAATGTTTACTTTACGTCAAAAATAATTTTTCGTTAATAAAAATGTATTCAACGGTTGAAAGAGTAGACATGTTATTAATTTATGGAGAGTGCAGAGAGAACAGCCGACGAGCCGCCGAGTTGTACATGGCAAGATATCCCGACAGGAGGCACCCACCCAACAATTATTTTTTAAGGGTAGAGCAGCAGTTTAGAAGTTAACCGATTGAACCTGGTAATGTATTTATTGGTGACGAAGAGCCAGAAATAAATGTATTGTATTTAGGTAGATCCTGCAATTTCTATAAGACATGTTGAAGAACAAGCCGGTGTAAATCGTAAAAACCGCTCGCCGCATTTTAAGAAAAGGGCACGATAAATTCGTTCCAAAGTGAAATAAAACAAACAAAAACAATTGCTAGTATATCCTCCATGGCCGCCTAAGTCTATGAGTTTTAATCAGTTTTTGCCGATCACCTGTCAAGCAAATATCAACATATGATACATGGTTGGAAAGAGAATTTCAAAGCGAGTTGAAATTAATAAAAAAAATATACAGGGTTCCATTAAAAAATAAGAAAGTTGTAGCCACTTCCGGTCAAATCGGAAGTAGTTAAAAATATTTTTAGGTATTAAAAAACTTTAATAATGTCCCATTCTGGAAATAAATAACTTTCAAAATAAAAAAATTACAGGGTGTTACATGTTGGCTGAATCATCCGGTATATATATATATATATATATATATATATATATATATATATATATATATATATATATATATATATATATAAATATATATATATATATATATATATATATATATATATATATATATATATATATATATATATATACATATATGTATATATAAAAATATATATAGGTATACATATACATATACATATATGTATATATATATATATATATATATATATATATATATATATATATATATATATATATATATATATATATATATATATATATATATATATATATATATATATATATATATATATATATATATATATATATATATATATATATATATATATATATATATATATATATATAAATATATATATATATATATATATATATAATATATATATATATATATATATATATATATATATATATATGCATATATATATATATATATATATATATATATAAATATATATATATATATATATATATATATATATATATATATATATATATATATATATATATATATATATATATATATATATATATATATATATATATATATATATATATATATATACATATATATATATATATATATATATATATATATATATATATATATATACATGTATATATATACATATATATTTATATATATATATATATATATATATATATATATATATATATATATATAAACACGTAGGCTGAAAAGTTCTTGGTCTAGCTAGCATAGTCAACGAAAATTATTTCATGCGTATCCAAAACCCTCCCAGCCGACTGTTTTGATCACTTCGGGCGGCTGACTGCCGATTTGATTCCGGTGTGTAGTGGTGTTTCCATGTTTCATCCATTGTCACATATCGCATGTAAAAATCCTTTATTGCGCTTAAACAGGTCCAAGCAGCGCTTAGAATCATCAACACGTTGTTGTTTTTGGTTCACTGTGAGCAAAAGCGGTACCCATTTCGAATAGAACTTTCTCATGCCCAAATGTTCATGCCAAATATGACTAACACGTTCTTTTGATATCTTTAGGGCAGGGGTGCTCAAACTTGAACTGCTGACGATCTACCTCAATATTGTTAGACTACGATCGATCGACTCTGAGTGGCTGTAAGTAAGTGTGATGTAGGATTGTTGTCTAGGTAGGGTGTATCGTGGCATAGATATTCGTTTTCCGCACAACAAGCATTTTTTTAGTCAAGGTAAGTGTAGGTCTGCTCTAAAATGTCAATGAAAAAACTCATAATTATTCAAAATTTTGAGTTTATTGGTTCTTACAAAACAAACGAGTTCTAGTGTCTAAATTTAACTAAAGAGTGACTTAGGATGTTAAAGCTTGGCACTGCATGTCCTCAGCATACTTTTCATAAGATGGCACGTAATTACCGAGTGCTAATCGCAAGCATGATGACATATGTTCGTCAGTTAGTCGATTGCGATATTTTGACTTAATTATCTTCATTTCAGAAAATGCAGACTCGCACAAGTAAGTTGACCCAAACATTGCCGTCAGTTGAAGGGCGATTTGCCTTAGATTCGGATATTTATCTTTAGGTATAAAACACCAGAAATTTGTACCAGATGCTGTGGCTTTGAGATGTATATCTGATATAATCTGCACTAACTCATTTTCAACAGAACATGAGTCCACGTTAAACTGACTTGCTATTTCAGTAGCTAATTCCTCAATGTTTTTACACGAAAAAGGATAACTCATAAATGATTCGAATTGGCCCAAAATATTTGATAAGTCTGCCTCATAAATATCATAATTCAACTGAGGAATCCTTGCTTTCAAAGACGGAAAATTTTGCAGATCCTTTCTTTTCAGTTGATCTATCATAAGTTGCAATTTACTTTTGAATGCGTTTATTGCGCTAATCATCTCAATAATAGTTTTTCCTTTACCTTGAAGCTCCAAATTAATGGTGTTTAAATGCATTGTGATGTCTCTCAAAAATGCCAAATCAGTCAGCCATTTTCCTTTTTTCAGCATCTGAGTGTCATCACCTGTTTCATCCAGAAAAGCTGTTATTTCGGGCAATAATTCTTGAAACCTTTCTAGGAATTTTTCGCGACTCAACCACCTGACGTCCGTGTGAAGAACTAAATCAGTGTGTTCAGCTGACTCACTATCTTCCAACTGCAATTTAAAGAGCCGTCGTTGTAAGCTACGTGCACGGATAGAATTCACAATTTTTATTGCAATGCCCATAATCTCCTCCATGTTTAGAACTTTTGAACACAAAACTTGTTGATGTATAATGCAATGGAAGGAGAAAAATGAAGGGAAATCATCATTAGCTCGACACAATGCCACAAAATCGTTTTCGTTTCCAGTCGTTGCTAGTGCTCCATCGGTTGTAATGCACACTAGTTTATATATTCGTAGCTTGTAGTTTGTTACAAAATTGAAGAAAACGTCATATATATCTTCGCCATGGGTCTTTCCTTTCAGAGGAATCATTCGAATAAAAATACACAGCTGGGCAGTGTCTGTCATATCGGTGGATTCGTCGAACTGTAAAGAAAAGTATGTACATTCCATGATATCATGTTTGAGTTTATCTGCCATGTCCTGACTCATGACTTCAACACGCCTTGTGACAGTCGGACGAGATAACTGAAGTTCTCTAATAGCAGACATAATCTCTGTTTTATTTTTAAAATCTCCAAATAAAGTCTCACCCGCTTCAATAAATGCTTTTTTCACAATCCATCATCAAATGGTTTCTTGTATTTCGCCAATATATGAGATATTTTAAATGACGCGATCGTTGCAGCTTTTGATTGTTTGGCTGGTCTTGTGAAGATGGTTTGTTCTTTTTTCAAACAAGTTATCAAATCACGTACTTTTCGTTTTCTTAATTCACTCTGTGATGGAAAATCCTTTTCATAGTTTTTATGAACCGTTTTATGAGGCCTCTCTAAGTTCCCACGCTTAGGTATTGCAACTGACGTACGGCAAATGAGACAAATGCACTTATCCTTTACCATACAAAAGAAAAATTCTTCCTCCCAATCGTTATTAAAATGATAAGTTTTACTTTTCTTCGCCGCACTCATTTTGGACTATTTATTAATAAACTTTGTATCGATGTATCGCCTTCAAGTTACAACTCAGACTGACTCTTATTCCTGCAGGCGCAACATTTATATCGGCGCGAACGAAGTCTCGAATGTTCCCGTCAAACACGCCGCCTGAAGTTTCTAGAAAAATCGGCGGGAATCAAAAACGCGGCTTTTCTTTGACAAGTACAGCGCGTTCCTTTGATAAAGCCGCCTTTTGCCGCTAGCAGGGGGTTATTACGATAAAAGAAAGTGGGGGGTTATTCTGGCTTAATTGTGGATCGAATAAATTTTAGTAGTTTATTCATTACATTTTGTTTTAGTTATCTAAAACAAAATCTGTGAATAGTTCTATATCGGAATTTTTTTCTCGAGATCGACTCAAAAAGCACTCGCGATCGACAAGTCGATCGCGATTTACCGTTTGAGCACCCCTGCTTTAGGATGTCAGCTATCTCACGCAATTTCACTTTACGGTCATCCAAAACAATTTTGTGGATTTGTTTTATGTTAGGTAGGTATAATCACCTAATTTGTATGTCCAGATCGTTCAGCATCATGTGTGTCTGTACGACCGCGTTTAAATTCATCATACAAGTAAATGATGAATGATTTTCCAGGGACAGAGTCGCCGTAACACTTATCAAATTATTGCTTTGCTTGAACGGTATGTTTTCCCATCAAAAAACAGTGTTGAATCAACACAGGAAATTCGATTTTTTCCATTGTTTTGAAAATATCAAAAGTAGCGCCACTAAAACCACTGGAACTAACTAATAGTGGAAATGTCATGAAATTTTGACAAATATCGTTTGAAGGTTGGTACTTGCTAAAAATTATATGGATTTTTTCAAAAGGGCGACATCTATGTGTCAGACCAAAAACTTTTCAGCCTACGTGTAATATATATGTATATATATATATATATATATATATATATATATATATATATATATATATATATATATATATATATATATATGTATATGTAGATATTTATGGGCATACCACATGTGGTGCGGAAAAATCCCTAAAGTGCTACAGGAGCGACGGTGTGCGGTAAAAGCGATTTATATTGATCTTGAGTCGCTGTAAATTGCATTCGGTGAGAAACACACTCATGGGCAAATCATTCTCAGGGGGCAAGGTGCTTCATATGAAATACTGCTGAAAGAGGGTTATGCGAGAGGTACAAACTGATCCTCATACAGGTATAATGTATTAGCGCGACGTGTATTCCTAGCACGCAGCGCTCTGGGCGGCATTACGAGGACTACATCCGTCGAATACTTTCCATGAAAGTACTTGTAAAATATAATCAAGTCCATAACTGTCTTCGATGTTTCAAGGAATCAAGGTTGTTGATGAGTTCTTTAGATTTTATATTGATTTTGATAATGTCAAGTAGGTAAGTCATACAAATATAAAATATAACAGGATAATATATAATAATAGGATTAAGCAGGGTTCCTTTTTTTCTAAGAACAATTTTACTCAATTATCCGTGACCTATAGTCTATGATCTATTATGTATGATCTATGATCTATGATCTATTATCTATGATATATGATCTATGATCTATCATCCATGATCCATGGTCCATGATCCATGATACATGTTCGATGATCGATGATCGATGATCGATGATGGATGATCGATAATCCATAACTCATAATCCATAATCCATAATCCATAATCCATAATCCATAATCCATAATCTATAATCCATAATCCATAATCCATAATCCATATCCCATAATCCATAATCCATAATCCATAATCCATAATCCATAATCCATAATCCATAATCCATAATCCATAATCCATAATCCATAATCCATAATCCATAATCCATAATCTATAATCTATAATCCATAATCCATAATCCATAATCCATAATCCATAATCCATAATCCATAATCCATAATCCATATTCCATAATCCATAATCCATAATCCATAATCCATAATCCATAATCCATAATCCATAATCCATAATCCATAATGCATAATCCATAATCCATAATCCATAATCCATAATCGACAATCGAAAATCGAAAATCGAAAAATCGAAAATCGAAAATCGATAATCGATAATCGATAATCGATAATCGATAATCGATAATCGATAATCGATAATCGATAATCGATAATCGATAATCGATAATCGATAATCGATAATCCATAATCCATAATCCATAATCCATAATCCGTAATCCATAATCCATAATCCATAATTTATAACCCATAATCCATAATCCGTTTTATGGGCATAGCACATGTGGTGCGGAAAAAAAATCCCAAAAGCGGTACAGGAGCGACGGTCTTTGTGAAGTTGAACAACTCTCTGTTGCCTGCCGATATTTACGTTAGTAGCCGAGGTTCGGACATTCAGAGTAATTGAAGAAATACGCTTTCTGTAATCTTTATAGCTGTAGATTAGATTACTAGTCTGTTCTAACAGATATAATTTAGAGGAGAAAGAGTGTAGTAGATAGTATGGAGCTCGTGCACATCAGCGTTGATTGTGAAAGTATTAGAAAGAAATTCTTCAACTGCCACTCTTAAAGAGGCTCTCTTAGGAAAAACGAGAACCATAAACAAAACTTTTCAGACATACCAAAAGAGCGTGGCCTTGGATATATATAAAGTGTAACCGCTCGAGATTCTCCAAAATTTTCCATTGCTTCATTCCAAACATGTGTGACATAAATTAGAAGGTCTCCTGTTCATTTTTGCTTACGAACAACATATTAATGGTTGTTAATAATATTAAGTCCTTGTAAATATTTTAAAACAGACTGGTTGGTAACCTTTTTCATAATTTTCGATATTATTGAAAGCAGCGACCATTTGATCGCTAATTGTTTGACAAGATCTTCTTGCCTTTTTTGGGTATCGACTGAACCATAGAGCATTTTCAGCAGGAAGGAAATATTTCCTTCCTGTAGGATTAATATATGTTATGTCATTCTCAGGAGATATTTGAATTTGTTGCCATTATTACATATATTATTTGGAACATCTAGAACAGGAATTCCTATCACTCTGACTAGTCACTTTTAATTGGTTATATATTTCAATAGTCCTGTAGACTAATCCTTGGCGGATGATTAAATCGCAGCTATGGTTGACGATTAAGTCGCAATTATTACCTTTGAATCACCAAAAATTAGAAATTTTACAATGATTTTTTTATAATACAATATTTTAAATATAAGACTGTTACTGTCTATGAAACGTGTAAAGTATTCTGTTAAATTGTCCTCAGTTTGAGGCATCTTTTTTTGTACCCTGTGAGAAGTTGTTTGTCCCACGCTTGAGCGCAATTTTGTAACATTGGAACTTGCCCGCACGTTGTGGTGTCATTTTGTACCGTTTGAATATTGGATGCCCCAAGCTTGAGCACAATTTTCTTGCAACCCCGCTTTAATTTCTGCTAATGAATTGAGTGGATCCTGATTTTTAAAAGAACTAAAGAAATAAACAAACACTAGCTCAGTTTTCCTTGGTAGAGAAATATGGGTAAGAGATAATTGTTTTACGTCTTTTTGGAATTATTTTCTATTTTTAAAGAAACCTCAGCTGTACGACTTTTTGGGCACCATTCATTTTAAAATAGAAAGGATCTAACTTCAGCTAAAAAAATGAAAAAATGCTGAAAGGGTGTACTGTTGGTAAATAAAAAAATCAGTTTGGTACAGCCGTTCTTATCCTGAAAAGTAAGATAGGTATTCAGTGAGACACTAGCTTTAATCAACAAAAGAGAAAATTTATTCATGTTTTTAAAAAATAAAAAGTTCTAACCTTTGCAGTTCTACAAAAAATTCTAGCCTAACTAGTAGTTATTACATTTAAATTCTGAACTATGACTACCCCCGAAAACGAAAAATAGTGCTTTTCACTTCACTTTTTAGTCAGTTTAAATAGCTGTTAAGGCACTACTCAGGAATAGGTCTATTGAAGGATGTTTTGGTAACTTACTGTTCTTATTCCGGCTTCGATGGAATACGACCGATTTCACACTTTTTTAGCAAACACTTAGAGAGCCCACTACGGCTTTTCGTTACAAAACTTGTGCTTTATTTAGCTCTCATGATTTTGTTATGAGCCTTTACTGTAGCTCAGTCGAAGGAAGCCTACTTGGCGGCTCCGATGAAAATTAGCCTGGCTGTGGCTTGATGGTACTCCGCCTACTCGGCGGCTGGATGGAAAATTGCCTCGGCGACGGCTAGATGGAAATTAGCCACGATTTTCGTTCACCAGACCCTTAAATAAACCGTGCGAACTCTGCCTGTAATATGGCGACGCCGGAACCAAAACCGGATACAAACATTTCACCAATCGCGGCGTAGCGGTAGATTCGGTCAGGAACCCGCACTGCACAGTATATACCGAACGTCTTGGAATCTCTGTTTAATATACCGTTCGATACAAAAATGAAAATAAGTACAATTTGAAGTGAAAAATCAGTAACATTACATGGTCTTAAAATCTAGGAAAAAATGAATGTTACATTTACCCCCTTCCAAAAAGAAATAGACTACACTAGTCTATTAAACTTAGGCTACTTATGAAAAGGTACAAAGTGGTACACTATCACTTAATACTAAGGTCAGAACTTAAAACAAAAGTACAGACTTCGGACCTTACTACTAGACTTAATTCAATTAAGCACTAATATTAAGTACAATGAAAACCAAATGAAAATCTTTGCATGATCACAAGAATCTTATAACTAGACTTAACTTAATTAGACACTAAGGTTAAGTACATCAAAAAGCAAATAAAAATCCTTGCATGAACATAAGAAATACCTGTTCAAAGTAACAATCGCGGTCCTCTTATATAAAAGAATCAGCTCTGTTATTGTTACCAAAACAGAAAAAAATATAACTTTGTCTAGACTCTTGTCTAAATCAAAAAAAGTGAACTGAAATAAAATATGAACACCCCCCTTAAAATATTTTAAGGATTGTCTGAAAATCTTTTATTTCAGCAAAAGAAATTTATAAAAATTCTTAAATAAAGAAAAAAAAAATAAAAAAATGATTCTAGTGCAAACACTTACACTAAAAAGAAAAAGTCTTGTCAGACCATTTAGCACTAGGCCAAAAAAAAAAAAAAAAAAAAAATATCTGGATAAATATCCAGACAAACGCTCGGGAAAAATCGCCATCCATGCTCTAGCTCACCGCTAAGAGAACATTCTAAATCTAGTATCTCTACTAGTCGCATCAGAAAATAATCGCACTCTATCGCGCAATGTCGACGTCCTAAGACATCTAGACATGCTAAAGTCGCCAGGGAAAACGCTCTGGTTGATCGCCAGAAAACACGTCAGCTTATCGCCAACAAAACACTCTGGTATATCGCCAGAAAAAACTCGGCTCCTCGCCAAGAAAACACTCTGGCATATCGCCAGAAAAAAGCCTCAGCTCCTCGCCAAGAAAACACTCTGTAAGTAGTCCTCGACTACACAAAGTCTGCGTTCTAAAAGAACAATCTCGCCTTTAACATAGTGAGCAGCTATAAAAGCTAACAATATCACTATAGGCACAGTGAATAGCTATAAAAGCTAAAATTCACCCTAAACACAGTGAATAGCTATAAAAGCTAAAATTCACCAAACTGAATGATCCTGCTTCAAAAAGCAATGTTCACTAAGAACAGAATGATTAGTCTGCGCACAACTAACATTCAAGGAAACATTCCCAACATAACTATATGAGACAGCAAGTCTCGAAATAGGACCTCCCTAAAGTCATAATCCTAAATATAGGAGTCCATAAGCAAAACGACTCAAAATCTCGCATTTTGAGCACATGCCCTCGGGCAACCAACATACACTGAAATATATACAGAAATATGTACAGAAATATATACAGAAATACATACAGGAGTTCAAATCCCAAACTCTTGGTTATGATAACTCCATACTGAGCTTGGTGAAAGCTCTTAGCAAAAGCTAATCAAATCTTCGGCACATCGCACCAAAGTGACAAATCTGACTAGAAACATGAGCCGAAAAAAAAACGCCCTCCGTCATTCTTCAGGGTGGCTACACAGAGATATAAAACTTAACCAGCATTGCGCTTCTCCAAGTTGCATGAAGAACCCTCGTGTACTGGTCTCGCCCTAGAACAACAACGAAAAACATTCAATCCATCCCATATAACAGGAGACAAACACCTCACCACGATATACTGAATGGTGGAGACAATAAAATACAGAATTGGTGACCCTGGTGTCCACCAACAAAAGGGAGTAGATTATAGCATCCACTAAACTGAAACGGTGTCTACCACACCACCATAAGTCAAAAAAAATTTAATCAATAGGGTGTTCCGAAACACACTACTGCCAACAGCCTGTCACCACTAATAGGCTAATTGGAGCTGAGGTCGACTACAGTAGCTAGGCTCTCCTTTGGTTCAAATAGAAATAACCATTGGGTAACAAAACCCCTAAAGGTCCCAAAGGTCAAACGTTCACCCCCCATAGACTACCCTTCCAATCAGTCTGTTCCTCAGGAAGACTAACTCCCTGCCAAACGTCGTAACGGCATCTGTTAGCACCCGGTGCATCACAGCCTGTAAAAAAACAGATAACTCATGGGATACAACCTAAAAGGCTTACAAGGTTGACTTAACCAAGCTTCTAACGAAATTTTAAAAAAACGAAAATGAGCTTAAAAAGCTACATGAAGCAAAAATTTCTCAAATTTTTGGTGGCAACGCAACAAAACTTTTGAAGACGACAAGAGCTTTTCCAGCTTAATCAGAAACAAGAAGAAAACATCGTCGACAGCTAAAATATTCGATCATGGTGTTAATCGTCTCCCTAGACAATAGCCTCTAGAAGAAACTGCTACAGGTATCAGGCATAACCGTTTTCTGTCAGCCCAAACTTCTAGATTACTTCTTGGAAATCTAAAAATTCGGTTAGGAATCTTCCTTCACTGCGCCTAGCCTCTCTTGACAAGGTTCTCATCTCGGTATCAGATTTTGATCATTTCTTTGTGAAACGACTGTCTTACTCTGCTCTCATCTCCTGTAAATGATCAGCCTTTAGTTCTCCTGCAGAACTTCAATTTTCTATCAATCTGATAGTAGACCGAAAAAACTCAACATACGCCTATGAGTCCATGCAAAAAATTTTTTAAAAAAATTAGTGACTCAAAGGTAACGCTTAAACGGCTCTGAAAAAAAAAATAGAAAATACCCTCAGTTTGTCAATTCAGAAGAAGATCTAAATCAAAATAATCCAAGTCTTAGACTTACTGGATAAACCAAAATCAATTTACTCTTAATTGCACCCAACATATACCACTAAGGTAATAGAAATACACCCACTCGGGTAACAAACTTTGAAATTGCTCATAAAAATTTTGACTCTACATCACACTACACGAGCTACATCTTGCGCTTGTCCTAACTCAAGATCACCTTGGATTGCCTCTAATCAAAATTTCGCTTCCAAGTGTCAAGAACTGGATATTATTTGGGGTCATAAGCAAATCAAATCCCGCGACCACCGACATACCAGTCTTATGATATATCCTGAGTGTGACTCTTTCGCAAGCTCGCAACAGCTGAGTCGATGCTAAACATCAACTACAATCAACCTAAGTTTGGATATGATCAGTACCCAAAACCTTAGCATTAAACAATAAAAGTAAGCTATTCTCTGCTCAACTTTTATAACAGTCAAAAAAAATGAGGTCGTCACCTCTACAGAGCAACATCAAAAAAAAAAATAAAGTAAAGCAATTAAGATAATGTAAATATAAATTATTCTTCTTCTGACAAACTTTCACTAGGGTTAGGTTCATTGAATGGTTTTAAGTCTTTAATATGCCATCGTCCTATTTTAGTCCCATCTAAATTAACTAAACCATAAACTAAATCTGAAATCTTTTCTCTAATCACGCAATGCACATACTTAGGTACCAACTTAGATGTGAATTTATCTGCTGCACTGGAAAGAATTTTATTTTTTCGCCAAACGTGATCACCTATATTAAAGGCAAAATCCCTTTTTCTAAGGTTGTAAGACTTACTGTTCCGTTCATAAGCCTTATGTATCCTACTACGCACGTCGGTGAAAATATCTTTTAAACCCTTTAAATTTTCGGCGTACTCACCCCTGTTACCCGGAATTATTTCGCTGTCAACATTGACATCCAAATCTAAGTTTTTTATAATATGATCCAGATAGAGGTATATGTCTGCCGTAAACTAAGAAAGACGGTGTGAACCCTGTTACTTCGTGTCTTGCGGTGTTTATCGCTTGTTGGATTTTGGAAATATTGCCATCCCAAGTGTCATGTGAATCCACGTAACTTCTTAAAGCGGTCCCGACTGTTCGGTTATTACGTTCCACAAAATTACATTGGGGAGAGTACACGGGATTAAAACGGATGTTAAAACTATAAGTTTCACTTAAGCTCTTAAAACTTTTAGAGGTAAACTGAGTACCGTTATCGCATATTAAGAGCGATGGGACCCCGTGGATTAGAAAGACATTATCTTCCAAAATTCTCTCTATATATCCAGCTTTAGAGCTTTTCAAAGGAAATAGCATGGTATACTTTGTAAACCAGCAAGAAACCACGAGAAGCCATTTATTTCCCTTTTTTGAACGTGGGAATGGGCCTACTAGATCAGCTGCTATGACTTGAAAAGGGTAATTAACCGTTTTCTCTTTTCCCATCAGTCCCATAGGTAGTGCATTTGGAGATTTCTGCGCTCCACATACTTCACAAGTCCTCACAAACTTAACGATGTCAAAACGCATTTTTGGCCAATAATACTGTTCCTGAACCCTGTGAAGAGTTTTATAAAAGCCAAAATGACCAGAAGTAGGAGGAGTGTGACACATGTCTATAATTTCCTCTCTCTGTGGTTTAGGAACTAGTATTTTCCACTCGGGTACATTAACTTTTAAAGGCAACTGGTTTGGGATAAACTTGTACACGAAATCATTTTCCACTTTCCACTGCGGAAAATTTTCAGGAAATTCTTTGATTTGCTGCCGTAAATTGTCGTACCATGGATCTATGCGATCTATGTCAACTATATCGATTCTTACGCCAATCTGTGCATTAAGACTGTTTTCGTCCACTGTATGATCTGGGATTCTTGACAAAGCGTCAGGAATAACATTGTGGACTCCTTTTCTATGAATTAAATTAAATGTATGTTGTCTCAGCCTAATCGCCCAACGCGCTAGTTTGCCACTAGGGTTTTTAATTGAATTAAGCCACTATAAACTATAATGATCTGTTATGACCGTGAAAGGAACACCTTCTTTGTAAGGTCGAAACTTTTCGATGTTAAAGAGTACTGCTAAACATTCTTTTTCAACAACCGAATAGTTACGTTCAGCCTTTGATAAAGTTCTACTGGCATACGCTATCACTCTTTCCTCACCATTGATTTTCTGTGTTAGGACGCCCCCTAAACCGGTATTAGAAGCATCACTAGAAATATAAAACTGCTGGGAAAAATCTGGTTGGGATAAAATTGGAGCTGAAACCAATAGCTCTTTAATCTTTATAAAAGATCTTTCTGCTGCGTTTGTCCAATCTATCGATTGTCCTTTTTTTCGTCCTTTCAAAAGATCATTAATAGGCGACAACAAGGTAGAAAAATTCTCGATAAAACGTCTGTACCATGAACACATTCCTACGAAGCGCTTAACTTCCGTAGTATTTGTAGGTCTCGCATAATTAACCATGCTTGCTACTTTATCCGGATCGGTACGCAAGGAATTTGAGCCTACAATATAGCCTAAAAAACTTTAGAGAAGTTTTGAAAAAATCACATTTGCTCAAATTTATCGTCAGTCCGGCCTCTTTCAATTTATCTTTTACTTCCTTAAGTAAGCGAATATGCGATTCGAAGTCTTCCGATGTTACTAAAATATCATCGAGATAGGTAAAAATATGTGGCTCATATTTCGGACCAAATATAGCGTCCACTAAACGTTGCTGAGTTTGAGCAGCGTTCTTTAGACCAAACGGCATGGTGACGAACTGAAATAGACCTCGGCCTACTACTGCAAAAGCGGTCTTTTCCTTAGAGGATTTGTCTAAAGGAATTTGCCAGAAAGCCTTTCTAAGGTCTATCGAGGATACATACTTAGCATTCCTGAGTGATGTCAAAATTCTGTCGATGTTCGGTAATGGATAGTTATCAAATTTGCTGATCTCGTTGAGCTTTCTTCCGTCAAAGCACAGACGATACTGTCCATCGGCCTTTTTCACCAATAAGATTGGAGAACACCAGGGACTGTTTGATTCTTCAATCACTCCGAGTTTCAACATTTCGTCTAACTCTTTATTTAATACTTTTGACATATAAGGAGACATGGCGAAGGGCCTTGTCTTTACAGGACTGGCATCAGCCGTATCTATAGACATGGTGATTTTATTCGTTCGGCCTAACCTACCTTTACTACTTATTTCATTGAAAGAGCTTATTACTTTTTCTGCTTTTAAGCGTTCCGTCCGCGAGAGATCATCTAGGGTACATAGACGCGAGAAAAGGTTTTCTAAAGAACTTTCTGAATAACAATCTTTAAAACTTGTTTGAGAGTTGACTTCTAGGGACTGTGGATACCACGAATTATTTTTAAAATTTACTAGAATTCCGAATTTTTGTGCAAAATCACATCCTAAAACCAAAGTATGTGATAGAGAAGGTACTACTAGAGCAGAGATTACTAAACAATGACCATTGCAGACTAGCGGCAACTCAACCGTACCTAAAACTTTTAGACGGCTGCCATCTGCAGTGGTAACACTTCTATTTTTGACATGGCATATTTTTTATACTTAAACGACTTAAAATTTTAATACCATTCTGACCTATAACGGAGGCATTTGCACCAGAGTCAAATAAAGCCGAGAAATGGGCACCTAATAGATTTATCTCGATATGCGGTCTGTTATCTGAATATTTATGCACGAATAAAGGAGACATGTGACCATTTGGAGAAGCAGGAGTTTTAACTTGAGAAGGAGAATTTTTATTAGACTTAAAAAAATCAGAAACTTTTTGTAACCATTCAGTCCAATCTGATCTATTGGAATATTTTTGTCCATCCGTGTTTCTAGAACGTTTTGGATTAGGGGCTATACTGCTAACGTGAGCTTGTGACTTAGCCGAATGTTTAGAGGCTTTTTTGTTGGACTTAGTACATCCGCCTCGGTAATATACCGTCCTTACGTTTTTTTTGTACATTTGGGGCATGATGTTAGTCTCACACCAGTTGTTCCACATTTGAAACAAAATACCCTCTTTGGTGCTGTACAATTCTGGTAAGTGTGATTCGGGCCTGTGCAATTCCAACACGTGAAAATTGCCTTAGGTGAAACCGGCTTGTCGTTCACTTTAGCTGCAGTGTCGCTAATTTTAGAGTCATTATCTTTTCTTTTACCCGTTTTCTGGTTACTCCTAGGGTATTTACATTCCCAACCCTATTTGTCGAGACTCCACTACGGCCATTTGGATTATACTCTACTTGATGTATATTAGTTTCGCTTTTTGGTCTGCTCTTTTCCAACAAATAATCGGACTCTTCAAGTTTTCTACATAACCCGGCGAGTTCGGCTACCGAATTAATATCTAGTAGAGCTAACCGATTGACGAAACTAGGCAGAATATTCCTCCGTATTAATTTAACTTTGGTACTTTCCAAAGGCTTGATGGACAACCTACTAAATAAAGATTCCATGTGGGCAATAAAAATCACAGTGGACTCATTCTTCTTTTGTCGCCTCCTCTTTATTTCCGACCACAATTCTTCATCATCATCACAGTGCAAGAAGTCCTTCTTTAGCCTATCTACCAAGGAATGCCAGTCGTTGACACTTGATTTTATGCTTCTAAACCAAATGAAGGCATCGCCAGTGAAAAATTCAACAGCAGAGCTGAAAAGTTCATCTTCCGATACTTTCCTAGCTTATGCTATTTCAGTCAGCCTCTCCAAAAAAGGATAGAGCCTCTTTGAGTCTCCATTAAATTTCAATTGCCATTCGCTGACAGGAATATTTCTGGCTGCACAATTCACGATTGGAGCTGGTACGTTTATGACTGGGGTTGTAATAGGCAACTGTGGTAACTCATGACCAGGAGCTATCTTTTCTGCAAGATTTGCTTCCATGAGCACACACGTAGCTATTGTTTCTTGAACATATTTGGAAAACTTCGACGCTTCCTCTTCGTCATCCGGCATGGGAATTCTTTGTACGCGACCCGCTACATGCGATAAACGTGATTTAACCCGGTGTACTAGTGAATCATTTGGATCGCCGTCATAACTATCGATTAAGTTTTGGATAGAATTTAAACTCTTTTCGATACCAGCCGTTTCTTCTTTAAAAGACAGGGTGTCATCCCCTATTTTTTATCGTTTTTCCGGGCTCATTAATTTCTTTACTTAAGATCCTCGTTAGAATCTTTCTTTTATCCGCGACCGGACGTTCTGAGAAAGTACGACGGATTTTCAGTTCATAGTCTAACTCATATTCCAGTAGGTGATTGACTTTAAAATTGAAGGCTTCCATGATAAATGAATAAAATTTAAAAGAACAGTTTAAAAAGTCGTGAAAATATTTCTCCTGTGCTCCCAATAGTCAAAAAAATAAAAAATATGTAAAGGCACTTAAAATATGTAAACTTCTTTACCAAACATTAAAAAAAAATCTTCGACAATTTCAAAAAAAATTTCTAAGTATCGCCTTGTATTAAAATTCTTTTACCAAATATGTTAAGAATTTTCAACAAAAAATCTCCAAATACCGTTTCGTATCAGCAAAGTATTTTTAATATTCATGCAAAACATCGGTGAGAAGAAAGAACAGTTTTTTGTTCGGTTAACCGCAAAATAAACAGTGCAAAATTTAAGTCGACCAACACATCTGCTAATCTGAACTATAAAGCTAGCTTTTAAGAAAAAAGTAGGAATCGCTTATCTTAGAGTCAATTAACAAAATTCAAATATCTATACCACCATCAGATAAATTGAAATAAAAAATTCTACAAATTTCCTGCTTTTGTCTTACTGCTATAGTGTAGTTTCGTTTAATAAATATTATGAAATAAAAATATCTGCAAAGTTAGAGCTTTTATTTTGTTCGAAAGCTAGTACACTGAACCCTTTTTTAAAAAATAAAATTCCAAAAGCCCCGCGTTGACAGCGCTATTTTGTAGCTTATGAAAAGGTGTTTAATTGCGCCCCACGTAGGCTGCGTCATTTTGTAACCTGTTTGAATATTGGATGCCCCAAGCTTGAGCACAATTTTCTTGCAACCCCGCTTTAATTTCTGCTAATGAATTGAGTGGATCCTGATTTTTAAAAGAACTAAAGAAATTAAACAAACACTAGCTCAGTTTTCCTTGGTAGAGAAATATGGGTAAGAGATAATTGTTTTACGTCTTTTTGGAATTATTTTCTATTTTTAAAGAAACCTCAGCTGTACGACTTTTTGGGCACCATTCATTTTAAAATAGAAAGGATCTAACTTCAGCTAAAAAAATGAAAAAATGCTGAAAGGGTGTACTGTTGGTAAATAAAAAAATCAGTTTGGTACAGCCGTTCTTATCCTGAAAAGTAAGATAGGTATTCAGTGAGACACTAGCTTTAATCAACAAAAAGAAAATTTATTCATGTTTTTAAAAAATAAAAAGTTCTAACCTTTGCAGTTCTACAAAAAATTCTAGCCTAACTAGTAGTTATTACATTTAAATTCTGAACTATGACTACCCCCGAAAACGAAAAATAGTGCTTTTCACTTCACTTTTTAGTCAGTTTAAATAGCTGTTAAGGCACTACTCAGGAATAGGTCTATTGAAGGATGTTTTGGTAACTTACTGTTCTTATTCCGGCTTCGATGGAATACGACCGATTTCACACTTTTTTAGCAAACACTTAGAGAGCCCACTACGGCTTTTCGTTACAAAACTTGTGCTTTATTTAGCTCTCATGATTTTGTTATGAGCCTTTACTGTAGCTCAGTCGAAGGAAGCCTACTTGGCGGCTCCGATGAAAATTAGCCTGGCTGTGGCTTGATGGTACTCCGCCTACTCGGCGGCTGGATGGAAAATTGCCTCGGCGACGGCTAGATGGAAATTAGCCACGATTTTCGTTCACCAGACCCTTAAATAAACCGTGCGAACTCTGCCTGTAATATGGCGACGCCGGAACCAAAACCGGATACAAACATTTCACCAATCGCGGCGTAGCGGTAGATTCGGTCAGGAACCCGCACTGCACAGTATATACCGAACGTCTTGGAATCTCTGTTTAATATACCGTTCGATACAAAAATGAAAATAAGTACAATTTGAAGTGAAAAATCAGTAACATTACATGGTCTTAAAATCTAGGAAAAAATGAATGTTACATTTACCCCCTTCCAAAAAGAAATAGACTACACTAGTCTATTAAACTTAGGCTACTTATGAAAAGGTACAAAGTGGTACACTATCACTTAATACTAAGGTCAGAACTTAAAACAAAAGTACAGACTTCGGACCTTACTACTAGACTTAATTCAATTAAGCACTAATATTAAGTACAATGAAAACCAAATGAAAATCTTTGCATGATCACAAGAATCTTATAACTAGACTTAACTTAATTAGACACTAAGGTTAAGTACATCAAAAAGCAAATAAAAATCCTTGCATGAACATAAGAAATACCTGTTCAAAGTAACAATCGCGGTCCTCTTATATAAAAGAATCAGCTCTGTTATTGTTACCAAAACAGAAAAAAATATAACTTTGTCTAGACTCTTGTCTAAATCAAAAAAAGTGAACTGAAATAAAATATGAACACCCCCCTTAAAATATTTTAAGGATTGTCTGAAAATCTTTTATTTCAGCAAAAGAAATTTATAAAAATTCTTAAATAAAGAAAAAAAATAAAAAAATGATTCTAGTGCAAACACTTACACTAAAAAGAAAAAGTCTTGTCAGACCATTTAGCACTAGGCAAAAAAAAAAAAAAAAAAAAAAAATATCTGGATAAATATCCAGACAAACGCTCGGGAAAAATCGCCATCCATGCTCTAGCTCACCGCTAAGAGAACATTCTAAATCTAGTATCTCTACTAGTCGCATCAGAAAATAATCGCACTCTATCGCGCAATGTCGACGTCCTAAGACATCTAGACATGCTAAAGTCGCCAGGGAAAACGCTCTGGTTGATCGCCAGAAAACACGTCAGCTTATCGCCAACAAAACACTCTGGTATATCGCCAGAAAAAACTCGGCTCCTCGCCAAGAAAACACTCTGGCATATCGCCAAAAAAAGCCTCAGCTCCTCGCCAAGAAAACACTCTGTAAGTAGTCCTCGACTACACAAAGTCTGCGTTCTAAAAGAACAATCTCGCCTTTAACATAGTGAGCAGCTATAAAAGCTAACAATATCACTATAGGCACAGTGAACGGCTTTTCGTTACAAAACTTGTGCTTTATTTAGCTCTCATGATTTTGTTATGAGCCTTTACTGTAGCTCAGTCGAAGGAAGCCTACTTGGCGGCTCCGATGAAAATTAGCCTGGCTGTGGCTTGATGGTACTCCGCCTACTCGGCGGCTGGATGGAAAATTGCCTCGGCGACGGCTAGATGGAAATTAGCCACGATTTTCGTTCACCAGACCCTTAAATAAACCGTGCGAACTCTGCCTGTAATATGGCGACGCCGGAACCAAAACCGGATACAAACATTTCACCAATCGCGGCGTAGCGGTAGATTCGGTCAGGAACCCGCACTGCACAGTATATACCGAACGTCTTGGAATCTCTGTTTAATATACCGTTCGATACAAAAATGAAAATAAGTACAATTTGAAGTGAAAAATCAGTAACATTACATGGTCTTAAAATCTAGGAAAAAATGAATGTTACATTTACCCCCTTCCAAAAAGAAATAGACTACACTAGTCTATTAAACTTAGGCTACTTATGAAAAGGTACAAAGTGGTACACTATCACTTAATACTAAGGTCAGAACTTAAAACAAAAGTACAGACTTCGGACCTTACTACTAGACTTAATTCAATTAAGCACTAATATTAAGTACAATGAAAACCAAATGAAAATCTTTGCATGATCACAAGAATCTTATAACTAGACTTAACTTAATTAGACACTAAGGTTAAGTACATCAAAAAGCAAATAAAAATCCTTGCATGAACATAAGAAATACCTGTTCAAAGTAACAATCGCGGTCCTCTTATATAAAAGAATCAGCTCTGTTATTGTTACCAAAACAGAAAAAAATATAACTTTGTCTAGACTCTTGTCTAAATCAAAAAAAGTGAACTGAAATAAAATATGAACACCCCCCTTAAAATATTTTAAGGATTGTCTGAAAATCTTTTATTTCAGCAAAAGAAATTTATAAAAATTCTTAAATAAAGAAAAAAAATAAAAAAATGATTCTAGTGCAAACACTTACACTAAAAAGAAAAAGTCTTGTCAGACCATTTAGCACTAGGCCAAAAAAAAAAAAAAAAAAAATATCTGGATAAATATCCAGACAAACGCTCGGGAAAAATCGCCATCCATGCTCTAGCTCACCGCTAAGAGAACATTCTAAATCTAGTATCTCTACTAGTCGCATCAGAAAATAATCGCACTCTATCGCGCAATGTCGACGTCCTAAGACATCTAGACATGCTAAAGTCGCCAGGGAAAACGCTCTGGTTGATCGCCAGAAAACACGTCAGCTTATCGCCAACAAAAAACACTCTGGTATATCGCCAGAAAAAAACTCGGCTCCTCGCCAAGAAAACACTCTGGCATATCGCCAGAAAAAAGCCTCAGCTCCTCGCCAAGAAAACACTCTGTAAGTAGTCCTCGACTACACAAAGTCTGCGTTCTAAAAGAACAATCTCGCCTTTAACATAGTGAGCAGCTATAAAAGCTAACAATATCACTATAGGCACAGTGAACGGCTTTTCGTTACAAAACTTGTGCTTTATTTAGCTCTCATGATTTTGTTATGAGCCTTTACTGTAGCTCAGTCGAAGGAAGCCTACTTGGCGGCTCCGATGAAAATTAGCCTGGCTGTGGCTTGATGGTACTCCGCCTACTCGGCGGCTGGATGGAAAATTGCCTCGGCGACGGCTAGATGGAAATTAGCCACGATTTTCGTTCACCAGACCCTTAAATAAACCGTGCGAACTCTGCCTGTAATATGGCGACGCCGGAACCAAAACCGGATACAAACATTTCACCAATCGCGGCGTAGCGGTAGATTCGGTCAGGAACCCGCACTGCACAGTATATACCGAACGTCTTGGAATCTCTGTTTAATATACCGTTCGATACAAAAATGAAAATAAGTACAATTTGAAGTGAAAAATCAGTAACATTACATGGTCTTAAAATCTAGGAAAAAATGAATGTTACAACATTTTTATGAAATCCTCGCAAATTCATTTGATTGAAAAGCCCTTGTTGCTATTTGAAAGCTAAAGTATTACATCTAAATAGTGAACTATATTAAAAGCTAGCAGAAAGGTGGGAGAAGGGTAATAACGTTGGGGGGGGATTATGTCGAAAAGTACGCCAAATTTTGTCGTAATCCAATAAACCGTTCTTGAGCTAGAGCTATTTGTCTCTTTACTTATTGGACGATCCTGGTATATATATATATATATATATATATATATATATATATATATATATATATATATATATATATATACATGCCACAAAATTTGGCGTACTTTTCGACATAATCCCCCCCAACGTTAATACACTTCTCCCACCTTTCTGCTAGCTTCTTAATTTCTGTGGCAAAGAATTCTTTCGGTTAATGTTGAAGCCACTCTTGACTTTTGTCCTTCACGTCTTGTCCGAACAGGTAAAAACACACGGAGCCAGGTCCGAGCTATATGCAGGATGAGGCAAGATCTCCCAACTCAGGTCTTGACGCTTTTCTTAGATACGCATATGAGTGCGAGCATTGTAAATGGTTCTAAATAATATTGTGAACAGTTCCAACGTTTATCCCAACCTCCTGAGCTATCATTTCAACAGTAATTTTTCTATTATCACGTATAAGTCCGTCAATCCTCGTTTCCAACGAGGGACTGGAAACTTCGACTAGACGTCCACTTCGCTGCTCGTCACATATTCTTATTCGGCAACTTTTGAGCCGATGTATGCACATAGTTCATGCAACTTTGTCCATACTGCAGTAACATTCTAGAATGTATTTCACTTGCCTTAACACCTTCTGCTACTAAAAATCTGATAACAGAACGCTGCTCTTCTAAAGTGCAGTTTTCCAATGGACTCGCCATGGCAAACTAGACATTTTGAAGTTATGTTTACATTACATAATCGAACAGCTGATTAAAACCCATAACAAGGTTGACAACTTGCACTCCTAGAAGTATGGACCGGTTTCTTTGAATGGGTTTAAACTGAGATCAAATGTCTTTTTGCTTATTACTTACTTAAATTCTCAACGATTGTTTCTTTCTTCGTCAAAGTACTTGCCATTTAAATAATTTTTCAAATGCAAGCATATCTCAGATCGAAACAAATCAATATCTTCGATCTGTCTCTACCACATAAAAGTTATATTGGTCTATCACATTCCATCTTTACCACCAAAAATTGAAATTTTTTTGTTATTTTACTGGTTTACGGGATAAGTAGAGAGAACCAAAGCCAGCTATTTTTGGCCGTTTTGTATTTTTCCTTTTAATTATAATATTATGTAGTTAACAACAGTATATTGCGGAATGTCCCTTTCTGCTAATGACTGCTTGTTTTTTTGTTATAAAAAATCACTTTGGTATTTTTCTTTTTTCTTTCTTTTCAGGCCTTTTTTTTCAGTCATATTAATGTACTCAAAAAAAATTTTTTGCTTAACATTATAAAGAAAGAAGAAAATTTTGTCTTTCCAGATATCATGAAGAAGATATAAATATAATTTCGAAAGCTCGACTAACAAAAAATGTTGTTTCGCTACCCAAGGCCATAAATACTTAAATAAAGACTGAGAGTATTTATATACACTCCTGGACAAAATTAACGCAACAATATATTAAATCACACAAATCTCTATAATGAATTAATTTTAATAATTTTTTATGAACATTGGTTACACTAAAAGTTGGAAAAAACTTATTCGGAAACTTTAAAAGTAAATTAGCTACCAAATTTCTCTATAAGATTCGAATTAAAATTTTTCTTAAGACCTAATAACAAAATCGTTGAAATTATGTAATAATGAAAAAAATAAACTGGGACACTAGTAGCAAAATTAATGGTGTAACTGGGACACTAGTAGCGTGTGTTGCCTCCTCTACTTCGGATGACAGCGTTTATGCGCCTAGGCATGCTTTTAATTAAATTTTGTATAAAATCTTGAGGAATTTGCTCCCATTCTGTGATAACTGCATTTTCAAGTTCCCTCAAGTTTCAAGGTATATGGCGTTTCACATTTTTCTTAAGGTGATCCCATACATATTCTATCGGATTCAAATCCGGGCTTTTTGGAGGCCATTGCATAATCGGTATATCAACTTGATTAAGATAATCGAGTACCTCCCTAGTCACGTGAGGTCGAGCGTTGTCTTGCATAAACAGGAAATTGGGCCCCTCAATATGACTGAAAGGCATCCCATGTTCTATTACAATATTCTCAAGATAGTAGTCAGCATTCATGGATCTTGTACGGACAGAAACTAACTCTGTGTGAGCATCAAAGCAGATGTCACTCCAGAACATAACAGAGCCACCGCCGAATGGAATCCTTGCAGAGATATTGCAAGGAGCAAACCTCTCTCCTGGTCTTCGCCATACTCGCTTACGACCATATGGATGTTTTAGACTAACCCTAGTTTCATCTGTGAAGAAAACTTGTTTCCAATCATCCACAGACCAGTTTTCGTGATTTCGAGCAAAACGTAACCTGGCAACTCTGTTCGCTCTAGTAAGCAAGGGCGCAGTACTGTTTAATCCAGCTTCATTTAACCGTCTTCTAACTGTTTTAAAAGAAATTGTGACATTGCGAACAGCTTCGAGTTCGTTTCTTATTATAGAACTAGTGACAGTCCTGTTTCTTAAAGCATATTGTCTTATAAAACGTTCATCTAGGTCGCTAGTGCATCGTTTTCGCCCTAGCCTTCTAGAATAAGTTCCTACTTCATTCAAGCGTCTTACCATACTTATTGTGGAACAATGTTTGCCCAACAAATTGGCAACTAGCTCTGACAATATCCCTCGTCCAATAAAACTGAGACACGCACACCTCATGTTCAGTTAAATCTCTTGTTCGATTCATTTATCTAATTCTTCGGGGTCAAAAATAAAACAGTCTACCACAAAAACGTATTACTTTGAAAAAGGGAACAATTTATAAGCTTACTTTTAAAGAAAATCTATCGCATTATTACAGAAAATTGTTTATCTTCTAAAAAATTCTTTAAAACTGTAAATCTAAACGAATTGTTTTGATTTCTGTCATTAACAACGAAACAAAATATGCATAGCCTACTATTCAAATACTCGATAAACTTTAAAACTGACATAAGAAATAGATAAATTAATTTTCAGATTGTTGCGTTAATTTTGTCCAGGAGTTTATACATATATATATATATATATATATATATATATATATATATATATATATATATATATATATATATATATGTATATATATATATATATATATATATATATATATATATATATATATATATATATATATATATATGTATATATATATATATATATATATATATATATATATATATATATATATATATATATATATATATATATATATATATATATATATATATATATATATATATATATATATATATATATATATATATATATATATATATATATATATGTATATATATATATATATATATATATATATATATATATATATATATATATATATATATATATATATATATATATATATATATATATATATATATATATATATATATATATATATATATAGATATATATTTGTACTCAATTTAAAATAATGTTGCAAGAAATATCATAATAAAACTTTTAGGTGTTTATAAGATCATAACAAAAATATTCCCAAGATTGCCATCCTATATTGATCTTCCAAAGGTATGTTTAAGCACGTATAATGCTTGTGTTAATCCTCAAAGCACAGCTGCACATACTGTAGTGCTACTAGAATTTCAGAAAGATCTATAAATTATTCAGTTTTTCAGAGATATTCGGCATCCGCTCACTTCGAAATAATACATCTTTTAAGAGCTAGAATTTATTGATTCTTTGACCCCCCTAACATTTACGGGATACAAAAATATCCGATAGATTTATTATCAAAACCAGAGATTTACTCCGCTTAAAGTAAATTAAATTACAATAGATAAATTTAGGTTATCAATGTTAAATATTGAATTACTAATTTGTAATAATCAGACAGTGGCGTAAGTAGAAAATTTGAGCTCTTATAAAATTAAATGCAAGAACAACTATTAAAATTTGTAATTTTGAAGTCGCGTTTGAAAATTTTCCCTGGCAAAAAGAATTACGATAAATTCAATTTTATAAAAAAGAATTATTTGTTTGAAGTTTTTTTTTTTTCTGGTTTTTAGAGCACAAACTTTAAACACAATGACTGGTTTTAAAATAACCCAGTAGTTATTAAGATAATATTTGTTCATTCTCGATATAAATAAACATGCTAATATATAATAATATAACTCTAACTAAACAATAGTTTCACTTGAATGACTAAAAGAGTTCTTTTTGTAACTGCTAATTAAATCTTATTTATTAAATAATCGTCCTACAATTACTTTCGTCGCAAAAAATACTATCAGCAGCATATTCTATACAAACATTTATGACAAAAATAGTAATTTTTATTTATGTTATATAAACATATTAAATTGCAAAAACAACTTGATACATTAAACAATGTTGTAAAAAGTTCACTCGTATACTTACAGATTTATGTAGTTTTAATCTGTGGGGATTGCTAAGTATGTCACTATATTTAGATTTTCTGTATCCAATTATTCGTCTTATAATGTAGGCCTAACCTTTGGTATGATGTCGGTATTACAAAAATATATAATAGAAGTTTTAATAATAAAATGAATATAGGCTAGCTATTCATCAAAATTTTGAAGGTAACTTCTCTACATAAATTAATGTCATGTTATTGTTCTAATAGAATGGATTAAAAAATTTCTCAACCAGTCTGTAATTTGCTCGTCACGACAATCGATAGATGGAATTATTAATAGCAAATTTAAATGCTGGTAGTGAAAAATTACTAAACTTTTCCGATTATCAGAACTTCACTTTTCTAGATTTTTATATATGGAGTGTCTATGTTCTTGCAATACTTTTCAAAACTTGACTTTTCTAGATTTTTATATATGAAGTCTCTTTTTTCTTGTAATAATTTTCAGAACTTCACTTTTATAGATTTTTATATACGAGGATGGATTGAGAAGTTCTCTGCCGAGTCTAGAAACCAAAATAAAATATGTACAAAAATATTTTTATTTTTCGACGTAACTTCCACCTAGCTCTATGCACTTCTTCCACCTACTTTCCAAAGCTTCCACACCTCTTTGAAAAAAAGATTCCTCAAGGTCTTCCAAATACTGCAGTTTCGACTTCTTCATTTGATGAAAATTTCTGGCCACCGAGGTGTTTTTTTTAGGTTTGGAAACAGATGAAAGTCCGATGGTTGCAAATCAGGAGAATAAACCGGATGGGACAGTAATTCGAAACCACAATCACGAATTTGAGCCATAGACTCAACAGACGTGTGACCGCGAGCGTTGTCCTGATGGAACAAAACTTTCTTTCTCAGTAATCCTGGGCGTTTCTCTTTAATTTCTTGACGTAAATGATGCAAAAGGGAGCAATAGTAAGTCGAGTTTATTGTTTCGTCTTTCGGAAGGTAGTCCACCAAAATAATACCTTTATCATCCCAAAAAATTAACGCCATCACTTTCTCAGCCGACAGATCCGCCTTCGCTTTCTTTGGGGTCGGTTCACCAGATTTTTTCCACTGCTTGAATTGTTGTTTTAACTCTGGAGTATAGTGGTGAACCCAGGTTACGTTCCTTGTCACAAACTTGTTAAGAAAATCTTGCGGATCAGCCTCAAACATCTCCAAACAGTCGCGAGAAATCATGAGTCGAATTCGTTTTTCTTCAACTGAAAGCAATCTTGGGACTCACCTAGCGGAAACCTTACAAATCCGAGTTTGTTGGCAATGATGTTTTGTGTTCATTCATACGAGATGCCTGTAGTGTCTTCAATCTCCCTGATAGCTAATCTATGGTCTTTCAATATGATATCACACACCTTACCGTTGTTTTCTCGTCCACGTATAAATTCTGCAATCCATTTTTTCACAGTGGTATATGGCGGAGCAAATTTCCCTAGTGTTGTTTTCATATCATCGTGAATCTCCTTTGGTGTTAATCTTTTTTTTAACAGGTACTTGGTGACCGCACGTTGTTCAATTTTTCCATTTTTCCAAAATGCTGCACTTGGTCTCACTAAACTCGTTCCAATCTAAAATCTGCAAATTCTACAGCAACAAAATTTCACACTGTAACAACCAACGAAAGTATGAACTTATTGAGGGTACTAAAATAAAAATATTATAATTATTTTTTGGTGAGGCCCCGAACGTTTCAATCCATTCTCATATAAAGTCTCTTTTTCTTGCAATAATATTTTAGTATTATGTCAGTTGGAAAAAAGGTGAAGTAAACTTTAAACAATTTCACAATAGCCTCATTTTGCCAGTTGTGATAACTACTTCGGTGTCCGTTCATCCGTCCGTCACACCCGATTTTCTTGAAAATAGACATAGAAAGATATAATTTGGTACAAATATAGGAATTGATGGCTCAATCAGAGCCTTGTAGTTTTGAAAGTTAAATTTAGACTTAAAGATTTAGTTTTGGGTGGTAAAATCGCGAGAAAAAAAAATTTTTACCTGGTCATCGAGTGGGGTGTCAAATGAAAGATTGGGAAAACACGAGTTCAAAATTATATATAATGTAATACTTGCGCAGACTTTTCTTTGTATGGTTTTTAACAAATAGCCAAAAACCGTTATACCTGTCTGGAAAAGTATTGATCAAAAATTTTTGGAAAAATTCTAGAATAGTCTTAATAAAGTGTAGATAGAGAAAATGATTACGAGTGCATTACGTTTGATAATTTATCTGGTATAAAAAAAAATATGTTTTGTAACAATATGGTGGAAGTTTTTTTTAATATAATTTTCAGTACATTACTGCTACCACGTCGCGCGTCTCTATACCGAGACAATATAATTTATTTTATTTGTTTATTATTAAATAAATATTTAAGGAGTAAATATTTGTTTTACGCTTTTACTACTAGATTCTAGATTGAGCTAGATTGATTTATTGGCTATTAGGTAGCTAAGGTGCTATAACTATTATATATTATTGACTAAGAAAAAAAGTGAAAATACATAACGAATTGTAAGATGCTTGCTGGGACCTAATTAACTTAACCTAGGTAAGAATTTTATGTTATTTTAAAGGCAGTGATGGTACAGAATACTAATTGCACTTGAATTTTTTTTTTTACTTTTAGGGAAGTGTACATGTGTGACTGCTATTAAAGATTAAGTAGTATCTAAAGACAACATTATGCCTAAAAGACAATCGCAAGTTTCTAGAAAGAATTCTGAGGCGAGGACGGCTAGACAGGCAAAATATAAGAACAAAAGCGTCTATTCGTCATATTCCTATCATCCCCACGAATCTATCGATTTATTTCAAGCGGTGTCACTTTAGGGTGAAAGAATCGTTTGCTCTCACAATAAACAAGTTCCAGGAACAAACTTTCAAACTCGTGGAAATCGATTTGAGACAGGAATGTTTTTCTCATTACCAATTATATGTCGGGTTATCAAGAGTCGAATATTTTATAACAAGTGTTTAAGCACCTGATTGGCCAATTATTTTTAGGGCTGAACCAGTCGCACATGTTTGGTTAAGAAATTGGTTGTTTGTCATGTTAAATTTTTTAGATAGATGTTCTTGGGTATAATGGAACTTTGTCCACCAAGAATTGCTAATAGCTTATCGGCCTGAGGCAGCAAAATTTTTGTGTGTATGTAGTAGGTTACTAAGCAGTCCAAGATGGATATCTGCATTTAATAGTTTTTTTGGTCTTAAAACAGTCAGTGTGCAGTGATTATGATAAACATTCTTAGCTATCTTTGTCAGATTTCAAATCATTATCCAGTTTTTATAATCTCAATTACGCATTTTTTTATTCTATTGTCGATATAGCTTTGTTGTTTTTATGGCATTAGTTATGAGCCAAAACGATAGATTGCGTGGTCTATTGTTTTGATAGAAATATTTTCTGAAATTTTGAGGTCTGAAATGTTCATTAGTTTTGCTTAGAGGAATTACTTTGTAAGGATGGCCTTAGCACCTATCCAGACCTACAAAGACGTGCCACGTGCTCTCGTAATTTTAGGCTGGAGATGTTTTTATACTCTGAAAGTTTCTCAGAGCAGAGATAACGCATACAGATCATATATCGCTTTGCCTGTCGCTTCTATTAGATCGAGACGGGTTATAAGAAGCATCTACCTTAATATTGCTCATAGCAAAGGGTTTGCCGGGTCGAGTGGTGAAGTACTAACCATAATAACTTGACATTACTGTCTTACTTCGCCGTGATTTAAATTAGCTGATTTCTCCAAATAGAGAAAAAAAGGCCAGATACTATCATTAGCATTATGATATAGCCTTATACTTTCGCTATTACTTTGTTAGAAACATTGACTTATCTGAGATATACTTAGATAATATAAAAAGTGGGCGCTGCGGTTTTCCTTTTCATGTGTTTAGCCGTTGGTGATATCTTAGATTTACAATAGAAATCCGACAATTCATTTGGCTACAAGTAGCACTGCCTTCTACTGTCTGTCAAGTAAGAACGTTCCCTCGATAACTCATTTTTGGCAGATACGATTCTAGCGATTCAACAAAAAATCGGTAAAGGAAACCTTTTTCTACGAGGCATTTTAGGAAAAGTATCAGTAGATGCCGAACTTTCGTTGAAATCACGTAAAACCCCAAATGAGTCACTTGTTTGCGCGTCAAGTCCGTTCGAGGCAGTCTTTCTTTGTTCCCATCCAAAGGGGCTAAAATGACACATTCCGCTGCCGCGAAATTTATTAAAAAGTCGATATCGTTTGTGAAGAAGTAAGTAAATCATTTTAACGAGGCGAAAAATGTCTTGCTAAAACGTGGTTCGGTAGGCAAAGCTACTCTGAAAGTCGAAAAACGAATCGTGTCTTTGTTTTCACGGTACCCGAAATTGACGCTGCGTCAAGGAGCGGAAAAATTAAAAAAATCGGGTTTAAATGTGTTCCACAAGATTATTCGACAACATCTTCGTGCTTATGATCAAATTCTGAAGTACCTTGAAGAAACCTGTACAGGGCGAAACTCACGTCGCGGATCGCTCGGTCCCACGATAAGATATTAGCCCTCACAATCACCGGACGCCAACCCTATTGAAAATATTTGGTCCCTTGTAAAGAGAAAGCTCAGAGGAAAGACTCTGAGGACTTTATCTCGCAAGATTCGAAAAATTTGGAGATCATTGCAGAAAATCTCGTCAACAGCATGCCTCAAAGATGCCAGACGATTATTGCTGCAAGAGGCAATTGGACGACTTACCAAGATAATTGCGGCATTGCTAGTACACCAAAGAATACATTGATTGCAAGAAATGTTGTCAAAACACATTTTTTTCAAGAATACGAGCAGTCACGTTCTTAGTTGACAGACTCTAAACAAAGAAACCGAAAAATTTTCATTAAGCCACTGAAGCTTGGTGATTTGTATGAATCTCTGTAATATAAGACCGCTGCTGATAGATTTTTAGGAATCATTGAGATGATGTCAATTTTCCTAGTAAAGCTTGTACGCGTAGTTTTTGTGTGCTAGTATTTGGTTCAGAGCGTACATTCATGCATAGCATATTAAAGTAGTCGCGAACGATTTTTGTTTGGAATAACATGGTCATGTATAAATAGTAGGAAGCCTTCCGTCTCGGAAAACAACTGCCCGATTATAGATAAAGCTGGATGACTTCATTGGCATATCGTCCATAAAGCGTTTGTTAATCAGACACCTGTAGCTTCCGTTGGTATATTCGGTGGTTACAGTGTTTGTAATATTCGCTGAACCCTAACAGTTCTAAATTCTCTGCTTGGTATAGTGCTTAATGTGATACAAAAATTTCGGTATGCCTTTGCAAATATAACATATGTGTAGTTTTTATTATTTCTCGCGCTAGTTGCTTAGTTACATCGGCTAGCCTTCTACCTGCAAGACGCCCATAGGGATTTCTTCTTTCAGTGGCTCTTCGAGGATGGTATTTCTGTGCATTTGTGAGGAGCGTTGAAATTTTTTCTGCAAATATTCCGTGTTGGTCTTACTCTAGTTTACCATTCTAAATACAGTGAACATATAAATGATTTTGTAGCCATTAAGTATTTACTTGAATTCAATTAAACAAAACAGTTTGTATTATTATTATAATTTTTTATACTATGCTCTTCTTGTATCAGCTTCTACTTTAAGATAAAAGCCGACGGTAAAAATAGAAAACCTTTTTTGTCTATAATAATAAAAAATAAATATATTCGAAAATATACTAATATTTCAGTTTTTTTTTTTCATTTTTATTAGTTAGATTAAATAATATTTTTACTGTGACGTACGGAACACTTATAAGATGGCTTCGGTGTCTGTCTGTCCGTCTGTCTGTCCGTCTGTCTGTCACACCCGATTTTCTCCGAAACTATTTGTCATAGAAAGTTGAAATTTGGAAATAATATAGGAATTGATGGCCTCATCAGAGCCATGTCATTTTGAAAGTTAAATTTTGACTTAAGGGGATAGTTTTGGGGTGTGTAATCGGAAGTGAAAAAAAAAATTTTTTTACTAGGTAATCGAGTGTGGTGTCAAATGAAAACTTGTGAAAACAGGAGTAAAAATATATACATAATGTAATACTTGCGCGCACTTTTCTTTGTATTATTTTTAAAAAATCGCGAAAAATCGCTGTCCAACCGCCTTATCTCGAAAAGTACTTATCAAAAAATTTTGAAAAAATTCTGGAATATTCTCCACGGGGTGTAGATTGAACAAAAATTATCACGAGTACATTACCTTTAATAATTTATCTGGTATATAAAAAAAAACAAAAATTTTAAGGTCATCAATTTTCAGTAAAGATTGGAAACAAACTTTGTTGAAAACTCATTTGGGGTGTGTTTTGTGAAGTCATTGATCATTTTATACCTCCGTAACAAAATTTTTTATTTTAAAAGCAATCAACGTACGGAATACTAATTGCGCAAGTTCAACTTGCACTTGACCGGTTATTTTATTTGATTTGAATTCTCTAATTGTGTAGGATTGTGTACATGCTATTGCTAAAATAAAGAAAAAGAGAAGAAGAAGGAAGAAAAAAAAAATGAGATACTGTAAACATTTGCTCTCTTGAGTTACCGTATTTTCTTGAAATAAGAATATTAATATCTTCTTTACACTCACAAGACTATAACCTTTCAAACACGCGTTAAGGAAGTTATATATATTTTCTTTTTATCTTCATTTAGTTTAGAAAATATACTCAAAACGGCTCAATTTGTAGCTATTCAATACATTTGAATGGTGAACTTTTTTTCAGCTGGCAGTTGTGAATGCAAATTAAAAATAAATATTTTTTGATTATTTGTGTAAATTAAAAATAAATATTAATTGATTGTTGTGTTAAAATAAAAATGTTTTACTGTTTATGAATCGCAAGTCGGCAAAAAAAAGTTAAAAAAAATATTTGATTAGGTAAAATGAGCAATAATGCACTTGATATTACAGTCTAATATCACAGGTTGGTAAAAAATTAGGTAGTCCCATAAAAGTAAAAACTAAGCGCTTTACAAGTTCTTTATTTCAGCACTTTTTCATCGAAGAGGGTGAAAAGTCGATTAAGAAGAGCACTTCTCTATATGTGAACGAGATAAGTTCCCGAGAAAATGTGTTATCCATTCATTTATACGACAGCCTCGTAATAAGAAGCCTAACCCGAATTCGTAAGTAGATTTAGGACACAGATCCGTATAAAATTTTTTTAAAATAACGATGGCAATTTATGACAGATAAACTATATAATCTTAGAAATGCTTAAAGATATAAATATATAAGTTAACTAGTATATTGCAAAAATATTAAACTTTGTCTTTTCAATATTTCGTAATGTTTCTTTAAAAATCAAACTACAACATAGATAAAAACAACAAAAAAAAACTTACTTTATAGTTACATTCCATTAAATGTCACAAAACTTCAAAATATACAAAATTTTTAAACTCTTTTCTTAGATTTTCGTGGCTTCTAGGCTTATGCTTAAGAATTATCAAATCATTGATGTTATGCATATGATCGAAAACTCGTTAATAGTATAATGAAAACTGCTTGAGCAATTATCATTGTTAGCTCATGTTTAAATAACAAATGCAAAGCGATTTATAAAATTATTAGCTTATAACTCCCGATTTTTTTATAGTTTCAGTTTTTCCGGAGAACAAGACCAACGGAATGATAATCTGTTTTGAAGTATATATTACGGCACTTCCCTTCTGAAGTCTATTCAAAAGTTAATTAATAATTGGAGATTTTAAAAAAACTTTCTATTCAGAATACGGACCTTTCTATGGTGCCTGAAGTCGTTCAAAAGTTTAAAAGCCGCTCTCAATACAAATATTATATCAAATTCCTCTTTGGGTATTCACACGTACTTTAAATTCATGTGGAAATGAAGGTAGAGAACATGACAAGACTATGATGAAATTAAAATATATGCTTCAGGGCGTATCTACATATATATATTTTCAAGCCAATAGGGTGCAAGAATAATTTTATACAAATAGTGTTTAACTGCTAAAAAAGGAATCTAAAGTGACTAGTAAAAATCAAACTAGTTGTAAACGTTATCAAGTGCGTACGGTAATAATTATACCTGAGATGACTAACTAAAATTTAAACTTAATATATATATATATATATATATATATATATATATATATATATATATATATATATATATATATATATATATATACCAGGTGTGCAAGTATGAAATGCGGATTTTTTTTCTAAAAAAAACATGTTAAATTCAGAAGAATGATAAAAAGTGCTTTATTCAAAGTATGCTCCATTGCTTGTTATGCATTTTCCCTTCTTTCCCATCTTTCGGGCAATTTGTGAATACCACGCCAGTAAAAATCTTCCCCTTTTGCTGCGAACCATTCATCGAGCCATTTTTTCACATCTTCGTACGAACCAAAGCGCTTCTCAGAAGATGCGTGACCCATCGATGCAAGCAAGTGGTAATCGGAAGGAGGTAAGTCTGGTGAGTAAGCCGCATGGAGTAGAACTTCCCAGCTGAGTGCTTCGAACGTGTCGCGAACTGGTTTTGCCGTATGTGATGGAGCATTGGAGCATTGTCATGAAGAAAAATGACTTTGTGTTGGCTCTTTCAGTATTCTGGCCTTTTTTCAAGCAGCGAACGGTCTAAATCGGCCAATTGTTGTTGGTAACGCTTAGTATTAACCGTTTCCCCAGGTTTTAACAGCTTGTAATAGACCACGCCCCTCTGGTCCCACCAAACATAGAGCATCGTCTTTCTACCAAAGCGATTCGGTCTTGCAATCGATGTGGATGGTGCACCTGGGTCTACCCATGATTTTTGAGCTTGGGATTCTCAAAATAAATCCACTTTTCTGAATCTTTCCCATCTCTCGTAGCCGATTGGAAACAGCTTGTTGACTAACGTCCAATTGCTCGAAGAGTTGTTTTTGTGATTGCGTATCATCTTCGTCCAACATTGTTTGCAATTCCACATCTTCGTATTTTTTTGGCGGTTTTATACGTTCCTTGTCTGCTACATCGAAGTCACCACTTTTGAGACGCCGAAACCATCGTTCACACGTATCTTGCGATGGAGCGTGTTCACCATAAGCTTCTCGAAGTAATCGGTATGATTCAACAGCAGTTTTCTTCAAATGAAAACAAAAAATTAATGCTGTCCGCGAATGCTCTTTGTTCGGTATAAATTTCGACATATTGAACACAATACTATGCACACACTTTTCCAATTTATCACTCGTGCTCGTCTGACACTTGTTGATGACACAACAAAATGGCGCAGTGTCAAATCTTTATAGCACAAACTGCATTAGTGCACCATCTGTTGTCTGAAATCCACATTTCATACTTGTACACCTGGTATATATATATATATATATATATATATATATATATATATATATATATATATATATATATATATATATATTTATATATATAAATATATATATATATATGTATATATATATATATATATATATATATATATATATATATATATATATATATATATATATATATATATATATATATATATATATATATGTATATAAGTATATATATATATATATATATATATATATATATATATATATATATATATATTATATATATATATATATATATATATATATATATATATATATATATATATATATGTATATATATATATATATATATATATATATATATATATATATATATATATGTATATAAGTATATATATATATATATATATATATATATAGTATATAGTATATTAGAAATTAAGAAATAAGAAAAAGCCTGGATAAGACGATATGGCAAATGAACGTTTGAAATATGGGAAGAAAGTTTAGTGCAACAATGGCAAAATGTATAACAACGTCAAAGACACCTTTAAGATATAAACTTGAGGTGGACAGAGAAGTTATTAAACAGCAAATGAAGTTTAAATATCTAGGCATAGAAAGATCTGCTTATGGTGATGTTAAAGCGGAGGTAAGGGAACAAACGACGAGAGCCGCAAAAATAGCAGGGTGCCTTAGCAACACAATATGGTGCAACAAAACACAGGAATCGAAGCCAAATCGAGAATTTACAAAACAGTTATAAGACCTGTTATGACATAAACTGCTGAAACCAGGCCAGAAACTTCGAAAACCAAAAGCCGACTGCAATGAACAAAAATGAAGGTACTACGAAGAATAGCTGGAGAGACACTTTTGGATCTTGAGAGGAGTGAAGATATAAGAAACAGGGTAGAGAATATCAACGATGGGGTGATGAAACAGAGAAGAGAGTGAAATGAACGGAAGAATAGTGATAATTGCTCGTGATAGGTCACCACTAGGACATGGGAGTATGGGTCGCCCTCGAAAGAGTTGGTGTGATAATCTGAGTTTGGCGGAATAGTGGCGGGCAGGTGGATAAGATTGAACAGGCGATAAGCTTAAGTTAGAGAAAAAAGAAGAAGAATATATATATATATATATATATATATATATATATATATATATATATATATATATATATATATATATATGTATGTATATATATATATATATATATATATATATATATATATATATATATATATATACATGTGCAAGCTGAACGAACATATTTCTAAGAACTGCAAAAAATATAACTTAAATTTCCTAAATTTTAAATTTAATTGGTTTCATTACATATTTTAAGATAAATTTAATATTAACAATGGGAATTATTTATTCTCAATTTAGTAGTCATAACCTCTCCAAATTTTTCTGTCCTAATGCCCATTTTATTTTATTTTCAGGTAACCCAGAAAAGCATATGAGAATTTTCGAAATTCCCATTTTATTTTATTTTCAGGTAAACCAGAAAAAGCGTTGAGAATTTTCAAAATTTAAATATCTATACTTCATTATATGAAATAGACTGAAATCATCTACTTCTTATTATTAATTCAATAAACTGAAGTATGCCAAAAGTTATGTACTGTTTCTTTTTATAAAGATAATTCCAACCTACCAGTGCAAACTACTTTCTTTTTTATTTTAACTAACCTGAACGTATTTGTGACAAGCTATCTTATATATTTGTAACACTTTCAGTTTTTGTGCTACTAGCAAGCAACTATATTGTGTTTCCTCAACTTAAATATTCTCAATTGTCTTCGATGTTTGGTCACTGAGAATGCGTTTCAAATAATATGAAATTGGAATGTTCTAGTCCTGTACAGCTAGTAAGAAGCTGTGGCTGGAAACATCTGCCCCCAAATGCGAGACAGCTCATGACTTCATTTAGATGTTGCCTGTGAAAAGACTTTTCTAACCAGGCTTGTAGTAGCTATTGGTTTTTTTACTTGTCGGTCTTATTGCTTACTTATATCCAATCTTCTAGCTTTTTGCTGCCAGTAGAGTCTTTCTTCAGTTCACAGTTCAAAATATAATCTACCACACATGTGTCGAATACCTTTAATAGGGTTTTCCTTGTTTAATCGTCGGATAATTCGGTCTTACATGCTCGGTAGTCAATTATTCATGCTGGTTTCATACCTAGTCACTAGAGCTTATCTCTGAATTATATTTTGGGTGTAACTTTTCTCTAGTTCAAACTATTTTTATTACTATTATTGTTTAATTAATATTATTACTACTATTATATATATGGATACCTACGAATATATGATGGGAAGAAAATCGAAAAGAAATTATTAAGTTATTGAAATTTATCCTTATTCTTTTAAGGTTAGTGAAATATTAGTACAGTGTATTTTTCCTATTGTGTTTTTGTTTCTTGTTTTCCCTTTTTCTTTACAATTACTTTAATTAAGTACATAATCATTAACAGATTATATATGAAGGAAAAAATCTATATGTTATTGATTTAGGATTTACAAAACTAATCTTGTAATATTCTATGTTGACAATATGGATAGTCATATCAGCAATATCTAGAACGTTGGCTCCTAACAAATGGTTAAGGACATACAAAGGACGTAATTGGCGGCCCCTCGAAGAAACTAACAACCTTGGCCTGTGCCTAGCCCAAACCGAACTAATGATCACCAGCCACTATCACCTGAGGAAACATTTATAGAAAATGGTCCCACGACATTCAGACTATGTGGTGAAGAGAAAAAAACCTCTATCCTATATGAATATGCGGCTTTAACTAGGAAAAGACGCCGACAAATTTAGATTTCTTTAAATCTTTTTGATCCTTCCCCCAAACACAGTAAACTGGTATTATCCTTTTTATTATTATTATTAATTTTTTCAGGAAAAAAAGATAATAACATTATTGTTACTATTATTACATTTTTTTTTTAGGAAAGGAAAGATAAATAACAGAAACATAAATAATATACAAAAAAATTAAATAACTGACTCGTTTTATCGTTGTCCAAATAAAAGTCAGTTTTTAAACAATGTAAAACTTTATATTATAAAAAGAGCGCAGCTTATAAAATTATTTTTAAAAACGTTGTTGAGAATAAACGTTCACAAGCCACTAAATTTACAACGTAGTTTGGTGTTGGCATCTATTAAAAAGTTATACAAAATTGTCAAGCTAGTATAGCATAAGAGTTTGTGTAGTGGAAACACACAAAATTTGTTAATTCACTCCCATTTTGATCAATCACTGTCACTTTAGACAAATTTGTTATTTGTTATCTTGTTGCCTGGTCTAAGTTGATTTATAAAATTCTAAAAGTTTTCAGTGGAAATACGTGTAGACTTTTATCCATGTCAAAAATATATGTACATTTTCTGTATATTTATATTTGTACTTTATTTGTTTTGTGAATATGAGACGCTGTTTGTAAATATCACGAAAATTTTTATTAACAACTTTTAACAATTTTTTGTAATAGAAAAATAAATTAACGAATATTTAATAGATATAAAAGAACAAATATATAATTCATGAAATTATTGGAAAAATAGAAAAAATAAATACGAAACATAATAACAGAAATACGGTTAATAGTGGCACGTAGATTAAATATAAGCACAAGATAAAATCGGGCACCATTCTTTCAGCATTGCAATACGATATTTTGAGACTAAAGGAAGCTAGATTCTACTAATTTTAGGAGGTCTTAAGAAAGCCGGTGGATTTTAGCTTAAAGGAAGATAAATAATTACATACTGACTGTGAAAAATGGTAATAATAACTCGAGATACTCCTTCCGGATCAGTCTTTTGATTCAAGTGTGGAGATCAAGGGCACAACTGCGTTTTACCAAATCATTTACGAAATTAACCCGTCCATGAAAGATGGCCATTTAAAATGAAGTAAATAAAATTTTAGAGGCAAAAAATGCAATAATTTCTTGGTAATGGGCGAAAACAGCTAAGAAAGTAGAGTAGGGCTAATTGAACTTTAAAATACATTAACGTCTACAAATATATTTAACGTTGCTGAAAGTGGATTTTCCACTGTTCAGAAAAAAACGCAAACAGTTTTAGGACTAAAAAGGCAGAAATAAATCGACGCAATGATAAGCGGAGAAAGACGCTTTGTGTTATGCCAGTGTGGCTGGACAGTTTGTGCCTCTAATGCTTATATTCAAAAGAATGAGACAAAATCCTGGATTGGGGAATGACATACCTTCTAAGAGTGTTGTCACCATTCCAGACTCTGGTTATGTTAACTCAAACTGATTTGTAAAATGGATAAAATATTTTATAAGCGTCGTCAAGACAATGTCTGGAAATAAGGTGTTACTTCTCCTTGATGAAATTACAACACTAGAAACGTTGAACATCGGAAAGGTTAATGGGGTATAATAATGCTAGGTCTTACTATTCACGGCTTGAGCCACGGATCGTCTCTTTTTTTTTTTAACCTGTGAGTAATTATTAAATTCAAGCAATAAAAAACTGATTGAGAACAAATCCAGAACGTCAAGCAACGCAATATCAAGTTGCAAGTTAATCGCAAAAGCTTATCAAAGAGCTGCTATCGTGGGCACCATTGTAAACGGATTTAAATAGGCTAGAGTTTGGCCCATGGACAAGAATGTCTTTTCTGAATATTTGTTTTAAGCAGCTGAAAATATAAATGCTCTCTCTCTCTCTCTCTCTTTCTCAAATAAACTCGGGTAATGAAAGTACATTGATCTTACAAGACACTTCTATTATTATCAATGATGTAAACAAGCAAATTGATCAGCAACTTGATGTCCTCTATTATCAATGATGTAAACAAGCATCAGCAACTTGATGTCCTCTAACACGCACACTGCCACCTTTATATAGTGAACCGTCTACTTTCAGATTTAACGCTAAAGCTTAAAAAAAAAAATTAAATCTTCATACCCAATATTACAAAAAATACTTGTGGAATTACAACAAGTCTTTATAAGAATATGTTGGAAAAATCATTACCAAACAAACCGAGGAAAAATACTACTAAAAAAAGTAAAGACATCAATAAACAAAAGAAGGAATAAAAAAAACGAAAACGCTAATAAAACAAATAATAAAATTTACCCAACTCTTTACCAGCTTAAACTAAAAAGCTATAGACAGGTGCAGACACCAAAAAAAAAGCTTTGAAGTCGGCATCGCCTACCGCATCAAAGGAAGAATTTCTTTTCGGCGTTCGACAAGTAGGGAGAAAAGTGGAAAATAATACCAAAAAAATTTTTAAGAAATAAACAGAAAAGGTTAAATTCTGAAAAATTTTATAAAATTATACATATTATTATTAAAAAATTTTGTGGAAATTGTCTTAAGATCGTTAAAATTTTTTCATGGTCAACAAAAAATTCTCCCCTGGTGACTGGAATTTTCTATTGTCTTTCTGAGAGCCATTCAATTTTTTCTCAAGATTACGAAAAAATTTCCCCACAGCAATTATAATTTCCTATGCTGATGAGCTTTACACGTCATGTCACTACTAAAATCAAAGATAGGTTCTACAAGAACAATAATCCATTAATCAAATTTTGCTCAATAATAACCAACAACTTTTTTTCTGAATATATTACTTTAGCGTGAGAGTTTACAAAATTATTTCAAGAGAAGGTCGGTAAGCTCATTTTGCCTTAACCGTAAAGAAAAATTGTTTAAACCGAATACATCCTAACTCTCAAGATGCAATCTGTCTAGGTAGCGAGACATTCTTTAATGGCAGAACTTAGGGATTTCCTGAACCTAGAAAAAAATATTATGATAAACACTAATGAAAATCTCAAATAAATACGTGCATCATATGCTATAATATCGCAAAAACTTTGATTTTCGTAGTTTAAATAATCACAAATCCAACAAAATCATAAATTTTTATCGTTATTAAAAGAGGAAGTTTTTTTTAATTATTTGGCATGCCATACAACCAGAAGAGGAATTTCATTTTTAAACTTTTCCCAAAACACATCAGTTGTTTTTCATATTGTACAAAACTCGATGTGCAAAGATGTCACATCAGATGCTTGATTAAAATATTATAAACAGCAAATAGCCATTTAGGACTATTTGATAAAATATTGCGTTTGATATACTTATCATTAACAGATTGAATACTGTACGAAAAACAACTAAAATATGGTGATTATGTAACGCTATATATCACTGTATTCAAACAAAATTTCTATCCAGGTTTTTCGGTTGAAAATTTTCAAAATATTCGTCGGTAAACACAATGATACGTTACAATAAGGATCTGTCTGTAGATGTTTAACGTCAGCAGTCATTATAAATTTATGAAGTCTAATTAACAATCATAAAGCATTGAGATCCTTTTGTAATTTAGAACCAACTAGTAGGGCATCATTTAATAAATAACCTAATTCTGATTTAGTCAGTGGTAGATGGTGAGTGGACACCGGATATAGTGTTTAGCTGCGAGTAATCTGAATTAGCAGCCCCCGACCAAACAACGGTAAGGTTAACAAGACGTGATGGAAGGTTCTACCGGTATGAACCTACCAATAAAATGCCACATGAGTCCGATGACGACCCTGTGACGTGGCGTGAGAATGTCGCCGCTCAATAAGCATTCTTACCTGGGCAGACATAGCTCCGTAGCTGCGGTGAAAGCAGTATGTCTAAAGGGAGGAAAACCTATTTGAACCCTCTGGATGAAGGGGAGCGGCTTCATTGATACAGGCGGAATTGGAAAGTCCAATAGTACAACCACAACGGCTTGAAACTTGACCCCAACCAAGCTACTGCGACTCACCAACCTACATTGGCAAGCGTGGTGTTTCAACTGCCAAATAACCCTCCAAGTATGAAAATGTGGAATTTCAAAACTGAACTACCTCTAGCGGGTAGACTGAAAAGCTTCGCATTGTGTATGCCGTCAGTCCCACGGTTTCCGGTAGGGCAAAAATCCGACATTAAAATAAGAAGAAACGAGGAAGAAGAGAAAGAGAAAAGAACAACTATATATCGATACATATGATGTTCAAACAATGAGATTAGAAGAGGACCTTAATGAGTGGGGCTCAGTGAGACAAGACTTTTTCAACGAAACGGAAACACAACGCGCCAGGTAAGTGTTTCACTCCTGGTGCATAAAGACATTAAACACCTTGTAACTTGAACTAAAAGTAATATCCGATCGAGACCTCTACATTATTGTCAAACTAAACTCAAAATACGCAATCAAGATTATACAAGTATATGCGCCTACCTCAACATACTCGGACGAAAAGATAGAACAACTTTACGAAGATAGTGCTACAGCGAAAATCGAGGCCGCTTGTCAACTTACCATTTTCATGGGGGACTCTAAAGCCAAGATTGGAATGAAGACCCAAGCTAATCCCGATAACGTTGGAACGTTAAGACTGGGAATCAGAAATACCAGAAGCCAAATGCTGATCGACTTCTTCACTAAAGAGAACCTATATTTCATTACCATATTCTTGTAAAGGTTCATACGAAAGAAGTGGACGTAGCTAGTCCTGATGTTGCTGTAAAAAACCAAATCGATTACATATTGTTATCCGACAAGAAGGTATGTAAAGACATCTCAGTTTTTAATCGAGTTAATATGGGCAGCGCCCACAGGCTGATTAGATGTAAGATCGCCGTCAACTTCTAGACGGAAAGGAAAATGAGAGCAAAAAGAATATTAAAACCATCCGTAGCCGAAATACAGGAAAAGCAGCAGACTACCAAAGCTTCGTTGAAGAGAAAATTGAGCCTAAATGAAATTTAAAATTACTTAAAGTTGATGAACTCAACGACAAAATTGACAGTGGGGTGCTAATATCTGTGAAAAAATTATGTGCCCTTCAAAAACAGACTCCCTCAAAGATAACAGGGGCGACGGCAGAACTAATTGAAAAGAGACGCCTAAAAAGGCAATGAGAAGAGAGCATACAACACTAAACTGATCGAGCAAAGGATTGAAGCCAGTTTGAATATAAACATACTACGATCAAAGAAGAAGACAGAAGAAGACAAAATCGTGTCCATGAAAGACACCAAAGAAAATCTACAATACGGAAAGAAAGAAATAGTATATGCTATGCAGAGCTTCTATACAGATCTATATAAAGAAAAAGTATCCGAGCCTTGGCAAAGATGAACGAGAAGTCGACAAACAGGTCGAAACGGGAGATCGGAACACCTGCTTGAAGTGACCCAAGACAAAGTAAAGGCTGCTCTGGAAGAAATACAAAACCGGAAAAGCCCAGGAGAGGAATGCTGAAATGCTGAAACAAGGTGAAATTGTCCTAGAAGTCACACTATTCATTTTGTTCAATAAGTGCCTGAAAAGCGGACAGGTACCGAAGCAGTGGCAAAACTCCCAAGTAATTATCTTGTTTAAAAAAGGAGATCCAAGTTGTATCGAGAACTAGAGGCCGATAAACTCACTTAGCGTGGTATAGAAACTGCTGACAGAACTTTTGACGAAACGCCTTACAAACAAATTCGACTTGTACCAACCGGTTGAACAAGCCGGATTTTGAAGAAGCTGCAGCAGCATTGACCACTTATGGTACATGCAGTTCGATCCCTAATTTAGAAAAGTACCAAATACAATATTCCAATATGCTTAGCTTACGTGGACTATTAGAAAGCCATCGACCAAACTGTAACGTGGGCGGTGCGGGCAGCGATGGACGAGGCCCGCATAGACTTTAGATATTCCACACTTATAAAAAACTTGTAGAAAGGAGCCACTCTACACGTTAAATTTAACGACGATTCGATAACCGATAAAGTACCAGTGAATAGGGGAGTAAGACAGAATGGTACGATACCTCCTAGATTGTTAACGTCAGCACTCGAATACGCCCTCATGAAACAGGACTGGGATAGCAATAGCATTGACGGCGCACATCTCCACCTTTTGCGCTTTGTAGACCTTCTACGAATTCTATTCCCGGTTTAGACGTAATTTTGGAATCTATCTTTTTGTCAAAAGCGATCCCTCTTGCCAACGAGAGGAGGCTCTGGAGCCCCGAAACTTTAATGTTATGTGGTTAAAAATAACGACTCAACAAACCACAATGTTCATCTGCATCCGCTATCGACCACCAAGTGATACTATCTATAGAACACTTTTCGCTTCTCTTGCAGATACCATCGATCATTTACAAATTAACTATCAGAATGCTAAAATTACCATTCTAGGCGACTTTAGTCTCTACAACATCAACTGGCTTAAGAATTCAAATACTAGCGATGAACAAGGTCGTGAAGCTGAATCATTCTCAATTAGTTGTGGCTTAATTCAACTTATTGACGAACCAACACGGATCCCTGATCGAGACGGGGAGTTCGCCAGTCTTCTTGATCTATTTTTAACCACCAATCCAGAGATTTACACTGTCACCGTAAATCCGCCGTTAGGTTCTTCCGACCATAAACTGCTTTCGATATCAAGTATTCTACCAATAACCGACACAGGGGTGCCTAAACCGCGCAAGATCTGGCACTACAAATCTGCTAAATGGGAAGAAATCATGGAATATTTTCGAACTTTCCCTTGGTTAGATGTTTGTTTTCGATCCGACGACCCATCTGGCTGCGCCAAGGAGGTTTCCGTTGTTATTTTGATTGGTATGGAATCTTATATACCTTTTTCGAAGATATGCCCTTCCAACGGCAGGCCTTGGTTTGACCAAAAATGTAAAGAAGCTATTGCTTCTAAACAACTTGCCTACCGACAGTGGCGTGAGAATCCTGCCCGGAATAAATCTCGCTTGCCCCAACAATTCCAGGTCCTTCTGGTCAGTCGCTAAGGCAGTTAGTCAAAATTTCCCCAAATCCACTATACCACTGTTCACACGGCCAGATAATTCTATTACAACACCTGTTGAAAGAGCGAACTTGTTGGCTGACCTCTTTGCTTCACATTCTACTGTCGATTTCCAAGGATAAACACCACCTCTGTTTCCGTAGTGTAGTCAAGGATGCCAGACATTGTTTTCAGACATCGTATCATAAAATGTATTTTAATGAAGTAAGACACCAAAAAAGCTTCTGGCGCTGACGGAATACCTGCCATAGTCCTCAAAAACTGTGCGAGGGAACTAACACCAGTTTTCTGTAGACTTCTCAACCTATCCTACAAGAAGGGAATATTTCCTACCTGCTGGAAATGTGCCACAGTTCAGCCGATAACTGAAAAGGCAAGAGGACATTGCCAAACAACTACCGACCAGTCGCACTTCTTCCAATAATATTGAAAGTCATGGAAAAAGCTATCAATCAGCATCTTCTAAAATATCTAGAAGAATTGAACATTATTAACGACCATCAATATGGCTTTCGTAAACATAGATCAATAGGAGATCTTCTAATATATGTAGCTCATGTTTGGAACGACGCAATTGAACACTTTGGAGAAACTCGAGCGGTTGCTCTTGATATATCGAAGGTATTCTACCGTGTTTGGAACGATGGATTGTTGGCTAAGCTGCGCTTCTTTGGTATGTCTGAAAGGTTCTGTTTGTGGCTCTCATGTTTCCTCAAAGAGCGTTCTTTACCAGTGACAGTAAACGGATTTCTTTCTAACACCTTCACTATCAACGCCGGTATGCCCCAAGGCTCCATACTGTCTCCTACTCTCTTTCTCATATACATTAACGATCTGCTGGAAACGACCGGTAATCTAATCTACAGCTTTGCAAATGATAGTACGCTTATTTCTTCATTCACTTTGAATTAATTTAATTTTTTTTATTTATTTAATTTGGGTTTCTTAAATGACAACGATACTACATAAAAACCTTAATCGTTACTAGGTACTAAATTTTTTTAAAAAAGTTCTGAAATTCAGTTGACTCTGAGGTCAACGAATTTGTTTTAGGGACCTCTTCAAATTATCAAAATTGTTTGAAAGGTACATCTAATAAATTAAGCTGTACGAATATTAATAAAGAATATAGGCTTTGGGGGTATCACTTATCAGAGAAAACCCAACAACAATCAGTGTCAACAGCTATAAGTGTCCAGCGCCACCTATAATACGATCACTCAATAATGCATTAAAAAAAACCTACATTTAAAAGGATATCTTTATATTCATAAACATTGAACATTGGATCTGCCAGCTTTAAGTTTGAAGTAGGAAAAAAATGTCTTGCATTAACATAAGAACTGCGAATGTTTGAAGAAATACGAGACTAAAGTACACTTCCAAGATCAATTTTAGATACGTTAGCCTCCATTGGTCCAATTTTATCGCAGTACTGTATATTAATTTTTAATCTTTTTCTTAATCCATGAATAGGAAGGTAAAAGCAGTAACAGACAAACAATACACGAATATTTTTATTTATCCTTTACCATTTAGTATCCTAACTAGAGCAGTTTAGTAGCTTTATATATATATATATATATATATATATATATATATATATATATATATATATATATATATATATATATATACAGTAATACCCCGCTTAGCGCGACCCCGTTACGCGCGGTTTCACTATAACGCGAATTTCAAATTTCGCGCTCATGTAGTCATTAACTTCTCTATGGTCGCGGGGGGATCCCCGCTTTCTCTGAATATTCTCTTTGAAGAATTGGGAATTCCCTGTCCTTCGACTTTGTTCTATGGGGATTTCCTCGTTCGTTTCGTGTGTTCATTTGTTCCGTAATGTTAGTTCGGTCGGCTGGCAGTTTTGTTTTAATATTTATTGGAGATACATACATACATAATTTAACCCTACGTTAAAAATGCCGCCTGTAAAGAAAAAAGAGCGTAAAAGCGTCACTTTGGAATTGAAGATGAAAGTGTTAAGAAGAATGGAAAATGGAGGCAAAGCAACAATTGTTGGGAGAGATTTTGGACTCTCAGAATCGACTGTGAGAACGATTTATAAAAATCGGGAAAAAATTAAAATCTCCAGCGAAGGTTCAACACCTATAAGTGCAACAAAACTTTCTCGTTCGAGATCATCTATCTTAGAAAGAATGGAGAAATTACTGTCAGTCTGGATCGAAGATTTGAATAAGAAGAACACACCACTAAGTCAAGATCTCATATGCACAAAAGCAAAATCTTTGTATGAGATGCTGAAAACAAAAGAAGGAGAAGGGAGTGCCACTCCGACTTTTGCTGCCAGCAGAGGCTGGTTCCATCGGTTCAAGCAGCGTTCTAATCTTCACAATATCCACATAACAGGCGAGGCGGCCAGCGCGGACATTCAAGCTGCAGCTGAGTTTCCAGACAAGTTTCAAGACTTCGTTAGACGAGAGAAAATTCCTGCTTGTCTCATCTTCAATGTTGATGAGACCGCACTTTACTGGAAAAAAATGCCATCTCGAACATTCATTTCTAAGGAAGAACGTCAAGCCAGTGGTTTCAAAGCTGCGAAAGATCGACTAACACTTCTGCTGGGTGGTAATGCCACTGGTGATTTCAAACTGAAACCTTTACTAGTGTACCATTCAGAAACACCCCGTGCAATGCGAGGCACAGACAAGACAAGTCTACCAGTTGTGTGGCGATCAAACAGAAAGGCGTGGGTTACACGGGAAATTTTTCAAGAATGGTATTCTAATAGTTTTTTTTGCCCATCAGTCAAATCATACTGTGACAGAAATGGGCTTGAACCTAAAGTTATATTACTCTTAGACAATGCCCCAGGACATCCAACCTCACTTGATACGCCCAGAGACTTAAAAGTGTACGTAAAGTTCCTTCCACCAAACACTACGTCAATATTACAACCTATGGACCAGGGAGCAATAGCAAACTTCAAAGCTTATTACCATCGCCGCACTTTTAGCCAACTAATTCATGAAACTGACGGGGAAGGAAGACAGTCTATGCGAGAGTGGTGGAAGTCATACAACATTATGAAGTCTATTCACAACATAGAAGAGGCTTGGAAGGAAGTTAAAATGAGTTATATGAATGGGGTGTGGCGTAATCTTTGGCCAGATGTAGTGGAAGCACCTAGAAGAATTGTCCAGATGCAGAGACAAGTGCTTGAAGACATTGCTGCAATGATTGAGGGGTCTGAACTTGAAGATGTCACGGTAGAAGATCTCGTAGAACTTGTAGCAACGCACGACGATCCTATTAGCAATGAAGATCTGATCGAGTTACAGAATAATCCTATCTACGATGAGGAAGAACAAGTAGAAGAGAAAGTTTTTTCTTCAGGGGAAATACAAAATGCACTTTCAAAAATTTATTCAGGTTTGGACATATTGCAGAGTATAGACAATAATGATGACCGTGTCTTGACCGTGTGTCAAACAATTAAAAACAGTGTTGGGTGTTATGAACGTATTTTACAAGAACGTAAACAAAACGTTACCCAAAAGACAATAGATGTATTTTTCCGTAAAAAATAAGAGTATGTATTGCATAAAGTGTTCTTAGAATTAAAGTGATTGATTAAAATGATTTGTATTTTTTTGTATTAAATTTTGACTATGTTTAATCATAAACCTCGATATACGCGAATTTCAGTTAACGCGATTTTTTTCGGAACGTATCCCTCGCGTAAAGCGGGGTATTACTGTATATAGATGTCGTTTGCTATTATTTTTTTTGTCATATGACGCAGATAAATTATTAGTAAAATGAGGTAAAGTGTTATGAGAATGTCCACATTTTTCCTCTGATCGGCAATCAATTGATTTATGAAAGTTTTCAAGTAAATTATACACAATTCTTGTTCCTTTACTATTTCATATCGCTTTTTACGATTCTTCTTGTCAAAATATTCACACTGAAAAATATAGTGAACCTTTGTTTACAGGCAACACAGTTTTGTGGGTCCTGATGTCTTGAGTCAACACTAATTCCAGTGCCATATTTGTATTGTGGCGAGGGTGATATTTTTCTATTTGATTTATGAGAGCCTTGAAACGAAACAATGTATCATGCTGAATCTTTTTTTTCTAAAAATTCAGACAATTTATAATAAGTCGAAATGTTATTGATATTAATTACTGTATAGTGCTTTTCACAATAGTTAATTCATGTCGAATCAATTTTTTAAGGTACGATGATAGATTGAAAAGGCTTGCAAAGAACAAGGTACGAGTAAATAACATTTTTGGAAAAATAAAAATTCATTTTTCACCATACTCATTACATATATTGAGCTCGATACATTTGCTCCAGCAAGTTTTCAATTTTTTTTATTCTCTTAAAAAAAAAAATGTTTCTAACTGTGTATAATAGTCGTTTAGGGCACAGATAACCTCATTCGATGAAAATTTCTTCCCTTCAAGTCAATTTTTACCATTGTAATTGCCGATGGGGAAACAGAGGCATTGTCCTGATGAACAAGCACTTTTTGCGCGCTAATTTTAGTCGCTTCTGCGTCAACTCGTTACAAAAATGGCCAATAACGATGTATAATACGAGCCAGTCACTGTTTTTTATTTTTTTTTTCAGATAGTTAATCATACCCAGTGAGTCTCAACAAACAGTTCCCATCTCTTTTCCTGCCTATAAAACTATTTTCGCTTTTTTCGGTACATTTTTACCTTCGGTAAACCACTCTTTGACTGCCGTTTTGTCTCCGGGATGTAATGGTAGATCTACGTTTCGTCTACATCCATAAAACGATGCCAAAAGTCCTTTGGATTACACTGCCGCTTTTCCAAACACAATTTGGAAATATTCTTCTATATACGTTTTTTGTCTGGTGTCAACAAACGTGGCACTTATCGCGCACTTAACTTTTTCACTCTTAGGCCTTCATACAGGATCTGTTAATATGAGATGCTTACCACCTCAGCAATGTCACAAAGCCTCGATCAGGCCTCCTGAACTGCAGTGCTCGTATAACCACGTTTAATTTCATTTATCTAGTAATAAATGATCTTGAGTGCTAGTACATAGTCCCATGAACATCTTTTAGATCAATTTCGATCTAGGCCGCTGTCCAGTTTTTTAAATAAAAATGCATAATACTCGGCTTTAACACATAATACGATAACTTCCAATAAACAATTGCGCGTTGCATCTGTTTGACCACAACTGTTACAAAATTCACGCATACTAACAATTATGCCACTTAATAAAATTTCCTTAATTTCCTAGAGATCTATCAAACTTATCAATTCGCCCTCGTATTTTAAATAACACAGGTATACCAAAAAAAATTAAGTCAGACATGTGTTTGCTTAAGTATTTTTTTTTATGCTGAATTCAAAAAAATCGTAAAAAAAGACATCCACCGTGATGTTTTTTCAGAAAACACACTCAAATTTGGCAGAAAACTATTAAAATGAAAAAAAAAAACAAAACATTTTAATAATGTAAAACCATATAATCAACAAAACTATTATATCCGACATCTCTACATGTTCTGAACCTACATTTATCATAAAAACTTGACAATATTAGTTTTATTTCTAGTAAAAAAAACGAAAAAAAAAAAAAGAAAATTAAAAAACAGTTCAAATAAATAATAAATAAGTAAACAAATCACTCACACACTCACATACTAACTTACACATTCACTCCCTAGCATATCGTCATACTCATTCAATCACTTACTTACGAACTAACATACTCAGTCACTCACTCACACACTCATTCATTCACATACCCCATACTCACTCACTCACTCGCTCGCTCACTCATTTACTACCTCACTCAACCACTTACATTCCCCCTTATTCACTCAATTAATCAATCTGTCCACAAAATTGACTTCCAAAACTGTCAAGGGAGATACATTAGACTGCATGTTGCAACATTTTATTCCTAAATAGTAAACGCACTAAATCCTATTTATCATGTTTTGATATCAAATTCGAATTTGAAAGTTAAAAAACTTGTTTTGCTGTTACATTTATTTACTTAAAAGCATTTTACGAACCACATAGCACCCTTGCAAGTGTTAAAAGCAAGTTTTTTGTTGAAACTGAACATAAAACTTTATTTTTTAATGTCAAGTCAGGATAAAGAACTTCAAAAAACACTAGAAATAATAATTTTGTTTAATATTAATAAAAAAAAAAACGGTTGCAGATGTTTGCATTTTGCTAAGTAGCTTAATTAGCATATGCGTGTTTTTTGTTAAACATGAATACTAAAACCTAATATTTTTAAGTTTTTATGATACATGTAGATTCAGAATATCTAAAGACGTCCGAAATAGTTTTATTCTATAATTTTAATGATTATACAGTTTAGTTTTAAAATATATTTTTTCAATTTAATAGTGTTCAGGCAACTTTAAATGTGTTTTCTGAAAAAACTTTTTTTTGGATTCAGCATAAAAAACTACTTAAAAAACACGTCTCACTTAAACGATTTTTTTTTTTGTAGTGGGATACTAACTATTCAATATGACATCTCGCGGCTTTTTCAGGACTTAAACTTGAGGTGCATTTTTAAATCTGTCGTAAGCGTCTGTGTAGATTAATATGACAAATTTTCTTAAAAATGAAAAAAATGTGAAAAATCAAAAAAAAAAAAGACTTTTGTGCTGTGTTTACAATTGTGCCTGCAAAAGGATCTAAATGTAGTTTTTCATGCATTTCCAAAAGCGAATGAGGGTTATGTAAATATTACTAATAAATTTGGGTAAGTGGAAAAAGTTGACAGACTGAAAGTGTGGAAAAAAGTTCTCCGAATTGAATAGAAAATCCCAATTAATGCTAAAGTTTGTTCTAAACATTTTAAAAAAGAATATTACATTCTACCAGGTAAGTAAAATTATTTATTCTTTAACAGTCATTTGTTATTTTTGTAACTTGTGTCCGTGTGTCAAACAAAAATTCCTTATTAGATAATATTTTTCAGATTTTATTTTAATAAAATTATTTTGTATTCATTCAATGTCATAAATAGTTAATAAATATTAACCTCATGGCATGGCATTGATTTGAAACCAGTTAAAATTTTTCCGATTCGAATGTTTCTAATAGCTCTTAACGTTTCACTTTCCAGGTACATTTGATATCAGTGCAGGTTAAAACACTTAGCTCGTTACTACATATAAAAATTGAAGTGTAAATATTAGACATTTATAGGTTAGAATCTTACCGGTAACAATACAAAAGAGTTGCGAAGATATGTTTGGATTTTTCACCTTCACCGGCTTTACAAGAGCATTTCATAGATAAAATTTCTCCTGTTCTACTGTTGAATGTGCCATTTATCTCAAACACTACTGTTCGCAATTGGGCTATGAATATACATGCCGCTTGAATTTTCATTATGTTGGGCGCGACAATTTTCTAATCGATTACTCGACACCCAAGGAAAAAAATTGATTTTAAAAGTTTTTCACCTAGTATGAAATTCCTTTAGGCAGGATTTGTACAGGCTTATTTACAAATATTGCCAATTGTTAATGATATTTTTGAAAAATACAGTCACACTCCCTATGCTTCACACGTTACAAATTCAAATATGCACCCATATTTCGGCCATCTTAATAATCATAGTAGGCTCCGCCCACAGGTAAGATCCCAATACCTGTATGATAGGTCCCACTCTTTAGTAACAAGATCAAGGTTAGATAATACACTGATATTTTCAAAAAAAATATCTAAAATATGCTGCTACTGTGAGTCATTTAATTAAGCTACTGTAATATAATGAACGCATAAACGGGGATTTTGATAACGTCTTTTTAAAGTTTCATATGCTGGCACCAATTCCAAATTGATTTATTAAAGAGTTCAATATTTGATTAAATAATGAAATTTTTCTGTTCTCTAGTAAGTTAGCATTTTGTACTAAATATTCCAAAAGATCCTTAAAAGCAGGCCAGGATTTATAATTTAGAATTAAAATTAGATAAAGTAATTTTAGATAATTTACCTACAGATTTTTTTACAATCTTTGAAGTTGTATGATCACTTTTTAAATCACGAAATATTACAATATCAAAATATCAGATTTTTTAAGAAATGCATCGAATTCACTTTGCCACTACTACCAGCAGCTATTTCCAATAATTTTATTGTTAGAGTACCAATAAGTTTGTTTTTTTTTTTATTATTGGGGAGAGTCCACATTCAAATAATCTTACTCAATAGTGCGACGAACTTAAAAATCTCAATCTAATGCGGTCTATTACTCTATATAATTTCCTCCTGCACTGCAATTGAGATTAATTTTTAGAATGACTTAATTAAATAACCAAATGATTTATAGACCTTTCCACCCCCATTATAATTTCTGGACCATTAATTTTGCTATCGTATATGAGTTATAACTATTTTATCAATTTCCATAAATCATAAAATCTCAGATTCCGGGTGATAAAATCTAATTGGAATTAATACTAAAAATTATATTTAACCTCACATTCAGTTATATTTGGGATGCAAAAAACTTGTTGACGTTTGAAACTTTCCAAACGATAAATTATTTGACCAATAAATCTAGACGATTGAATATTTATTTGGTTTCAAAAAAGAAAAACTATTTGAAAAGGCTTTATTATATATGTTTTATTAAACTGGAATATAATAAAATATAAAATCTTAATACAACGAGGGCGATATATTTTTATGTTAAGTTAATTTATTGTCCTAAGCGGTAGAGTCTACTGAAACAAAAACAGAGACATCTTAGGACAGGGTAGTATCTATCGAACAGTAGGTATTTAGCGTCGATAACAAATACAAAGATTACGTTTTCTTTCTATCCGTATTTATGTATGTATACGGCTGTTGGAAATGAAATTAGTTACACACTTATTCAAAAAATTGGCCAAGTGCAAGTCGGACTTGGGGATTTTGTTTTTCGTACGTTGATTGCTTTTAAAATAAAAATTTTTATTACGAAGGCATAAAGTGATCAGTGACTTCACAAAATACACCCCAAATGAGTTTTTAACAAAGTTTTTTTCCGATCTTTACTAAAAACTGATGACCTTGAATTTTTTTTTTTATAGAGGGTCACGTAGGGAACAGTGGCTCGGTCGGGTAGTGTGACTCAGGCACGCTTTGACAGAATAAGAAAGAGCTATCTATCTGTCACTTCACTCCTCGGAAAAGCTTGATTTCTGAACGCATCTAAACTAGTTAGCTGCCAACTCTGGGGCCCCTTAGGCGTGATATTGTGCGTAACGTATTTGGATACCGGGAAAGTTAGTTTAAAATGTGAGTTTAACCTGTTATTACAGCATTATTTGTAACAGTTTATCATTTGTATTGTTTCAGTCGAAAAGTAGGTTTATTCAAATGGCGTGACAAAGTCCACACGGACTCAGATTGAAAGGGTACACAGTGGTTCATGAGTACTGTGTACTTCTATAGTGTGCACAATCATTTACTTTATATGCGAAAGTGTAAATTATTTTAGATTATTCCTATGTTTTCTTTTTGTTAACAGTATGCCACGCCGCAAATTGTTGATCAGAAAAATAGGACACACACGCGAGAAGAAGTAAAAAATATATTGCAATTGATTAGAAGTGGCATATCGATAAGAAAAGCGTCGAATTAGGCTAGAGTTCCATTAACGACCGTAAAAAACTACTACCTAAGAATAAAGTATTGTTTATCACTGGAAAGTGATCGATTGGAGCCTAGTTATCCTGTAAACAAGATATTAACAACTGAACAAGGAGACGTACTCAAAGAATACTAAAATCATTGTGCTCTTTTATTTTACGGCTTAATAGCCAAGGAATGCAGGTAGATTGCGTATCAATGTGCTTTACTCAACAATATTCTTGGAGAGAAAATGAGATGCCCGGGAAAGACTGGCTAATATCATTTACGCGTAGACATAGTTTGTCTTTGAGGTGACTGAAGCCTTGCAGTCTCGAAAGGGCCACAGCCTTTAATGGGAATAATGTGGACAGTTTTATGATAATCTGGGAGATTTGATCAATCATACCTCTGCATTTGCGGATGGAACTCGGATATTCAATCTGGATGGGACCTCCACTATAACGCTCCTAAAAGCAAGAAAAGTATAAGGAAAGTCACAAGCGGAGAAAGAGAAACGCTGATAACAACATGTTGCATTATAAGCGCAAGTGGCATTACTTTACCCCCTGTAACGGTCTTTCCTCGAAAAAATTTTAGCGAACACATGATTAAATATACAACACTTGGACTGGCATCACCGCACCGTCCGGCTGGATGAACTCCACCATATTCCCAGAAGTGATAAAACTTCATAAAACACTCTAATGCATCTAAAGATAATCCCTGTATTTTAATAATTTACAAACCCCCACTCAGCATTAGATTTGGCAAAGAATGCAGGTTTTTATATCCTCACCTTACACCCTCATACATCAGCCAAATTGCAACCACTTGATATAGGAATATACAATCCCTTCAAATAACATTTTGTATCTCAAGAATAAGCCAGAGAGTTCCTAATAGTTACCTTCCTATTAATTTGTTATTTTGACTTAGTTCATTATTTATAATATTATTCATCTCTGTCTAGCGAGACCTGATTTAAAACAATAAGGAGACTGATATTGTGAGAAGAAGAGAGATGTTTTGTTTTAGGAAGTTATTTGAATGTTGATTGTACTGGTTATTGATATTAATGACGTAATGTCACTTACCTTTGTAAGAATTTAATATAATATAAAAGATTTTAGCAATATATTCGGTTTATTTCATTATTTACGTATTAGTGGGTCACTATTTACTCTTACAGCCACTGTGTACTATAGGGGTGAACCACTGTACCCACTTATCGGTATAAAGTGACTCAATTCTCATTTTTTTGAAAATATAGACTAGTTCGTTGTTGGTGCTGGTTACTGAAAATGTATCACTGCCACAAAATGAACTTTTTTCTGTAACTGTGCCAGATTAGCTGTTCATTATTATCTACGTGCTGGAACCTGCCGAAAAATAATGAGCCACTGTTCCCGACATGACCCTAGCAGATAAATTATTAAAGGTAATGCACTCGTGATAATTTTCGTTTAATGTACACCTTGTAGAGATTATTCCAGAATTTTTTCAAAATTTTTTGATCAGTACTTTTTAAGATAAGGGGGGAACAGCGATTTTTCGCAATTTTTTAGAAACAGTACAAAGAAAATTGTGTAAAAGTATTACGAGTACATTATGTATATTTTTGAACTCGTGTTTTTACAAGCTTTCGTTTGACACCCCTCGCGATGACCTGGTAATTTTTTTTAACTTCCGATTTCACCCCCCAAAACTAACCCCTTAAGTACAAAATTTAACTTTCAAAACTAGATGGCTCCGATGAGGCCGTCCATTCCTATCTTGACGCCAAATTTCAACTTTCTATGTTAATTAGTTTTAGAGAAAATCGGGTGTGACAGACAGATGGACAGGCACCGAAGTGATCTTATAAATGTTCCGTATGGAACACTAAAAATGACTAAGGATAGACAGAAAGTTAAATTCAAGTAACAAGCATTATCTTATCTTAGTTAATTAAATTTTTGTTTGTTCAGGGTATCTCAAAAGCTTACCAGTTTACGAGTATATAGTTTAAATGACATACTATTCTTATGCCATATATCTATATATAGATATATATATATATATATATATATATATATATATATATATATATATATATATATATATATATATATATATATATATATATATATATATATATATATATATATATATATATATATATATATATATATATATATATATATATATATATATATATATATATATATATATATATATATATATATATATATATATATATATATATATATATATATATATATATATATATATATATATATATATATATATATATATATAAATCATCGTAAAATGATTGACTAAGGTCATTTCATTCTCTGTATAAATTTTATACAGAGAGTGAAATGACCTTAGCGTAACAAAGCTAGTAACATTTTTATTTTTTATGATATCATTTTAGTTCTTTTTGGGTTAAAAGTAATTAATTATAGCAAATCAAGGATACATTTCACTTGAAGGGTCTTTTGAAATTACGTTAATTATTACTAGATAATTGATACCGTAGTAGTATACCGCCATGTCCAGTACCGTTCGAAGGCGCCACTCCCTACAGGCTTACCGAGGAGAGGTGGCAAAAATCCATTATAAAATACCGCCGTACACCGCAGGAGGCCTCCTTCTTTTCCAACCGATCATCCAAATCCTGAAACTGACTTCCGACGTATACCCACTGAACACACGTCGACCAAAATCCAATATTCCGTTAAGTCGTTTTAGTTACCGAAACTGATTGATTTTGCACCGGCTCAGTGTCCAGTCCCTAGGGCCTGGGGATCCATTTCAGAGAGCAGTATTGCTGCTGAAAGGCGGAGAGTCTGTTCGAGTAGCATTGCGGTTCAGATTATTGTCCAAATAAAGAACTCCAGACCCAATAAGCAGTATTGCGGCTGGCTTTTTCTTTTTCCCGTACCCGGAGACGTACTTTAGCGAGGAGTATTGCAGCTGGAGGGTTGATGTTCCGTGTGCGCCGTATGGAGGCACAGAACATCAACTAAAAAAACACTCGGTACGGAAAAGGAGACACTCTTCAGTGAACGGTATTGCAGCTTGACGGTTGATGCTTTGTGTGCGCCGTATGGAGGCACAGACTACCGGCACCCATATCAGTGGGTAGTATTGCGGCTGAAGAGTTACTGTCGTCAACAACAAACAACGGTCAAGTGCAAGTTGGACTTGTGCAATTAGTGTTCCATACGTTGATTGCTTTTAAAATATAAAATTTTGTTACGGAAGTATAAAATGAACAGTTTTTTTTCCGATCTTTACTGATAACCTTGAAAATTTTTTAATCAATACTTTTCGAGATAAGGGGGGATACAGCAATTTTTCGCACTTTTTTAAAAATAATAGACAAGCGTGCACAAGTATTATATTTTATATATTTTTGAACTCGTCTTTTTACAAGCTTTCATTTAACACCCCAGTCGATGACCTAGTAAAAAATTTTTTTTTCACATCCGATTTCACCCTCCAAAACTAACCCCCTATGTCAAAATTTAACTTTCAAAACTACACGGCTTTGATGATTCCTATATTAGTGCCAAATTTCAACTTTCTATGTCAAATAGTTTCGGAGAAAATCGGACGGACGCGCACCGAAGTGATATTATAAGTGTTCCGTATGGAACACTAAAAAGTCCCCGGAACGTAGAGCGAGACAGACTTCAGTAAACAGTATTGCGTTGGGATGGTTGATGCGCCGACTAAAAAGTCTCCTGATTTGGACAATCTCTTTGATTTGGGGACCCAAATCAGTGGGCAGTATTGCGGCTGAAGGGTTGTTATCATGTGTGAGTCGTATGGCGACATAGACCAGCAACCAAACGAATCCCCAATCCAGACATGTTCTCTTAACCGAGAGATTTTTGTTGGTTACAAGTTTACGCTGTTTGCAAAAACCCGTGACCTCTCCGTCAATCTCTCCCAAACTCAGACGCAAAGTACGGATTCCAATTTGGTATAAATATTTATCCTGAATTATGTATTGCTTTTTGTTTTACCGTTGTCCTCGCTGCTGCAAGCATGCATTCCGATTTAGTAAAGTGATTATCCTGCATCCTATACTGCTTTTTGTCTAACGTTGACAGCGCTATTGCACTCATTGGTTACCGTTCTATTATCGTCGTTATAACCGTCACTACCCAAACTGTCATCTATTAGCAACGTTATATCTGTAAATAGTGTATATTTTTAGTGCTTTGTAAATAATGCTTCGGTACATTAGCAAGGGACTATGAGTTTAATTCTCTATTCCGACGTTTCTACCCCTAGAATTTACTTTCTCCACCAGAGCTTACCTAAAGTAAGTGAAGCCTCAGCCACGTGGAAAATACCTAGGTTGGCACCCGAGACCCACCGATAGAAGGAAAGCACCTGCTTCGACAGAAAAATAAAAAGCCATTACATTCGATAAAGTAAAACTCATTTCACTTATAGTACTGTGTGTGTTGGCAGAGTAGTTTGTTTACAGTGAGCATTTTTTTAAAAAACAGTTTTATGAACGAATGGAAATTTCACGTGAAGGTTTTCATTGGATGACTTTTTACGATTTTAGTAAAGGCCTAACTCAACGACAATGCCTCGAATAACTTAGTTCAACTCTTGGTGACCAATCACCTTCAGATAAGACTGTTTACAATTCGTTTGTAGAATTTCGTTATGGTTGTGCTTCCGTCAACGATGAATTTGTTGAAGGTATACCAAAATCGGTTGTTGTTCCAAAAAACATCGATGCTGTGCGCAACATGATTAATGAGGATCGGCATATAATCTATCGTAAGATAGAGGTATCCTTAGGCATGTCGAAGACTGCAGTATATTTGATTTTGCATGAACATTTAACTGTGAAAAAGAACTGTTCCCGATGGATTCCGCATAATTTGACCGAAACTCAAAAACAGGCTCGTATCAACTGGTGTAAGGCACTACTCAAAAAAAATTCGGCCGAGGACAAGCAAAATCCGTATACAACATTGTAACAGGAGACGAAACTTCGATATATTCGTACGAGCCGGAAACTAAGTAACAAACAACTGTTTCGGTGTTCCAAGAATAGAATCCAACAAAGTGGTTCGTTCGCGAAGCACTTCCAAGAAAATGATCGCTTGTTTCTTTGGCTGGACATGTTGTAACCATTGCTTTAGAGGATCGAAGAACAGTTAATGCTGAATGGTACAAAGCAATTTATTTGCCAGAAGTCATCGATGAAATCAGGAAAAATAACCGAAAACGTCGCATTAATCTTCATCACGACAATGCCAGCTCTCAGACTGCAAGTCAAACAATTGATTATTTGACCGACAAAAACATCGAATTATTGTCTCATTGACCGTATTCACCTGATTTCGACGACTACTCCTCTTTATTCCCGAATGTTAAAAAAAATGCGTGGACAGCGATTTTCATCACCAGAAGCTGTTGATCCTTCCACAACTATGTTTTTAAGGTACTAACGTCAGAGTGGAAAAAATGTTTCTAGAATTGGTTTTAACGCATACAAAAGTGTAAAAGTCTTATAGGCGAATATTTTGAGAAACAATAAAACGACTTATACCAATTTTTTTTTTCTTTCACTGTTTTTGTAAAAACTTAAGATGTAACCCTCGTATAGTGTATGCTCCAAATGTCCATCTTGAATAATATATGCGTCTAGGACAGGCAGTTAATTTTTTTTTATGGGTCTAGCACACGTACTGCAGGGAATTCCCTAAAGCGCTTCAGGAGCGGCACGCGTGCGGAAAAAGCGATTCACGTTGTTCTTGAATCGCTGTAAATTGTATTCTGTAGGAAGCACAGCGCTGGGCAAATTATTCAAAAGGGATGATGTTCTCCATATAAAAGACTGCTTGAAAATAAACGTAGAGGGCGACTCGAAATTTTCGCCTGTCGACTAACCGTCTGCCTAGTTGTTTATTCCATCGGACGAATCGAATAAAAGCCTTTAACGTTGATTTTGCGGCCTCCGTGCCCTGGAATGCCTAGATAAGGCCCAAAATGCTACATCCAAAAATGGACTGTCGTTTAACCAGTTGAATCAAATACCAAAATGCTAGTAAGTACTTACCGTATGAATTTCTTGCTACTATCTGCATAATATTTCATAGGAAATTAACACTTTTTGAACATAATTGTACTTCAAGAATCCAGAAATTTTCAATATGATGCCAAAAACTGGTATTACAAACAAATACCGATTTGGGCCTAATTGGGCCCGTAGCAATAGACCCAAACGATTTTGTTCATTGGGACTAATTGTTCCAAATTCCACAAATTAGCTACTACAATTTAATCTCCCAATAGATAGGCTCTCTCAAAAATTGTATAAAAAAGGCTTTTTCGGGCCCATAGCGAAAGGCCTGAACACTATGGAGCCTCAAGAATGGCAAATTCAGATTCTACGGGTTGAAGAACATAAAAAAATAACAATTTCATATGATACGAATTTTATGTAAAATCCATAATAGCGTCTATACTATCAAAATTTCGATTTATTTTTGAAGTTTGAAAATGCGTTGGCTTGTTCGAGTACAATCAAGGCGTCTACCCTCGTGATATTTTATTAATTAAGGGTTAAATTTTTCAAAAACATCTTGAGCAGATGCATAGGACCCAAAACTTGGGACTTACGGTCTTATTTATTCAAAAACTCAAAAAACGACCGTTTTTGGCTGGAAAAATTGGGTCCAGCTTCGTCCTCCGGTATTGACGGCGTCTGCCTTTTGCAGATTCCCTCTTATTTTATCAAGAACAAATTAAATTTATTGATTTTCTATGGTTAAATGACAGTCCATTTTTGGATCGATGTTTTTTGGGCCCTAAAGCTAGTTCCGTTCTCGGCGGCGTCTGCCTTTTGGGATGCTCGACTTTTGTAGTGTCAACAAATATTATGGTACTTGAATCAAGTAGTTAAACGACAGTCAATTTTTGGATGTAACATTTTGGATCTTACCTGGGCCGAGAGCCGCAAAATCAATATTTATTCGACTCGCCCGACAGGCAGACGGTTAGTCAATAAGTCCAAATTTCGAGTTGCCCTCTTGGTCTACAAGCTATTGATGAACTTGGTAAGTTAAAAGGCTATATACAATCAGAGGTAAGAAAAATAGAAAAATCGATTTTTTTTTCATCTAATTCTCTTTCTTATTGAAAAATCTTCAGACGTCTCATTATGAATTCTGTCACTTAATTCCACACAAAGGGATTGTTCAAGGAAGTCATTGTTCAGTATATATTAGACAGTGAATACTTATACTTTCATTTCTATGGGCACCCATTTACTGTAGTGACTGATGAGGCTTTTTAGTTTAATTACCAAAGGTGTTGATTCCTGGTCACCTAGGTTACAAAGACTAGTAACACGACTTAGTGTATGATATTTAATCAAAATATCTTCCAGAAAAATAATTGTATATTCCAGATACATTGTACAGATTAACGCTAAGAGAGGAAAAACAAACATATTTCTCGCGATTTTCAATTAGAAACCACTACCACGTCAGACGGGAAATGTTTAAAACATTCAGAGAATACTAATACAGATTTGGAACAACAGAGAGTAAAAAGTTATATTCGCAATGAATAAAAAACTTATATTTTATTATTATGAAAGGTAAGCCTTACTACCCGTATTAGGATCAGTTATTTGAATTAGATGGTTTTATATTTCAGGATAACAAGTTACTCATTTTTAAAAACGGTTAATAGATAGATTTGTTAAGTAAGTTAAATCATAACCATGAGAACTTTCTTGTTATAACTATCTCAAAAGTTAGTAAGTTAGTGTCTCGATGAAGTATTATTACGTATATAGAAATTATGATATATTGTTTAACATGTTTAAAATATTCCAGGGTATGGCAGTCACTAACCTCTTCGGCAACGTCAAATTCCTAAACTATCTTAGGAGATATTGATATACATGACTTGTCCAAAAAGTAATGCAAGTTGTTCCACAAAACACTATTTATCAAAAAAAGTTCATAAACACATAATATTCGTCTAAGTATCACCGTTGTGCACTAATACATATTATCTAGTATCGTTGTGATTCCTGAAAACAAGACTAGAAATCCTCAACTGATAGACTGTTTATAGTAAATCTCGTGTGACGGCCACTTGCTCGTTCTTGATGGTCCCAAAATGCTATCCTTTCAAGCTAAATTTTAGGCCAAGTAAAAGAAAAAAAAAATCTGAGGAGACGTCCGGGCTGTAAGGGGATTTAACAGCATTGACAGGTTTTTCTTTGCTAGGAGCTCATTTAGTAGCAACGACGTGTGAGTCGGTGGGTTGTTGTGGTGAAAAACCCGATCGGTGGCAATTTCTGACCTGACACACATGACTTGCTTTTTCAAGTGTTTGGGAATCGATTAATAAAATTTTGCTTTGTAGGGTATAGTAGCAATTCCAACGTTTCCTTAGTACTTTTCGGAAGTTTCACACAAAATATTATAGCGTTCCGTTCAAGATCAGCCCACATTTTTGATTGTATTACAAGTCTGAAACAAATATCCGTTTGCACAGAATGTGAACTCCGTAACAACTATATGCTTGACATCCTCCAACACCCACCCAGCCCCACAGATCCATGCATCTCTGTCTCTCTCTACTTACCGCGCCAGGAGCAGTCACATTACTTTTTTAACCAAGAAACATGCAGAAGCAACAATCTACGGCCTTTTGCAGATTTATAAATTACATAATTTCCGTGCAATGATGTAACCTGTTGAATTTAAGCAATTTTATGGGTTTTTACAAAACCTAAGTATTATCTTTCATAATCAGCAAATGGTTTATCCGAGAGATACATGGAAACTATTAAAGAAATTATTGAAAAATATACTCTAGCATTCAAATCAGGAAAGATATAATCAGTCTTTTGATAAATATAAGAAATTACTCCACTATCGAGAGAACCAGTAATGGTGTAACAAGCTACACAAGAAGTACGAGACCAAGCTACAGAAAATGAGCTTCTTAGGTAGAGATCAAGAATAAATTGAATTAAAACACACAAGCCCTTTTACTATTAGGACTCCATCATCATTTCTAAACTTCATTTTTCTTATACAAAATGCGTCGTCATCTTGAATGTGAAATCTTTTCTTTCGTTAAACTAATATAAGTGAAATACAATTTAACTCGCATCGGACACATCACACATGGACAGTCAGTCCAAAAAGTCTCCATACACCACTTGCTTTTTATACTATTTTTCTGTTATGTTTAACTAATTAATTGGAACTATGAGAAAACATGTTCAAATTAATATTTGAAACTTAACCAACGAGGATTAGTATTAAAAACAAGTACGGAACATTTTATTTAGAAGTTACATCACTGTTATAAAAATGTAAACAAAATTAATGTCAAAAAAGTCATTTTTCGAAAATAATTTCTGTACTTCTTTTAATTTTGGTGCACTTTTTTTGGAATCTATAATTATTTGTCTAACAATACTGTCCTCTTCACGTGGAGTCAGTTTCTTGGGACGACCGGAGCGTGGTCGAATTTTATAGGAACCCATTGATTTATACTGGTCTACAATGTACTGAACAGTAGTATGCGACTTTTTAACAATTTTTCCTATATTTCTGTACGATTTTCCATCTTTCCACAAATCAATTATGATCTTTCGAATTTGAAATGGAATTTCACAATTTCTCTCGCTCATTTTTAATATTACTTTGAAAACCCACCGTAAAATTACTAGCAACAAGTGACAGATTACAAAGTATGGCCGAAAATTATTCATTTGTTTTCAGTTTAGCGAGCAATAGATAGCTTGATAAAATGCGGGTGATTATAACGTGTTTTTTTCAATACAGTTCTTGAGTGTATGGAGACTTTTTTGACATTAATTTTGTTTACATTTTTATAAAAATGATGTAAGTTCTAAATAAAATGTGCCGTAATTGTTTTTAATACTAATCCTCGTTGGTTAAGTTTCAAATATTAATTTGTGTGTAACATGTTTTCTCATAGTTCCAATTAATTAGTTAAACATAACAGAAAAATAGTGTAGGAAGCAGGCGGTGTATGGAGAGTTTTTGGACTGGCTCAATATCCAGGGACATTTTTTTTAAGTGCGTCACCTAATTCACTCATTTCCGGTTGAACATACCAAAAAAAATCTTTCATTAATAATCTTAGTTTTTTATGAAGAAGCTGAATATGATAACACACAATTTGTTACTTGTCAAATTTGACAATTTACAGAACCAACTAGGATTATTTTAAGTGGCGCCCTCTAAATATGAGCATATCTAGAGTGTGCGACTTTTCAGTCGGTTTACAAAATTATATGACTCTTAATATTTATTTTCAGTCGTTACCGACATACAGGGCATTCAAATTATTGAACGAAATTATTAAGTTTTAAATGGCTCACCCAATATACTAGTTTTCTATTTGGCAGTTAAAAAATCTGTTCCTACTAAAGTTAGTATATTGTGAGGAAGCTGAATATAACTAGTAAAAATTAGCACTTGAAAAATTTTACAGATTTTATAGTCAACTAGAATATTTTTAAATGGCATCCACTATATATGAGGACACCATTAAATAGCACTTTTTAGTGCGTCTACAAAAATATATAACTCTTGATATTTATTTTTAGTCGTTACCGATAATCAGAGCATTTAATTTATTGAACATAATTTTCATTTTGAAGTGTCTCACTCGATTTACTATTTTTATATCAAAAAATTCTTTTGCTAATAGACTTTTTAGTGTTCCGTACGGAACACTTATAAGATCACTTCGGTGTCTGTCTGTCTGTCTGTCTGTCTGTCACACCCGATTTTCGCCGAAACTATTTGACATAGGAAGTTGAAATTTGGTAATAATATAGGAATTGATGGCCTCATCAGAGCCCTGTAGTTTTGAGAGTTAAATTTTGACTTAAGGGGTTAGTTTTGGGGGGTGAAATCGGAAGTGAAAAAAAAAAAATTTTTTACTAGGTCATCGAGTGTGGTGTCAAATGAAAGCTTGTGAAAACACGAGTAAAAAATGTATATATAATGTAATACTTGTGCGCACTTTTCTTTGTATTATTTTTAAAAAATCGCGAAAAATCGCTGTCCCGGGCCTTATCTCAAAAAGTACTTATCAAAAAATTTTGAAAAAATTCCGGAATATTCTCCACAGGGTGTAGATTGAACGAAAATTATCACGAGTGCATTACCTTTAATAATTTTTCTGGTATTTAAAAAAAACAAAAATTTCAAGGTCATCAGATTTCAGTAAAGATTGGAAACAAACTTTGTTGAAAACTCATTTGGGGTGTGTTTTGTGAAGTCACTGATCATTTTATACATCTGTAACAAAATTTTTTATTTTAAAAGCAATCAACGTACGGAACACTAATTGCGCAAGTTCAACTTGCACTTTACCGGTTATTTTGTATTAGTAGTTAGTATTTTGTGAGGAAGCCGCATATGATAACAAGAAGTTTATCACTTGCCAAATTTGACAGTCAACTAGGATTCTTTTAAATGACACCCTCTGCATATAAGAGCACCCGCAAATAGCATTTTTCAGTTCGTTTAGAAAAACATATAACTTTTGATACGTATTTTCAGTCGTTACCGATATACAGGGCATTCAAGTTTTTGAAGGGAATTTTAACATTTATGAGGCTCACTCGATTTATTAGTTTCCTACTGGGCGCATCAAAATATTTTTTTCACTATTAAATTTAATTTTTTCTGAAGAAGCCAAATATAAAATCACATAATTTGTCACTTGCCAACCATTAAATAGCATTTTTCAATCCGTTTATGAAAATATATTACTCTAGATATTTATTTCCAGTCGTTATCTATATACGGGTATACAAGTTATTGAATGGAATTTTAAATTTTAAGACGATCCCTCGACTCACTATTGTCCTATTTGACATAACAGAGAAATTCTTTCTCTGCTAAATTTAGTTTTTTTTTTATGGAGAAGCAAAATATAATTTAGATAAGCTACTGGATTGTAAAACTATATCTGTTTTAAGACGAAATACAAAGTGTTAAACGTCTGGGTATATTTTTGGATAAAAAACCCAAAATGAGTTCGGAATTGTTATGTTAATGATATATATATATATATATATATATATATATATATATATATATATATATATATAATGTAGATGATTTATTAGTATCTATATATGAGAATGAAGTTCATGGTACTCTCGACATATTTAACTCTTTCAATGGTAAACTTCAATTTACAGTAGAGACTGCATCTGACAACTCGGTTCCTTTTCTTGACACAAGGGAAGTTAGATTGGATAACAACATAATAAAATTAGACTGGTATAGAAAGAAAACAAGTTCAGGAAGATGTATACCTTATCACTCTTATCATCCCTTGAAACAAAAATTAAACATAATAACAGCACTAAGGAATAGAATTGACAGCATCTGTCACCCTACATTTAAAGAAAAAAATTTTAAATTATTGAAAAACACCCTAGTTGGAAACAAGTATCCAAAACCTATATAAAAAAAAAACTGTCCAACGGATCACTAGACCTAGACAAATATTTCTAATAATGTAATTACAATTGAGGAAAAATTTGGAAGGTCACAGCACATAGAGTGTCTTTCCTAATCAATTATTGCACTTTTCAGAGACACAAACGTTAAAAAAACAACAACATACAAAAAAAGATAAAACTGATTTTTGGCAAAAATCAAACGTAATATATGGAATTAAATGTGGATATGGGTCAATCTACATTAGCCAGACATCACAACAATTTTCTAAAAGAATCGCCTTACGTAAAAGCGATTGTAAGCACAAACCGGATTCGATCAGTCTGCGCCAACATGTGAACAAACATGATCATAAAGTCCGTTACAACGAAACTTTCATTTTCAACACTGAAAGTAATATGTTCAGATGCAATTTTCTAGAAATGTACTATATAAAGAACTGCCAGAATAGCCTTAATCATAAAAAAGACGTCGAAGGCCTAAACTCCATCTACACATATTTATTGTCTCAAGAACACACTAAAAAAAATAAGAACCAACGATGCTTACACCAGAGTCCCTTTGAATTACGATACTTCGTAAATTATTAATATTCGCTGGTTTATTTTTCATCCGAATTAACGATCTTAAGTTGGCCTTTTAAAAATGTCTTTCCTCAATACGCAGATTCAGTTTTCGGCAGGAGTGACATCTATATAAACTAAAAGTCACTAAAAGGACTTCAAAATGACTGAAACACATTTTGTTCGCTAATTTTAATTTATAATAGTTTTAGGATTTAAATAATTGCTAATTATGATTCTCTTATAATCTAACATTTAAATAAATAAAGTTGTGACCGATTGTGTGAATTTATATGTATAAGAATAAGTTCTGCATTATTGTTTAAAATCATGTATTAACACTTCCTTTCCTGCAACTGATATAGATCAGATTCTCATTCAACAGAGAGCCACCTATAAATATTCAGCAAGTACCCTTTTAAGTTAATCACTCGAATTTTAAAAAGAATTTAAAAATTAGGGTACTGTTTCCTACTTTTCTTCTTTTGAAAGTACGGTATATTCAGAGGGTACTCTGAGTATAAGAATTCTTTCTTATATCTTCCAGGTCCTGAAGATGATGTACGATTTGGCATCTTGATATTAGAATAAAATCACAGTTACGAAGAATTTTAAGACCTTTTTGTTCACTTTGTAATCTTAAGGGCTGACCTTAAGTTCAACTCCTTTTCAGTTGTTACCAGTAAGCTCTTTTACTGATTTTCCTCATCATCATTATCAGCTATACAGTCCATCGTTGTACATAAGCCTCCCCTAAGTACGTCCATCTTCTACGGTTTTGGGCCTCGTTTATTCAGTTGTATCCCACTAGTCTTTTGATGTCGTCAGACTATTGGGTTTGTGGGCGTCCTCTACTTCTTTTCTCATTCTAGAGCCTCCAGTTGATTACCTTGCGAGTTCATCGATCACCAGAGAGTCTTGCAATATGACCCGCCCATCTCTACTTCAACCTGCTTACCCTCTCAGCTACATCAGGACCTTCCTCGAATTTCTTCATTAGTCAGCCAATCCCTCAACGATATTCTCAACATCCTTCTTTCCATCACTCTTTGAGCTACTTGTAGGCGATTTATAATGACTTGATTTACAGTACACGTTTCTGTTCCGTATGTCAATACTGGCAATACGCATTGATCGAATGTGTTCGCTTTTAGTGTATTTGGATATTGGAAAGAAAGATATTCCGCAATCTGCCGAATATATTTTGCAAAATAGTCTCTATAGTTGCTTAAAATATGGTTGTACAGTTTTTGGGCACCGTTCATTTTAGAATAAAAAGAATCTAAGTACAGCTCAAAAAATGAAAAAATACTGAAAAGTTGATTAGTTGTTGAAATAAAATTAATTTAAGTACAACCGTTGCGTCCTAGAAGAAAGAGCAGAAGTTTAGTGAGACACTACACATTTAAATGAAGAAGGGTATATTAACAAAATAATAATTCCTACTTTTATTACACTCTTAAAAACTACTTCTACTAAATAAAAAACCCTTAGGCTAGAAGAGTCTTTAAATCAGCATTACTAAGTTTTTAATAAAAGGCTTGATAAAACACGACATTAAAAGTTTGTAAAATTTACTCCGCGATTTACACATGTTGAGTAGTCGTTGGAAACGCACTTGTAGATAGGAAGTGAGATATTTAGACTGGTGTGCTTATGACTTACCGATTGGTTTCTTTTCGTGGGTTTTCCATAAGTTACTTGGCCCCTTCTGGTGAGATTCTCATAAAAATATTGTCTCAGCCATTACCATCCTAGTTTCATTTGAGTTATTAAACACTTTTTGACCCGAAATACCTGAGGATGAGCAGGATATTTCAAAAAAGAAAAAAAAGACTTAAACTTGAGAGCTAGAAACCGTTACTGCACTACTGCATCACTAAACAAACCACTCTGGCGTGCTGGAGAAGAAAGCCACTGCGGCCTACTGGCGGAACAAAGCCGTTACTGCTTCAAGGTGGAAAAAGCCACTACTGCTTCATGGTGAAAAAGCCCCACAAAATTCAAAATGGCTGCTTAAATATCTTCGTCCCTTCTCCTTGGACCTACTTCCAGGCCATATCTCGATGCATTCAATGCGAACTAAATAAGTCAAGTCGGCAACACGCGTTACACACTGCCGGTTTAAATTAAACTGCTCAAAAACTTAAAACACTGTTTTGTGCTACACTGCTCAAAAATGAAAAAATAAATATAAAAAATTTAATAAAATATAAATTATAGGAAGAAAAACAGTGTCGTAACATGATCTTAAAATCTAGGAAAAAATTAATATTACTATATATATGTAGATATATATATATATATATATATATATATATATATATATATATATATATATATATATATATATATATATCTTTACACTTACTTTACAAACTGGGTAGCAATTATTCAAATATGACAGTTATTATTTAAGGTTTTTCATACCAAAATATACACAGTAAATAAGAAATTTGGGTAATTACGTTTAAAACTTTTTATTTCGTATTGAATTATTATTAAAAAGAACAACTTAACAGTGTGCAGAGGATATTATTTAAAAAAGGGACAGCTTTACAATCTATTAACTTGGACAAGTGACAAGTTTATCGAGGTTGCATTTAGCATCTTCTTAAAAAAACTAAATATAGTAATGCAGGAATTTCTATGTTATTTCAAAGAAGAAAATAGTAAATCTAATAATTCACTTAAATATTAAAATTATGTTCAACAACTTGAATGCCATCTAATTAAATTTCAAGAATTATATATTTTTGTAAACGAAGTGAAATATGATATTTAATGATGTTATGGTTAAATAGAGGCTGCGTTTTTAAAAAAAAATCATACTTGGATTTGGAATCTGTCAGATTTAACAAGTGATAAATTTTTTGTTATCATGTTTTACTTTCTCAGAAAAAAACTAAGTTTATTTGTAAAATAATTTTATGATATACCAAATAGAAGAATGGTAAATCGAGTGAGCTGCCTACAAGTTAAAATTCGTTTCAATTTCATTGCAATCAATTAGAATGCGGTATCTCGGTAACGAAAGAAATAAAATCTGGATCTAAATATTTTTGTAAACGGACTGAAAAAAGCTATTTACTACTCGTTTAAAAAAAATCCTAGTTGGCTTTGTAAATTGACAAAATTGACAAGCGACAAATTTTGTATTAACGTATTTAGCGTCTTAATGAAAAATTAAGTTTGGTGCTGAAAGAATTTATTTGGTATATTTTAAATGAAAATAGTGAATTAGGTAAGCCAGTTAAAAAAATATTTTATGATTTGCAAGTATAATTTCCTGGCATATACCATAAAGGCCACCTTTACTAAGTATACACGTATCATCTAACAATGAGGTCATTTTACAATTTGCTTGTATATTTTTTGAGGTTTTTTAGTTTGAATTTTTTTGCAATATTATTAATCTTAGACGAAAAATATGTTTTAGATATTTTCTACACATTCAAGAATCCCTATTTAATATTTAAATGAGGCACGGCAAGCATTAGATTATCAATACAACTGATCACATGAAAAAGTCTACATAAAGACAAATACACTATGTTTTAAAGTCAAGGTTCTTTTTATTTTCGTAAACGTCAAAATTCCGAAAAATACTATGCGAAGGTTTAGTAGCCGATTTTTATTTTAAATTGCTTTAAATAACTGGTTTTTAGTTACATTTACAATTGAAATTACGACATAATCAAAAATTAATCATTAGCAGGTATGAGGCGGGTGAAGCTATGAGCCATCCAAATGTACTTTGAATTCAGTATTAGGCTAAGAAATCGTGGTTCTTAGGATTGGACTATTTCAAATTGAAATAACTCTCAGACGTTTTGCCTACGGTTGTACGAGTCATCTTCTAAGATCAATACTCTTTGAGAGTAAAATATTCAGAATTCAGAATTTGACACTCTTTAATCCAAAGACCACAAACCAAGACGTTCTATTTAATGTTAAAATGTGTATGAGCTGAAAAAAAAACGCTTTCAGTTTAATATTATAAAATATTTAACTTATTTAATATGAGTGAATCCATTGTAAAACAAAACCTCATACTTAGACCTTTTAAAGCTGTAAATATGAAATTTTTGTTTGCCCTAAAGTATAAGACCAGATTAGTTATTTTACAAAATATATAACTTGATCTTTAGAGGAACATATTAGTACAATGTATTAATGAAATATTAGAAAGCTCGGTTACCAGTAAAAAATAGGTCTTCAAACATGCCTATATTGCGAATCAAATTAGATAACCAAGAATATTTTCTGTAATATGTAACTTATCCAAACTGTAAAAATAAAATAGTAAACTTAATAGATCAAAGTGTACAAGACAAGTAATAATTGGCTGCAAACCCCTTAGAAATTCGCTTTGAACAATTAATCTGCCCCGAAAAAAATGTTTTACACTTCATATGATATCTTCCAACAATGGAGTCCTGCCATGTTCAATAAACATTTACACCTTTTCAACCTTTTTTAGTAAAAGATTTGTTTTCATAAGTTTAAAATCCTGTAAATAAATAGTATTATGTTATTGTCAATATTCTGTTTCCCCAAATCAAAGGTCAATAACTCTTGTACTAGTTTGGGTGCAAAAGTGACACTGGCTTACTGAGTAAAAAAATAATAATTTGCTCCTACCAATGATATGATCTAAACACCTTTGCCTTTTTTGTTGTTGTGAATATTTTTTAACTATTTAAGTTTTAGGTTAAATGATATCAAATATTACCGAAACTTCGATTATTATGAAGTAACACGTAGGCTGAAAAGTTTTTGGTCTGACACATAGATGCCTTTTTCAAAAAAATCCATATAATTTTTGGGAAGTACCAACCTTCAAACGATACGTGTCAAAATTTCTTGACATTTGGACGATTGGTTTACAAGTTACAGTGATTTTAGTGACACTACTTTTGATATTTTCAAAACAATGGAAAAAATCAAATTACGTGTGTTAATTAAATACTGTTTTTGATGGAACGAAATACCGTTCAAGGAAAGCAATGGCTTGATAAGTATTATGGGCAGTCTGCCCCTAGAAAATCGCTCATCATTTACTGGTATGCTGAATTTAAACGCGATCGTACAGACACAAATGATGCCGAACACTCTGGACATCCAAATGAGGTGGTTACACCGGATATCATAAAAAAAATATGCACAAAATTTTTTTGGATGACCGTGAAGTGAAATTACGTGAGTTGGCTGACACCCTAAAGATATTAAAAGAACGTGTTGGTCATATTTTGCATGAACATTTGGGCATGAGAAAGCTCTGTTCGAATAATGGATGGATGGATGAAACATGGATCCACCATTAAACACCGAAATCAAATCGGCAGTCAGCTGAGTGGACAGCAGCCGGTGAAAGCCGCCCGAAGCGACCAAAGACACAACAGTCGGCTAGGAAACGGTCCCAAATGAACAAGAAAACAGTGCTCTTTCATCAAGATAATGCTCTGTGTCACAAGTTAATGGTTACGATGGCAAAATTGAATGAATTGAAGTTCGAATTGCTTCCTCGTCCACCATATTCTCCAGATTTGGCCACCAGCGACTATTATCTATTCGCAGACCTCAAAAAAATGCTCGTGGAAAATATATTTGGCTCAAATGAAGAAGTTATCGCCGAAACTGAGGCCTATCTTGCAGGCAAAGACAAATCCTTCTATAAGAAAGGTACAGAAATGTTAGAAAAACGTTGGACTGATTGTATCGCTCAAATTTTGCAAAAAAAATGTGTTTTAAGTAGCTAGACCAAAAACTTTTCAGCTTATGTGTTATATACTTTAAAAAAGAATACCTCAAAAATAAAAAATTGTTTTCATAATGAATAAAATTTCACATTCATAGATGATTACACAGCCCCACAAAAAAAAGTGGGGTATACTTTTGATGCGATATATCAGATCCGTAGTATTTTTGCCCGCTGATCACAAATCTGACGTCAGAATATCGCCATCACATCTCAATTTTTTTCTAACCTCAAAAAATAGGTAAAAATTAGTAAAAATTAAGAAAAATATACTCCTAAAAAATTGATTCAAGCTTTTTCATGAATCCAAAGATGTATTAATATGTATTCGGACACGCTAAGCTAATATTCATCGGTTGGATTAAGCCATATAGTTCTGTTTTCTTTCTAGCCTCAATAAATCAGACAGATATAGTGCTTCTCGAATGCAAAAACGAATTCAATTAAAATTCAACCGATTCTTACCAAATTTGGTACATAGGGGTTTTTTGGGTTGCTGATCATGAATCTGAGGTCGGATTTGCGAAATTCAAAATGGCGGATCCAAGATGGCGGACAAAATTTTTGAAAACCAACCGATTCCTACCAAATTTGGTATACAGTTGGGGAATCCTCAAACCTGATACTCTTAAACCCTAAACCCTGAAACCTTAGACTCCCACACCCTGTAACCTCAAAAAATAGACCTCAAATAGTAGACCCTTAAGCCCTAGAATTGCGAAGGTTAGACCCGCGCCTAACTTTCCTTTTTTTGGCTGTATCTTGTTCTTTTTTCCGCGAATGACCTATTCAAAGGCTTTCTGCCCAAACGCTTTTGAGGACTTGTTTCTCTTTTTAGCGACCAGCAATAGTCCGCTAGCATATGGTCATCCCATCGTCCTTGATACCGATTTTCTCTGATTTTCAGATCTTGGTGAAAACGTTCCCCTTGCTCCTCACTGTAGTCACCAAGATTATCTGGGAAATCATCGATGTGGGAGTCCAGGAAATGTAATTTTAGATTCATTAAGCAACCTAATGTTTGAAAATGTTTTTACCATTTTCTCGACTATTTCTTTGTACTTAGGAATTTTATTATTTCCCAAAAAGTTTGTTGCGACTTCTTTAAAACTAAGCCAAGCAGCTTTTTCAACTTTATTCATTTTAGTAACAAATAATGAATCTTGAAACAATTTTCTTATTTGTGGCCCGTCAAATACGCCTGCCTTAATTTTAGCTTCAGAAAATTTCGGAAATTTTTTATGCAAATATTTGAAACATGGGTCGTTTGTATCTAATGCTCTCGTGAATTGCTTCATAAGTCCAAGCTTAATGTGAAGCGGGGGAATAAGTACTTTTCCTGGATCTACCAATGGTGGAAACAATACATTATTTTCACCAGGAGTGAACGATTCTCTTGTTGGTAAATTTTTTTTCTTATAATGACGTTCCCTGTCTCTGCTATTCCACAGACATTTATAACAGGGATAAAGTGTAAACCCTGACTGTTGGCCAAGCAATATTGTTACAATTTTCAGATCTTCACAAATTTTCCAGTTATGATCAGCATATTTTATTTTTATCAAAAGCTGCTTCATTTTTTCATATTGCTCTTCCATAACTGTGGAATGAGCAATCGGAATGGGAGAGTAAACGTTGGTATTATGCAGCAAAACTGCCTTAATGCTCCGTTTAGAAGAATCAATGAACAGTCTCCATTCTTCAGGATCGTATGAGTTATTTTGAAATTCATCCATTAGACCTTTTACATCGGTACAATATGAAAGTGACAATTCCTCGTCCATTGTGAAATATTTTCGAAATTCTTCATCTCTGTTTCTATAATAAGAAATCGTAGCTTCTGGCTTAAGTAAATGTCTTTTCTTTAAAAAGGAAGCAAGATGTGTGTGTGCGTGTGATGCGTGTCACTAGTATATGATAGGTTGTCACTAGAACATTCATTAGTAACAGTGTTTGAATCTTTTTCGACAGTCTCAATGTTTTCGGCATGAACTGATAAGGTGAAATCATTTGTTTCCATAACATCAGCATCAAGTGGTTCAGGAGGCGGAATTAGTTTAGTTGGTCTTGTTACTGTCGAAACATCGTTATAAGTAATAGTGCTTTTATTTTTTCGGTTATGCCTAGATACAACATTCATACAAAAGTAGCAATCATTTTCACTATATAGTCTATTCCATATTGCTGGTCTGGAATATTTAATCGCCTTCTTATTGATGTACAACATTATTTTGCAAGAACTGCAAATGATGTGGGGAACCCAATCTGTATCCTGGTGCTGTATTTCAATGTTAAAACAATCCTTATATAAGGTTTTAATCTTATCCGTTATCGGTGACCCCATTTTACTCAATACGTGTTGACAGCAAATATAACAAAATTAATCACTGTTTTTATCGCACTTATGAAAAGTCCTTGTACCGTGAGACCGTTTTCTTATAGCATTATACTCTACATGAGCCAAGTCACCCACACATGAAGAGCTACGGTCGCTGGATGACGACGGCTGCGGGCCCGCTTTCCCACCCTGACCAACCGCCGATACTGGGTTTCCGAGTCACTGCATCGTAATTCTCTTTCTTCTACCTGCCATGACGGTATCTAAGCCGTTATCCAGGGGCTCTGCCGGCTAGTGGAGTAACACCGTTGCCCACCGTCACCACGTGGAGGTGCCCTGGATGCAGGTTGAAGAATAAAAATCGACCGATGAATTTTCTCGGCGTTCAAAATGGCGCGAAAACATCTGCCATCTTGAACTTTGCAAATCCAACCTCAGATTCGTGATCAGCGACCCAAAAAATCCCCGTGTACTAAATTTGGTAAGGATCGGTTGAATTTTAATTTGAATTCGTTTTTGCATTCTAGAAGCACTATATCTGTCTGATTTATTGAGGTTAGAAAGAAAACAGAACTGTATGGCTCAATCCAACCGATGAATATTAGTTTAGCGTGTCCGAATACATATTAATACATCTTTGGATTCATGAAAAAGCTTGAATCAATTTTTTAGGAGTATATTTTTCTTAATTTTTACCTATTTTTTGACGTTAGAAAAAAATTGAGATGTGATGGCGATATTCTGACGTCAGATTCGTGATCAGCGGGCAAAAATACTACGGATCTGATATATCGCATCAAAAGTATACCCCACTTTTTTTTGTGGGGCTGTATTATTGGGAGGAGGTGGAAACAATATGATTAATTATTAATTGAGTCCCTATCGAGCTCAAATCTTGAACCACAAATCTCCTTTAAAACTGGTTTCTAGTTCAGTTTTTCAACACTTTCTTCTTTAACTATATCCGAAAACATTATGGACCTTTTGTGAAAATGACTGAAACTATATTTTTTTTTATTGAATTGACAAGCTTTTTTATGAATTATAATGATACTTCTTTAAGCGTCTTATTTATTACATGAAACCTTAATTTATTAACTCTCTGCCGACAGTTAATAAACAAAACCGAATATCGACAAACTGAAAACACATGATCTTACTCTAATCAGTTAAAAACAGATGACGCTTGTCAAAATCGGTGCTACTTTTAATCCGGATTACTTTACATCATTTACATTATCTGGCAGATCAATTTAAAAAGTCACTTAGCTGGAAAAAGTTTTAATATGTTTCAGTCAGTCAAAATGATAAGATTATAATAGTTTTAAAGTAAATATACAAAATAAAAAACGGGTTTAACAGTGAGCAAGGATGTATTCGATGGGAAGGTATGTGGGCTTCAGATAAGGTGGACACAACAAAAGAATTTTTAGATAGCGAACAGTTTGATGTTTAAAATGCATTACCATTATATGAGGCACCTTTAGCTAATTAACAATTATAGAAATGAAAAAGGAGTGCAAGAAAACACACATTATTTGCCTGATATACTTTAATTCAATAATTTCTTAGATATTTAAAATGCTGGAGAGCAAATTGCAAATAATTTCAGCCTACAGCAATATTTACAAATATAACATATCCCGATTCATAATAATAACTAGCCTGTTAATATATATACCATCAAAAACATAAAATGTAAAAAAATGCAACCCAGTCCTTCCACCACAAAAAGTTGTGAGAGCTCATGTAAAACCAAGTCGGTTATTTTAGTAAGTATCTATGGAAGCACCTATTCAACAACTTTGTCATAAATTGTTATCTATTTGGTTACCTACCAACATTTATAGTGACCGTATCTATTCTATAATAAATATAATGACTTGACAATCGCACGGCAACGTAATCACATAAGAATAATCTACTATTTAAAATAATTTATTCTTAAGTGCACTGTTTAGACTTAATTAGCAGTCGAAATAGTAGATTTTTCTTATGTGATTATGTTGCCGTGCGATTGCCAAGTCAATATATTTATTATAGAAGTAAAAATGTCTAATATTGATACGGTCACTATAAATGTTGGTAGGTAACTAAATAGATAACAATTTATAACAAAGTTGTTGAATAGGTGCTTCCATAGATACTAACTAAAATAACTGACTTGGTTTTACATGAGATTTCTCAACTTTTTGTGGTGGAAGGATTGCGTTGCGAGACTTGGCATTTCTTTACATTTTATGTTTTTGATGGGATCTCATTTCTTTTTGTAGGTAGTCCTCTTTTTTTTTATCTTCTCGAGTAATATTTCTTGTACTTCAGCTATGGATTTTCTTAAAGCTCACTCCCTGTCTCTATTGGTTTTTCTCAAAGGCTATGATGTAACAATTTCTGACAAGTCTGGACGATAAGTGCTTCTAAGTCGATTATATTCAACGATTGCGGACTCCTGAGCTTTGATACTACCGAAGTCGACATTAATTAGATGTAATCCGCTCAGACTTGTCACTCTCGAAAGTGCCACGTATGCTTGACCGCATGTGAACACTGAAAAAGCGATGGCCATCAGTGCACTGTTTAGACTTAGCCCCTACCTTTGGTGTATGGTAATAGCATAGGCTATACATATCGGAAACTGTTGGCGATGAACATAAGCTCTATTAATAATTTCAAATTTAGTATTGACTGGACCAAGTTCGTAAAGATATTCATTATTAAATGTAATATGTATTTTTTTTTATTTTATTTGTATTTTCAGGATCACCCTTTACTCCTTGTACTATACCAATAGAACCGTTGACTAAGTTAAGACTCACGTCAATATTTCGTCTTAACATGACTTTTGCTCCTATTTTAATGATTATATTCTCTTCTATCCCTGCTGTCATGGAAGCATCATCTTCATACTTTTTTATAATTAAAATGTACTTAAAGTATTTCACTTAACAATTTTTTAATTACACGAAGTAGGTAAGTATTATTAAACGAATATATTTGGTAAACGAAAAATATTATTATTATTAAATAATTATTAATTAATAAATAATACAAATTATTAATAATTATGGATTTTTTAGTGATTAATTAACTTTATACGACGTATTATTTACCGGGACTCACGGTTGACCTTGCATTATGCTATGTATGGCTGAGCGCTGCGCGCTCTCCGCGCTCTATCTCAAAAACGGTTAAGCGTATAAAAAAATATTTAGAACAAAATTTATAGAGAATTTTATGCTCTACAATTTTTTATAATAAATGCAAATATCATTGAAACCATAGGAAGCGAGATATTTGAGAAAAACCGATTTTGGTGACCTTTGACCTTGAATATCTTAAGACGCGGACACGAGATTTCATGAGACTTTTGAGACAACTTTTCGAATGCCAAAATAAACGTTTATAAAAGTTTACAGCTTATTATCTCTCATTCCGAGGTCGACCCTGTTTTTTGGCTTAAGTAACTGTACAGTTTAGAAAACGGAACTGAAATTTCGGGATGTTTGAGTTTTTCCTTCCTTTATAGGCTAAACATTAACTAAATTGAAAATTTGAAGTTTGTGTATCTGCTATAAGTACCTTAGAATTTTGATGATCGGTGAGTGTGTCAGTGGCAAAATTAAAGAACTTCGACTGGCGATAGTTCGTATACTATAAGGTATAAATAGTAGATAATTTAGGAATTCAGGCTTCTAGCTTTACCATAACGAAGTTACAGGGGGTCGAAAGTGCCGTGAGTGGCTTCGAGAAAAGGATGGTACGGCTGTGCTTTCTGCTCGACTTGGCGGGGGCACTGCCGTGCCCCCAGATAAGTGACAACTTAATGACGCTATCCACTTTTAAAATAAAACACAATAATATCTATTAATATCTCATTTTAAAAGACCACATAAGTTTACAGTTATAAAATCCAGTATTAAATTTGAAGTAATAAACAACGTATAATCGTTATTTGTACCGATACGTAATTGAGTCCTTGCTTAAAAACTGACGAAACTGGACGAAAAAGAAACTATTAATTATCCGATACAGCAGCGACTTAAGATAAAAGTTTATTTTATGGCATATCACTTGCCTCTTATATATATGTATAAATATATATATATATATATATATATATATATATATATATATATATATATATATATATATATATATATGTATATATATATATATATATATATATATATATATATATATATATATATATATGTATATATATATATATATATATATATATATATATATATATATATATATATATATATATATACGAGGCTGGTTTGAAAAGTCCGTGCAAAGTCCGAGAGATGGCACCACCGGCGCGTATCGAGGGCATGTTTAGTTAGTAGCATCTCTTGAATGAACGCACACCAAATTTCAGCCATATTGGTCTATTTCTTTGTGTTTGGCATTCGTGTGAATCAAGGAAGTCGAGTGATTTTCAAGAAATGGACGAAAAAGAATTTCGTGTGGTGATTAAACATTACTTTATGAAAGGCAAAACGCCTCAGGAGACTAAAGAGAAGCTTGATAAACATTATGTTGACTCTGCACCTTCGATTAGAACAGTTTATAAGTGGTTTCAAAATTTTCGGACTGGCCATATGGGCACAAGTGACGCTGAACGTTCTGGACGGCCTGTGGAGGTTACGACTCCAGAAATCATTGATCAAATCCATGATATGGTGATGGATGATAGAAGAGTTAAGGTGCGTGAGATTGCTAGTGCTGTGGGCATCTCGACTGAACGGGTACATAATATTTTGTATAAACATTTGGACATGAGAAAGCTATCCGCAAAATGGGTGCCGCGATTGCTCACGCTTGACCAAAAACGGAATCGTGTGAAGTGTTGCAAGGATGGTTTGCAGCTGTTCTAGAAGAATCCGGAGGACTTTAAGCGTCGTTTCGTCACTGTGGATGAAACATGGATACATTACTATACTCCTGAGATCAAACAACAATCTAAACAATGGGTTACCAAGGGGGAATCTGCACCAAAAAAGGCGAAGTCCGTTCCTTCGGCCGGAAAGGTTATGGCGACTGTCTTTTGGGATTCGCAAGGGATAATCCTCATCGACTATCTGGAAAAGGGTAAAACTATTACAGGTGAATATTTTTCATCGTTATTGGACCGTTTGAAAACCGAGCTGCAAGAAAAACGCCCGCGATTGGCCCACAAGAAAGTCCTTTTCCATCACGACAACGCACCAGCACACACCTCAGCAGTTGCGGTCGCAAAATTAATGGAAATAGGATTCCAACTCGTTTCACATCCCCCCTATTCTCCAGACTTGGCTCCCTCGGACTACTATTTGTTCCCCAATTTGAAGAAATGGCTGGCGGGACAAAGATTTTATTCAAACGAGGAGGTGATTGCAGACACTAATGGATATTTTGCAGACTTGGACAAATCCTATTATTCGGAAGGGATCAACAAACTAGAACATCGTTGGACGAAGTGTATAGGCCTAAAAGGATACTATGTCGAAAAATAAAAAAGGTTTACCCCAAACACATAAGTAGTTTATATTTTTGCACGGACTTTTCAAACCAGCCTCGTATATATATATATATATATATATATATATATATATATATATATATATATATATATATATATATATATATATATATATATCTCAGGCTCATAGATTTGGAAATTTAAATTGTGATATCTTAAGATCCATTTGTAATTTTTTTTATACTATAGTTCCTATAGTTTTATTTTGTTCTCATCTAGATTAAACTTTAATGCTCAAATTAACGTTTCTCAAAATTCATAATCACGTTATTCACTTATAAAATTTAAATTCATTTTAACTCCTTCAGCGTGAATTTTATTGCAAGGTGCCACTCTCTTTAAGCTCGCCGCCATGACTAAAACACAGGAAGGAGGCAGGAAAATTAATGTAATTAATGTAAATTGTTTTTATTTTAAGAAGTGTAATCAGTCTCCGTAAAATCCAAATTAATTAAATAAATAAGGAACTCTATCTCTTTGGCCGTTTAAATTAAGTTGCTTTGCATAATTATTAATGAGTTTTGTATAAGCTTAGTAACTATCGTTTATATCTTTGCATAATAAAGCAAATTTAAACCTACTCGTTTTGAATTCCGTGATTTTGCCTTTAGCTTAAAGTTTCCAAAAGACGTGCTTTATGAATAGGGTCACCCATCCGTAATTATAAAGGCCAGGCTTTTCACTTTTTCAACTAGGTATGTAAATGTATTGCATTAGTTCGAAACAATGTTTATTTCGGCTAATATTTTGTGACAGAATTGTATGAAACTTTAATAATTATTTTCATAACAAATTGAGAATTATTTGTGACAGGTTTAATGTAATAATTTATTTATAAAGGATGGTAAAAAAGTTTAAATATATTTCATATTCTAGAAATTATGATTTATAGCGACAATAAATATTATATATACAATTTTCTCTAAGCTAAAGTGTTTAACTGAATAGGTTATACTAGTTACTAAAATAAGTCACTTTACCATACATGTATAGTCTAGATAAAATTTTTCATGTAGATCTTTAAATACTAAAATATTCAATTATAACATGGTATGAATAGGCATTCTGTATTTTTGAAAATAAATCTTTGAGTAAATGTTATTACCCGGACTTTTATATATATACATATATATATATATATATATATATATATATATATATATATATATATATATATATATATATATATATATATATATATATATGTATACAAGTGCGGTTTGATTTTTGAAAGATTAAAATTCATTTCCGAAGTATCCAACAATTTTAATAACAAGTATATATTCGCAAAAATAAGTTTATTAACTTATTAGACACAAAAAATGCACGTTGTTATTGCTTTATTTTTTTGTGGCAAAAAAATCTTGAACCTCAGGTAATGGATTTTTAGTAGGGCTTTAAATTTTTAAAGTTCTACTGAATAAAGAGGTTCTTTTTTGGGAAAAACTCACTGGTAATGAATTTTTTTAAATGAATATATGGTAAATTGTTAAATTACCAAGCGATTATTGGAGTGACAAAAAAACCTTTGAATATATATATATATATATATATATATATATATATATATATATATATATATATGTGTGTGTGTGTGTGTGTATGTGTGCGTGTGTATTATTATATTATTAATATAATAAAGAAGTTTGTATGTATGCTTGTTTGTTTGCTCGATGAAATCTTTGAAATTACCAATCAGATTAAAAAAAAAAATTACTGGTATATCCCTGGACTTATCGGGTAAACCTAGGCTACATTTTATAAGGTTCTAACAAGGAAATTGTGCCACGAGCGAGCGCAGCGCATGGCGAGAAAAACCATCGTGCTCTGGGTGTTCGACAGACCAGTACTGGCGGTGTCCTGTGTCTTGCACTTGCAGTCATCTCCAAGTTTGTTGACACGATGACTTGATGTTATGTTTTGAAGAAAAAGATTTGTTGTTTTGTTATTCGTAGTTTTAAGATTCTTTCATTCTTTTTGTAGACCCATTGTAGGTACTTTGTTGGTGTTAATAAGTATACAATAAAAACATTTAGCTTCATTTTTTTATGGTTATTAGGGTATTTTTGTTCAGTAAGTACCTAATAGTCTGAGAGTCATTTAGGCAGTAAATATTATTTCAGCAATGTTCCTTAGGTATTAGGTATACCTACCTACTTCATTTAGTTTTGAGTTATCTGCTATTTAGTAAGCGTGTTCTTAAATATCTACTAAAAATTTGTGACCAAATATTGCATTTCTTAACAGAATTATTACGTAGTGAATTTCAGTTTGAGGTGCATGATGCAATTATTCAATTATTATTAAATAATTTTTTAGTGTTCTGTACGAAACACTTATGGGATCACTTCGGTGTCACACCCGATTTTCTCCGAAACTATTTGAATTATAAGTTGAAATTTGGCATAAATATAGGAATTGATGGCCCAATCAGAGCATTATAGTTTGGACAGTTAAATTTTGACTTAAGGGGTAGTTTTGGATGGTGAAACCGTAAATGAAAAAAAAAATTACCAGATCACCGAGTGGAGTGTCACATGAAAGCTTGTGAAAACAACGAGTTTAAAAATATACATATATAATGTAATACTTGCGCACCCTTTTTTTGTATATTTTTTTTAAAAGTGTACAAAAAATTGTTATTTCCCACCCTGTCTTGAAGACTACTGATGACAAAATTTTGAAAAAATTCTGAAATAGTCTTCATTAACAAAAACACTATATTGTATGACAATATGGTGTTTGATAAAATAACGCTTCCACGCAAAATAAGTGGTATATATACATACAAATATATATATATATATATATATATATATATATATATATATATATATATATATATATATATATATATATATATATATATATATATATATATATATATATATATATATATATATATATATGTATGGTGAAAAATATTCACCTCCGCTCTTCAATTTTTGAATTTGTGTGTAAGTTGTTAGAATTTCGTTGTTGGTCGGGCTTCTTTTTGAAAAATCTCCCCAAGCCTATCATTGATTTTTGTTTACTGAGTTAGAGTTCCACAGGAAATTCGCTTCCCACCACCACCATTGGCATGGTTTCTAGAAATCTTAAGTCTATTTTTGATAAAAATTTTAAGCCTATTTATAACGGATCTCTTATGTTGGCCTTAAGTAACTTTATTTTGTTATAGACTAGTATTTTCTTTTTTTAAAGTATCGCAAACTTATTTTCCTACAAGAATTAAATTGTCAATAGAAACCAACAACTTTTTATCACTGAAAATTACTTATTGTGTTTAAATATAAATTAACACCCAATTTTGGCAAAGACACCTTAAGTTTAATTTATTAGAACCTTGAAATTAATTTAAAAAGAGCCTTCGTTTTGAGTAATGATGATAACTTTGATTTATTTTTTGGATATTTTCCTTATTTTGTTTACAAAATAACCTTATTAAATTGTAACATGTCTTCATTACCTTAAAAAAAAATTAAACACATTGATGATCTAGAAAGTTCTTAGAAATTATTTTATTAATAAGATAATGTAAATAATTTGATTTGTCTTATTTGTTTTTAAAATATTTTTTACCTTGAATACGCAACACCAACGGCTCAGCGATTTCTAAATTTAATCCTTTCTTTCTTTTCCTTCCTGGTTCGAAAATAGCCAAACTTGATTAAATATCGGCATCAATTCTAAAACTCTTAACCCTATCCTTGCATGTGTCGTCACCGTTAAGTCTGCCCTATTCCGAGGCAAGGCTTCCATTCTATGAGCGTTCTTGGTTTTTTATCCTAGGTAGATTGCTAGCTTGATCTGGGAACCCTCCTATTTTACCCGGGCTTGAGACCGACAACAGGCAACTAAGCTACTCAATCCACCCAGCGACTTGCAGGCGGATTAGTACACTAAAATTAACAACAAAGATTATTACAACAAAAATAAACGCGAGAATACAACTGGAAAAAGAACAGCAAGGATTAAGAAGTGGGCGCTAATGTACCAATGCCTTATTCATTGTGAGACAGGTAAGAGAAATCCATATAATACAACATTCCATCGTACTCGTGGCTGATAGACTTAAAAAAACTTTTCACAATGTAAAAATAGAAGACGTTATTTATCTAATATATAACAGGAACATTCAATTGGACCTAATCAAAACTATCGAAAAAAAAAAGTAGTCGCAAGATTAGCAGAGGGAATGACAGAACCAATCAACTATAAATCTGGAATCAGGCAGGAAGACTCTTTAGGTCCTCTATTGTAATGGATGCAATTATAAATAATGTTAAAAGAAAGAAGGGATATAGAATGGGTAACAGAGAGCTTAGAATTTTATGTTATGGAGATGACTCGATAATAATGGCTGAGACTGGGAACGATTTGCAAATACTCCTATATGAATTCTATATAACAGCAAAACAATATAATATGTCAATTGCAACTGAAAAAAAAACCGGTCAAGTGCAAGTTGAATTTGCACAATTAGTGTTCCGTACGTTCATTGCTTTTAAAATAAAAAAAATTGTTATGGTGGTATTAAATGATCAATGACTTCACAAAACACACCCCAAATGAGTTTTCAACAAAGTTTGTATCCGATCTTTACTGAAAACTGATGACATTGAAATTTTTGTTTTTTTATATACCAGATAAATTATTAGAGGTAATGCGCTCGTGATAATTTTCGTTCAATCTACGAGGCTGGTTTGAATAGTCCGTGCAAAAATAAAAACTACTTATGTGTTTGGGGTAAACCTTTTTTATTTTTCGACATAGTCTCCTTTTAGGCTTATACACTTCGTCCAACGATGTTCTAGTTTGTTGATCCCTTCCGAATAATAGGATTTGTCCAAGTCTGCAAAATATCCATTAGTGTCTGCAATCACCTCCTCGTTTGAACAAAATCTTTGTCCCGCCAGCCATTTCTTCAAATTGGGGAACAAATAGTAGTCCGAGGGAGCCAAGTCTGGAGAATAGGGGGGATGTGAAACGAGTTGGAATCCTATTTCCATTAATTTTGAAACCACAACTGCTGAGGTGTGTGCTAGTGCGTTGTCGTGATGGAAAAGGACTTTCTTGTGGGCCAATCGCGGGCGTTTTTCTTGCAGCTCGGTTTTCAAACAGTCCAATAACGATGAATAATATTCACCTGTAATAGTTCTCTACCCTTTTCCAGATAGTCGATGAGGATTATCCCTTGCGAATCCAAAAAGACAGTCGCCATAACCTTTCCGGCCGAAGGAACGGTCTTCGCCTTTTTTGGTGCAGATTCCCCCTTGGTAACCCATTGTTTAGATTGTTGTTTGGTCTCAGGAGTATAGTAATGTATCCATGTTTCATCCACAGTGACGAAACGACGCTTAAAGTCCTCCGGATTCTTCTGGAACAGCTACAAACCATCTTTGCAACACTTCACACGATTCCGTTTCTGGTCAAGCGTGAGCAATCGCGGCACCCATCTTGCGGATAGCTTTCTCATGTCCAAATGTTTATGCAAAATATTATGTACCCGTTCAGTCGAGATGCCCACAGCACTAGCAATCTCACGCACCTTAACTCTTCTGTCATCCATCACCATATCATGGATTTATTCAATGATTTCTGGAGTCGTAACCTCCACAGGCCGTCCAGAACGTTCAGCGTCACTTGTGCCCATATGGCCAGTCCGAAAATTTTGAAGCCACTTATAAACTGTCCTAATCGAAGGTGCAGAGTCACCATAATGTTTATCAAGCTTCTCTTTAGTCTCCTGAGGCGTTTTGCCTTTCACAAAGTAATGTTTAATCACCACACGAAATTCTTTTTCGTCTATTTCTTGAAAATCACTCGACTTCCTTGATTCACACGAATGCCAAACACAAAGAAATAGACCAATATGGCTGAAATTTGGTGTGCGTTCATTCAAGAGATGCTACTAACTAAACATGACCTCGATACGCACCGGTGGTGCCATCTCTCTGACTTTGCACGGACTTTTCAAACCAGCCTCGTACATCCCGTGAAGAATATTCCAGAATTTTTTCAAAATTTTTTGATCATTACTTTTCGAGATAAGGTGGGGGGACAGCTAATAGAACAGGTGATGGAGGTCGATCACCTGGGCATCAAAATATCTAGTATCGGAAAAATCGAGGAAGAAGTATAACATCAAGTCAACAAAGCTAATAGGGTAGCGGGATGTCTCAATGATACCATATTTAGAAATAGATCCCTCTTCGTTGAGACTAAAACTAGAATATACAAGAACGTGATACGACCAGTAATGACTTACACATCTGAAACAAGACCCGATACAAGTATAACACAGAGGATGCTGGAATCATTTGAAATGAGAATACTTAGAGGATGCACAAACAAGAGACTGAGAGATAGAGAAAGAAGTGAAGACATAAGACGAGCATGTAATATAGAAAATATCAACCAGTGGATAAGAGGAAGAAAAATAGAATTGGATCAACACCTAGGAAGAATGGCAAATAACAGGATAGTACGGATAACAAGAGACAAGGAAAAAGGTCAATGGGACGTCCAAGAAAGAGACGATATATAGATCAGGGAACAACCTAAACAGGCAATAGTGCCTAGCTATAAGTCAGAAGAGGAACAAGAAGTCTTAACTACTACTTCTTGTTTTTAAATATTGTAGATTGTGACTTAATTGAACATCTTTTTTTTCGAGCTGTTTATATTTTTGCTTTACAAAAGACTTGTCTGATAAGTGTAATAGAAAAATCATTATTTAAAGATGTCTTTATCATAACATAATTAACAATATAAATCTTCCTAATATCTTCAATTATTGAAACAATTAGCTTAATTTTTCTGTCCGGAACTAGACATTAAATCGTGTAACAAAAACAATGCCCATTAACTTGAATTCACCATGTAATTCCCATCATTATCATTATTTTTTCATTTGTACTTTTTCGAAGATGGTTATTTCCTGTGGGCTTGACCATAGGGCGGGACCAAGACAACTTCATAGTTTGTTTAAATTTATACGGATTAGACTTGTCCAACGGAACAAATCATGATTTAAAAGGCATGGCCACCATGTTTTTACGACCCCACTTTCAAGTTGCGCTTAATAATTTTGTCAGAGTATGCTAATGGACTAATTAATTTCTGTAGTACCGCATTTAGTTAGTGGTTTAGTGAAGAGAACCAACTTACAAGGTGTAACGAGTGTTTAAATAGTCTAATGGTGTTGTACATCTGAGGACATATTATTGCCGTTGAAACATATTTAATTCACATTAGTATATTAAGATATGAAGAGTTCAGGACTATTATTAAACGTAATTTCTGATAATTTTGAAATTAGATTTACTTATACACGTTTTAAATAAATAATTGCTTATTTATGCTATTTGATTACTAAATCAAACCATAAACTGGTAGAATCAATTATTTTAAGGGAATTGGAAGATGAATTAACTATTAATAAAAAACTAAATATGAGCTCCCTAGTATGTTACTGTCATAAATTTGTCTTCATTTTTATTTAAATATTTTTTAATTATTATATTTTGAGCTCTCATTAAATATTAACAGGCTGCATTTTGACACAGGTAGTTTTTTTGGACGTAGAATACGATAAAAAAAAGTTTGCTAAACTTTGATGTACAAATGTTTAATAAAATATAACATTGAAAAAAAATCCTTGTGCATATATCATTACTATACCTTAAGTTTCAATATAAGAATAATTAAAAATGCCCACATTGTCTGTGTTATTTAAAAATTTAGTTTTAAAATGTGAAAATATGCATGCTATAGTACGCCGCCGGCAATTTTACGTTCAAAGCAGTACGAAATGGTAAAAAAACAGTCGGATAAAGTTTTAATTACAGTTAAATGTATACTTGACATTAAAAAAAAAACATTAAAAACTTTAAAAAAATTTCTCTTTTTTGTAGTTTTGCGCTTAAAAAAATGCTTATAATAAACGCATTTTTTGCTTATTATTAATCATACAACTTAAACTAAGAAGAATATTTAAAGGTGAAAATGAAAGATAAAAGTCTAAGCTTTAAGTATAAAGTATTTATATCTCATTTAAACATCCAGGTACAAAGAAGACAGTTATTGAAAACACAAAAATTCTAAATTACTTGAGGAAAATAAATGAATTACGTACTCTCTGGCCTCCATATAGATCCACCATTTTGAATTTGTCATCGGATTCTTAATTACCACCCCGAGAAACTCCTTAATAATCAATTTAAAAATATTTAGCGGTATACAGAAATGTTAATTTAATCATGAATGAACTACAACTGAAGGGGTTAAACTAGCCATTTTATTTTAAATATTTTTTTTGAATTACGATAAAATTAAAAAAAATAATCTACATATTATTATTTTGTAAAATTTCCTGTTCTTTCACGTGGTGCTATTAGTTTTTCGATATCTTTTTTATTTCTCGAGATATTTGCGAAAAACCGAATTATTCATTTTATTTTTGATTTTGTAGGCTTAGCGCACACCTCAGGGCAGCGAACTTCCTTTATCATATTTTACGCCCACAAAACTACCTGTATGTCAAAACGCAGCATTTTAACATTTAATGAGAGCTTTTCGTCAAAAATTGCCTCTGACGATTGGGCTATATGCTTTTATTTGCAAAGTATTTTTTAGTAAATTATATTTTATATTCGATAATTTACTAATTCTTAAAAGTTATAAAACTTACAATGATATTTACTTGCTTGATAATCGCATCTACACAAAAGCAAGTTTAATTCAGAATCAACGTATAAAATGTCATGTCACTCTATCTTTCTTGAAATAAACATGGCTTAAAGTTTTTGATTGGTTTTTGAAACGTATATTTTTTATAAGTTTTCATTCCTCTTAGCCATCTCAAAATAATTGCATCTTGTGGACTGTTAATAACTATATTTGTATTTAAACTCTATTCTTTATATCAAACTGTCTCGGAGGAAAAGCTGCGACAGACAGACACCTAGTTGACTCCAAAGATATTCAATAAACATTCACAGAGGACACACTACATAACTATTAAATATGATGCAAAAGATTGAAAGTTATAGATACTCATTAATTATAATTTTGACAAAGGCATGACTAGACATATTCATGAATAGGAGCACTTAATTTAAAAATGATAAAAGAATTAGGCTTTAACGTTACTGTTCGACTGGAATCGATAAGATAATTTAAATTAATTTAGAAGAAAAAATTAATTAGTAACTGCCACTATCTTGTATTTGCTAAGGAGTGGGTAACGAGCAACGGTAAAATATAATAAATAAAGAAATGATTTTTTTATTGGCAGGATCTGATAACACTAGGCATAACTAATGAACTCGAGTGTACTAGTAGGTCTTTTTATTATTATATATATTAAGCATATATGTATATATATACATATATATATATATATATATATATATATATATATATATATATATATATATATATATATATATATGTATACACATTTATTTGTTATATCTTGGATTTTGTGGATCGTTTGCTTAAAAGAAAATACCTTCTTGACGTTTCTCCATTCCTTGAACGTTTAATGAATTTAAAATTATCAATATATCATAATCAATAATTTTAAATCCATTAAACGTTCAAGGAAAGGAGAAAAAAAATAAAGGAATTCATTTGAAACTGCCCTAAACGCCAAGGCGAAACATCAAGAAGGTGTTTTCTTTTAAGCAAACGAACCACCAAGTCCAAGACATAATAAATGTATAGAAAAATAATTCAGAAAAATTAAATGTTATAAATATATATATATATATATATATATATATATATATATATATATATATATATGTATATGATTATATATATATATATATATATATATATATATATATATATATATATATATATATATACATATATATATATATATATATATATATATATATATATATATATATATATATATATATATAGGGGGTTATGAATATCGTTTAATATGTTGAGGCCAGCAAATCATTGCATCAAAAGCAACTACATAAAAATAATTACAAATATCTCTTCTCAATAACAAATGAGGAAATGAATCCTGAAGTTTTATGTTTTTCAATAACCTGTACTGTTACGGTGTTGCTGGGCTTAATATATAGTTTTATTATTATTTCATGAATTTAATGAATGTAACTTTACCTACTTCAGTCTAGAGTAGTTTCTGATGTTGTAGACACAAACTACATTTGTTGTTTCGTGTTTTAAATAAAAAAATTAATACACAAAAGAGTCGAATTTTCTTTGTAAAACCGAAATGCCACCAGTTAGTATATTTCCGTTAATTTTTATTATAGTTTTATTAATGGCACGATACTCTGTAATAAATTCTTTTTATAACTAACTAGTAAATCCGGTAAAATGAAAAATGATATAAATTCTGAAAAAAAGGAAAATGGAAACACTCTCTCTGCATAGAATAAATATCACCAAGTTCATTATTCATGCAACATAATAACATTATTAGACGACGACAAAACTCATAGAGTTGTCAACTGTCACGATAAAAGTTGTTGTCTCAGTTGCGTTGTAAAAGTAGCCCTTCGCGCTTATAGTATCACAGCACCGGTTCTTATTCGGATTCATGACGTCATTACTTTTGGTTTAATTTCTATCTTTTTATGTTAAAAACTTAAGGTATGAAAAAAATTTAATCGTATGCACATAAAGTTTTTTACAAATACAATTAGATAGGTTAGATATAACTATAGAGCTAAGTAAATTTAATATAATAATTTTTGAAGTATATTTAACAAATGTAAATGTTTAATAAAAAATATATATATATATATATATATATATATATATATATATATATATATATATATATATATATATATATATATATATATATATATATATATATATTATAATTTAAATAACCAGGATATTTTTTAGCTTATTATTAAATATTAGTCTATATTACTGAATAAAATGAGTAATTTATTTTGGAAGATTGTTTTTGACTTTGACAATTATATGCTTAAATTTTCTATGTTTCGTAGTGTTCAGTGATTACCACTTTTTCATGAATTTTAGTAACGGATTCATGAATCTGTGACAGTCGTCAATCCTTTTTACTGACGTATTTAACTATTTAAGCATCTTTCCAACATTCCTATGAACAGATCTAAAACATCTAATACTGAAGCTCAGGTGGTTCACTATGAAAACAAATATATAACATCTCTTTATTTTTCATTTACAAGAATGTTTTTTGCTAAAATTCATTATTATTCTGTCCACTAATTAATCTCCACCCTATTATTATTAGTTAGGTCTAGTGCATTTTTAAAACGTTTTTGTTGTTTATGATATTCTATTTTAGCTAATACAACTAAATTTTTTTACATAGTAATAGAAACGAACATAAATAAAAATTTTATTTTTACTCCATCGATACTTTAACCATTCCCTGACTAAGTGTTCACTATTAGTGGTTAGCTAATTTATTCAATATGAATAGTATCTGTACGGCCTAGGTTGATTTAGTTGTTTTTGTGTTGATGTGTTCCAAAAAACAACAGTGTTTTATATACATGCTTTGAGTGGTTGTTATTAAAGTTGTTTATGTTAACGCTGTGTTTTTCAATGGTTTCATAAGGTTAGGTTTTCCAATCATTCTATGAGGAATACATACAACAGTACAATATAAAAATATGTTTTGGTTACAATGCTCCTATTTCTACGTAATTTTTTCACTGATAAGAAATTATTTGTTAAACTTAACAAAAATTAAGTAACTACTATTTTAAATATTTGGTATGCATATTTGATTGAAACAGAAACATACTTTGGCTCAATATTAACTTTCATTATTATACTAACAACGGTTTTTTGATTTTTTAACTTGAAAATCCCCTTAATTTATAAAAATATTTTTAATAAAATGTTAGTTTACTTTAAGGAAGAAATTTGTATTTGGCAATATTAATCATAGGAGTCAGATTGGGTAATAAATGGAAATTTTATCAAATTCTAAGAATATATAAATTGGACAAAAAAAATATTGAAAATTGTTCTACTTGATCCAAGGAATCACCCATTTCAATACATTATACTATTTTCATAACATCCTGTATATAAATACATATATTTATATATATATATATATATATATATATATAAATATATATATATATATATATATATATATATATATATATATATATATATATATATATATAATGCTTCCCTTGATTAGTGTTCTTATGACATGGTAGTCTCAAACGTTTCGCCAAAGATCCATTTGGCAGAACTTCTGAATTGTGCGAGCTATTTATATATTGTCGCGGTCGTAGATTATAGCAGTGGTTGGTTAGCACTTTCTCCGCCCCCTCTGAGCTGACATGTATGGGCTGTTGTTGTAAGGCTTGATTTTAACGGCTTGTAATTGTGAAGGATGGGTACATAAATTTGGTTGGTATGTGGTTGCTTTGTATATACTTGATTATTCTACAAGAGTACGTCTAAGAAAGATAGTTGGCTGTTTTCCTTTAGTTCCAGCGTAATTTGGATTATCTAGCGTAACGAGTTTGTGAGATCCAAAAATCGATGAAGTTTATCTTTTTCGAAGAAGATTATTGCAAATATGTCATCCATGCATGAAACGTAAAGATTTAAGGGCTGCCTTATTTAATACATTTTGTTCGAGGTAGGACATGAATAGATTGGCTATGCCAAACGGCAGAAATTAACCCATTGAGACGCATTCTAGTTGCCTGTCTATTTGGCTGTCAAACAAAATATATACATTTTTGAGAGAGTGTTTAGCAAGATATATGAAATTGTCTGGAAGATCTTCGTTTAGTATAATTTTTTCGAGAGCTTCATCCATTGGTTTGCTAGTATACATGGACTGCACGTCAAAACCAGGTATTATATCCAAGTCTTCGAGATGTCAAATGTTGAAAATCTAGAAAAAGTAGTTAAAAGAGGTATAAAAAAATACTTTGCTGATTAAAAAAAATTATAAATTTGGAGGAATTTATAGTATTTGAAATAACATATATTCTATTGTTTCTTTATGTAATTTCAACGTTACCGTTCGCTTGAAAGTATAATATAAGTAGGACACACAATGCAGAAAAATATACTGATTCAATGAATATGGAAATTAAATAAACTTTGTTTTAACTCTTAGAAATAGTCTATTATTCCCAGTTGCTACTGGTTGTCATTCTTAGCACGTCTTCAAGAACTAAATATCAAATAAACAAAAATATCGGCAATATAGTTAAATTATCCCACAGCATTTATTAATCAGTTTATCAAAAAAATGTTTAAATAAAAGTTATAGGGTGTTATACGGCGCACATGCTGACGTTGACAATAAAATGTTTTGAACCGTCAGTTTGAAGAAATTACGCTATCTCAATTTTTTTAAAACGGAAAGCCCCGTATATTATTTTATTTTTGAGTCCTACTAAAAATTATAGATATTATTTGTCTAACATACCATATGTCTAAATTAAACTGTTTCGGAATTATTGTCATAAGAAATTAAAAATAAAAAAAGACAAAAAAATATTAATAAACACTCTAGGTTTATTTTTAAGGCAATAATTGCTCAAAATGCCTACCGTTACCAGAGAGGCAATGACCCAATCTGTCATAAACAACCTGAACAGAGTTTTGCAGAGAATCCGGGGTGATCTGTGCTACTTCATATTCAATTCTTTGTTGTAAATCTTCTACAGTTTTAGATCAACTTCGATAAACCTTGGTTTTCAAATGACCTCATAAAAAAAAATCGAGTGGCGTAAGGTCGAGACTTCTTGCAGGCCATTCTATAGCACCTCTTCTGCGCATCCATCGATCAGGAAAAATCGCATCCAAATATCTACGAACATTGATTTCATAGTGAGGAGGTGCTCCATTCTGTTGATACCACATATTCCTGTTAGAGGTATCCAAATTATTTTCATAGGGAAAAAGAGCTGCACAAGTTGGAATAATTTACTCTTGGAGTAATTGTAAATACCTTTGTCCTGTAAAATTTCCATAGATAAAAAAAGGACCAATGATATGACGTCCAAAAATTCCTGCCCACACGTTTATCTTTTGTGGTCTTTGAGAATGACTGTCGATTATCCAGTAGGAATTCTGAGTAGATTAGTACGCAGTTACGCCTGTTAACTCTTCCGTTATGACAAAATGTAGCCTTGTCAGAAAAAATAATATTATGAATTAGGTTAGGATCATTATTGATTTCTGTCGTAGTCATCTTCAGATAATTCTTGCAATAGAATGGGTTTATATGGATGCAATTTTTTCTTCATTCAGTATACGACTTAAGGTACCTTTACTTATATTGTGGTTTAGGCAAAGATGACGAGTGGTTGTATGGGGATTTTCTGTAATTTCCAATAAAACATCTAACTTTTTAACATCGCTTGTTTTAACTTTTGAAGGTTCAGATTTAGAACGATCTTTAACATGACCTGATTGTCTAAATCATTTTAATGTTTTGCTAACTACGGATTGGGTAATAGGTTCTCGATTCGGATATTCGTCGTTAAAAAGATCACACACCTCCTGTTGTGTTCTCCCACGGTCTCCGTAACCAATCATCATTAACAAAGTTTCTATTAAATGTACCATTATGATATTACAGTTTCACAAAATGCAGCAATAAACGTTTTCGTCAATAAATCATTTTTTGACGCGTTAAGTCGTTATCTGATAGTAAATGTTTCAGACAAATCATCTTAATTTTTTTTTTTTAATTTGATCTCCTTAATTTCAAATATCAATAATTCCAAAACAGTTCAATTTAGACATGTGGTATGTTAGACAAATAATATCTAGAATTTTTAGTAAGACTCAAAAATAAAATAATATACAGAGCTTTCCATTGACAAAAGTTTAAGTTGGCTTAATGTCTTCGAACTGACAGTTTAAAACATTTTATTGTCAACATCAGCATATGCGCCGTATAACACAATCATTATTCCATATATATGGGGCACCCTGTATATTTAGAAAGAGTGATGCATTTCAACAACATATACAATATATTTCGTATGTTCCGATCGTCCGCCATTTCGAATGCTGTAAATGAAAAAGTTTACCAATATTCTATATTTATTGTACGTAAGTATGCCGCTAGCGACCCTTTAGGGCCCTGAGTTGCCTGTCAACCTTTTTAAGCTCGTGAGAATAATCGAAAGTAATACATATTGCCTACGTAGTAAATATAGTACAGTTAAAATAATATGAAGGCTGGAGAATCCAATCCTTCACAAGCTTTCTAGATGGCTTTTGATTGTTGCTGTTGATAGTCGGTGAAGGATAGGTGTACAAAAAACGATTGTAGACTCTATTTCACAATTCCTTGCGCTGATCGATCAAGATTGTTTCGATTAGTCCCAGGAATGTATTCGTAGTTTCATAGCATTAACCAAAACGACAGTATTTTCTACTGTACTTTGCGGACTATGAAGCGCATACGTTTAAAAAAAAAATGTTTCTCTCGTATTATACTAAAAACTATACAATACTATACGAATAAATATATAAAGTCTACAAATAAATACTGTATTTTTCAGTGTTCCATACGGCACACTTATAAGATCACTTCGGTGTCTATCTGTCCGTCTGTACACTCGATTTTCTCCGAAACTATTTGACGTAAAAAGTTGTAATTTGGCCCTAATATAGGAATTGATGACGTCATCAAAACCGTTTAGTTTTTAAAGTTATATTTTGACTTAAGGGGTTAGTTTTGGGGGTAAAATCGTAAGTGAACAAAAATTTACCAGGTCATCGAGTGGTGTGTCAAATGAAATATATATAATGCACACACTTTTCTTTGTATTATTTTTAAAAAATTGAGAAAAATCGCTGTCCCTCCCCCCTTAGCTCGAAAAGACCTGATCAAAAATTTTTAAAATAAATCTGGAATATTCTCAACAGGGTGCAGATTAAAAAAATTATCACCTTTAATAATTTATCTGGCACATAAAAAAACAAAAATTTCAAGGTCATCAGTTTTCAGTAAAGATTGGAAAAAAACTTTGTTGAAAACTCACTTGGGTTGTGTTTTGTGAAGTCATTGATCATTTATACCTCCGTAACAAAAAATTTTATTTTAAGGGGTTATTAAGTGAATAATACAACAGAATGGCGATGATATATTTTCATTGTACTCTAAATTATAAGAATTTTTTTTTTAAAATATGTTTTAAATGTTAACATTATTTTTTACCTGGTTAAATGGACCACTGATGAAAACTATTGCGCCTTCTTGTCTTCAGAATAACTTCTCAAAAATTAACCCGATCTGCAAAAATAAAAATTAATCTCCTAAAATAATGTAGTAGTTAAAAATTGTCAAAGGGTTTTTTTTCAAAAATACAAAAATTTATGGTGTTTAAAACTTTAATATTCCATTTTTTTACCAAAAAATTTATGTTCAATTATTTACAAAAAATTGTCTGTTATGATATTTTGTAGAAAAAGTAGTTACTGAGGTTCAAAAAAAAAGTTAAAAAATATTAAAAATTGCAAAGAGAGCATTGAGACAGGTAGCGGTCCCAAGCCGACGCCAGGTCACATTTAATGCTATAACTTTCTAATGGAATGGAATTTTCTTAAAAAATTTTTTTGAATCTTTCTTAGAAGTACAAAGAATAAAAATCTGGAAAAAAAATCGAATTTTTGGATTTCCAGGTGTATGTAACCCCTTAAAAGCAATGAACGTACGGGACACTGATTGCGCAAGTTCAGTTATTTTATTATTATTGTTATGGCAGACTAAATGAATACTATGTATTATGATAAATCAAAGATCAATTTTTAACTTTAAATTTTGATACATAAAAATAATTTCCATTGAAACTTCATAGCCAAATTAAATTTAACTAGAATATTAACTTTTATTCTGCAAATTGTAGTTAGAAACGAATTTCGGGCTTAGACTTGGAAACAGAACGAGGCAAAATATCGATAGTTGTTAAGTTTCAGGATTTAGAGGAAAATTTATTGTACGAGAGGGCAATTTAAGTCAAAATGTTAAAATATTATAAGCTTAACAAGTTCCCTTATTTAATTCTAAATATATCAACTTGCGACTAAGTAGAGCCTGATAATACCTTCTAGCAGTTAAAAGTTTCTGGCTTCCTGAAAAATTGTATCCTTGGGCTTTAAAGTTAAAGTATTTAGTTCACATATGACAATTTTTCTTTGTACGTGGGCAATAATGGGCTAAATTTATTTGGTTTTGTTGATAATTCGCTGTAGAAATGAGATTATGAGTAGACAGGTTCTTATTATTATTTCTAAATAACTTCATATATTGTAAATTATGTAATATAGCGTATATATGAGGTTTTACGAACTACATACGAGGGAGGACCCAAAAATAACGGGAATTTATTTTTAAAAAAAGTTTTATTAAATTTTTCTACAAACAACTATTAGTTTCATTCAAAACACTCTCCACTTTTTTCATACTGGGAAACAAAAAGAAGTCGGATAAAGCCAAATCCGGCGAGTATGGTGGGTGGAGCAAAGGGGTCATGCCGTTCTTTGTAAAATATTTTCGCACAATCAGAGCCGTGTGGGCTGACGCGTTGTCGTGGTGGAGGAAGCAATCGCCACAACACCAGTTTCTGTGACACTTTTTTCAAGTAGAAAACAAAATTTTACAGTCACACGTAGTTCCCGAGAATCGGTCATCTTAAAAAAAAAACGACGAGTACATAAAACAACGTCTACAAAAAAAATTTCAGAAGCCTCTCACAACCTTCTATACCGATGTTGCTTGGCAAACTGACTTGGAAGGAGAGTAACTACATCATCTTAGCGGGCAAACCGTGTACTACAAGTACCAGTCTAAGCGCAATACAATTCCCGTTACTTTTGGGCCCCCCTCGTATATTTACACAGTTGTGATTTTACTTATACAGTTGTCAGACTAATACAAATGAATAACATAACACGTAGGCTGAAAAGTTTTTGGTCTAGCTTCTTAAAACACATTTTTTGCAAAATTCTATTTTATTCATCAATATAGTCTCCTTCAAGAGCTATACAATCAGTTCAATGATTTTTTAATATTTATATACCTTTCTTGTAGAAAGATTTGCCTTTGCCTTCAAAATAGACCTCAGTTTCGCCTATAACTTCTTTATTGGAGCCAAATCTCTTTCCCGCGAGCATTTTTTTGAGGTCTGCGAATAGATAATAATCGCTGGAGGCCAAATCAGGGGAATACGGTGGATAAGAAAGCAATTCGAATTTCAATTCATGCAATTTTGCCATCGTAACCATTGACTTGTGACACGGTGCATTGTCTTGATGAAAGAGCACTTTTTTCTTGTTCATTTGGGTCCGTTTCTTTGCGATTTCTGCCTTTAAACGCACCAATAACTTTATATAATATTCGCTATTGATTGTTTTTTCCTTCTCAGCATAGTCGATGGAAATCATTCCTTGCGCATCTCAAAATACAGAGGCCAAAACCTTCCCAGACGACTGTTGTGTCTTTGGTCACTTCGGGCGGCTTTTACTGGCTGCTGTTTACTCAACTGATTGCCGATTTGATTCCTGTGTATAGCGATAGATCCATGTTTCATCCATGGTCACATATCTCATGAAAAAATCCTTTTTATTGCGCTTAAACAGGTCCAAACAGCGCTCAGAATCATCAACACGTTATTCTTTTTAGTCTACTGTGAGCAGACGCGGTACCCATATCGAACAGAGCTCTCTCATGCCCTAATGTTCATGCAAAATATGACCAACGCGTTCTTTTGATACCTGTGGATATTTTGTGGATTTATTCGATATTTTCCGGTGTAACTACTTCATTTGGGCGTCCAGAGCGTTTAGCAATTTGTATCTGTACGACCGCGTTTAAATTCAGCATACCAGTAAATGATGAATGATTTTCCAGGGGCAGAGTCCCCATAACACTTATCAAGCCATTGCTTTGCTTAAACGGTATTTTTTTCCATCAAAAAACAATGTTTAATCAACACACGAAATTCTATCTTTTCCACTGTTTTGAATATATCAAAAGTAGCGTCGCTAAAACCACTTCTATACCAATCATCGAAATGTCCTGAAATTTTGACACGTATCGTTTGAAGGTTGGTACTTCCTAAAAATCATGGATTTTTTGAAAAGAGCGACATTTATGTGTCAGTCCAAAAACGTTTCTTTACGCAAAATTCTGTAGCTACTTTCTTAACGATTCTTATATTTATTAAAGTAAATTGCAAAAAGTTAAAGTCTGCTCAACAATAAGAAGTTTATCAATTTAATATTTAATTTGAAAAATAAATATTTTTTTATTGATCATATTGGAAAAGAAAATTTGTCGACAGTGTAATAATCAATCATTTCCAGTTTTTATTTTTGCTGCAATATACGTTAAGCAAAAGAGGAGTTTTTGTAATGCTGAATTTAATAAGATACTTTTATGATCACCGTCTTATGTAGTACATTAATCTCTTAGCAAAGTAAGAACAAGAAACATAAGAAAAAATCATATTTGGTTATCTATATTTGATTTAAGAGACAAAAACTATATTAGCATTTTGTATCTTCTTCTTAATTTGCCGTCTTCTGACGAAGGTTGGCGATCCAAATGGCTAAGATACTCCTGGAAATTTCAGCCCTAAAAATATTTATTGATGAGCAATTAATCTTTGAATGTCCTAGAACCAGTAATTTTGACATCTTCCAACCGATCTTTTTCCTTGTATTTTGCCTTGTTGAACAGTCTCAGCAAGTTATACTAGTTTTTCTTTCCCATATAGTCAGCAGCAGTTCTCTGAACTTGTTCAGTCGCCTAAGTACTTCAGCATTTATTACTTTATCCACCCATGATATCCGCAGAACCTTTCTATAAACATACATTTGAAAAGCTTCGAGTCGTTTCTCTGTACTTGGATCACATCTATATAGGAGTACCGAAAAAACATAGTATCTAATCATACGCACTCGAAGTTCTAGACTAAGGTCGGATTTAGTGAAAATATTTTTCTCGTTCATGAAGGTCCCACTGGCCTTCTCGGTTCTCGAATCTCTATTTTTGTATTACACTGGTTAGTAATTAGTGTCCCCAGGTATTTAAAAGACAAAACTTGTTGAATTCTCGGTCCATTAACAATAAGATTCGCATTAACTTGTAACTTTGAAAACACAACCAGCTTGGTCTTTGTTATATTTATATGTAGTCCAAATTGCTTACTCCGACGCACTATGAGATTCATCATGCTCTGCAGAGCGGGTAAATTATTAGCCACAATAACGGTGTCGTCTGCATATCTTAGGTTGTTAATCATGATCCATTTACTTTAATTCTCGTTGTAATCTTGGCTAGAGCTTCTTCGAATAGAGTTTGAAAAAAAGCGGAGACAAAATACATCCCTGTCGCACTCCTTTCTTGATAGAAGCATTCTCCGATAGGCTTAGTTCGATTTTTACTTTCGATGTCTGATTCCAATACAAACTGCATTTTCTATATGACATTATTTTCATGGCCAGGTATATATCTTAAAAATGAAACTTGCACCATCCTAGAGACAAAGACTAGAACAGAAAATAAACAAAAAACTTAAGATTGGAGATGACTCAATATACATGTGTACATATACTCTTAATATATGCAGATAAAACAAGCCGAAAATTGAATATCTAGATACAAGTAACCGGAAATAACAATCACTAGCTAATAGATCAAAAGGACACAATAAATGTAAGAAAAAAGGTATTCAGCAATAACAAGAAGAAATTTTATAAACCATTGAGAAAAGAGAAAAGCATAATCATACATAAACCAAATAATAACATATTTACAACATTCTGGGAAAGAATATGGTACGATTTATAGAACCAAAATACAGTATGCACCAAAATACAGTATGCACCAAAAAATATGAAGAAAGACGAACGAAAAATAAAAAATGTCCTAAATAAAAATAAGGGATGCAAGGAAAACAATTGTTTAACAAATTTATAGACGAATATACTCATACAAATTTCCACTCTGAATCCTAACGACAAAAAGATTGACATCATAACATGTCCATAATTTACAGACTTAACCGACATCGTACAAAAAATAAAATCCATATATCATAAAACAATAATTTGTAAGAAGCCGACTCTCGTAAGGACAATAAGGGTCAGATTATTATCGACAAAAAGGTCTTACATTATCCTAAAATAAAATAAAGAGCTAGACCTTACACCTCCATTGACTAGCAAAGAGCGTTTGATAGTATCCCTTATTCAGGGATTTATCAAGTACACCCGAAATTTATTACTTTTTTACAACATTTTATGAAAAGATGATGGACAAACAAGATTTAAATAAAATTGTGATTAAATAAATAAGTATTTATAGGATTTTGAATTTCTCATGACACTACTGAAAAAATAATATACAACGCGCCCAACTCTTTCACACTCTTTTGTTAAAATTGAAAATTTTGAAAAAATTACGATCCTTTGACTCTAGAAACTCTGAAAACAATCTTAAAGAGGACAAATATGAAACCACTCTTCCAACGCCTGTTCCTACTCCTTTACTACTTTATGTTATATTTATGTTTCTAATTAGACAATTATCCAACTAAAAACCTGGAAAAATTAAAATTCTGCAATATTTAACGACCCGTGCTTATTTCGATCCCTTTCTGGGCTGAAATTAAAAGTAACAAAAAATAACTTATTTCTCATAATTCACGACTCCAAAAACCCTGAAAAAGATATATCTTCTTTTTCTTAGTCCAACCTCGTGTCCGATGTGTAGGGCTTATGAGACTTTTTCGTTCATACTATGTATGTAACTCCGCCTGCAGTGTTGATGGATGGATTGAGTAGTTCATCAACACTGTTGCCGGTCCCAAGCCCGGATAAAGGAGGAGGGTTGTGGCGTTAGGAGTTAGCACCCTAACACACGTAAAACCTAAACTGTTTTTGAAAAGTAGGATGAAAAATCACAAGATAAGCAAAAATCCCCGGGTGGCAATCCACACCTTCGAAGAAGAAGGGAGCCCCATCGGATACGGGGAGGAGCAATTCTACTTCAAAGCGAATAGTTAACCCAAGCTTAAAACTCAGCCAAACGAAGAAATGCCGAAACAGAATAGCTGCTCTCGGCACCTGGAATATACAGGGATGGAGGATAAAGAACATCGAAGTCATACAAGTGTTTAAGAAGATGAACATCGACATTTTAGTAATAAGCGAGATGAAGAAGAAGGGAAGTGGAATAGAAGAAATAGATGAAGTGATGTATTGTTGGAGTGGAGTAAAGAAGTATATTAGCAAAAAAGAAGTGGAAAAAGAAAATAACATCTTGGGAACCCATCAATGAAAGATTCATAAAACTAAATATAACAATGCTAGGAAAAAACATGGTAATATTAGGAGTATACGGCCCAACAGACGACAGCACTATAAGAGAAAAAGATAATTTCATGGAAACACTAGAAATAGAAACACAAAAAGTAAAGAAAAACCAAGAATTAATAATAATGGGAGATCTGAATGGGAGAACAGGAAGGAAAACAAAGGACAATACAGTAGGACCATTCGGAGAAAATATTACTAACGACAACGGAGAGAGACTAATAGAGCTGTGTGAACTAAACGGCCTCAAAATAACAAACGGATTCTACAAACATAATGACATCCACAAATATACTTAGATGCAAGAAACACGAAACTTAAAATCAATAATAGACTACATTATAATTAAAAACGATACCACTATCAAAATAAAAGACGTAAGAGTAAAGAGAGGGGCAGAATGTGGAACAGACCATAGACTATTAATAGCAAATATAAAAGTACCGTGGTACAAGACAATAAAGCAAAAAGAAACAATAGATAAAGAAAACAGAAATACTAATGAGATAACACAAAAAGCAGACAAAGAAATAAAATACAAAATACACTTACCGCAAGACGAAGCGATAAGAGACCTATATAGACGACGATTAGATCAAAAATTAAATGAATTTAACTACGACAACCTCCAACAGATATATGACCACATAAAAGAATGCATCAAACAGGCGTCCCTAGAAGCATTAGGTAAATAAGACAACGAGAATGAGAAACATAAAATTAGAATCTGTGAAAAAACCAAAGAATCTATAAAGGAGAAAAAAAGACTATATGAAAAATGGCTGAATACAAAATCAGAAGAAGATCTACAGAAATATAAAGAGAAAAATGATAAACAAAGAAAAGAACGAGAGATGGGAAAAATCGTGCGAACATGTAGAACAGTATATAGGAGGAACTAGAAGTACAGAGTCATGGAGAATAATTAAAGCATTAAGGGCTAACAATAGAAAGAAGACGTATATAGAGTACATCCCAGAAAGCGAGTGGGAAGAATATTATAAGAAGCTGCTAACAGAAGACAGACAAGAATTCCAAGAAGAGAACCCTGAAGAAGAACAGAATAAGGAAATAAAAGAGATAGAACTAAGCTATGAAGAAGTAAAAAAGACAATAAAAACACTCAAAAATAATAAATCTACAGGGCCTGGGGGTGTGGTAAATGAAATGATTAAGTACGGGTCTAATAAATTACATCGAATGCTGAGAAATATGTTCCACAGAACGATAAATGGAGAAAAAATACCAGAGGAATGGTCAAAAGCTTATATAGTATCTATATTTAAAAAGGGAGACCGCAGAAAATGCACAAACTATAGAGACCTAAGCATAATATCGAGTATGGGACGTTTGTATGGAAAAATTATTAAAAATATCATGGAGGAAAATATAAAAGGAAAAATTGGAGAAGACCAAGCAGGCTTTACGGCCGGAAAATCATGTATAGACCACATATACACTATAAAACAAACAATGGAAAAAAAAAAACTGGCAAAGAATAGAGAAGTTCATCTAGCCTTCATAGAAATTAGAAAGGCCTATAACTCAGTACCAAGACAAAGATTATGGAACGCAATGAAAGAAATAGGCATTGACAAAGAACTAATATACGCAGTAAAAGCTCTCTACGAAAACAACACAGTGAACATAAAAATAGGACATAAAGTAGGGAAGAGACTCCAAACATCAAAAGGCCTATTACAAGGATGCTTGACATCCCCAGCACTATTCAAAATATACCTCGAACAAACATTAAAAAAATGGAAGCAAAAATGTAGTGGAATGGGAGTCCCAGTACAAGAAGATTACTTATATACTCTAAGTTTCGCAGACGACCAAGTAATCATAGCGCAAGATGAGGAAGACCTTAGTTATATGGTAAGAAAACTAAAAGAAGAATACACTAAAGCAGGATTAGCAATAAACTTTGATAAAAGGGAATATCTAACAACAAAGGAGGGAAACGTGGAGAATCTAGAAGTAGATAACGAAACAATAATCAAAGGAACCGATAGATTTAAATATTTAGGAACCATCATTTCAAAAAACACAACGTCAGAAGAAGAGATTAAAGCTAGATTAGGACAAACGCGGACATGCATAAGACAATTAAATTCGATCCTGTGGGATAAGCACATTACAAAGAGAAACAAAACACACATATACAAATCAATAATACAAAGCATAATGACATACGGGTCAGAAACATGGATGATCAACAAAAGAAATAAATCTAAAATTAACGGGGTAGAGATGGAGTATTGGAGAAGATGTTGCAGAGTGACACGTATGGAGAGAATAACAAATGAAAAAATAAGAAGCAGAATGAACATCAAAGAGAACGCAATAAACACCATTGAAGAAAAACAATTAAAATGGTATGGACACAGCGAAGATAATAGGTGGATAAAAAAAATAACAGTGGAGCCCTATAGGGAGAAGAAAAAGGGAAAGACCCAGACGATCGTGGAGAGACGATGTGGACGAGGCTATGGAGGACAGGGGTCTAACAGATGGAGACTGGGAAGATAGACGGATGGAATCAAAGGCTGAGAGAAGGAAGACAGCGTCAGCTGTAGAAAATCCTTGATATATATATATATATATATATATATATATATATATATATATATATATATAGTATGACTTTGTGCACAATACGACGCCATCCTTGTCGATTCTTCGTTTTTTTCTGAAAAAGATATATAACACGTCCCTTTACCAACTTATATGACTTACCATAAATATATATATCTATATATATATATATATATATATATATATATATATATATATATATATATATATATATACGAGGCTGGTTTGAATAGTCCGTGCAAAGTCCAAGAGATGGCACCACCGGCGCCTATCGAGGTCATGTTTAGTTAGTAGCATCTCTTGAATCAACGCACACCAAGTTTCAGTCATATTGGTCTATTTCTTTGTGTTTGGCATTCGTGTGAATCAAGGAAGTCGAGTGATTTTCAAGAAATGGACGAAAAAGAATTTCGTGTGGTTATTAAACATTACTTTATGAAAGGCAAAACGCCTCAGGAGACTAAAGAGAAGCTTGATAAACATTATGGTGACTCTGCACCTTCGATTAGAACAGTTTATAAGTGGTTTCAAAATTTTCGGACTGGCCATATGGGCACAAGTGACGCTGAATGATCTGGACGGCCTGTGGAGGTTTCGACTCCAGAAATCATTGATCAAATCCATGATATGGTGATGGATGACAGAAGAGTTAAGGTGCGTGAGATTGCTAGTGCTGTGGGCATCTCGACTGAACGGGTACATAATATTTTGCATAAACATTTGGACATGAGAAAGCTATCCGCAAGATGGGTGCCGCGATTGCTCACGTTTGACCAAAAACGGAATCGTGTGAAGTGTTGCAAGGATGGTTTGCAGCTGTTCCAGAAGAATCCGGAGGACTTTAAGCGTCGTTTCGTCACTGTGGATGAAACATGGATACATTACTATACTCCTGAGACCAAACAACAATCTAAACAATGGGTTACCAAGGGGGAATCTGCACCAAAAAAGGCGAAGACCGTTCCTTCGGCCGGAAAGGTTATGGCGACTGTCTTTTGGGATTTGCAAGGGATAATCCTCATCGACTATCTGGAAAAGGGTAAAACTATTACAGGTGAATATTATTCATCGTTATTGGACCGTTTGAAAACCGAGCTGCAAGAAAAACGCCCGCGATTGGCCCACAAGAAAGTCCTTTTCCATCACGACAACGCACCAGCACACACCTCAGCAGTTGTGGTCGCAAAATTAATGGAAATAGGATTCCAACTCGTTTCACATCCCCAATTTGAAGAAATTGCTGGCGGGACAAAGATTTTATTCAAACGAGGAGGTGATTGCAGACACTAATGGATATTTTGCAGACTTGGACAAATCCTATTATTCGGAAGGGATCAACAAACTAGAACATCGTTGGACGAAGTGTATAAGCCTAAAAGGAGACTATGTCGACAAATAAAAAAGGTTTACCCCAAACACATAAGTAGTTTTTATTTTTGCACGGACTTTTCAAACCAGCCTCGTATATATATATATATATATATATATATATATATATATATATATATATATATATATATATATATATATATATATGTATCGCGGATTATTTTCAGCTACTGTGGCCGTTTACCACATCCTATTTTCCAAGCCTTCCTATCTCTAAAGTTTTCTTCCTCCAAATCTCGTTTTTGCATAGCTTTTGCCATCTCTGTGTAGTATCTTTTTCTTGGTCTTCCTCTTTTTTGTTGTTGCCGAGGTTTCCATTTCCATATTCTTTGTGGTAGTCTTTCTTCATTCATTCGCCTCATATGTCCATACCATAGGAGCTGTTTTCTTTCCACTCGATCTATTAGCGACTAGTGGACTTTCATCTTCTCCCTTATGGTTTCGTTTGGAATCCTGTCCATAATAGTTTTCTTGCAAGATCTTCTCCAAAACATCATTTCTGTGGAGTTCAACTTCCCCTTACAATAAATAATTATGCATAAAATTTGCTTATTATACCATCAAAAAATCAGTACTAATAAAACCATACAAATCTATTGGCATCTACCTCTGTCATCCTCTTCCATACCACTCAGAAATTATATGTTCCATCCCTACTTCAAGTGTTATATGTGTGTTAAATTGATATCATATTTCGTTCAAGAGCTATCGTTCCAACAGACCGACAAATAGACAGATCTACGGATTTGGAATACTGTATTTTTCGTGATTTAACACCATAAAGAAAAACAAAAATCATAAATGGTGATTTTTTCACTCGTTAGCAAGGGAAGTAAGAAGGGTACCCATTTCGTTTGTGTTCAACTATTTTTACAGTATCCTATATATTATGGATTTTTAACGAAATATATATTTGGGGGTCACCTTACACTGCAATAATTTCTTGCTTAAATCAAAACAAATTTGTATCCCGAAGCTGTTAAGAGAATTAACTATATAATTTCATTCAACAAGTTTGTAGGGACTTTTCTATAAGATTAATAAAGTATTAACTTCTTACTTCAGATTTATATTGTGTCATTTATTATGACAGATTTAGGTCAGATAAATTCAAATCAACATCAGGTGTTCTAAACCGGAACTTCTTTTTTCGCCCCACTTTTGGTTGTCGTTTTTATTATATGCCACCGTATCGTCTACAGATAACTGTTATTTTATAAAAAATTAACAGAACAATATGGATGAATAGTTTTAAGCTAACAAGCTGCATCTGCAATGTTTGTTTGTTTGTCTTTTTACTTGTAGTCACCTCGGTGCCATTCAGTTAATATATTCGATTCTAGAATTAGCTGTAATAAACATGTAGCTAATAGTAAAGAGTCTGTATTAATATTGCTTGGATATATAATTCCGTATTTTGTGCATGTTTATAGGAGAGCCTAGAAAAATATAAAAACTTCTTTTAGTTTCCAGAGGTGTTTTTTTCTTTTCGATAACACAGGAAATACATGGATCTAGTGTATTTTTCTACGCTGAATTTGAATCCATAGTTAAAAAAAGATTTGTCGTTTTTTTTTTTGGCCAAAAACATCCCCTGAAATGGGGTAAAAGTTAGTAATCATGTAGTGACTTGTAATGAAGTGTGAAAAAGGTAGATATTTTATAGTCTAGAGAAGAGAATATGCATTCAAACCACAGCAAGCTATTTCTATTAATTACACCAAAATCTACCCTTATAGGGGGTGAAAATTACCCCTAAAACCCAATTAACGTACGTGAGTTTAAATAACATGTACAAAGGACAAATTCTTATAGCTCCTAGGACAAAATATCTGAATCTGGTGTGACAACCAGAGATTATTCTTAAAGGGCTGAGACTCACCCCTATAGGGTATAAAAACCACCCCTACTCACGGAGGTATCTCATAAGTTTCAATAACGGCTAAAAAACTTCACGCTTTTGTAGTTTAGGCAGAGTGAACAAATACGAAGTAGATTCGCTTGAACCACCAATACTGTTATTTTATAAAAAATTAAGAGAACAATATTGATGAATGGTTTTAAACTAACAAGCTGCATCTGCATATTTCGAAATGTTTGTTTATTTGTCTTTATATTTATAGTCACATCGGTGCCATTCAGTTAATATATTCGATTCTAGAATTAGTTGTAATAAACATGTAGCTAATAGTAAAGAGTCTGTATTAATATTGCTTGGATATATAATTCCGTATTTTGTGCATGTTTATAGGAGAGCCTAGAAAAATATAAAAACTTCTTTTAGTTTCTAGAGGTGTTTTTTTTTTCGATAACACAGCCCCACAAAAAAAAGATCATTACCAGGAACCAAAATACATGAATCTAGTGTATTTTTCGACGCTGAATTCGAATCCATAGTTAAAAAAAGATTTGTCGTTTTTTTTTTGGCCAAAAACATCCCCTGAAATGGGGTAAAAGTGTAGTAATAATGTAGTGACTCCTAATGAAGTGTGAAAAAGGTAGATATTTTATAGTGTAGAGAAGAGAATAGGCATTCAAACCACAGTAAGCTATTTCTATTAATTACACCAAAATCTACCCTTATAGGGAGTGAAAATTACCCCTAAAACTCAATTAACGTACGTGAGTTTAAGTAACATGTACAAAGGACAAATTCTTATAGCTCCTAGGACAAAATATCTGAATCTGGTGTGACAACTAGACATTGCCCTCAAAGGGTTGAGACTCACCCCTATAGGGTGTAAAAACCACCTCCACCTACAGAGGTATCTCATAAGTTTCAATAACGACTAAAAAAGTTCAGGCTTTTATAGTTTTAGGCAGGGTGAACAAATTTGGAGTAGATTCAGTTGAACCACCGATAAACGACTATAAACTACCCTTAGAAGGTGGTAGAAACTATCTCTACACCCTAATGATGCTCATGGATGTTATTAAAATTCGGAAAGGATCTCATTGTGCCAAACTTTCAAGACAACTAGATCATCTTCCTAATAAGGTCGAAAATCATCCCTAGGAGAGGAGGAATTACCCCTTTGGATTGATAGGTCTAGCATTCTAGCATCTGAGAACAAAAATACAGGCTGTATTTGTCCATCCCTCCTGAGACTATAAAAACCTGTATTTTTTTTCATAGATGCTAGAACTTCTAAGATCCATTAATCCCAGGGAGTAGATTTAGTTGTCTCGAATGTTTGGCACAATGAGATAAAAGTATTTGATCCTTTCCGAATTTTAATAACATCCATGTGCATCATTAGAGCGAAGGGGTAGTTTATACCACCCTCTAAGGAAAGTTTATCGTCGTGTATCGGTGGTTCAAGCGAATCTACTCCATATTTGTTCACTCTGCCTAAACTACAAAAGCGTGAAGTTCTTTAGTCGTTATTGAAACTTATGAGATACCTCTGTGAGTGGGGGTGGTTTTTATACCCTAGAGGGGTGAGTCTCAATCCTTTAAGAATAATATCTGGTTGTCACACCAGATTCAGATAATTTTTCCTAAGAGCTACAAGAATTTGTCTCTTATAAATGTTATATAAACTCCTGTGCTTCATTGGACTTTTAGAGGTACTTTTCACCCCCCGTAAGGGTGGATTTTGGTTTAATTAATAGAAATAGCTTGCTGTGGCTTGAATACATATTATCTTCTCTAGATTATAAAATATCTACCATTTTTCACTCTTCATTAAGAGTCATTAGATTTTTATTATAGTTTTACCCCATTTCAAAGGATGTTTTAGGCCAGAAAAAATATGACACCATAAATCTTTTTTTTAACTACCCATTCGAATTCAGCGTCAAAAAAAAATATCAGATTTGATTAGTGGTTATCCACTTTTTTTATTTTTGTGTAGCTATATAATTATACTTACAAAATTTACATGTACCTCAAGCGTATACCAGAAATTTTACACATTTTATTTTATTATTGCTAGAGTACATATTTTGTTGAGCTTTATTAAACATGTTATGTGTAAAAATGTTAATACATTTAGCGAAGAGTGTAATGTTTCGTTTATCATTATCTTATGATAACATTTTTCTAAATTTGCTTTCCGTACATATTGGAAGTAACATTACTTATTTTATTTTTTAAATGTAATTTTTTTTAGTTATTTATTTAATCACTAATTTAGTCATTCATTTATTTATTTATAATAACATTATCTATAGTTTCTCTAAAAGATATTTTAAGTACAAAGACTACAATAGTATCTCACTAATTCTAACAGCTGACGAGAAACTCCCAATTTACGATAACCTATACATAAGTTTGGCATGATATAAAGAAAAATATGCTACTATGTCAAACGACACCGTCACAAATGTTTTGCTGAAAATTATTTTAAATAATGTAACAACAGAAACAGGAAAATTGAGATTTTACCTGTCAAGTTATAAATAAGATCCTCTGTGATTATCCACAACCTTTACCAATCATTGAAGTAAGCAAGAATCTAAACTTGGAAAAGAAATAAAAAGAACTGATGCGACAAGTGCCTCGCGAGCAAATGTTGAATGTTTATGGGTCTAGCACACGTGCTGCAGGGAAGTCCTTAAAGCGCTACAGGAGCGACGTGTGTGCGAAAAAAGCGATTTACGTTGTTCTCGAATTGCTGTAAATTGTACTTGGTGGGAAACAGAGTCCTAGGCAAATTATTTCGAAGGGATGATGTAGTCCATATAAAAGACTGTCTGAAAAGCGTTGTACGAGGAGTAACAAGCTGAACCTCATACGGATGTGAAGCATTAGCGCGACGTGAATTTCTAACAAGCACCGCTCTGGGAGGAATCAAGCGGACCATATCTTTCGAACACTTTCCACGAAAATACTTATAGAATAGACTCAAGTCGCCAACCCTTCTTCGATGTTCCGGGTCTCAAATCAGACGAACAGCTCTTCTCTGACTAGAATCCAACAAACGCAGTGTATGTTTGGAAGCGGAGCCCCAAACATGGGAGCAGTATTCCATAGTTGGCCGAATTTAAGAATTAACAGTTGTTGTGGAGTGTAAAGCTTTCTGGTTCGAAATAATATTCCCAACTGTTGAGAAGCTCTCCTTGCTATGCCTGCAACATGTTCATGTAAGGACATATTTGCTCCCAAGTTAACGCCCAACAAATTGAGTAAAGATGCTAGAGGAATGGAGTGTCCCGACAAACCATAACTACGTCGGATTCAGCAACGTTAACTTTTTTAAAGAAAACTACCGCCTGGGTTTTTGTAACGTTAAATTCCATTTGGTTACTGTCACTCCAAGATAGAATTTCTTCCAGGTCTTTGTTCCTGCTGTCTGCGAATATTCGTCTGAGTAGCCGATGTCCGAGCGTGTGTGAATGAAGAGATAAGTGTTCTGTCATCTGCAGATTGGATTCCCGGTCTTTTCCAGCAGATCATTAATGTAAATGAGAAAGATAGTAGGAGACAGTATAGAGCCTTGGGGCACACCGGCGTTGATAGTGAAGGTGTTAGAAAGAAATCCGTCGACCGCCACTTATAAAGACCGCTCTCTGAGGAAACATGAGAGCCATAAAAAAATGCTGATTGATAGTCTTTTCCATGACTTTCGATATTATTGAAAGCAGTGCGACTGGTAACGATTAAGGTTTTTATGTAGTATCATTGTCATTTAAGAAACCCAAATTAAATAAATAAAAAAAATTAAATTAATTTTATATATATATATATATATATATATATATATATATATATATATATATATATACATATATATATATATATATATATATATATATATATATATATATATATATATATATGTATATATATATATATATATATATATATATATATATATATATATAGAGGAATGGAGTGCCCCGACATGGCCATGTCGGGTTCAGCAACGTTAACATTTTTCGAAAAAACTGCTGCCTGGATTTTTGTAGCTTTAAATTCCACTTGGTTACTATCACCCCAAGATAGAATTTCTTCCAGATCTTTGTTAAGTTGAGTGACAACCTGCTGTCTGCGGATATTTGCATGAGTAGCCGATGTTCGAGCGTTCAAAGTGAATGAAGAAATAAGCGTACTGTCATTTGCAAAGCTGTAGATTAGATTACCGGTCGTTTCCAGCAGATCGTTAATGTATATGAGAAAGAGAGTAGGAGACAGTATGGAGCCTTGGGGCATACCGGCGTTGATAGTGAAGGTGTTAGAAAGAAATCCGTTTACTGCCACTGGTAAAGAACGCTCTTTAAGGAAACATGAGAGCCACAAACAGAACCTTTCAGACATACCAAAGAAGCGCAGCTTAGCCAATAATCCATCGTCCCAAACGCGGTAGAATACCTTCGATATATCAAGAGCAACCGCTCGAGTTTCTTCAAAGTGTTCAATTGTGTCGTTCCAAACATGAGTTACATATGTTAGAAGATCTCCTATTGATCTATGTTTACGAAAGCCATATTGATGGTCGCTAATAATGTTCAATTCTTCTAGACATTTTAGAAGATGCTGATTGATAGCTTTTTCCACGACTTTCAATATTATTGGAAGAAGTGCGACTGGTCGGTAGTTGTTTGCCAAGGTCTTTTTCCTTTTTTTTAGGTATTGGCTGAACTGTGTTTCCAGCAGGAAGGAAATATTCCCTTTCTGTGGGATAGGTTGAAAAGTCTCCAGAAAACTGGTGTTAGTTCCCTCGCACAGTTTTTGAAAACTATGGCAGGTATTCCGTCAGCGCCAGAAGCTTTTTTGGTGTCTAGTTTCATTAAAATACGTTTTATGATACGCTGTCTGAAGACAATATCGGGCATCCTTGACTGTACTATGGGAATAGTAGGTGGTGTTTTTCCTTGGAAATCGACAGTAGAATGTGAAGCAAAGAGCTCAACCAACAAGTTCGCTTTCTCAACAGGTGTCATTGCAACAGAATTATCTGGCCGTGTGAGTGGTGATATGGTGGATTTGGTGAAATTTTGACTAACTGCCTTAGCGGCTGACCAAAAGGACCTGGAATTATTAGGACAAGCGAGAAGTTTGTTTCTAATTCGTTGATTATGTGCCTCCTTGGTTTCATCGATAATTTCTTTGCTTCTGTTCCGGGCATGAATAAAGGTGTTACGCTTTATGGTGTTAGGATTTTCACGCCATTGTCGGTAGGCAAGATGTTTAGAAGCAACAGCTTTTTTACATTTTCGGTCAAACCAAGGCCTGCCATTGAATGGGCATTTCATCGAAAAAGGGATGTAAGCTTCCATACTAACCAAAATAATATCGGAAACCTCCCTGGCGCAGTCAGATGGGTGTCTGCAAGAGAAGCGAAAATTGTCCTAAAGTTAGTATGACTTAGTGGTCGATAGAGGATACAGATGAACCTTGTGGTTTGTTGAGTCGTTATTTTTTAACCACATAATATCAAAGTTAGGATGCTCCAGAGCTTCTTCTCGTTGACAAGAGGAGTCGCTTCTGAAAAAAGACAGATTTCAAAGTTACGCCTAAATCGGGAATAGAAGTCATACCCAGGAGAAAGATAATTGACTGTGCTGGTCGATGAACTGACCTTGGTTTCACAGAGAGCTAATACATGAGGTTTATTTGATTGCAAGTGTTGGTGCACTGAATTTATGTTCGAGTTTAAACCTCGCATGTTGCAAAAATCCATTTTAAAATCATGATCTCTGCATGTCGACGCCCCTAAACCAACCCCCACCTGGAGATCTGAACGGGGGACTATTTTACCTCCGGAATTTTTTGTATCCAGGTGCCTCATCATGCTATTTGGTCCCACAATCCGGGACATCTGCACAGCCACGAAACGTTAAGCAACTTCACGCAGCCTAAGCCGATGCGATGGTATCACACCGGGCTATGCTGGTGGGATCTAGGCATCTACCATCTAGGTTGTTCTTTAAGTCGTCTGCCGACAGGCAGAACGTACCGGGGGAGATATTCTACCCCGCCCCCCCACGGAATAACGGGAATAACGAGACATACTCGTGTGTTCCCTATATGACACATGACACATCCGTTGATGATCAACGCCTGTACTTCCAAACCTACGAAGAAACCTGCTTCTCTATTCGTTCTAAGAAAGTAAAAGCTTGTTGTTCTTAAAACAGATGCTCTTTTTTATCTTTGTAATGAAGATGATAAAATTGGAAATAAGAGAAAAAAAATATCGATAAAAATAGGGCAAACCAGCACATTTACTGATGACGCCAATTTAGATACAGTTGCTAGTCTCCTTAGTACATGGAGGCTACAAAATGTTAATAGTTTATTCGTCCTCTTTAAAATTTTTTGGAGAGATAGCAAAAGAGACACTGCAACACCGCTTTCAACATACGAACACATTCCACTGTCCTAGATAATCTAGTTTGACGTTTGATAATCAATAGTAATTTTTACATACATAGTACCAATTAGAAAGTCTAACGTTAGTCTCAATATACTCTGTGATCAAAAAATAGTAAGACATTTGAAATAAAACGCAAACGGGTTATTTATTTTTCCAAATTTAATTCGTCCCCTTCAAAGTAATCCCCCTTGGATACAATGCATTTATGCCAACGTTTTTTCCAGTCTTCGAAACAGTTGTTGAATTCGATTTCTGGAATGGCCTTTAAAGCCTTCTACGAGTCCGTTTTGAATCTCCTCAATCGACTCAAAACGATGCCCTCGAAGCAGTTTTTTGAGTTTAGGGAATAGCCAGAATTTCGACGGAGCTAAATCAGGCGAATAGGGCGATTGCGGAATGATATGAGTTGAATTTTTGATGAAAAAGTCGCGAAGAACTAATGCTGTATGAGAAGGTGCATTATCGTGATGAAAAAATCAAGAGTTGTTGGCCCATAATTCCGTCCTCTTGAGACGAATAGCTTCATGCAAACGACGCATAACACTCAAATAATATTCCTCTCATCAGTAGATGTTGAAGAACGACTAGGACGTTCATCATCCTCCACACGTTCTCTGCCTTCTTTAAACAATTTATACCAATCAAAAACACTTGCTCTGAATAGAGCATCATCATCAAATGACTTTTTCATCATTTCGCACGTTTGGAAAGCCGAAAAAAAACCTTTTTTAAAACAAAATTTAATGCAACTTCTTTGCTGAATTTTTTCACTCATGTTAAAAATCAAAAAACGGACTTTTGTTGTTGAACGAATGCAAGCGAATCGTATTAACTACTGACGCTATGGTCTTAAAATTTGACACGGATGGCAGTTAAGGTCCTACTAACTTAACGAAAAAAAATTAATCCGATTTGGAAATGCCCGAGCGATTTAAATTTAAAAGTCTTACTATTTTTTAATCACAGTAGTTACGTCTTGTCTAAAAACTGGCATTTTACTTTATTTTATTGAAATTCCCAAGATTTTGAGAATATTTTATGTATTTTACTAGATTTCATTTGTCTTCAATGAACCATTCAAAATTGGAAGTTTCCAGGCAGGTGATTTTAATTTTCGTCTGGAGCAGGAAAAATTTATAAAAAGTACTACACTGTCCTCAATTCCAGCAAAAGTTAAATTTGATAAGAATTCTATTTCGGAAGCGACTGGAAAACTATAAAAGTAATCAGGTTATTTCTCCCATTTTCTTAGACACATTTATTTAGAGCAGCTTAGAGCCACCATGAGCATCAAGAGACAAAATAAAAGAAAAGTAACTTATAATCAATAAGCAGAACGGTTTGTTGCAATTGATGTTTTATTTTATCGGTAAGGAATACAGTGGTATGAAGTAATCTGTAGTAGGTTAACATTTTACACTACCGTTTAGGGACATACAGTAATGGTTATACCTTAGTATCAAAGCTTTATATATAAAGAATATCTATATTTACATGAAAACGCGATCATGTATCGAACTTGGCCTGATGAATAAAATGCTAACGAATTGGTCAAATATCCAGGCATAGGCAGTACCATGTGCATTACGATCTATTAAAACTTTCCGCACACTTTCCCTCTCAATATTTACTTATTGTGCTTCCATAGCACAATAAGTGAATATTGAGAGGGGAAGTGTGCTGAAAGTTTACGGTCAGTTGCCAATTTTCACACACAATTTGACGAGTTTTGGCAATGTTTTCCTCCGTTTTACTCTGTACTGGCAGCCGTACCCTTTCTTCATCAGTCAATTAATCTCTCCCCTTAGCAAGTCATTTAATCCATTTGTACACCACCATTTTCTTAATAGCATCCTCCCTCTACACCTGCACTAGCGTTTCCTACATTTCGCTTTCACTCTTGCCCTGTTTCACAAGAAACTGAATGTTCGTCGTTTTAATTCTAGCGCAGACATTTTCACGACAGCACACGCACAAGCACAAACAAGAATGTACGCCACTCGACAACAATCTGCCGCGCGTCAACGCGATCACTGCGGTGAGTCTCTGAATTACCAATGTTATGAGATCTGATACCACTGCTTGCATAGTTGTAATAGTGTTGTCATACTTCTAAAATTTACAAAAGTTTTTAGTTCACTGACTTCAGTGTCATTAAAAGAAGAAAATAAATAACGTTACATTCCTCAGAAACAGCTGTATATTTTCTAAATTTGTACTTTAAGGTATAGATAATTACACATTAAAAATTACCGAATATAAGTGACAACACCGGTACGTATGTAAACAGGTTTTACTACCAAACCGCGTGCGATTAAATCGTTTTTTAGCGGTATTGCACAGCAGCGTAATAAGCTTTCTGCTGCAGACTGGGCTGCAGTTTCGTCCAGTATCTTATCTTGCCGCACTCATTAAATTTTGATTTGGAGGGAAACGATTTTGTCAATGACATACTTGGGCTACTGGTAACATGTTTTTGTTTACTAACTACCATTTTATCATAGAGTGTTGTAGCTAACATAAGTAAAAAATCGCTCTGCACGTCACATATTAAGCTCTATTTATGTGGGGAGATGAATGAAAAAAAAACAAATACTACAAAACCAATTCGTTACTAGATACGATTAAAAGCTCGCTACTTATCGCATGAAAAAGTTTCGTTAATGTCCGAAACCTTTTTAAAGATTTATCGATGTCGATCAGCTATGACTCCATTTTAGATTAAAAGACTAAATTTACGATGACTGTACCAACGACGGTACTGACTAAAAAAATTATCTCAATAAGAAAACAATGATCTCGCCTTTCCTATACGCTTTTGACAAAGATTCACGATTTCAAATTGGCTTATACCAGAAGATTATAGAACTTTATAAATTCAACAATCAAATCATTTAACTACACAGTAGATTAACGTATTATAACTTGATAGGTGATCATCAAATTGTTTACCATTTTATCGGTTTTAAAATAGTCTAATATGAAATAATACAATTCTTTGTCAAATAGGAATATCATTATTTAATTAATAATTGTTTCTCAAAATTTTTTTTAGCCCACTCGCAAATATGGTTCCATTGGCAGCTTTGTCACTTGTCTTGCTATAAGAAAGCATTGTGAAAAACTCACCTTCGAAGTACTGTATATTACTGTCCGAGATTCCAGGTGTCTTATACTTCGATTTTAACGCCTGAATTATATACCAACTTATGCCAAATTAATGTTGAACCAGTAATATTCTCCTTGGAAGATAGTCCTCTTTTTTCTTGCAACTAAAAGGTAAATATTTACTATTCTTATCCTGGCCACAGATAATATTTATGAAATATTGATTTCTGACATTTTTTACGTAACTAAGAGTTTATTAGACAATTTTAAGTCTTAGTGAACTATAGGAAATTCAAACCCCTTTTGTTAACCATGAAATTTTCTCTAAATAAATTGTAAGATCTCTTGTTCTAAATATTGCTCTTTTTCTAGTTGACGCTTTCTGCACGTTTTACAGATTTTTTAGTATTCTCCTTGTAGATAAAGGGGACACTATTTTACCTTAACAATAATTTATTGGGATTAACATTACAGAAAACTAATCGCGTCATATTATTGTTCCTATAAATGCCTTTTAGGAGCTGTTTTGTTAAAAGTGTAAATCCCACTTGATTACAAGCGGGAATACCTTTTTTTTTAAATCGTCATTTTGGATAGTGCATTTGAAAGAAGACACATTAGTTTATTATTTAAAAATTTACGTGTTTGAAATTAAAGTTGGACTTGATTTGACAAGATAACTAGGCGATAAATTTATTTTTTTACTATTTTTGTGTAATATTATTTACATATATATATATAGATATATATATATATATATATATATATATATATATATATATATATATATATATATTAGTATATCAACTCGGATCTTTCTACTTTCTTGAATGTGAAAATTAAAAAATTCGAGTTTTTTGTACTCTTCATGGAATGTGTGCAGCATTTTAAAGAATTTAGTAAGGTTTGCTAGTCTAAACCAAGTCTGTTGTAAATACACTATACTATATATATATATATATATATATATATATATATATATATATATATATATATATATATATATATATATATATATATATATATATATATATATATATATATATATATATATATATATACAGCAGCAGCAGCAGCAGCAGCAAGAGCACTTAAAAATGCCAAATGAGATTTTGGCGAAACGTCGTGCAAATTCATTGTTGGACGAATATATATATATATATATATATATATATATATATATATATAAATATATATATATATATATATATATATATATATATATATATATATATATATATATATATATATATATATATATATATATATATATATATATATATATATATATATATATATATATATATATATATATATATATATAAGACATTATAAGTCTAATAATCTGTAAAAATTATTATTAAAAATTGTAAAAAAGAACTAACAGGTAATAGTGCAATTATATATGCTTCACAAATATTTTCATATAATGTTATAATAATTTGTTTGGCTTAAGTAGTAGAGGTTTGTATTTCATATTATTTATTTATGGTTAATATAATTAAGTATTGGGGTAGGTTGTAATAAGCCTAATCATAATTTTTTAGGTAAATCGAAGCATTGAATCGTAATTTTCTGCCAATCATTCTATTGTTTTCCTTTTGGCATTCGCTATGAAGTTCTTAATATTTACCCAGAAATGACTGCATGTTATATGATCTCAGATATTTTTTGTTTTTATTTTTAAATTATGCTCTGCGAAAATCCTAATAATTTTTTTTTTAATATTATTTTTTTAAATTTCCCTGAGCTATAATTTTTAAATTTCTTACTTCTTTTATAGTCATTTTTATATAACAATCTTTTTACGGCTATATCTTCAAGTATATGTCATCCTTTTACGATTTTCAACCACTATGGAGTTACACAGAAAGACTCAAGATGTAAGCGCAGAATGTCACCAGTAAAGGGAGTCATTTGGCCGAATGCTTAAAACAAGAGAAGTTTCGTTAAAGGCAATTCCGTTTTATTTAGCTTTCTTGTTGCTTTGATGGGTGTCTTCTGCAGGAAAGCGCTATTCTCTCAAAGAGCATAGCTGTTTACAAGTTAATATTTGTATTGTTCATATTACAATGATACAAACACTTTCTTTATAGAGGTAACTTGCTGAGCTAATTATTTTATTTAAACTTAATATAAAATACACGTAATAATATATTAAGGAAGCATTATGAAGCAAGTGATACATACGTTAGATTATATATATATATATATATATATATATATATATATATATATATATATATATATATATATATATATATATATATAAATATATATATGTATATATATATATATATATATATATATATATATATATATATATATATATATATATATATATATATATATATATATATATATATATATATATATATATATATATATATATATATATATATATATATATATGTACACTCACTCATTGTGTGCCTGCTGTTTGTTTATATATTCCTCCATTATAGAGAAAATACGTCCCCGAAAGGCATTTATCTATTGAAGTTAGGAAATATGCTGCCAAATTTTGGGCATGGACGATGTCTCTGATAATAATTACAGTATCGAGAATGGGAACTTTGGTGAGTTAGATTTCCTTGAGTTATTGTACGAGATTAGAAGGGTTTAAGATTTTGATATTTTGTACGACTCAAGGAAATTAAACTCTACTTCAAAGATATTTTAGCCAAATAAAGAAAAAATATTATATATGATTTATGTTAATGCCTTCCACAATTTAAATAAAACATCACATTAGTTTCTATTATTAAAAAAATATTTTTCACGAATTTTTTGAACACGTTTTAATTAGACTTTTTTAGTTAGTTTTCGTAAAAATGCTTTAAATTATTTTGTTATTCCCAAACAAACAGGTACTAATGTAGACGTAGCTGAGAATTATGATAAGTTCGTTAAATTATTTAATGGTTTAGGTTTGATGTATTATAGGACCAGTCTGGTATAATAGTTATATTATTAACTGAAGTTTGTAAGAAACTTTCCATTCCTACTATGAGTATTATATGGATGCCAAATTTCGTTCTAGATTTATTATGCTAAGAGACAGATCGACGGTAATGTGGGACCATATTTTTCGTAATCTAGGGATCATAAAATATGAAGAAATGCAAGAATCACAATACAATACTTCCCTTCCCTTTAGTTAGATGGTAAAAAAAAGTAAAACTGGTAATCGATATTTTCTTTACGGGATACTTTTTAGTGTTTCGTACGGAACACTTATAAGATCACTTCGGTGTCTGTCTGTCTGTCTGTCTGTCTGTCACACCTGATTTTCTCCGAAACTATTTGTCATAGAAAGTTGAAATTTGGTGATAATATTGATGGCCTCATCAGACCCAAGTTGTTTTGAAAGTTAAATTTTGTCTTACGGTGTGAAATTTGAAGTGAAAAAAAAATTTTTTTACAAGGTCATCGAGTGTGGTGCCAAATGAAAGGTTGTGAAAACACGAGCAAAAAATATATATAATGTAATAGTTGCGCGTACTTTTCTTTGTATTATTTTTAAAAAATCGCAGAAAATCGCTGTCCACCCGCCTTATCTCGAAAAGTACTTATCAAAAAATTTTGAAAAAATTCTGGAATATTCTCCACGTAGTGTAGATTGAACGAAAATTATCACTAGTGCATTATCATTAATAATTTATCTGGTATATAAAAAAAAAACAAAAATTTCAGTGAAGATTGGCAACAAACTTTGTTGATAACTCATTTAGGGTGTGTTTTGTGAAGTCACTGATCATTTTATACCTGCATAACAAAATTTTTTTTTTAAAAGCAATCAACGTACGAAACACTAATTGCGGAAGTGCCAGTCACTCACGTGATTGATATCTCAGTAATTACAATGATAAAATAATAACATTTTATATTAATTTTTTACAGCTTAGGCCGCTCCCTGATTTGTCGGTGCGGTTCGTTTTTCTCGGTGTTCCTGACTTGCTCGGGATGCGCGGGCGCGGAGCAAGTCAGGTGGGTTTCATTGAAATATAGGCCTTCAGCATGTTTTCGTTACCGAATCGGTACCGAGCACACCGAGAAAAACGATACCGCACTGACAAATCAGGTAACGGCCTTACTTTAAAATATATGCTTGAGACATAGGAATCTCTGGCGATCCAGTGCTATTAAAAAAAGTTTTATTATTCACACTAATATTACACTTAAATGTAACTAATTAAAGGGCACTTAGATTAATATTATTTACTATAACTTTTTCGTTACGCCGTCCCTGAACAAGCTTCTACTAAAAGACAAGACTTTCTGTAAAAAGAGACAGAAAATACGTAATCGATTTTAAACACCAAAATTATTCGAAAACATGGTCATCTCCTAAAGTAAATCCTGCTCGCAATTAAATTAAATGATGTTTTTAATTTAGATTCTATATGTATGTGAGAGGTATTTTTAATGGAAAAAAGGGATAACGAATATTTTTAATGAATGATCAAGCTTTGCGCTTGGGTATGGAAATTTGGCGGTTTATATTTTCTTAACGAGATATTTTTTTTTTCAATAAACATATCATTCACACACTCTCGTGGTTGTCAACTTTTAAACTACCTTCAAAAAATTTACTATTTTGCTCAATTTTTGATCAATTCACTTGATAAAACCCCCTAATAACGGATTTTCTGTTCGGCGACCGCACTAAATGATTGGCGATACTACTACCATAAATAACAAATTAAATTCTGCTTAATATTCAAATTTTTCAATGTTCTCCTATAAGCGAAAATAATATTTTGAATACCAAAATCTTTCTCCACTCCTTTTTAGTGTTCCGTACGGAACGCTTATAAGATAACTTCGGTGTCTGTCTGTCTGTCTGTCACACCCGATTTTCTCCGAAACTATTTGTCATAGAAAGTTTAAATTTGGTAATAATATAGGAATTGATCGCCTCATCAAAGCAGTGGAGTTTTGAAAGTCAAATTTTGACTTAGGGGGTTCGTTTTGGGGGGTGAAATCGGAAGTGAAGAAAAAAATTTTTTTAGTAGGTCATCGAGTGTGGTGTCAAATGGAAGCTTGTGAAAACACAAGTAAAAAATATGTATATAATGTAATACTTTCGCACACTTTTCTTTGTATTATTCTTAAAAAAAATCGCGAAAAATCGCTCTCCCCACCTTATCTCGAAAAGTAATGATCAAAAAATTTTGAAAAAATTCTGGAATATTCTCCAGGGGGTGTAGATTGAACGAAAATTATCACGGGTGCATTACCTTTAATAATTTATCTGGTATATAGAAAAACAAAAATTTCAAGGTCTTCAATGTCCTTTGTCATGGTGTGGACACTTCGACGCTTTCTGAAGCCACTTCTAAGAAACTTAAGGCATTTGAATTAAGGCCAATCGCCAAATTTTGAAAATTTCTTATACTGACCATATTACCAAAGAGGATGTCTTACGTCGCACGAACAAGAAACTGGAAATTGTGGAAACTGTTAAAATAGGAAAATTGGAGTATTCAGGACACATAATAAGAAATCCCCCAGATAGGGATTACTACAGCAAATACTCCAAGGAAAGGTAAGGTTGTTAATAAGTTGTGAGTTTCATATCAGGCGAACAGCTTTCTTCTGAATAGAATCCAAGAAATGCAGTGTATGTTTGGCAGCAGAGCCCCAAATATGGGAGCAGTATTCCACCGTTGGTCAAATTTACAGCTTTTAAGCAGCTCTAATTGCGAAGCAACATCTACATGCTAAAACATATTTACTCCCAAGTTAATGCTTAAGAACTGGAGCGATGATGCTAAAGAAATGCAATGTCCCGACACAACTCCAACGTTAAATTTTTAGAAAAAAATGCCGCCTGGGTTTCTGTATGGCTACATACTACTTGGTTACTATCATTCCAAGATAGAATTTGTTCCAAGTTTTTGTTAAGTTGAATGACTTCTTGCTCTCTGCGGATGTTTGAATGAGTAGCCGATGTTTGAATATTCAAAGTGAAGGAAGAAATAAGCGTACTGTTTTCTGCATAACTGTAGATTGGATTCTTGGTGATTTCCGATAGATCCTAATGTAAATGAAAAAGAGAGTAGGAGACACTATGGAGCCTTGGGGCATACCGGTGTTGATAATAAAGGTATTAGACAGAAATCCGTCGGCTGCCATCGTAAACGTTCTGTGAAGAAATACGAGAGCCATAAACAAAACCTTTCAGACATATCATAGGAGCGAAGCTGACCCAACAATCCGTCTTGCCAAACGCGGTTGAATCCCTTGGATATATCAAGTGCAATCAGTTGAGATTCTTTAAAATTCAATTGCGTTTTTCTAAATTTGTGTGACATAAGTAAGAGTGTCTCCTGTTGATCTTTATTTACGAAAGCCACATTAATGATCGCTAATATTATTGAATCGTTCTAATATTTTAGAAGATGCTGATTGATAACTTTTTCCATAACATATGACTGGCTGGTAGTTGTTTAGCTAGGTCTTTTAGACTTTTTTAATAACGGCTGAATTGTAGCGCATTTTCCGCACGAAGGAGATATTTCCTTTTTTCAGTACTATCATATAAACATATATATCTATACCTCAACGCCATAAGCTTTTTTGGTGTCATAGCTTCACTAAAATACGTTTTATGCTCAACCTGAAGACAATACCTGGCACCCTTGACTACCCATAGGGAACAGTGAGTGACGTTTTTCCTTGGATATCGACAGTAGAATGTGAAGAAAAGAGTTTAGAGGATCTAGAATTGTTGGGACATGCAAGAAGAAAGGGATGTAAACTTCCGTGCTAGTCAAAATGACATCGAAAACCCTCCTAGCCCAGTCACATAAGTGGTCGGATCTAAATGAAAGGTCTAACCAAGGAGAAATTCGAAAATATTCCCTGAGTTCTTCTCATTTAACAGATTTTTAGTGCCATATATTGCGCGGTTCGGATGCCTCATTATTACAGATCGATAGGATATCCGATGTCAAAAGCAGTTTATGGTCTCAAGGACCTAACGGTGGATTTGTGGTGACTGTATAAATATCTGGATTAGTGATTAAAAGCTAGTCAAGAAAACTGGAGGACTCTCCGTCTCGATCTGAAATCCATGTTAGATCGTCAATAAGCTGAGGAAAGCCACAACTAACTGAGAATAATTCAGCTTCACATCTACAAGAAAAGTATTTTAAAGTTTATATTACTTGGGGGTCGATGTTGAATCGTTATCTTTAACCACATTACTTCAAAGTAGGAAAAGGTAGGGAACTCTTTTCCCAATTCCTTGTGTACTTTTTGGAACTTCCGTTATATTATACTCTATGCTTATTCATCGTATCACATCTGAAAACCAAGAATATATTATTTACGCATGTTACGCTAGTTTCCATTTATGCTGTAACGACTATTCATGTTACACCTGTCCTTCGTAATGTTCGCGTTTTATTACACTGATGATAACTTACTGGTTAATTAAGCACACCTCCCCCAATAATCCGCTTATTTATCTAATATTGAAAATATCAACGTAAACTTAGATGACGATGGCGTCGACAAACTATTTTATTTATTACATAATAAAACTGGAAACCTAATGCTAGACCTAATTATATCACGTTGTACAGACACACACATTTTGGTGTAGCCACTTTTAAATACATGTTTTTAAAACATCAATAACAAACCACTTAATATAATAACTGGTGAAATTAAGTTTTAATTTTGAATTAGGCTTATACGTTCTCGTCCAATTATTCGTATATCTGGTCACTCATGCATGGCATAAATTTGAATAAACAACTTATGAACTTTTTTAATTTAGTGTTCCGTATGGAACACTTATGCAATCTCTCTCTCGTGTGTCCGTCGGTCACACCCGATTTTCTCCGAAAGTATTTAACAGAGAAAGTTGAAATCTGACACACATATTTATTTATTTATTTATTTATTTATCTACGGGCAGACCCATTTTATACATAGTATTTACAGAAAAATTTCAATAATATAGTAAACTTATAACAATACAATACAATAACAACACCAGTAATTATCATTTCAAAAACTCAGTGGACTGTCAACAGTTTTTCTTTTAAACGTTTTAAAGAGAGATTAAAAAAAATCAAGATCCGCTTCACTGGCACCATTAGTGATTCTAGTGATCGGCGAGAATAGGCCATAGTTACATCTGTGGTACCTCGGGGCAAAGAGTACGTGGTCCCTTGTTGATCTTGGTGGAACATGAAAATTTATCAGACTCAAGAGATCAGAGCAGTCTATATGACCATTTACAAGTCGAAATAAGAAACATATATCAGCAACTTTCCTTCGTCTTGAAAGTGATTGCAGCTGAAGTCTTCGTAGCTGGTCCCCATAGGCAGTGATGTTCAACTTAAATTTGCAAGAGACATATCTAGCATACTTCCTCTGTACCCTTTCGACACCCTCAATATGCACAGCATACGATGGCGACCACACGCATGACAGATACTCCAAAGAAGATCTCACCAAGGCCTTGTACAAAATATTCACGCTATCTACGGTCCGGAAATCCCTAGTATTCCTACAGACGAAGCCAAGGAGTTTAATACATTTGTTAGTAATAAAGTCATAATGAATATGAAAATCAAGCTTAGTGTCCAAATAAATACCCAAGTCACACAATGAGGAGACTCTTTCGAGAAGACAATTATTAATACTGTAGTCATACAAAAGCGGAACTTTCACTCGAAAGAACGACATAATCTTACATTTTTAAATATTTAGTTTCATTTTGTTTCTGTTTTTGTTCATATAGGAACTGATAACCCGATCAGAGCCGTGTAGTTTTGAAACTTAAATTTCGACTTAAGGGGTTAGTTTTGGGGGGGTAAAATCGGAAGTGGAAAAAAAATTAGTAGGTCATCGAGTGGGGTATTAAATGAAAGGTGATGAGGTAATTCTTGCGTACCCTTTTCGTTGTATTATTTTAAAGAAATTGCTAAGAATGGCTGCTCCACCCTTACCTGAAAAAGTACCGATCAAAAAAGTTTCTAAAAGGTCTGGAGTATTCACCATAAAGTGTAAATTGAACGAAAATTATTAGGAGTAAGGCAACATTTGATAATTTAGCTGATATAAAAAAAATTATGAAAACTATGTTTCTTGACATCTGGTGAAGGTTTTTGTAATAAACTTTTAAGTGCAATACTGTTATCGAGTAGATAGTCGTTCTTGTACCGATATATAATTTTATTTTTATTTTAAAAGTACTCACCGTACGGAACACTACTTACGCAAATCCAATTTGCACTTGACCGGTTTTTTTCTATTTGATTTGATTTTTTTGTCTAAAAATATATTTTAAATTATACTTGCAGAATTTTAAACACCTCTCTCGATTGAGTTCTTATTAACGATATTTTTGTTCTCAAGTCATCATTTTTTTTTGAAAAATTTGTTTTAATTAGTTTGTTGTGATTACTACGTGTGGTTAAGTCGTTAATTAGTCCCAAATCTCAACATTTTCTAACGTACTGAGTATTTGTTTAGAATATTTCAAATTCCCTCAATAGAAAATACTTAAGAGAAATGCATTCCTTTTTTTTATTGGCATAGCACACGTACTGCAGGGAAACCTGTAAAGCATTACAGGAGCTTCTGATGTGTAAAAAATCCATTCAGGTTGATCTTCCATCGCTGTCCATTATACTTGGTGGAAAACATAGTTCTTGGCAAACCATTCCAAAGAGATGAAGTTCTCCACATAAAGAACTACTTGAAAAGGGTGGTACGAGGAATTATAGGCTAAACCTCATACGGATGTTATGGATTAATGCAATGTGCTTCAAACACTTTTCATGAAAGTATTTGAAGAATAGACTCAAGTAGCCAACCATTCATTATGCTGATGATACGGCGGTTATAGCTGATAGCTGAAAGGATCTAACATCTTATGATAAAAATAAACGAAATCAGTAATCGTTACGGCCTCGAACTTAATATCAGCAAAACAAAGTACATGGTAATCAGCAAGTCCCAGGTTCCTGCTACCTTGTTGATGGTTAACAATCAACAAATACAAAGAACTGCACAATATTCATATCTAGTTACCATGATAAAAAGATATAGTGGGATCACTCGCAGAAAATTCGTTGTCGTATCAAAAAAGCTAGAGCAGTGTTCCTCAAAATGACATCACTTTTCAAAAGCTCAGCAACAAAATTGAGCAAAAAAATCAGACTCCTAAGATGTTATGTCTTCAGTGTCCTTTGTCATAATGTGGCATCTTCGACGCTGACTGAAGCCACTTCTAAGAAACTTGAGGCATTTGAATTAAGGCCATATCGCCGAATTTTGAAAATTTCTTATAATGACCATATTACCAACGAGGATGTCTTACGTCGCATGAACAAGAAACTGGAAATTATGGAAACTGTTAAAGTAGAAAAATTTAAGTATTTAGGACACATAATAAGAAATCCCCATAGATAGGGATTACTACAGCAAATACTCCAAGGAAAGGTATTTGGAAAAAAGGGACCAGGACGCAGACGTGTTTCCTGGCTAAACAATCTGCGAAATTAGTTCTTAACAAATACTACTGATCTTTTCAGAGCTGCCAACATTCGAACCGAATAGGCACTTTAAGAAGAAGCCAAAGGTTCCTCGATATTCCGTGGCAACAAGGTTGTTAATAAGTTGTGAGTTTTCTATCAGGCGAATAGCTTTCTTCTGAATAGAATCCAAGAAATGCGGTGTAAGTTTGGCAGCAGAACCCCTAACATGAGAGCAGTATTCCACCGCTGGTTGAATTTGAGCTTTGTACAAAATTAACAGTTGTTGTGGAGTGTAAAGCTTTCGAATTCGAAATAATATTCATAGCTTTTGAGAAACTCTAATTGCTACGCAACATCTACATTCCAAGACATATTTACTCCCAAGTTAATGCTCGACAACTAAAGTGATGATGCTAAAGAAATGCAGTATCCCGACACAACTTCAACGTTCAATTTTAAAAAAAAACTGCCGCCTGGGTTTTTGTACGGCTACATACTACTTGGTTACTATCAGTCCAAGATAGAATTTCTTCCAAGTTTCTGTTAAGTTAAATGACTTCTTACTCTCTACGGATGTTTGAATGAGTAGCCGATGTTTGAATACTCTTAACTGTAGATTGGATTCTTGGTCATTTCCGATAGATCCTAATGTAAATGAAAAAGAGAGTAGGAGACAGTATGGAGCCTTAGGGCATACCGGTGTTGATAATGAAGGTATTAGAAAGAAATCCGTCGACTGCCATCATCAACGTTCTGTGAAGAAATACGAGAGCCGTAAACAAAACCTTTCAGACATACCATAGGAGCGAAGCTGACCCAACAATCCGTCTTGCCAAACGCGGTCGAATCCCTTGGACATATCAAGTGCAACCAGTTGAGATTAAAATTTATTTAAGTTTTTCCAAATCTGCGTGACATAAGTTAGAGTGTCTCCTGTTGATCTTTGTTTACGAAAGCCACATTGATGATCGCTAATAATATTGAATCCTTCTACATATTTTAGAAGATGCTGATTGATAACCTTTTCCATAACATACGACTGACTGGTAGTTGTTTGGCAAGGTCTTTTAGACTTTTTTAGTAACGGCTGAATAGTAGCGCATTTTCCGCACCAAGGAGATATTTCCTTTTTTCAGTACTATCATATACACACACATATATATATATATATATATATATATATATATATATATATATATATATATATATATATGAACACCATAAGCTTTTTTGGTGTCTAGCTTCATTAAAATACGTTTTGTGCTACGCAACCTAAAGACAATACCTGGTACCCTTGACTACACATTAGGAATAGTGGGTGACGTTTTTCCTTGGATATCGACAGTAGAATGTGAAGAAAAGAGTTTAGAGGACCTGGAATTGTTGGGACAGGCAAGAAGAAAGGGATGTAAGCTTTCATGCTAGTCAAAATAACATCGGAAACCCTCCTAGCCCAGTCACATAGGTCGTCGGATCTAAATTAAACGTCTAACCAAGGAAAAATTCGAAAATATTCCATGAGTTCTTCTCACTTAACAGATTTGTAGTGCCACATATTGTGCGGTTCAGACGCCTCATTATCACAGATCGGTAAGATATCCGATGTCAAAAGCAGTTTATGGTCGCAAGGATCTAACGGTGGATTTATGGTGACGGTATAAATATCTGGATTAGTGATTAAAAACTGGTCAAGAAAACTGGTGGACTCTCCTTCTCGATCTGAAATCCATGTTAGAACATCAATAAGCTGAGTAACGCCACAACTAACTGAGAATAATTCAGCTTCACATCTGCAAGAAAAATATTTTAAAGTTTGTATTACTTGGGGGTCAATGTTGAATCGTTATCTTTAACCACATAACTTCAAAGTAGGAAAAGGTAGGGAACTCTTTTCCCAATTCCTTGCTTAGTTTTTAAAACTTCCATTATATTATAATCTACGCTTATTCACTGTATCACATCTGAAAACCAAAAATATGTTGTTTACGCATGTTACGCTGTGTGTGTTCCTAGTTTCCATTCATACTGTACACAGGCCCGCATCATGCTGTAACGACTATTCATGTTTACACCTATCCTTCGTAATGTTCGCGTTTTATTACACTGGTTAATTAAGCACACCTCCCCCAATAATGGGCTTATTTATCTAATATTGAAAATAACAACGTAAACTTAGATGACGATGACGTCGACAAACTATTTTATTTATTACATAATAAAACTGGAAACTTAATGATAAACCTAATTATATCACGTTGTACAGACACAGACATTTTGGTCTAGCCACTTTTAAATACATGTTTTTAAAACATCAATAACAAACCACTTAATATAATAACTGGTGAAATTAAGTTTTAATTTTGAATTAGGCTTATACGTTCTCGTCCAATTATTCGTATATCTGGTCACCTATGTGGATAACGGCATAAATTTGAATAAACAACTTATGAACTTTTTTAATTTAGTGTTCCGTATGGAACACTTATGCAATCTCTCTCTCGTGTGTCCGTCGGTCACACCCGATTTTCTCCGAAAGTATTTAACATAGAAAGTTGAAATTCGGCACACATACAGAAATTGATGACCCGATGAGAGCCGTGTAGTTTTGAAATTTAAATTTTGATTTAAGGGGTTAGTTTTGGTCTGGTGAAATCGGAAGTGGAGGGAAAAAAATTACCAACTCATTGAGTGGGGTATCAAATGAAAAGTGATGAGGTAGTTCTTGCGTACACTTTTCGTTGTATTATTTTAAAGAAATTGCCAAGAATCGCTGCTCCCCCGTTATCTGAAAAAGTACCGATTAAAAAAGTTTGAAAAAGGTCTGGAGTATTCTCCATAAAGTGTAAATTGAACGAAAATTATCAGAAGTAATGCAACATTTGATAATTTAGCTGATATAAAAAAAAACTATTAAAACTATGTTTCTTGACATCTGGTGAACGTTTTTATAATAAACTTTTAAGTGCATTATTTTAAAAGTACTCACAGTACGGAACACTAATTACGCAAATCCAACTTGCACTTGGCCGTTTTTTTTTGTTTAATTTGATTTTTTACGTCTAAAAATATATCTTAAATTATATTTACAGAATTTTAAATACCTCTCTTGACTGAGTTGTTTTTAACGATATTTTTGTTCTCAAGTCATCAATTCTTTTGAAAAATTTGTTTTAATTAGGTTGTGATTACTACGTGTGGTTAAGTCGCTAATTAATACTCAAATCTCAACCTTTTCTAACGCACCGAATATTTGTTTAGAATATTTCAAATTCTCTAAATAGAAAATACTTAAGGAAATGCTTGGTCAATACTTCAGAATCCCTTAAAGTGGTATAAACAAATATATACCTCGCTTAGAAAAAAATGAAACAATATATTCTTTGAAGAATAAATCTTATTTATAGATGTATTTGGGCTTCAAGAATTAACGAAGAGCCTCAAATTTTTACGGGATAATATTATTTTTGTTTTAGAAACCTTGAAAAGAGTAAGCTGACATTAAATTTCGATGTAGACACTCTGTTAATGAAATATTTTAACATAAAGTAATTGACTTATTGAATTAACTAGGCTAAGCCTGATTTTTTAAAGAATTTAAGAAGAATGAAAAAATTCTGGCACACTAGTTGAAAACATATTTTAATTGCAAATTTTTAATCCACTTTTGACACCATACTTGCGGATTCTTAGCATCTTTTAGTGTTCCATATGGAATGCTTATGTGCCTATCTGTTCGTCTGTCACACCCGATTTTCTCGGAAACTATTTGATATATAAAGTTGAAATCTGGCACAAATATAGGAATTGATGGCCCAGCTGTGTAGCTTTGAAAGTTAAATTTTAACTAAAGGGTTTAATTTTGGAGAGTAAAATCGGAAATGAAGAAAAAATCATCAAGAGAGGTGTCAATTGAAAGCTTGTAAAAACACTACTTCAAAAATATATACAATGCGCACACTTTTCGTTATATTATTTTAAAAAAATTGCCATAAATTCCTGTCCTTCCACCTTATCTAGAAAAGTACTGATCAAAAAATTTGGAAAAAATTCTGGAATATTCTACATAAAGTGTAAATTGAATGAAAATTACCACCTTTGATAATTTATCTGGTATATAAAAAAAATTGAAGTTAATCAGTTTTCAACAAAAATCGGAAACAAATTTTAGTGAAAATTCATTTGGGATGTGTTTTGTGAAGTCATTGATCATTTTATACCTCCATAACAAAACGAAACGTACGGAACACTAACTGCGCAAGTCCGACTTGCACTTGGCGGGTTTTTTTATTTAGCTGGCAGAAAGTAAATTTCGAGAAGAGAAATTGCTAGTTTTGAGAAAATATTAAAAGCTACATAATCTTGTAAGATCTAAATTGTATACAAGATAAAAGATAATATTGGAATAAAATAACAACCAACAAAAATATTGTCCATTATTTCTTAAAAACTCGTAACTACGCCATATACAAACGGATGAAATTTAACTTTTACTCCACAATATTTCAAAATATGTAATAACTCCAAACTTTTAAAGACATACCTTAAATTTTAAAACAGCATTGTTCTACCTGGAAGATCGCTAAGCTTTTTACATCCCCATTTTCTTAAAATCTTACGGATTTTAAAACGCGAAGTTTATTAAATTCTAATTTGACCGAAGTACTGAAGGCAGGGATCAATACTACACAATTAAAATGCGAGCGGTAAAAAAAACATAGTTGTATGGCAAGAAATGTTTTCTTAGTACCAACACATTCTAGAAAAACTAGCAGTTTTTTTGAAAAGACTATTATAATGAAATAAATCAATATTTTGAATCATTGCCTTATCTTGAATCATCCATTAGTTGGATGGTTAGGAAGCATACAAAATTTGTTAGGAGGAATTTTTCAAAATATGCTAAATTATATTTATACATACTACTCGTATATAACAAACTAACTTTGGTCGTATATATATATATATATATATATATATATATATATATATATATATATATATATATATATATATATATATATGTATATATATATATATATATATATATATATATATATATATATATATATATATGTATATATATATATATATATATATATATATATATATATATATATATATATATATATATATTTATATACATATTTAGTCGAATCGAAGAGTTAAGTTTTAAAAGATTTGAGAATCTTATTTTTTATCACTTCGGTGTCTGTCTGTCCGTCTGTCACACCCGATTTTCTCCGAAACTATTTGTTGTAATATAGTTGAAATTTGGTAGTAATATAGGAATTGATGGTCTCATCGGAGCCATGTAGTTTTGAAAGTTAAATTTTGACTTAAGGGGTTAGTTTTGGGGGGTGAAATCGGAAGTGAAAAAAAAAATTTTTTACTAGGTAATCGAGTGTGGTGTCAAATGAAAGCTTGAGGAAACACGAGTAAAATATATATATATATATATATATATATATATATATATATATAATGTAATACTTGTGCGCACTTTTCTTTGTATTATTTTTAAAAAATCGCTGTCCACCCGCCTTATCTCGGAAAGTAGTTATCAAAAAATTTTGAAAAAATTCTGGAATATTCTCCACGGGGTGTAGCTTGAACGAAAATTATCACTACTGCATTACCTGTAATAATTTATCTGGTATATAAAAAAAAAGAAATTTCAAGGTCATCAATTTTCAGTAAAGATTGGAAATAAACTTTGTTGAAAACTTATTTGGGGTGTGTTTTGTGAAGTCACTGATCATTTTATATTACCGTAACATAAATTTTGACTTAAGGGATTAGTTTTGAGGGGGTGAAATCGGAAGTGAAAAAAAATTTTTTTACTAGGTCATCGAGTGTGGTGTCAAATGAAAGCTTGTGAAAACACGAGTAAAATATATATATATATATATATATATATATATATATATATATATATATATATATATATATATATATATATAATGTAATACTTGCGCACACTTTCCTTCGTATCACTTTTAAAAAATCGTGAAAAATCGCTGTCCCCTACCTTATCTCGAAAAGTACTGTTCAAAAAATTTTGAAAAAATGCTGGAATATTCTCCGCGGGGTATAGATTGAACGAAAATTATCATTACCTTTAATAATTTATCTGGTATATAAAAAAAACAAAATTTCAAGGTCATCAGTTTTCAGTAAAGATTGGAAACAAACTTTGTTGAAAACTCATTTGGGGTGTATTTTGTGAAGTCACTGATCATTGTATACCACCCTAACAAAATTTTTTATTTTAAAAACAATCAACGTACGGAACACTAAGTGTGCAAGTTCAACTTGCACTTGACCTGTTTTTTGATTTACAGGACCAATATTTTATTTAAATTTTGAGGTACATCCGAATAATATCTTCTTGGTCCAAAGAATTCTTATGTTATAGTGGTTGGTAAATTTTGTGTATTTGCTCTGTTAATTTTAAACCATAAGCAAATTAAAATATTTATTGTTTACGATTATGAAACTTTATTTTTTACATATTATACATATTTTCATTATCAATTGCTGAAATGCAGTTCAATTCGCAATTTATTGTCCCGGACACTCCACGAAATCGGCTGATAGTAGAGATATTTTAAATTTTAGTTGTGGAGGTAAATGTATAATGTTTTAAGATTATAAAAAAAAAAGTATGTTTTTTATCAAGAAATTTGGGAGATTTTACAGCTATTCAAATGCTAAGAACACCCTATTTTAGCTTTGTGATATGGAATCTCATTTTTCATAAATTCTATATATTGTTTAATTGGAAAATATCCAAAAAAAGTTTGTTGATTTTTTTTATTTAATAGGGTTTGAGTTTATCCTAATAGAGGTCTGAAATAGAGCATTCTTCTGGATAGATTCCAAATACCGTCGTTATTTAATCGTAGAAATTATATATTGGTTAAATTTTTATTTAAAGTATGTGGGTCCCTCACAGATTGCTCTGACTTATTATCACAAATAAACTTTCATGTTCCCTCACGAACTTTCACAGCTCTTATGTTCTTTTTGCCTACATCATCACTAGCTTATTCCATCCATAGTCGGATGTAAACTTCTCCAAGTTGTCTCCAATGAACTATGTTGTTTGCGTTTAGGATCCAATCGTGTCTTGCTTATCTTTTTATGTCGTCTGTCCATCTTGTCTGTGGTCTACCTCTGCATCTTTTGTGTTCTCTAGGCCTCTATATAACTATACGGCGTGTCCATCTGTTATCATTCATCCTTGCGATATGCCCCGCCCAATTCCACCTTAATATACATATTCGTTGTATTATATCTGTCAGTTTTGATCATCTTCAAATCTCGATGTTACGAATACGATCTTGGAGTCTAATATTTAGCATCATCAGTCCATTAGTATTCCTTTATTTTCCCACTTTAATGATTTGAACATATCTTTTAAAGTCATCGTGAACAGCTTTGGGGATATCGAGTCGCTTTGTCTCTTTTTATTTTGATTTTATTTGTTTTTTCTTTAAGCATTATTTGTGAAGTGGCACTTTTGTACTCCAGAAGAATTGGGTATCTTTCATTGACTCTGCTGTTACTTAAGACGTTAAAGACTGCCCATATCTCTACCGAATCAAATGCTTTTGGGTAGTGGACCATTTGCTTTCTCCACTAGTAATCTAATTGTTTTAAGGTGGTCCGAAATGCTGTATTCCCATTTAAATACCGCTTATTCACGTGGTTGATAACTGTCTAATTTGTTCGTTAATCTATATGTTATAATTCTAGTGAGTATTTTGTATAGTACCTGATGGGTCTGTAATTCTCCAATTTAAATTTGTTCCCCTTTTTAAAAATAAGCACAATCAAGGCGTTTACCCAAGGTGTTGGTCTTTTACTTTCTATAAGGCACATGTTAAATATAGCTTAAAGAGATGGTATTATCGATGCCCCTCCATACCTTATCATTTCAATAATTATTTCATCGTCCCCTGGTTCTTTGTTGTTGTGCATATGTTGTAGGGCGTTTATTATTTCATCCGTTGTTATATTGAGAATTTCTTCAGATCCCACATTTCTTACTATCACTCTATTTTCTTCTTCTTACCCTGGCGGTGGCGATATTTTCGTGTCATATAGTGTTTGATAATATTTCTCTGTAGCTTCCGTTATCTCTTTGATTTGTGCGATCGCTTGGTTATCGTTATTTACAAGTTTTATTATTCGATTCGATCCGATATTCATTCAAGTATTTCAAACTTTTTCTCTCTTTCAGAGTTTCTTTTATTATTGAGTTTCCTTAATAGTCTTCTCCGTTTCATGAGATTTTGTGTCTCTTTACTTAATTTTTGTGTTTTGTCTTTTTTCGATGTTGCTGTTTGTTTTGTAGTCACGAGTAGGCTGTTAATTATCTGTGCGTTTAGTTTATCAAGTTATGTTTAGTAGTTAATATGTTTTATATGATTTTTCAGTGCTTGTCGATATTCGTCTGTGTGTGTTCTGTTGGTGTCTTTATCTTTGTATGCATTATCAATCTACATCTCTCCTGCTTCAGATTTATTATTATTTTTGCTCTGAGAATCCGATAGTCACTGCCAATGCTTATCGTGTTCAGGACTGTCGTTTCGACTACAATATTCTTGTCATTTGATAGAACAGAATCAATTTCGTTTCTTGTTATACCATCCATCGTCTATGTTCTGGCTTTTATGAAAAATTTATTCATAACGTACAAGTTATTTTCGTTTACAAAATTTGATAATGTTTCTCCTCTCCTGTTCCTCCTTCCCAAACCAAACTTCCCGACACTCTTCTCATTTGTATTCGTTGGCTTCCCTATTTTGGCATTGAATTCGCCGATTATTATGATATATCTTGTTTTACGGTGAAGCAATGCTTTGTTTATATCTTCGTAGAATTGGTCAATTTCTTCTTCCTCGCTGTCCGATGTCGGTGCATATACCTGAATGATCTTACATTTACATCTTCTGTTCATCTGTATATTTACTGAAATCACTCTTTCCGATATGGCTTTGAACTGAACAACATTTTCTGCTATTCTTTTATGCATAAGTAGACTGACTCCTCCAATTTTCTTGGTTTTATTGCCTCTATAGAAAAATTTTTGGCCACTTTTAAGGTGATAGAAAACTCTCCTGTTCTTACTTTCGCTAAGCCCAACCTTCTACCAATTTCTTGTTCAAAACAGCACTGTACCAGTCTACAGATATAATATTAATTATCAATATAACCTGGAATGACATTGTTCTGTACGATCTATCCTCATCTCACTTTACCAATACCTGGAGAGGCAGATTACTGAAAAATCTATAAATAAGTTTGCTATTACTTTGCTAAATAATTGAGTATTTACTTTTGTTATTTTGGTGTGTCTCAAATATATTATGTCATATTCCTCATAAATGGATGTATTCTGTAAGACAATAAAGTTTATTAATATTATTATTACGGATATCGAATTCGGCTGCTGTTCTCAATCTTTCGTATTACGCACTCCCCGTTTTTTTATCTTGGATAAGCACTTGGATAAGGACTTAGCAACATTTAATGCCCTGAATGGGTGGTCACACCAGTGTCGTTCGTGCTTTTATCCGAACGCTCGCGAAGAAAAACCGAAGAGTCTCTAGTTTTTTGGATTAAAATAAAGTAACTATAAGTACAAGACTAGTTGTTACTTCGACAGTGTGCATAAAAGAATTGTAATTCAAATGCTCGAACAAATTACTGTTTACATTCAAATACAGTCGCAGCATGGATAAGTTTTGAATTTGAGGTAAACGTAAGTTTGAGGACGAATCTTCACGCCTAGTATTAGTGTTAATCCTGTTATAAAATCAAAAATATAAAAATATGACAACGCGTGCTTAAACTTCGATTTAACAAGAATTGAATTATGTGCTTCACAATTTTGGCTGTAGATAGTATGAAATCCAATAAATAAAGATACATTCAGAAACCCGGCATGAAGAATGTATCGATAAGTCCCGTGAGTTTTTTGCAGAAAACTTAAATGTTGCAAGAAGTCAAATTTCCACAAAGCTCTTACAGTAAATGGCAGAGCTTTATTATTATTATAAAAAGTGAAAGAAGCAACATACTATTGCAGAGGAACTCATTCTCACATATATCTGGAAATTTAGCAACAGGTTAAAGCAGTTAGAAAACTATTTTCCATACAGTTTAAAGAAGCAACGGTTAGCAATAACCTATCCCATTTGATTTGCTCTATCCTGTCAGAGAGCTTCAATAGTTGAAGATCTATTCTACAAGCCTGTAGGAGCAAAAACAATAGCTACCGAGTTGTTCAGAATTACCAATGTTGCTTGCAGTGAAAGGATTGTGTTGGAATTTGCACTAATGCCATGACTCAAGCCATGTCTAGAAAATATAATAGTTTAAAAATACACTCTAAGATTCATAGGGACATTTTAGCAGTCCTGGGTTAAATGTTATTGTTACTACTACGTGTAGATAATTCTATAAAAACTAGACCCCTAAATTCAAAGACTTTCTCTCCTTGTTATAACATGGAAGCAAAATATGTTGGCACGCTGTAAAATGTTAAAGCACATATACAACTTAAGAGAAGAAATAAAGATTTTCTTAAGCGACCACATTCACAAGAATGCAGAACAATTCCATGAAGTTTTATTTCAAACGACGCTCGTCTACTTAATATAGACATATTCGTAAAACTTAACTCATTTAATTTTCCACTTGAGCAAAATAATACGAATTAAATTATTTTAAGTGAAACAGTCAATACTTTTTCTAAAAAAATTCAGTTATGAAATAGCAAATTGAAAGAGAACTGTGTTTGGAGATATTTCCTACAATTTGCGAATTCATCTAGAATTACCCGCCAGAAGAGAGAGATAGGTGTTCAGACATATGTGTACCATTTGACTAATTGCTTGCGATAATATCTAAGTCAAAAGTTCCGACATTAAAATGTTATCAGTGAGGTTGTAAATACGTGGGTCTGACCGTTATTGCGTCTGATAATGTGACATACTTGTCAACCTTGCTTCGTATATGCTATAGGAGAATAGTTACACGGGGTCAAATTTAATGTGGTTAGGGATTTCAAAAAGTAGTAAAAAATGTAGTAGTTAAAGAAATATTTAATTATTAAATCCTAAGGTAAAAAGAGAAAATAGATATTTTTATTTAAACTATTTCATATAAGAAACAAACAAAGAAAAAAAAAACAGCGTAACATTTATTTATATCTAGTTCGATGTCACTGTTATATTCTAAATTAATTATGATTGATTCAATATCATTCTGTACAGAAATGTAGAAATTTTCAACTTTAATGGTACGATTTACCAAATTTTCACTGGGATTTAATTTACAATTTCTTTAGTATAACCTGTCCCAAAATATAAGATCCTGTTTTTTTGCCGTTTTAAGTGGGCAATATAAAAATTCTGACCTTTTGTTTATGACATGTTGCAGAGGTGGAATTAAGAATTTTATTCATTAATGCAAATAAATAAAATTATAAGTGTTTTTGGAGATGTTTATTTATAGATACATGTAAAAACAAATGGATAAGAAATACAAATATACAGTTTGAATGAATGGGGTTTACAAGAGGGGACATATTGTATAAATAAAAATATATTTTAACTTAAGTCTAATTCGGTTTCACTATCACTACTATCATCAGCTGAGGTAATTATCAGTGGTTTTATATTATTTACATTAATATATGAATCTTCAACTTTAACAACGTGAAGAATGGAATTCTTCCAGCTTTCACAATGTATATCATGTATAACTAATTCAGCCACTGACACGCTTAAAGTAGGAAAAATATTTTGTGCCCTTATTTTTTGATTTAACTTGATGCCAAATATGTTCAATTGGATTAAACACACAATAATATGGAGGAAGCCGCAAAACAGTGTGTCCCATTTTCTCAGCTAAACTATCACAAACATTTCTTTTTCAATTTATAGTCTTTCAAAACTTCCAAAAGATCACTTTTTTATAAGTAAAGTCAAAAGAAATGTAATTTTCTAACATATATTCCTGTATTTCCGATTTGGTGTTGGCTGCATTAGGAACCTTATTTAGTAGGCGACTATGGTAACTTGCATTGTCCATAACTATAACACTCTTTTCGGCAACATTTGGCAAAAGGGAATTTTGAAACCAATTTTCAAAAAGTTCGGCGGTCGTCCCTTCGCGATAGTCCAAACTAGAACCTTTTATGTTTTTTTGCAGATAATAGTAGACAATTTGGAACCCAGCCCTTTTCAGATCCAGCATGCAAAATGGTTATTCGTTTACCTTTATTTAAAGGTGCGTTAGTCTGGCATTTTGTACTGCTGTCAACCCACCCTTTTTGCACAGTGTCATGGGTATGGGACCATGTTTCGTCAAGGTAAACTATTGGCCAATTCTCTGATCGATACTTTTTAATTTCTTGTAAATAAGTATGTCGCAAGATTCGTAATCTTTGTGACTTCATCACTACTTACCTATCGTTGATTTTTGGGAACGTGAGTCCCATTCTTAAGAGAATTTTGTGAAGGGTTGATCGGCCACAATGTATATTGGTCCCGTCCTGCACCAGTCTTAATTTTATTTTGCTTTTCATACACAGAATATATTTTTTCTCCTGATGAGGTCTTTTTCACAATGATCTACATGATGTATTTGAAAATCTTTCCATTTTTTCCTGTTCCTGACTGTTCCTACAATACCCTTAATCGCAGAAATTGGGATTTTTGTTAGTTCACTGGTTTCTTGCAAAGCACTTTGTTTATTCAAAATTCTTTTTACCAAACTGTCGTAAACATTTTTCATTATTTCTTTAGCGTCAAATGATAAATGTTTTCTCTTGCGCTAGCCACTATTGCAATTTTCCCACGGACGCCACATAATTAAAATAGAACCGTACGTTGTAAGTTGTAAGTAAAGATAAAAATAAGAAAAAGTATCTTTCGAATATTAATGGGGACCTGTGGTCATTCGGCCTATATTACCAAATACTTAAAGGGCTCCAAACCGGTTTGCCAGGTAGTAAATATATAGGTAAAAATAGATCCAATATCATTGCAGGTGCAAGAAAGGGTAGTATACAAAGCAGGTAAAATAAAAATACGTTTATCGCAATACCTGGCAACTATGCACAAAACCTTTAATAGGGTCGTTTATTGCCCCACTGAAAAAGCAAAAAGGCAGGATCTTATATCTTGAGATTTACTATAAATGTATAATATTTGGGCTTAATATCATTGTATTTTCAGATTTTATTCTGGACTTAATCTAGTACCATATAAGATTTACACACACACACACACATCATATATATATATATATATATATATATATATATATATATATATATATATATATATATATATATATATATATATATATATTATATATATATATATATATATATATATATATATATATATATATATATATAAATATATAAATTTATGAGTGTTTTTTTGTTACACGTAAATAAGAAAAACCTAATATTTTTAAGTTTTTATGATAAATGTAGATTCAGTACATTTAAAGATGTCCGAAATAATAGATTTATTCCATAATTTTAATGATTACACACTTTTACATTTTATTCATTAAAATATTTTTTTCCAATTTAGTATTTTTGTGACAACTTTAAGTGTGTTTTCTGAAAAAAAACCTCACGATGGATGCCTTTTTATTACGATTTTTTTGGCTTCAGCACGAATAAATACTTAAGAAAACACGTGTCTCACTTAAAAGACGGAATTTTTCTTGTATACCTGTGTTATCAATATACTATCGCCAAGCTCTTTAAAAGCTGATCTAAAGACTTCCTTTTAAAAAATATTAAAGAAAGCAGTGTCATCGTCGATGAGGATGATTGTTATCGTAGTTGAAAAATAACGAAAGTACCAAATTCATCCTACATATAAATCTGAAATAAAAGAATTTATACTGGCAAATCACATATTTTTCGAAGAAAATTATAATTAATTATTAATTTGGTGTAAATACTCAAAGAATTTAATATCAATAAAGAATATATATATATATATATATATATATATATATATATATATATATATATATATATATATATATATATATATATATATATATAATTCTATATATTTTATTATTTTTTTGTTATGAATTTCTCGACGTTACTTTAATATGAAATAGGAATTTATATCAGGTTTGCGGTCTGTAGATAATTAACACTCAATTGCTGTTAATTCAATATTTCGTAATTATATTATGACTTCATTAGGAAAAAACTAAAATAAAATAAAATAATGAAACAATGGGTCAGACAAATGGCGAACCACAAACGCCACTTGGGAAGAACTTACCAACTAAGAGTATGTTTTATATTCAAAGTAACAAAAATCATTAACAATACTTGTCTAACTAGATACATTAAAGTAAATAAAACAATGCAACAGGGACACTACTACACGGCTCATATTTATAAACTTACTAAACGGTTGTGCTGGAACAAATTAAACATCAATAGTATGCATCAAAACATGTGCAATGGTTCACAACCCGTTAGTACTGGTAAAATTTCTTTTAGTCTAATTTTAAAACGTTACAATAGATGATGCTCAATTTGTTACTTTGCATATGCAACATACTCTTAGTTGGTAAGTTCCTGACCCATTGTTTCGTATTTTATTTTATTTAAGTTTTTTTTTCCTGATGAAGTCATAATGTAATGACGAAATATTGAGTTTGCAACAATTGGGTGTTAATTATCTACAAACTGCAAACCTGATATAAATCCCTATTCTATATTCTATATTATATATATATATATATATATATATATATATATATATATATATATATATATATATATATATATAATATATATATATATATATATATATATATATATATATATATATATATATGTAATATATATATATATATATATATATATATATATATATATATATATATATATATATAATATAGAATATAGAATAGGGATTTATATCAGGTTTGCAGTT
>CM032447.1:126818015-127015515 GCA_019049505.1 Pachyrhynchus sulphureomaculatus
TGAGACACGTGTTTTCTTAAGTATTTATTCGTGTTGAAGCCAAAAAAATCGTAAAAAAAGACATTCATCGTGAGGCTTTTTTCAGAAAACACACTTAAAGTTGTCACAAAAATACTAAATTGGAAAAAAACATTTTAATAAATAAAATGTAAAAGTATGTAATCATTAAAATTATGGCATAAATCTATTATTTCGGACATCTTTAAATGTACTGAATCTACATTTATCATAAAAACTTAAAAATATTAGGTTTTTCGTGTTTATGTGTAACAAAAAACACTCATAAATTTGTGCAATCGCTAAATTAAAAATTGTTTTTAATTTTTTATTAATATTGAACAAAACACTCACTCACTTGCTGGCTCAGTCACTCACATACTCATTCATTCACATATCCCCATACTCATTCACTGATTCACTTCTACACTCACTCGCTCACTCATTCTCTCGCTAACTCACTCACTACGTCACTCACCCGTGTACGCGTAGTAACAAGCTGAACCTCATACGGATGTATTACGGCGACGTGTATTTCTAACATGCACCGCTCTGGGAGGAATTAAGCGGGCTACATCCTTCAAACACTTTCCATGAAAATACTTGTAGAACAGACTCAAGTCGCCAACCGTTCTTCGATGTTCCAGCGAATCAAAGCCGCCGGTCAGTTCCGGGTCTCCAATCAGACGAACAGCTCTTCTCTGAACAGAATACAACAAATGCAGTGTATGTTTGGGAGCGGAGCCCCAAACATGAGAGCAGTATTCAATAATTGGTCGAATTTGAGCTTTGTAAAGAACTAACAGTTGTTGTAGAGTGTAAAGCTTTCTGGTTCGAAATAATATTCCCAACTTTTCAGAAGCTCTCCTTGCTATGCCTACAACATGTTCATGCCAGGACATATTTACTCCCAAATTAACGCCTAAAAATTGTGTGACGATGCAAGGGGAATGGAGTGCCCCGACATAACTATGTCGGGTTCAGCAACGTTAACTTTTTAAAAAAAAACTACCGCCTGGGTTTTTGAAGCGTTAACTTTCATTTGTTTACTGTCATCCCAGTATAGAATTTCTTCCAGGTCTTTGTTAAGTTGCACGACTTCCTGCCGTCTGCGGATATTCGCCTGAGTAGCCGATGTCCGAGCGTTCAAAGTACTGTCATCTGCAAAACTGTAGATTGGATTCCCGGTCTTTTCCAGCAGATCGTTAAAGTAAATGAGAAAAAGAGTAGGAGACAGTATGGAGCCTTGAGGCACACCGGCTTTGATAGTGAAGGTGTTAGAAAGAAATCCGTAGACCGCCACTCGTAAAGAACGCTCTCTGAGGAAACATGAGAGCCACAAACAGAACTTTTAATCAATGTATGGTTTTTGTTGCTTGACGCACGGTTGGTTGAAGTTCTAGACATTAACATGACTATATTAAATAGCATTTAGAATAATTCAACTTTCACAAGACAAAAAAAAAAATTAAAAAAAAATCTCTTTAAATGTATTCGGTTAGAATTTGACCTTAGATCATTATTATACTACAAGTAGATTAATAACCTGTCTTACAGTTCTTAATTTGTACAAAGTGTGTGTGTTATATTTTTTGTTAGATTTATTGAAATAAATACGAACAAATGATGAATAAACTACTATATTTTATTGAAAATAAAAAATAATTCCATACAACTAGGGGTATAAACTAATTTTTCTTATAATGATCCAATTTCATTTTTTCTGCATTCTATTTCATTTAGATTGGTTACTTCATGAAGGTATATATATATATATATATATATATATATATATATATATATATATATATATATATATATATATATAAATAAATAAATATATATATATATATATATATATATATATATATATATATATATATATATATATACATATATATATATATATATATATATATATATATATATATATATATATATATATTTATATATATATATATATATATATATATATATAGCCTTTTTGCACTATTGCACTATCTTTGATTGGTGTAAGAGCATGAGAAACAATTTTTACATATTTTAATAATGATGTGTGATTGTCTTCTTCTTAAATTACTTTAGACACTGTAAAATAGAAAGATTTTATTAAATGGATTATAACCCCAAGGTAATGTATCGGTTGATAATTAATTGACTATTCTTTTATCATCATATGGTGTAAGGGTAAGTTTTCTTTGGTATACATTTGTAATAATCGGCAAAATTAATTATTTTTATAGAAGTATTAATAATACCCCTTGCCGTTTTAATAACATTTGAGTTTGAATATAATTTTAATGCATACCTCTTAGATTTAAGACTTACAAATATATACCCACATGTTACATACTTTTTACCACATTTTCATCTTTCATCAAACCTAAAACTTATATATGTTTCAGCCTATTTAATCTTTTGTAATGAATAACATAGTATTCCTTTATCAAACAGAGTTGTAAGTTTTTTAAATGTTCCGAATATAAAGGTAAACCTTTATATAAATTATAAAGTTCTGCAGGATAGTCGAAGTTTACTTCAAGTATACAACCTTCATCCGAATTGTCTGGCATATTGATAGTATTTTCCGAGTAATAATATTCACTGTTATCAATCCACCTGAATTCACCTATAGAGAGAGGAATCACTCATTGCTATACCATATAAATTATTTATATTAAAGTATATTAAATATGAAAATTAGGATCATACCCATTCGCCGTATATTTGTTAGTTGCTTTACCATATCAATTACTGCATTGAGAAACTCCACCTTTAGTTCCTTTCTCAATCATTATCATTTGTTCTACATCTACAATTAATTCTAAACAGATGCCTAACATCAGAAGACATGCGTTGTAGGCTAGTCGAGAAGAGGTATTCGATCTTAGACATTCTAATCCGTAGGTACTCATACAAACTTTTCGATAATTTTCAAAAACATCAGCTAACAATAATACATTTGTTTTTGAATAGTGTCCTAACATAAATTTCAAACTCACTCTTTGTTATATTACAGTTTTTAAGTTTACTATAAAAAAAATTTCATGGATAGTAATTGATTTTCATCTAATTTTTCGCAACTATCCAGATAATCTATGAACATATTCCCTTTTTAGAAAATAAAATAAACTCTTCTACATTTTCATTAAAAAAATTGTAATGTATTTGTCATCGGGACCTAAATATGAGCTTAATTTACATAAACCTCAACGAATCTAAAGATCTAAATTGAACACTTGTATTTTGAATGTATTTTATAAATGAGATATATTTGGTTTTATTAACAGTTAATAGTGGCATTGCACCGCAAAATTTCAGTAGCCAATTTTCTAATTAAAAAAAGCCCGTCATGCTCTGTTAAATTATGAAATACGACAAAAATCATATGATTATCTGGACAATTGAGGTTAAATGAAGATCTGCAACTTTTAACTGATCTGCCTGAAATAGTTGTTGACGTATGTAGCAAATAGTTAATGAATTAAGGGATGGAACTCTATTACTAAATATAGGATTTTATTGTACAGCTAGTTCTTAAAATTCGTTACAAAACCAGTTTATGTAATTTTCTCCAGTGAACATACTAAATTTTGATAAACTATTACCATAAGTACAAAACAAATAATAGGCAATTCTACAAGGTACATATTTGTGAGACCTTGCTGTATTTTGATTCTCGTTCGAGTCATCACCATCTTTTTTATTGCAATATACTTTCAGCGTCAGCATAAAGGACAAATGAATTTCTTTCTTTATGACTGAAATTTTTATATGATTCAAACACCTTTCCCAGCAATATTTTTTGTATATTGTAACACCACTATGTCTATTCAATAGTCCTAACAAGTCCATAATCAATGCAAAATGCCTTGAAATTGGAGATGTGATTAGTAGAGTTGTCATCAGCATCAACATCATTATAATAATAAATTTAATGTTCCGTATGAAGCATTAATATGTTGTTAGAAATTCAGAATTACTTAGATATATTGGTACAATTTCAATTTTTTCAATACCAGAAATGTTATTCATTACTTCAAACATTTTAATATTCTTTAAAGTTATAGGAAATGCAATTCCTTCATATTTGAGAATTTCACTAAAATGAGATCTGAAGATGTTCCACATGGATTTTGATTCGTGCGGCATAGATGCTGCACTACAACTACAATAGAAAAGAGAAAATAATATTCATCATTATTTTGAATGTTCAAAATCCCTTTACCCTTCTGAATAAATTTCGATATTGACACTTAGGTTTAAATACCAATATTTATTGTTACATAATTATTAAAATTTACTTTTAACCGTAAAATCTCATAAAGAGCGTAACCCGAATCTTTCTCTTGAAATTCTTCTAATTCTGTTAACAAATTATTTTTAATCTATCATTATAAAATTCTTTTAAATTAGTATAACGATCAATTACACAATTTTTGTTTGAAAAATATTTTAATTTAATTTTACCAGTTTGAAGATCTTGAAATTTGCTAAAAATATAACAACTTATAATAAAGAATTTTGTAGGTCTTTTTTACTTTACATGAAAACGATTTAGATGCCTTATTAAAGAAAACACAGGATCTTTAATACGCAAATTAACTATTGTCCCTGTTCGTGTACGATGATTAAAACACGACACTAAATCAATCCAAGTTTTAGTTTTATTTGAATTTGTTCAATATTTCAGTTTTTCTCAAAAATTTTTTTAAAGACTTAAATTTGATTTCAAGATGTGTTACGTCGTAAGTATTTTTTCAAAATTACAAAACTTTTATTTAAATATAATTATTGTACTACTTGATTATATAATTCGTTAATTTTTTTAGATTCTGACATTGTAATAACAGTTACAGTATTATAATAAGACTAGTTCAACAGTGTGATAGATTAAATATTAATAAGAATAATTAACCGCACCAGATGTATTGGTGGTTTAATTTGTGTTTTCTCATCAATTTTTTTCATGATGGTAGTGGTTGGTTCTAATTCTCTTTTATGAGATGCTCTTCTAGCTGTTGATGCGATTTTATTTTTTGTCTGATTTGGAATACTTTTCTGTTGTAGTTTAAAAAATTTTTAGCATTTCTAAACGCATTGGTAGTAGTTGTCATCGATTCTAAACCATTTTCGATGATTGTCAGTGCATTTTGTAACAATTTTATACTTTTACGCTACTTTTTTTAACGATATAATTATTTTGTTTTTTCCATAACCCATACCAAGTTTAACTTTAGCCTTCATTACTCCAGCTATTCCTAATGCAGCTATTTTTTCCACAAAATGTTGAAGTTCTTGCTCTAACTGGTTCCATTTCTTTGTTTATTAATATTTTAACGGCAATATTTCACATTTCTAAGTCTTGATTACTTGTTGAGTAGGCAATATCTTGGTCTTTGTAAGCTTCATCCAATCCATTAATACCTCGATCACTTCTGATTAAATATTAACTTAATTTTGCGCCAGAACCACAGTAATTATAGCCTAGATGTAGGTAATTTGTTTGTTAAAGTATTTACGGTACCTTCTCCTTTTATTGTGAAGGCGGCAGCAGTAGCAGCAAAACTGGCATCAGAATAAAATTTCATCTCTATTCTAGTTACGTTTAAAATAGACTAAATAAATTGATATGAATTTCGTCTTAATAAGTATTTTTATTTAAACATTAACAGAAAGCCCATGTATCAAAAAAGGGGCCCCAGACGAAAAAGAAAATTAAGATAAAAATTGTTCAATAATAAAATTAACCTATTGATAGTCATGGCCTTAATCAAATTCCACTGAACAAGTACAGTGTACTTTTACCATCATCAATCTGTTGTCTCCTTTAAACTGTGGAAAAACAAGTGGTTTGCTTACCCTAATTGACCCACCAGTTTGAAATCTAAAAATATTCAAAATTATTATATCCACCTAAATATTTATATCTAGAAAAAATACACCGATTAAAGGAATTGGTTATTTTCCTTTTAACGGCAGTAAGGAATTTTGACCACCTTGACAATCAATTTTCGTGTTCGGTGATGTAGCTTGTGATTAGCAGGATGTAATTCGTGAATATTTTAGTATGGAACGTCGAAATCGCAATTAACTTTTTTTTTTTTCTTTCTCAAACATAGGCAAAACATTTGATAAGAGACAATATAAATAGTATTATTTTATTTAAACAGAATGATACCAATTTAAAATAAACCATATTTATGACCTTGTAGCAATAGATATGTTATTTGGAAAATTTAAAATCTTTTGTGGAGTTTTTGGGAACAACAATTTTTTGCAATTTTCAAGGATAATAAAGTAAATGATGGAAGATATCGTTGCTATTTTGAAATATATTTGTATATATATATATATATATATATATATATATATATATATATATATATATATATATATATATATATATATATATATTTATACATATATATATATATATATATATATATATATATATATATATATATATATATATATATATGTATGTATGTATGTATGTATGTATGTATGTATATATATATATATATATATATATATATATATATATATATATATATATATATATATATATATATATATATATATATATATATATATATATATATTTATATATATATATATATATATATATATATATATATATATATATATATACGAGGCTGGTTTGAAAAGTCCGTGCAAAAATAAAAACTACTTATGTGTTTGGGGTAAACCTTTTTTATTTTTCGACATAGTCTCGTTTTAGGCTTATACACTTCGTCCAACGATGTTCTAGTTTGTTGATCCCTTCCGAATAATAGGATTTGTCCAAGTCTGCAAAATATCCATTAGTGTCTGCAATCACCTCCTCGTTTGAATAAAATCTTTGTCCCGCCAGCCATTTCTTCAAATTGGGGAACAAATAGTAGTCCGAGGGAGCCAAGTCTGGAGAATAGGGGGGATGAGAAACGAGTTGGAATCCTATTTCCATTAATTTTGCGACCACAACTGCTGAGGTGTGTGCTGGTGCGTTGTCGTGATGGAAAAGGACTTTCTTGTGGGCCAATCGCGGGCGTTTTTCTTGCAGCTCGGTTTTCAAACGGTCCAATAACGATGAATAATATTCACCTGTAATAGTTTTACCCTTTCCCAGATAGTCGATGAGGATTATCCCTTGCGAATCCCAAAAGACAGTCGCCATAACCTTTCCGGCCGAAGGAACGGTCTTCGCCTTTTTTGGTGCAGATTCCCCCTTGGTAACCCATTGTTTAGATTGTTGTTTGGTCTCAGGAGTATAGTAATGTATCCATGTTTCATCCACAGTGACGAAACGATGCTTAAAGTCCTCCGGATTCTTCTGGGACAGCTGCAAACCATCCTTGCAACACTTCACACGATTCCGTTTTTGGTCAAGCGTGAGCAATCGCGGCACCCATCTTGCGGATAGCTTTCTCATGTCCAAATGTTTATGCAAAATATTATGTACCCGTTCAGTCGAGATGCCCACAGCACTAGCAATCTCACGCACCTTAACTCTTCTGTCATCCATCACCATATCATGGATTTGATCAATGATTTCTGGAGTCGTAACCTCCACAGGCCGTCCAGAACGTTCAGCGTCACTTGTGCCCATATGGCCAGTCCGAAAATTTTGTAACCACTTATAAACTGTTCTAATCGAAGGTGCAGAGTCACCATAATGTTTATCAAGCTTCTCTTTAGTCTCCTGAGGCGTTTTGCCTTTCATAAAGTAATGTTTAATCCCCACACGAAATTCTTTTTCGTCCATTTCTTGAAAATCACTCGACTTCCTTGATTCACACGAATGCCAAATACAAAGAAATAGACCAATAGGGCTGAAACTTGGTGTGCGTTCATTCAAGAGATGCTACTAACTAAACATGACCTCGATACGCGCCGGTGGTGCCATCTCTCGGACTTTGCACGGATTTTTCAAACCAGCCTCGTATATACATATATATATATATATATATATATATATATATATATATATATATATATATATATATATATATATATATTTATATCTGTAATTATCTAAAAATGTTTTATTTATTATTTACTTTGTGGTGTGGGTTATCTTCAAAGAAAAAAACAAAGTGAATACAGTTGTCAAAGGAGTTAAAAGGAAACTTACAGAAAAACGTAGAATTGTCAAGCAAAAGTTACATTTATTGAAACGGGCTAAGAAGCTCATGAGGATATTTTTTCTCCTATTAATATACAATTAAAAAATATAGGAACAAAATTAATATTTCCTTCCAGGATTCAAATTAAAACTCAAACAAGTCAAACCCATCAATTAGATGATGAAAAAATAGCGCTAGAAGATTCTAAATTAAGAATTTACAATTCAGACATTGTCGTTAAGGGAAAGTATTACAAGAGTATACCTCCCTTATATGAATGGCTCTTTTAAAAATACCCAGAAAATTCTAAAAAAGGAGATGAAAATAATTGTATAGATGTAATTTTAAAAACTAATGCTCACCGTAGATATAATAAAGAGTCAGAATAAATACAAGCTAGTACATTACCTAAATATAAAATTGTTATTACACCTGCTTTTCGACACATATCAGGTAAAAGTGTTAGTAAATACACACGGATTCTTTACCACCTAAGCTTATGTAGTCAGATCAAGGATATGAATTCCTGTCAAAGGAGTTTTTTAACAACTTTTAAAAAATATAATGTTATACATAATTATGCAGACAGTGAAAAAGCCACTATTGTTAAAGGTGTAATTAGAACTCTTAAAAATATAATTAGGGTAGAATTAAATATAAATGGTTCCTATAAGTGGTATAATTGGTTACCTGACATTGTTAAAAAATTCCATAATAAGTACGTTGAACTATAGGTATGAAACCATTTAAAGTAACTCAGAGAAATGAAAAACATTTACTTCAATCAATTTATTCTCATATCGAATGGGCTCATCAACCAAAATTTAAGATTGGCGATCAGTTTGAATTTTAGAAGTATGTGCTAATTTTGACAAGAAATACAAGCCAAATTGGTAAAATGGAATTTTTATTATAAAGAATGTACAATTAACAAATCCTACCACTGATTTATTACAAGATGTAAAAGGTCAAGGTATTAAGGGTGGTTTTTATGAACAACAATCACAGAAAGTTAAATATTCAGATGTTTTTAGTGAAAGAAGTTTTAAAACGTAAAGGTAATAAAGTATTGGTAAAATGGTTAGGTTTCGGTGGTATTCATACTTGTTGGATTGATAATAAAAATGTGGTGTAATATTTTATTTCTAAATAAAATATTTTAAAAAATACACTTTTTTAATGATATCATAACATCATATAAGAGTATATTTTTGGAAATCAAATTTATTAGCATCATCATCGTGTATTTCCACATGCGATGATGATACCGAAAGTTTACAACTCTATTTTCAAATAGTTTCATTTTTTGTTTAAATTTGCTTCTTGATACTCTCTGTTAGTCCTCTCCTTCTCCTTCTCCTCCTCCTCCAGTACCTCCTTTTTCCGTTCAACATAGGAATTAACTTCACGAAAGTTTTTCATTCCTTCCAAAAAGAGCTGAAGTTCCTTTTCATTGACTGCCTTTACTCGTAGATATTTTACCGGGAGACTTTTTATTTTATTCTCCCCCGTTTCGTTTCTTGGCGAATAAGTGAAAAATAAATGAATCTTCCATTCACGATTCCATTTTTAACTTAAATCTAAAAATCAAAGGTAAATATTAAATAAAAATTAGTAAATTATAAAAAGAAATTACAAATAAAAAAATATACCTAAGGAAATTGAAAAAATAGATTTATCAATTGTATTTGAAACATGTCAAAGTAATTTACAACAATAACAACAACAGTGGAAAGAAAAATATGAACATAACATAATAATTATTAAAGTAAAATTTTCAAAATACTTACCAACTAGATTTTTTAGGAACACCGCTAATTTGATAGATTTTTTGACCAAGTCGCTCAAAAATCAAAATCGTGAGAAAAGAAAGAAAAGTATTGAGAAAAACTATGTAGAAAGAACATTGTCTTTACTATTTTATACAGATTACATATTTATGTATTATCACGTCACATTATGTAAATATGTAATTTTTGTATAAATTAGTAAAGAAAATGTTGTTTCTACATAAAAGTCAAAAATTTATCAAATAAAATGTTAGCCATATGCCTAAAATATCTAGTAAGGTAAGTAGTTTTTAAAATTTTTGTTTAATAATTATTTCTGTATATGCATATGCATAAATGTATATTTTAATTATTTTGTTTAAAATAATACATCTAAGATATTGAGCCTTTTTTTGAACTTTCTATTGCAACATATGCGTCAAATTATCTACAAAAAAAAAATTAACAAAATTATTGTTGGGTACTTTTTTTAACCTGCTTTTTTAAAATTTCACACATAAATATCATAATTCGCAGTATTTTATTAATAATTTAAATATCTGTTTCATAATTGTTTACAATAAAAATTAATATCTTGTTGCAAAAGAAGTTTACACATACATGTCATAATAATTTATATATCTGCATATTATTGTCTTGACTTTCAATCTTTCCGATTGTGGCCATTTAATTTCATAAACAGTTATTAACATACACGTTAGTATGATGGTAATAATATCCGCCATATATTACAACAGTTCGTATCTACTTGAATGATAGGATTTTTTTAACTTAAATAAAATATTTAGCGCCACCTTAAAATTTACTAAAGAGGGTAAATTACCTTCATAAAATTTTTTTGCCTCTTTTACACCATATCAAAACTACCCCTCAAGGTCACTTCCTAAAAAATCCACTCAACTTTATGGCCAACACCTCATCGCTATAATAAAGACTTTTTGGCAACCCCTCATCTTAATAATGACTTTTTGGCAACCTCCTATTATAACAATAAGGACTTCTTGACCAATAAAAAAAAATAACCTAAATAACCTAACACTCAAATAACGCCTTTTTGACACCGTTTCAGCCACGAAAAAAAAACTCCTCTCCAACCCATCAAAGCCCTTTTGACAACACTAAAAAAAAACATAAATAAAGCCCTTTTGGCAACAACCATCACCACCCCCCATAATTTTTACTTCAATAAATATCCCATAACCATCCTCTTGACCATCAATAATGCGTTTTTTACTATTAACTTCATTAGCGCCCTTTTGACCAACAACTACCCGGACCATCAACAGCCTTTAGCCTGAGACGTCACTGTCAATCACTTCTTGCAGCGCTTGCAAACTTCTTGCACTTTAATTCCAGGAATTCCTCAGATATCAATTAAGGACCTTTTGGCCACCATTAACGGCCCATCTGACCAGCAAATACCGAACTATTACCTCATCCACTTCTTCACCTAAACAAACATTCTTACAACCCAAACACTTCCTGCACCTATTGAGCTACTTCTTCGGCAACTACACCTGCTCCCGATAAACACGTCATCCTCAGACACAGTACCACGTCTATATAACTATTCACGATGTAGATCTATGGGCAGTTTATGTCTGTTTCGAGTTAAAGCCGCACATTCATACTGGATGTGCATAGAGGTTTCTTTTTCTTCACCACATAGTTTTGTATGTCGTGAGACCATTGGGGATGTCCATTTTCTGTAAATGCTTCCTCAGGTGATCCGGTAATCAGTCCCACCATTAGTTTGGTCTGGGCCGTTGTTAAACAAAGGACGTCAGTTGTTAGTTTCTTTGAAGAGCCGGCAATAACGTTCCTAGTATGTCTTTGCCAAGATGTTTCAAGTCATCGATCAGATGTTGCTGATATGTCTGTTGATTGTCGTTCTTACAACCTAAGTAATTAAATTGAATTAAACGTTGGGTCTCTATATGGTTTTCTAGCTCCGAATCTTACTAGTTCGTCCGCTTTCTCCTTACCTTTTATCCTCCCAAATATCCTGGAACCCACAGTAGTTCTTCCCTGTTATTCCTGGAGAATAGGTCTCACAGGTCACGTTTACACAACATCGTGATTTTGGAATTGGCTTCATATGTATCTAAAGCCTTTAAAGCAGCTTGACGGCCTGATCTATATTTCTCGGTTGCTTGTAAAGCATGCATTTCTCTCTGGAATATTGTTGCACTTGTCCCTCGTAAGATGCTAAAATTCCGCTTTGTCTTTTCTGTATATATGCCAGTGCGTACTACGCTCGAAGTTTTTGATCCATCTGTGTAATAGACCAGACCCGTTGCCCTAGTCGGAGTCTCCATCTCTATCCATAGTTTGGATTCTCTGTGGTTTTTAAAAATTACATGACGTTGTCATATAATTAGATTGCATATCCAAGAGTTTGTCGTCGATTAGATCTGTAACTATTATGTGCCCAAATTGTACATGTTGTTGTTTCCATTCCCCATTTGTCATCATTCGACAGACGTTATTGATAGCTTGACTTATAATGTATATATTTAGAATGTGGGGAGGGGTGCTACTTATAGCCCCAAGGGAACAGAAATAAGCCAACCTCTGCAACTGATTTTGTTCTGTGGTTGTAGTTCCCTGCCCTGCTTTCGTCCACCATACTACAGCTCTGTATGTAATTATGGGTCTAATGATCGTGACGTATATCCACCCAGGTTTTTCCAAACAAGCTCCTGCGTCTCCAGACATACATTATTAAAGTTTTTTGTAATTTTTTGTGCTTCCCTTGCAAATACATAGTTCTAAAATATGTCCTAAATTTGGCTTTCTCGCACTAAGGAATAACTTTATCCAAACCCTGCAAATCGGTATTTTGAGTGAAAAAATGTTATGGTAAGATATACTCATAAGTGAGCCTGACATTTTTCTCGACATAACATACTATCTCTGTTAAAATCAAAAATAATGTAAAAATGTAACCCAGGTTTCTCGACACCTAAAACGTTTAACTCAATAGAAATGGAGCAACTCCTCTAATCCCCCTTTATATGTTTGACCATAAGTAATTGAACACAATAAAAAAAAATAACATAATTTTCAGATTCATCAACTCCAAGATCCCTGAAAAGACGCATTTGACGCTATAAACGAAGCAGCCTCTCTAACATCCTCCCCCACCCCCTTGAGCTCTTGTATGTTTCACTATAAATACTTATGCTTAAAAATTTTTTCATTATCTGATCGACAAGCCAAGAGATATTTTCATAATGATATTCAACCCCTTCCTCTAAAGCGATCTCGCTTTAAAGCTATAGGTTCTATTCCTGTTTAAGTGTTCTGCGTGTATCAAATTCAAAATCGTTATCTTATTCGAGTGTTGCCGTGTTAATAAAACAGATACACAAACCGACAAAAATGGGGGACTAGTTTTTTGGTGATCTAGTGACCCTGAAACGTTAAGAAATCCAAAAATCTCGAAAGCTGATTTTTCATGAATTTAATTCTTCCCTTTAGCAAGGAAAGTAAAAAACTCTTTAAATTTCATGGGATTAAATAAATCTCATAAGAGATCGAATGTTAAAGTCAGTATATTAAAAAATTATAATAAATATTTAATAAAATCTTGGAGCTCTTACAGATTATCCTCCTATAAAAACACTTGGCTCTAAAAAGTTCAGGTTATTACATCGAACCTTCTTTCTCTACATAAATTTTTATTGGAGTTTAAACTTTCATTTTCACACCGATTGCTTTAAATAACGGATATGACCGCAAGAAAATATCGACTTGGACTGGAAGAGAAAAAATCGACATGAAGGGAGAATTTTTTCGCTCTTAAAATTTATGTGGCAAATTCTAGAAAAAGCGGTTTTGCACCCAAGCGGCAGTAAAGGCTGCTCCCAGAACGGTCATTGAGCGTATTGCCTTAAAAATAGCACGGAAACGTACGGTAATAGCTGCATGAATTGCCGAAAATAAAGAAGCAAATTCGCGAGTTCAGGACCGTATTAATTTAATTGTCTGACTTAACTTCGTCGTACTTTTAACTACTTCTTAGTTTAGAAGTTTAGCACTTTTACGGATTTTTATACCTCAAGCAATAAAACTTTTAAAGAGCGCAGGTTAATATAAAAATCACTACATTAACTTAAGTTATCTCACCTGAAGGATGTGGAAGTAATTGTTTTCTAACTTCTAAACTTTCTATACGTGAATTATATTTTCGATTAAATGATTCCAAGAATATAATCGGTAATTATCTGTACCCATTTAATAACGACAATCACGTTTTTCAAGTTTCACAACCTATAAAGAATTTAGAAATAATTGTACTCATGCTTTTTCTAAATTGCGAAAATATGGAGCTCGACCTATATCACGAGAGCTAACTTAAACGGCTTAAATTTCAAAACAATAGTTTTAAGCCTTAAACTGGCCTAAGAAATTTATTAAGCAAAGTTAGACCCTTCCGATTATATAAAGTTGTACATACTAAATACATACTGAACTCGGCATAAACTTTAAATCTATCAATTCACTAAGTTTTTACTAACATACTATTGCTAAAGTATACCTGAAAAAAATTACGCTAGGAAATTATTTGCATTTTTTAACGTTCCAAGATTTCTAGATCATGAAAAGCAGACTCCTCCATTTCTCTTTTAAAGGAAAGAGGAAGAAAAGGGGAAAGATGGGGATCTTTAAATCTTGTAGATTTTTAATACTATTATGAGAATTTTTCTAAATAGTAATTACCACATATGTAGATTTTAAGAGGGAGAGAAAGGTGTCAGAGGGATTGCTTTATGTATATCGTATTATACTTCTTATATATATATATATATATATATATATATATATATATAAATATATATATATATATATATATATATATATATATATATATATATATATATATATATATATATATACTTTTTTTTTTTTTTCTTCTTGGAAATCTGGTTTTTGATTAATTTAGGCAAAAATTGATTTTGTTAAAATCATATTTTTTATCAGTTTGGTGTTGGTTTATTATCATAAACGTTTCGACCACATTTGGTCTTCATTAGTATTATTTGCTTATCTTACTAACAACTACATTCTATAAATTATTTTATTCTCTTAAGGCTACTATTACATTTTCGTTTGAGATAGTTATTTCTTAAAGACTTACCTAAAAAGAGGATTTCATCTTAATTAAAACTTTAAAAACATTAACAGTCAAAGCACCTTCAAACATTCACATTTTTGTCACTAAAAACAGATTAAAAACCATATTTATTCTCTGCTGGACATACCTATACAGGGTGAGTCAACGATAAAGTAAAGTTCATTATCTCATTTGTTTCGGGAATGACGAAAAAATTTCAAATACAATAGTTTTAGGGAATGTTAAAGTGCACAGTTTAAAATTATTTTTGAGTACACAGGCCACACAATTGTGGCCGATATAACATATGTTTTTTTTTAAATGGAACATCCCATTTTCTAATTTATTTTTAAATTCTGCGTAAAATTTTATAACTTTTTTGTTAATAATGTTATATACCTAAACCTAGTAGTTTTTTCTAATATTTCGATTTTTTTTAAAAAATACTAGTTTTCAGTTTTGTAAAAAATTGCCAGTAACGCTATTGTTTCTGAAGGCGAAATACTCATAATTGGTACGAGCGTTCTATAGAGATAAAAAAAAAAGAAATATGTAAAGAAATTTGAGTTAGATGCTACAGGGTGTTCAAAATAAATTTATGCATTTCGACTATTTTAAATTGAAAAAACCCAAATTTTTTTAAATGGCACACCTTGTATATTATTATTTTTTCTGGTAGATTTTACAAAAACCCTCCAGCTTTTATTAGGTAAGTCATATACTTATTTCTAATAGTTTTCGATTTATTTTGAATTTTTCAATATTTACCCTTGTTTTTAATTCACTTACGCTATTGTGAAAACATAAACAAATAGTTAATAATAATTTTAATATAGTTTAACTTATCTAATGATTAATTATTATGACGTAATAAATATTCAAAAAAAAAATATGCCCGTCTACTTGAATACACATGTTTAGTCGTTTTACTACATTTTCCTTCACTTTCCTTAGCATAAAAGGCGTTATTGTCCTGCACGCATTCCGTATTCTATTTTCCATATCTACTGGTATTGTAGGGGGATTCATATAAACACGATTTTTAATGTAGCCGCACAAAAAGGAGGCTAAAGGTGTTAAGTCACATGATCGAGGGGGCCTCTGAATTAATCCATCCCTACCGATCCATTTTTGTGGTTAACGATCGTTTAAAAATTCCCGAACTTCCCGGTGGTAATGAGCAGGAGCTCCGTCTTGTTGAATCCACATTTGTTCCCTTTCAAATTTATCAACTTCTTCAAGAAGCTGGGATAATTCGTTCTGCAAAAAATTAGATATCTAGGCCCGTTAAGCGGTTCGGAAAAATATGGACCAATAATTCGAAAATTTAATATTTCACACCAAACATTAAGCGACCAATGGTTTTGGTTTTGAACTTTCCGAACCCAAAATGGATTAACTGTTGAATAATAATGCATGTTATGGCTGTTAACTGCTCCATTACTGCGAAAAGTAGCTTCATCAGAAAACATTATTTTGGATAAAAAATCTGGGTCGGCCTCTATTGCTCCATTCATGGTGGTACAAAGGTTTACTCGTCGTTCAAAATCACGGTCTTGAAGTTCTTGGTGTGGTTCCATATGAAAGGGATGATACTTGTATGTATGTCAGCTAGTTGACGGTTGCTGACCTGGGGATTATCTTCAACATGAAGTAAAATCTCCATTTCTTTTTCCGCATTCTGGTTTACTACTTTCCGTTTCGTATACTCAACGCTATCAATACCATCAAACCGTTCCATTAAGCACTGAAAAGATTTTTCTAGATGGTATACCTCTATTAGGATACTTCGCTCCGTAAAGCCTTATTGCCAAAAGACAATTTTTTCCCGCCTCGCCCAGTATCTAAACCATATCAATTAATTCATTTTTAGGAAAATCCATAATTATTACCTTTATACGTCACTTACAACAACAAATTAAACTATTTTGACTTGCTTAACAGACATATCAAAATTTGACAATGCCTACGTATTTGTTTTGTCTTGGCAACTATGATGTTATAGCGTAAGTGTATTAAAAACAAGGGTAAAAAATGTAAAATTCATAATAAATAGAAAACTATTAGAAATAACATACTTAATAGAACTTGGAGGGTTTTGTAAAATCTATCAGAAAAAAATATACACGATGTGCCATTTAAAAAATTTGAGATTTTTCAATTTAAAATAGTTCAAATGTATAAATTTATTTTGAACACCCTGTAGCATCTAACGCAAACTTCTTTACATATATCCTTTTTTTCGTCTCTATAGAACGCTCGTACCAGTTATGAGTATTTCACCCTCAGAAACAATGGCGCTACTGGCAATTTTTTACAAAACTGAAAACTAGTATTTTTTAAAAAAGAATTGAAATATTAGAAAAACTACTAGGTTTAGGTATATAACATTATTAATAAAAAAGTTACAAAATTTTACACAGAATTTAAAAATAAATTAGAAAATAGGGTATTCCATTTAAAAAAAAAAAACATATGTTATATCGACTACACTTTTTTCAAGTACCCCGTATACTCAACAATAATTTTAAAACTATGCACCTTAATATTCCCTTAAACTATTGTATTTAACATTTTTTCGTCATTCCCGAAATAAATGAGATAATGAACTTTACTACACCAAAACTATTTTGGCTGAAAAAAATATTTTATGAGATATCAGCCTTTAATTGTTATTGTTGGTATGTTTTTTTTTTCTGCATATGTATAGTAAACATTATGGTATTGCCCTCTTTCAACTATTAAATTAACAAAATAGTTAAACTAGATTATAACAGATTTTACTTAGACCCTTAATGTCATCTTTATCATTTATTGCATGTGAACTTTTTTTTATGTGAACCATTTTCAAAAATTCTCAGTTTTGTTCGGTTCGAATGATTTTAGTCTGTGAGAAATTAAAATTATGTTTGTCTGTATTACGTGTTTCATTAATCTGTCTTGTTCTTCTTGTCATATTTACGTCCATTGAGTCTCTTTTGTAAGTATTGTGATGTTTGCCTAATATATCTCGCCTGGCAATCTTTGCATGGAATTTCATATACTCTGTGCGTTTTTCGATTTTTGGGTTTTTTTTTAATACACTAAAATGCCATTTGAGTAGGTTATGTCCTTTATGACTTATGAAAGTGTTATGTGATTTGAAATAGTTTTAGAATTGTTCATATAGTGCATATATGTTTGTATTGTTTTTTGATTGTGTTTGTCCAATTTTTGTATGCGTAAATTGAAAAGTTGTTAATTAGTTTTTTTTTGGGTAGCCATTTTTTTAGCTTTTCCAGCTTTCTGAATAGCCTTATCTCTGTATGGATCATCACTCTATTTTAATAATCTATTCGCTAACCCAATTATTATTGTCCTTTTCTGAGATAGAGGGTGTTGTGAGTAGTAATTTAAATATCTACCCGACTATGTTGGTTTGATATGCCATTCCAAAAAGTTTATTTTTTTTCTGTTTCAATAGTAAATTTTATCCTTTCGTGGAAGTTATTAAAAGCAGTTAGGACGTTGTCGCAGTTGTTCTTAGGAATTGCAGTTATGCAATTATCCACGTATCTCAAGAAAAACGGGGGTGAGTTTTGTATAACAGTTTCTTCCGACTCTTCAAGCACCATTTATGCAATGACACTTGAATTGGATGAGCCCTTGGCACAACCTTCAATTTGTCTATAAAAGCAGTTTTTGTACATAAAAAAGGATGTTAGTATTAATTCTATGGCTGATAAAAACTCATTAAGTGGAATGTTAGTGTATTTTTTAATTTTTTCCCATTTTTTCTCTATAATGTTCTAGGCTACATGAATTGTTACGTTGATATACAAAGAGATTACATCAAGTGATGCGAGGATGTAGTTATCTGGTACTGGAGCATTTTTAATTTTATGCTGATGGAATACCTGCTATTCTACCAAAAAAATGCAAGAGCGAACGAACACCAGCTCTTTATTGACTTTTCAAGGCATTCAGTCGTAGTTGGTACTACGGATTATTGGATAAGCTACGCTCTTATGGTATATCTGAACAGTATTGCTTATCAATCTCGTGTTTCATCAGAGAGCGGCCTTTACAACTGACAGTTAACTTGTTTCTTTCTAATACCTTCACTAACAATGCCGGTGTACCCCAAGGCTCAATACTGTCTTCGACTCTCTCCTTTACATTAACGATCTTCTGGAGCAATAATCCAATCTACAGCTTTGCAGATGATAGTAAACTTATTTCTTCATCTACTTTAAACGCTTGAATAACGGTAACTCATGCAAATATCCGCAGATAGTAGGGAGTCGTACAACTTAATAAGTACTTGGAAGGAATTCTATATTGGGGTGATAGTAAAGAAGTAAAATTTAATGCTAAAAAAAACCCAAGCGGCAGTTTTTTCGAAAAAAAGTTAACATTGCAGAACCTGACATAGTTATGTCGGGACACTCCATTTACTGGTTGTTAACTTGGGAGCAAATATGTCTTGGCATGAATATATTGCACGCATAGCAAAGACAGGTTCTCAAAAGATGGGAATAGTATTTCGAACTAGAAAGCTTTACACTTCACAGCAACTTTTAACTCTGTTCAAAGCTCCAATTCAAGCAATGATCAAATACTGCTCCTGTATTTGGTGCTCTGCTTCCAAACAAACACTCTATTTGTTGGATTTTATTCAGAAGAGTGATGTCTGCCTGACTGAATGTACTAGCAACCTTGATTCCTTGAAACATGGAAGAACGGATGGCGACTTGATATTCTAAAAGTACTGTCATGGACAGTGTTCGAGGGTTGTAGTCCGCTTAATTTCTCTCAAAGCGCTCCATGCTAGGAATACAAGTCACGCTAATATCTCACATGCGTATGAGATTTAGCTTGTCACACCTCGTACAACCCTTCCTAAGCAGTCTTTTATATGGAGAACGACGTCCCTTTGGACTGTGTTTCCGACCTATTACAATCAACAGCTATTGATTATCAATATTAATTACGCTTTTTTCGCCATTTCCCTGCAGCACGCGGGCTATGTCCATATATATATATATGTGTTTCCGACCTATTACAATCAACAGCTATTGATTATCAATATTAATTACGCTTTTCGCCATTTCCCTGCAGCACGCGGGCTATGTCCATATATATATATATATATATATATATATATATATATATATATATATATATATATATATATATATATATATATATATATATATACATATATATATATATATATATATATATATATATATATATATATATATATATATATATATATATATATATATATATATATATATATATATATATATATATATATATATATATATATATATATATATATATATATATATATATATATATATATATATATATATATATATACATGTACGATTTCAGCAAAATCTAATTTTAGATATCTTGATCCTTTAATCCTCCAAAAAAATTACAGGTATAAATGTTGTCCATTTGGAAGAATAGGGTACTAAAAAAAAACGTTAGTCGGAGCCTGTATATTATTGGGTCCTATTAGAGAAATAAATAGTTTTCGCAATAGAATTAATTTAGCACAAATACTCCCCTTAGTCATTAATAATAATGATAATTGCGACAGTATTTATAAGGGGAGCAAGTCCTTCAAAAACAGATGACACAAAATGCATTACGTAAACATTTATAAAAGAGTTAAAGCCTTAACGGAAGAGGTCGCCATTGTTTCTTAGAACATATTTATATTTTCAGGTATCCCCCACATAACGTATGAAATAAAAATGTATACGTTCACAGCTGAAAACTTAAGATATTTTGTTACCCATGAAATCCCACAAGTGAGAGATTTAAATAAACTTTTGTAGTAGTGCAGTAAAAAAAGCATTTGAAATTGCACAGTTTAGAAACAGCAGTTTTATGATTTTATTCTCTCTGGAGTATCACCAAGAGTATTATCCTGAGTTTTGTACCTCGGACAACTGCTTTTTTATTTATGAATTGAAGTTTGAGCTTAAAATGCGAATAATACCGGTTATACATATATGTCGGTCGAGGCAAAAAAAAAACTAAACTCTTCATAATGACTTTTCCAACAAATCCATGTTAGTTTTAAGTCGCTCAAATTAATAAAAAACCGACAAAAACACTTTTTTTTTTTTTCGTTTTATTGTACAGGTCGACTAAGTGAATCGATCTCCTTAAAACTAAAAAAAAAAAAATAGGCCTTTTGTTATACCCTGAAATTTTGATTCAACCATATTGAACGTAGTGGGCACAAATCAATTTGTTATTTAAAATTTGAATTGCCCGCCATTTTATGCCATTTAGTTCAAAATGAATCTTTTTTTTTCAAAATTTAATCAAATATAAATAACAAAACCAATTGTGTTCATTGGGTTCGATATTTTTGTACCAAAATTTCAGGGTATTTTTGCAATAACAAAAGAAATATTTTCTGAAAGTTTCAAGCCGATCGTTTCATTTAGTCGACCTGTACGACAAAAAAAAAACAGATTTTTAGCTATTTTTTCAATTTTATAGGTTATGTACCCATTTGAGCGATTAAAAACTAACGGAGATTTATGGAAAATTTCATTATGAAGAGGTTCGTTTTTTATTTGTCTCGATCCGACTAATATAACCGGAGTTATTCACATTTTAAGCTCGATAAATGCATTTGAACTGTTTATAAACAGAGAAGCACAAGTTTTTCGGGGTCCAAAATTCAGGGCAATACTCCTGGTGATACTCCAGAGAGGATAAAATCATAATTTTGCTGTATCTAAACTATGCCTATCTAATCATTATTTTGACCTTTTTTTACTGCACTATAGGCCATTTGTAGATTCTTTTTTTTGAATTTAAAACCGACTTTGTTATTTACGATTACCCAGAATTTTAGTTTCCACACATATAGGAAAAACTTTTTTTTTTGTCTTAAAACAAATTTTAAATTAATTATTAAAATTAAAAATTAAATTGATGGAAATCCAGAATACCGTGTCATTAGAAAATCTCCTGTTGATCTTTGCTTACGAAAGCTACAGTCGCTAATAATATTGAATCCTTGTAGATTGATAGCCTTTTTCATAACTTTCGATACTACTAAAAGTAATGCGGCCTGTCGGTAGTTGTTTGGCAAAGTCTTATTGCCCTTTCGAGTATCGGGTAAAATCGATCTATTAGCAAAACTAATATATATATATATATATATATATATATATATATATATATATATATATATATATATATATTTATATATACATATACTTTCATATCTGACCCAAGCAATTACACTTAACAAGGATCGCCAAGATCAAGGAATTAAAAGAAGAATAAGATTAAGTTACTAACTGCTATAATTGCAACTTCAATACAAGACCTAGTATCAATTATGGAGCGCCTTGAAATCACTAGCAAAAACTATGGATTGACAATTAATATAGCGAAAACCAAAGTCGTAATGAACATTTATCACACATAAATGAAATTGCTGGTTTCACTGTTGTAAACCGTTTCAATTATTTGGGATCCCTCCAAAAGAACCATGGTGGCTGTGAAGCGGAAGTAAGAAAACGTTTGGCTATGGCTAGAAACTCGACGATTAAAGTCACTAAGGTCTGGAAAGATCCAGCTGTTACAAAAAACACAAAGTTAAGATAGCTATCCAGCCTTATATTCCCTATAGCAACGTACGCATCGGAAACGTGGATCATTAAACAAGCTAACAGAACAACACAGAAAAAGCGAATCGAAGAATCCTCAAAGTATCATATACCGAATACCGTACTAATGTATATATTCTTGAAGAGAAGATAGATAGAATTAATAAACAGTACCTGAAATATTTTGGACACATTATGAGGGCAGTGGATGCCATGGAAAAGCTTGTAGTAACGGGGAAGATAAAAGGTAGAAGAACAAGGAGACGGTTTCCAACAAGATGGTTCGACCAAGAAAGACCTCCTCTTGGTATGGGTATGCACAAATCAAGTCAAGTTGCGCAAGATCGAGATGCCTGGAGAATGACTGTTGAGGCAGCAACTACATAGTGTCACCGATACTCCTATTGGGGTGAAAGGATTCAAAAAGAGAGAGACTAACTGCTTAAACCGTTCACTTATGAGAGTAACATAAACAGAATAATGTGATAATTTGTCAGATCCTTGCATTGATTTTCCTCCGAGAGCGTTCTTTACGAGTGGCGGTCGACGGATTTCTTTCTAACACCTTCCCCAACAACGGTGGTGTACCCCAAGGCTCCATACTGTCTCCTACTCTCTTTCTTATTTACATTAACGATCTGCTTGGAAAGACCGGGCATCATACAGTACGCTTATCTCTTCATTCACTTTGAACGCTCGAACATCGGCTACTCAGGCGAATATCCGCAGACAGCAGGAAGACGTTCAACTTAACAAAGACCTGGAGGAAATTCTATCTTGGGGTGATAGTAACCAAGTAGAATTTAACGCTACAAAAACCCAGGCGGAAGTTTTCTCTAAAAAAAGTTAACGTTGCTGAACCCGACATAGTCTTATCGGAGCACTCCATTCCCCTAGCATTGTCACTCAATTTGTTGGGCGTTAATTTGGGAGCAAATATGTCCTGGCATGAACATGTTGCAGGCATAGCAAGGAAAGCTTCTCAAAAGTTGGGAATAATATTTCGAACCAGAAAACTTTATACTCCACAACAACTGTTAATTCTTTACAAAGCACAGATTCGACCAACTATAGATTCGCTGGAACATCGAAAAAACGGCTGGCGACTTGAGTCTGTTCTACAAGTATTTTCATGGAAAATGTTCTAAGGATGTAGCCCGCTTAATTCCTCCCAGAGCGGTGCATGCTAGAAATACACGTCGCGCTAATACTTCACATTCGTATGAGGTTCAGCTTGTTACTTCGCGTACAATGCTTTTCAAGGAGTCTTTTATATGGAGAACATCAACCCTTTGGAATAATTTGCCCAGGGCTGTGTTTCCTACCGAGTACAATTTACAGCGATTCAAGGACAACGTGAATTGCTTTTTGCGCACACATGCCGCTCCTGGAACGCTTTAGGAACTTCCCTGTAGCACGTGTGCTAGATACATAAAAACAAATTGATTATTTTTTCCTATTTGATAGATTATTTTCCCTCACAGTTATTTGAATTAGCAACTATCGTATCCTGAATTAAGTTAAGTTGTAACAAAAATAGTAAAAGACCTTTTTGAAAAAATTATGTGTGAAGAATTACAAAAATATAAAGAAAAAGAGATGTTTAGTTCACAGATTTTCTTAGTTAGTCAAGAATAGTAATTAAATTAAATATCTACAGGAAAAAAATAGTGCGGAAATTATCACCTCGTTCATTAGAAGGATAAACTTTAAAGAATTTTAATAAAAACCCTGGAAATGTGCAAAAATTGAAAAATTCTTGAAGTAGAGAAATGTACTTACCACTAGCATAAAAAGAGTTCGATGATATAAGGTCAGTAAAAAACATAGGACGTAATGTGAGACGATGACCTTTTATGCAACAACTAACAAATTGCTGACATATTTTTAGATTACTTTAGAATCGTGGGTAAATAATTCGCTAATTAAATGAAAGACAAAATATTAATGACTTTCCTTAAAAAAAATTGCAAATTCAATTTTTTGAGCTATATAAATGATAATGAGATTATTTGTGGTAAAAATTCCCTAAAAAGTAAACGTGCGCCTCGTGACAAAAATATTTCATCTAAAGGATAATCTTCAGGATTTATTAAAGCCCCTTCCTTATTTAATAAACCTAATATTTCAGAAAGAGGTTTATCCCGATATTTTATGAAAGGTTATAATGGTACCTAGTTCCAAAGCTGATGATGGTAAATAAAAAAACTATAGGCAAATTGCAGTTACTAGATCAGTTAACAGATTTTTTAAATGAGTTTCATATTTTGTATAATTTCTATAATAGATTCCACGCTGAAATAAATAACAGGCATGGCATAGTATATATCAATTATTATGAAATCCAAAATTTTATTAGTGGCTAGACACCAATATCGATTTTTGTTGAACTAGCCTGGATATTTCACAGTATTGTAGTGCATCGTACACTTGCACATACTATTTTATAGTAATTATAATTGAATATAAGTTATTCATATATATCGGGTAATACGAGGGCGAGTTGATAAGTTCGGTAAATTTCTACGAAATGAAAATTTTGTTAAGCGGCATTACTCTTGGTAGCGTAATTCTTGTAACGGCTGTGTTTAAAGTTTTAAACAAATGCAAGTAATCGGCGTTAGATGTTTCGCAGGAATGGATAAAGACGAGTATTTATTAACAATTTTATTTAAAAAAGTGGACTGCAGTCCAAATAGAAACTGAACTGAAGGAAATACATGGAGACTTTGCACCCAATACCGTTTATTCCTTGATAAACGAATTTTCAGGACACCCGAATGAGAGTTCTTCTGAATGGTGATGATCGATAAAATGAATGGTATTGTGATAAAAGACCGGCGCATTAAGCTTCGTGAGATTGCTAAGATGGTAAGCATGGTAAATCGGTACTTAACAACCTGCATGAAGTTCTAAAAATGATAAAGCTGAGTGTGTGATGAGTGCCGCGTTTGTTGACTCCAGACCAAAAATGCACAAGGATATTTCAAAATCGTCTTGGAAAGAGTTGCAGTGTAATCCGAAGGACTTCTGGCATCATTTTGTGTCTGTAGATGAAACGTTGATCGATCATTACCCCCGCAGATAAAACGGCGGTCAAAACAGTGATATAGCGAAGGTGAAACCTCACCGAAAAAGAGGAAAACACTTTTATCGGTGGGAAAAGTGACGGCAACGGTTTTTTGGGACTCGCACGATTGACTATTTGGAAAAGGGTAAAACAGTGACTGTTTCTCATCACACAACGTTATTGGATCATTTGTATAGTGAGTTGAAGCAGAAGCGACCAAGATTAGTGCCCAGAATGATGCTACTTTATCAGGACAATGCTTCTACTCATACATCTACGCAAACCTGTACAAGCTGGGCTTCAAAATAGTTCTCCATCCATCCTTTTCCCCATATTTGACACTAAGTGACTTTTTTTGTTTTCTAACTTTAAATGTTGACTTGGGGGAAAGAAATTTTCATCGAGTGAATAGGTTGTATGTGCTGTAAACGAGTATTATGAACAATTTGAAATATTTTTTTTATCGGTTACTTTCCTACCTGGATAGGGATTACCTTCTATGGGCGCATATCGGCGAGGATGTCCTAATATCCTTCAACATCATCTGAAACATACACTGATATTTCATGGCACCTTTTAGACAACGACGTAGTGCTGCCACGGACGTTATTACATTTCGGCATCAACTACTTTTTTTTTATCGATCTATCACACGTGCTAGAGGGAAGTTCCTAAAGCGCTCCAGGAGCGGCATGTGTGCGGAAAAAGCAATTCACGTTGTCCTTGAATCGCTGTAAATTGTACTCGGTGGGAAACACAGCCCTTGGCAAATTATTCCTAAGGATGATGTTTTCCATATAAAAGACTGCTTGAAAAGCGTTGTACGTGGAGTAACAAGCTGAACCTCATACGGATGTGATGTATTAGCGCGACGTATATTTCTAACATGCACCGCTCTGGGAGGAATTAAGCCGGCTACATCCTTCGAATACTTTCCATGAAAATACTTGTAGAACAGACACAAGTCTCCGACCGTTCTTTGATGTTCCAGCGAATTAAGGCCACCGGTCAGTTCCGAGTCTCCAATCAGACGAACAGCTCTTCTCTGAACAGAATCCAACAAATGCAGTGTGTGTTTGGGACCGGAGGCGCAAACATGGGAGCAGTATTCCATAGTTGGCCGAATTTGAGCTTTTTAAATTAACAGTTGTTGTGGAGTATAAAGCTTTCTGGTTCGAAATAATATTTCCAACTTTCGAGAAGCTCTCCTTGCTATGCCTGCAACATGTTCATGCCAGGACATATTTGCTCCCAAATTAACGCACAACAAATTGAGTGACGATGCTAGTGGAATCGAGTGCCCCTACATGACTCTGTCGGGTTCAGCAATGTTCACTTTTTTAGAAAAAACTGCCACCTGGGTTTATGTAGCGTTAAATTCCACTTGGTTGATATCACCCCAAGATAGAATTTCTTCTAGGTGTTTGTTAAGTTGAACGACCTCCTGCTGTCTGCGGATATTCGCCTAAGTAGCCGATGTCCGAGCGTCCAAAGTGAATGAAGAAATAAGGGTACTATCATCTGCAAAGCTGTAGATTGGATTCCCGCTCTTTTCCAGCAGATCGTTAATGTAAATGAGAAAGAGAGTAGGAGACAGTATGGAGCCTTGGGGCACACCGGCGTTGATAATGAAGGCGTTAGAAAGAAATCCGTCGACCGCCACTCGTAAAGAACGCTCTTTGAGGAAACATGAGAGCCACAAATAGAACTTTTCAGACATACCATAAGAGCCTAGCTTAGCCAACAGTCCCTGTATGTGTATAAGCCAAATTATACTTAAGTAAATTGATAAATGAACTGAACTACCGGAATTGAATCCGGGACCCTTGTTACCGTATGCCTCCACGATGACCACAATGATAGGGCAGCCACAACTGAGAGAATAAAAAAACTGTAATCTCTCTGGACTAAATACAGCTGCGTGCAAAAGTTTTGGGCCAAAAATATTTTTGTGATTAATTGAGTTATACAGGGAGAAGAAAAAAAGAACAAATACATCATCATAAACTACTTTAATTATAGTAACAACATATACAACTGAAAAATGTTCTACTAAAAATAACAATCATTCCTAACAAAAATAACATTTTTCGGTTATTCATAAGTATCGAGCCAACTTCTAAGAAATTGTGATTTATTCAGTTATGTTTACATTTTTGATCGTGAATCCAGGTAAACATCAAGAATTTAGTTCACCTCATAATCGTGTATTATTTGAGGGAAGATGCTGAAACGCACATCATTAGACATTCGGAAAACTGTTATAAGGTTGTAAGGTAAAGGAAAAGTTTTAGGTGAAATAGCTGAACTTTTATCCATAGGAAAAACAACGGTTAACAATACAATTAAAAAATGGGAAACTACAAATACTCTGAATGATAAACCGTGTTCTGGAAGATCAAGGAAAACAACTACTCGTGTTGACAAAGTAATTAGAAGAAAAGCAATTGCCGACGTAAAAAGGAATGCTGCAATTATTGCACGTGAATTACGTGAAGAAAATTTAGCTGATATCAGTAGGAGTACTGTTTCTCGTAGACTAACACAAGTTGGACTTGTTAGACGTATTGGAGTAAAAAAATTGGACAGTTGAAGACTGGAAAAAGTGTTGTTTTCGGACGAAACTAAAGTTAAATTATTTGGAAATGATGGAAGAAAATATGTTCGACGACCGAAAGGTACTAGACATGATTCTCGGTATCAAATACCGACTGTTAAGCATGGTGGTGGTAGTATTATGCTTTAGAGAGCATTTTCGTGGCATGGCGCCGGTCCAATAGTTAAAATTGAAGGTACTATGGATACTGTTATGTACAGAGATATTCTATCAGAACACATGCTTCCTTATGAACGTCGAAATATGCCACCAAGATGGATTTTTCAACAAGATAATGATCTGAAACATCGATCCAAGCTTTTGCAAGAATTTTTCAGAAAGAAAAATCTTTGAGTTTTAGAATGGCCAAATCAATCTCCAGACTTGAACCCCATAGGATATTTGTGGGAAGAGTTGAAAATGAAAGTGGAAACTCAGAATTGTTCCAATATCTGGAAAAAAGTTCAAGAAGCCTCAACGATGTGCCACCATATTAGCTTCGAAGGGTAAGGCTACAAAGAATATATCTTTTACTACCACTTTTTTCTGAGTTATAGTCATTTTTGCTGTGTTATATACCTTTTTATTGTGAAATTTGAATACTTATGAAGAGCCGAAAAATATTTTATTTGTTATAAATAATTGTTATTTATAGCAGAAGATTTTTTAGTTGTATATGTTGCTAGTATAATTAAAATAGTTTATGATGATGTATTTGGTTTTTTCTCTTCTCCCTTCATAACCCAATTAATCACCAAAATATCTTTTATGGCCCAAAACTTTTGTACGCAACTGTATATTGAGCTCAATGGAGATTATATTAAGAAAGAAATTTTTGTTTTTGAAAAAAAATGTTACTTACCTTGTTTTTATCTACCCTCGTATACTACACATTTTGCTTTAATTATCTATCTAAAAATCGACAGTTTATTCCACGCTCAGAAAATAAACAAGGTACCTGTCGTTTTAAATGATTAATGTTTTGTTTATATAGTTGGTATTAAAATTTAGACGGTACCTAAATAAATAAAAAATAAAATAAATTTCAATGGGGTTGAAAAAAAAAAACGTTAGCCGGACTTGATTGGATGCAAAAAGCAAACAACAGAGTTCAGTGGAGACAACTTGAGGAGGCTTACACCCGACTATGGGTGGAATAAGCTAATGATGATCTAGTATTAAAACGTGATAAAAATCAATTTTTTATGCAAAAGTGAGACCTAAATAAAAATTTTTGTATTTTAACCTATGATTTACTGTACTCCATTTATTATTATTTCTTGACGCAGATAATCTTACTAAGTATTTAGGTTCGTCCATTATCCTCCGATGATAGATGCTGCCATAAGATATGAAAGTTTTGTTGTCAATTTTTTTTAACAATATTAAAAATCTTATATGAGCTCTATCTGCTGAGGTTATTTATTTGTGCGAGTTATTTAACCATGATTTGATTTCCTGGGTCTTTGTATATCTGCGTTAGTTCCACATTTTTTCTCCTCCTACACTGTCCTTACTATCTTGTACTGGTCCGAATATTTTTCTGAGTATCTTCCTCTCGAAACACCTTAGTTCTCTTATCTTCATTTCATCGTGGTCCAGCTTTCTGAACCGCATAGAAATACCGGTTTAACCACAGTTTTATAGACTTTAATTTTTGATGATCTTGAGAGGTTCCGGGAATTGAACACCGATTTAAGAGCAAATAAACATTTGTTCTCACTCCGTATACGTCTTTTAAGTTCTTCCTTTATGCTGTTATCTGCTATTATGATTCTTCCCAGGTACTTGAAACTGACCACTGGTTCGAAGTTATAATCTCTCATCTGACCTGTTCCTGTCGAGTTGTCTACTAACAAATATGTATTTGGTCTTCTCTTCATTTATATTTAATCCTATTGTACTGGCATTCTTGTCAATTTTTATAAACGTTTCCTTCGCTCCGATTATATTTCTGTCCATGATATCGATGCCATCTGCATAAGCCAGCAGCAGATGCGGTCCATTCGGTGTGAATATTTGTAGATTTAGTGCAGTACCTCTGTGTCAAGCCGTTGTTAATTGAGAAACACTTAGAAAGTATGGACCCTATTGGTACTTAGTTTTTTGTCCTGATAATACAGGCTTTCATTAGATTAATTAATTTTCTAGGTATAGAAAACTCGGCTACCTGACTGATACTATCGCATGCCTGCTTGAAATCGATAAAGAGGTGATGCAACCTTCTAATGAGCTCCCAATATTTTTCCACTCTGATATTCACTGATCATGCCTCCGGTATATATAGGTATACTTTATTACTTTAGAACAATATTTCATATTGTGCGACTTGGAGAAGTAACAGTAATAGTTAATTTACGAAAGTAATTTTTATTTATCGATCGGTATTTTTGCTAAAATTATCTTAGATCGTTTAACTATAACGAATGTTTATTAAAAAAAAATGAATAACAGACACGAAATCTTGATCTGTCAGAATTTTAAAAAAACGACTGTGTTGTATTCCTTTTGAGTATCACACCATTAGGGTCACAAACCAATTTTTTTTTAAATTTCTTTAATCCTACCCCCGCAAAATGTTCAGTCCTATGAAAAAACGAAGATCCTAAATTTTTAGAAAAAAATATTAGTATTTAGAGGTTACATCTATCTATTGAAAAAATATTTTTTCTTCTCAATCATTTTTCCCCTTCAACAGTCCCCCGTTAGACTTCAGATTTGAATTTAAGGAATATGAAGGGGTTTCCTTATATATTCTTTGATGTTGAATCTGTTCCTAAGGGCCGTTTCCCCCTAGAATCCTTCGGTTTTCAGCAATATTCATGCTAAGTGCGCATTAAAGGTGAAAAAATGCGTTTTCCTTTCAAAAAGGTTCCTTAAAATTTACGGGAATCATTGTAAATCAAGATTTATGATGCAAAAATCATAGATATGATATAGATCTTTAAGACAGCGAGAACCAAGCGCTCTGTTGGAAAACAGATTGACACACTTAAAACTGGACAGGGAGGCAACTTCAGAAAAAAACGTTTCGGACAAAAGTTTTAGCATTTTTTCCTAGGAAACGAATGTGCCTATTAGATTTTGGGCTCAATGCTCTGTTGAGTTTCAAAATTGAAAATTTAAATGTAAACTCAATACTTTTAACAACATACATATTTGAATTTAGCGAGAAATTTACGGATAAAATGGAATAGTTTGTATCTACACTAGGCGAACGAGATTTCCGCGGTTTCTTAATTTCCATCTTTCTCTTCTGCGATATCGCTTTCGTTGTATGTAGTTGTTGAGGAAATGTTCACTCATCCCATTGAGATTTCTTCGATTTTCCCTCGCTTTTGCATAGACAGAATATTACGCACTATTCTCAATGGACCTGTCATTAATTTCAAACAGTTCGTATAATTTGTTTATAAAATTAGTTCTTTTCGCAATTACAAAAATAGAATGAATATTCTTCTGTTTCTTATGAGATCAATATTCCGAATATATTTTTTCAATCTTCGGGATAATATTTCTTTTATCTCTGACAGGTAGTATAAAATATGTCCAAATTTTTTCGGTGTTTCCACCAACCAAAAATCAATAATCTTTTCGTTGTTCACGTTACGGCTTTTGTGATTTCTACACGCTTTTTTTAAACACGAAAGTAGATAGTACTTAAACATCGAAAATTATTATATTTTCAATATATGTCTGGAACGACGCGAAATATTGTCTTGTCACTCGATTTTTTAACTTAGTTATTAGCTTTTAACATGAATATAATTATTTTTAAGTACCGCATTTTATTGCAGCTCCAATGAGGCTCAATCACGCCCATTCAAAATTCAAGGTTTACTCGGACGTAAAATTCTCGCTGAATTCAAATATATATCAAAGATATTGGTTTTCCATTTAAATTTTCAATTTTAGGGTTCATAGAGTCCCAACAGAGCCTTGGCCCCAAACTCTAATAGGCCCATTCAATTTCCAGGGAAAAATGCTCAAACTTTTGTCTGAATCATTTTTTCTGAAGTTACCTTCCTATCGAGTTTTTTTAGATGTGTCAAACTTTTTTCTAAAAAAACGTTTCGTTCTCGCTGTCTTTGTCCAATATTATTCATGCGCCATGACAATTTCTCAAAGACCTGTGCAATATCTATAATTTTGGTATCATAAAGCTTGATCTACAAGGCTTTCCATAAATTTTGAGGAACTTTTTTGAAAGGTAAACGCATTTCTTCACCCTTAATGCGCACTTAACATGAGCATTACGGAAACTCAAGGATTTTAGGGAGAAACAGCCCTTTGGAGCGGATTTAGCATCAAAAAATGTATGGGAAAACACCTTCATAATACCTAAATCCAAATCAGGAGACTAACAGGAAGCTATTGAAGGGGTAAAAACGTTTGAGAAGAAAAAAATATTTTCACTCGATGGATGCGACCTCTAAATATTAATATTCTCTTTTAAAAAATTTAGAGGCTTTATTTTTTCATAGGACTGAATATTTTGCGGGGGTAGGACTAAAGAAAATCAAAAAAAAGTGGCTTCTCACCCTACACACCATTTTTGAAATAAATCAGAACACTTTTCAGATAACAAACGAGACATAAAATGTATTTTTAGTGTTCCGTACGGAACACTTATAAGATCACTTTGGTGTCTGTCTGTCTGTCTGTCTGTCACACCCGATTTTCTCCGAAACTATTTGACCTAGAAAGTTGAAATTTGGTAATAATATAGGAACTGATGGCCTCATCAGAGCCATGTAGTTATGAGAGTTAAATTTTGACTTAAGGGGTTAGTTTTAGGGGGTGAAATCGGAAGTAAAAAAAAAAAATTTTTACTAGGTCATCGAGTGTGATGTCAAATGAAAGCTTGTGAAAACACGAGTAAAAAATGTGTATATAATGTAATACTTGCCCGCACTTTTCTTTGTATTATTTTTAAAAAATCGCAAAAAATCGCTGTCCCCCGCCTTATCTCGAAAAGTACTTATCAAAAAATTTTGAAAAAATTCCGGAATATTCTCCACGGGGTGTAGATTGAACGAAAATTATCACGAGTGTATTACCTTTAATAATTTTTCTGGTATTTAAAAAAAATTTCAAGGTCATCAGATTTCAGTAAAGATTGGAAACAAACTTTGTTGAAAACCCATTTGGGGTGTGTTTTGTGAAGTCACTGATCATTTTATACATCTGTAACAAAATTTTTTTATTTTAAAAGTACGGAACACAATTGCGCAAGTTCAACTTGCACTTGACCGGTTATTTTTTTTTTAATGTTTTGTTGAACTTGAACTTAATATGTGTAAACTAACTATATGTAACCACTTGTTTGAGAGACTAATTGAGACAGATATTATGTGTCGTAATTACTTTCTTTAATTACAAATAAAACATTTAGCAATTATGGACAACGAATACTTTTTATTTTCTATTCTATTTTAACCGCATTGGCAGTAAAATGATTTTGACGTCCTAAATTACAATTATATGACTCATCTGTATAAATTTAAAATGACGAATCATATAGAGATAAGTAAAAGGTCAATGGCTACTAATTATCACCTTTTACTAAAATTAGTACTCCGACGTTTCTGAGGTTATGATTTACAAATCTGTCATCTATTTTTAGAAACTGAAAATGTTGAATTAAATATAAGTGACTAAGAGTTGCATCTAATAAAGGAGATTAAAATGTTAATAATTTCCCATTTTTTTTATGTATTAGGGGTGTTTGTAGAGGTCGTAACTTACTAATGTCTAATTTATTTATTTATTTAGACAATATTGCATTGAACATGATCTACTAAAGTTGAACAAATTCCGAATTTAAACGGCTTTTGTTAAACTGGCTGTTTTTCCAATCAACTATTATAAATATACGACTCATTCATCAAGTCAAAAAGTGAGATTCTGTATAACAATGCTTAAAGTTTAACCATTTGACCTCCGATCCCTATAATAGTGTAACTTTATCGTAAATAGGATTAATTATTTTAGCAAACAGTAACAAATATTAAATAAAACATAAAAAGGTACTGCACCTGCTTTAAGAAATACTCTACAATTAGCCTGTCAAATTCAGAGGCTAACATGGGCCAAATAAACAAGGCTTAAATTTATGTGGGCCGCAGAAAAATTTTCATAGAATCATAGGTTTATTTCGAAAAGTAAAGTATAAGAAAAATAACAAGAACAGTGATAAAATTAATATTTTTTTCCTGACACTTGTCCTCCCTCCTCTGCAACTATCTTTTCTAGTTCGGGAAAAATTTTGTTCAAAACTAATCCAAGCTGAATGTCAATAATTCTGGAACTGACAGGACTGTAATAACTGCTCTCACCCATAAGTACTTCCAAACATGGAAATAATTTCATCTGCAAAATTTCTAGTATTTTTAAACCTGGCCGGTAAATATTTATAAAATAAAATAATATTTATGAGTATTTTTTTTATATTTTTAGGTGGTTTTGTATGTGTAATTAAATAGCTTATATATAAAGGTATTGCATTGGAGGTGCTAAGGGAATTATGCAATTTCCAAATATTTATAAGAATTTTTTAAAATTTCCTAATAATTATAAACCAGGGGAATAAACGAAGCACCACCGCTTAGATTGAAATTTAGAAGCTTTTTTTCTTTGTTTTTAATTCTTAAATTGGAAAAAAATTTCACTTTCGCCACTGAATTTCGCCTTTAACTTTTAATTGCATTACCTCCATCTGCATCTGATTAGGAACTAACACATAGTCTAAAAACTTTTTGCAACATTCAACTTTATTCATCAACATAGTCTCCATCGAGAGCGATACAATCAGTCCAACACTTTTTTAACATTTCTATACTTTTCTTTAGAAGGATTTGTTTTTTCCTTCAAAATAGGCCTCAGTTTCAGCGATAACTTCTTCACTGCAGCCAAATCTCTATTCCGTGAGTATTTTTTAAGGTCTGCGAATAGATAATAGTCGCTGGGGAAAAAATCTCGAGAATACGCTGGATGAGGAAGCAATTCGAACTTCAATTTATGCAATTTTGCCTTCGTAACTATTAACTGGTGACACGGTACATTGTCTTTGATGAAAGAGCACTTTTTTTTGTTGATTTGGAGCCGTTTCTTTGCGATTTCTGCCTTCAAATGCACCAATAACTTATAATACTATTATATTCGCTATTGATGATAGCCGATCAAAATTACTCCATGCGCATCCCAAAATACATCAGCTGCTGGCCAATCAGCTGACTGCCAATTTGATTTCAGTGTATAGTAGTGGATCCATGTTTCATCTTTTGTCACATATCGTATGAAAAAATTCTTTGTATTGCGCTTAAACAGGTCCAAACCGCGCTCAAAATCATCAACACGTTGTTTGTTTTTAGTCCACTGTGAGCAAAGGCGGTACCCATTTCGAACAGAGCTTTCTCAAGCCCAAATGTTCATGCCAAATATGACCAACACATTCTTTTGATATCTTTAAGGTGTCAGCTAGCTCACGCAATTTCACTTTACGGTGATCCAAAACAATTTGGGGATTTTTTTTATGTTTTCCGGTGTAACAACCTCATTTGGGCATACAGAGCGTTCAGCACCATTTGTGTCTGTACGACCGCCTTTAAATTCAGCATACCAGTAAATGATAAGTGATTTTCCAGGGGCAGAGTTCCCGTAACACCTATCAAGTCATTGCTTTGCTTTACCGGTATTTTTCCCCATCAAAAAACAGTGTTTAATCAACATACGAAATTGGATTTTTTCTGTTATTTCGAAAATATCAAAAGTAGCGTCACTAACATCACTAATCGTCGAAATGACATTAAATTTTGACATGTATCGTTTGAACGTTGGTACTTCCTAAAAATCATATGGATTTTTTAAAAAGGGCGACATTTACTTGTCATACAAAAAACTTTTCAGCTTACGTGTTAATTCTATATTTATTGAAAAAATCAAAGAAAATAAAGAAAATGTGTTTTTCAAAAATCTTGCTCCAAATTCAAAGGAGCTTATAATTTTTTCTGCGTATTTTTGATACGATCCAGTTTCACCTAAACTCGATTTATGTTGTAACTCAGAAAGTGCACTAACTCTGATTTTCCCAGATAACTAGCTTACATTTAATTGATTTAACTTGGTCATATATATTTATAACGATCTGATCCTACTCCTGCAATTTCATATTTAAATCACTTAAATGTTTTGTTGTATTAACCATGAAGGTTAAATCTTGCTACCAATCTTTGTCAAGAGACAGATTGCGTCTTGATTTCTAGTTTCTAAGAATTGACATATTTCTTCTTTAAAGTCCTAGAATTGTTAAGAGCAAAATAGCTAATGAACTTCAGTATACTAGAGTAAATCGAAATATTCGCTGACTAATTTATATAAAAAAGCAGAGAACTGTCGCTAGTCTAAGCTTTGTCAAGAGACAGACTGCGTCTTGATTCTAGTTTCTAAGAATTGACATATTTCTTCTTTAAAGTCCTAGAATTGTTAAGAGCAAAATAGCTAATGAACTTCAGTATACTAGAGTAAATCGAAATATTCGCAGACTAATTCATATAAAAAAGTAGAGAACTGTAGCTAGTCTAAGCTTCCAAAGCTTATGAAATTGATGATTTTTTCGATAGATGTCAAAATAATTTCCTCGTTTATTACCTACGGGCATAATACTTTCTCACGTATATGCTTATGATGAATCTTGAGTCAGTGATGAATTTCATTTGTAGCTACAGAAGTTAGTTTTGACGCAGGTAGATTTATTTTTGCGTAAGTCCAAAAATACAGTTAAATATGTCTTGGCGTATATATAATTATACATCGGTACTAGTTCCAATAAATTCTCAAAAAATGTTGAAATCTATGTCGCAAGCACGAGAAATATACAGCTAATTAAGCTACGCTCGAAATATCCGTATTCTCGTTACAGGCAATGGACAAAGCTTCGAAACTAACCAATAAATTACCTTCCTATTTCCCTGAAAAACAATTTCCGCAGCTTTAATTATACCAGGTTTCTAGTGTTTAGCTATTAACTTCGACAAGATGTAGCTTTCATGGATCGCCATTCAGTTTCTTGTGATACTTTAATAAACATGAACTGTTGTTTTTCAGTCCCAATTTGAGCTCTATTAACTTTTCTTATCTGATTAATTCCACGTTATTATATTTGGATTAATGTTGTTCATAGTGACGATTAATGTATAACTTTACTACACTATTAGCATTATTATATATCCAGCAGGATTCAGCAACGTTAACTTTTTTAGAAAAAACTACCGCCTGGGTTTTGGTAGTGTTAAATTCCACTTGGTTAGTGTTACCCCAAGGCAGAATTTCTTCCAGGTCTTTGTTAAGTTGAATGACTTCCTGCTGTCTGCGGATATTCGTCTGAGTAGCCGATGTCCGAGCGTTCGAAGTAAATGAAGAGATAAGCGTATTGTCATCTGCAAAGCTGTATATTGAATTCCCATTCTTTTCCAGCAGATCCTTGAAGTAAATAAGAAAGAGAGTAGGAGACAGTATGGAGCCTTGGGGCACATCCGGCACACTCGTTAAGAACACTTTCTGAAGAAACACGAAATAAAACCACAAGCAGAACTTTCAGATATACCAGAAGAGCGTAGCTTAGGCAACAATCCATCGTGCCAAGCACGGTCGAACGCCTTGGATATATCACGAGCAACCGCTCGAGATTCTCTCAAGTGTTCAATTGCGTTGTTCCAAACATGTGTGACATATGTCAGAAGATCTCCTGTTGATCTATGTTTACGAAAACCATATTGGTGGTCGCTAATAATGTTGAATCCTTCAAGATATTTTTGAAGATGCTGATTGATAGCCTTTTCCATGACTTCAATATTATTGAAAGCAGTGCGACTGGTCGGTAGTTATTTGGCTAGAGTTTAGCCAACAAGTTCGCTTTCTGAACAGGTGTGCAATAGAATTATTTGGTCGAGTTTGTGGTGGTATGGTGGATTTGGTGAAATTTTGACTAACTGAGTAGAAGGATCCGGAATTGTTGAGACAAGCGAGAAGTTTGTTTCTAATTCGTTGATTGTGTGCCTCCTTGGTTTCGTCGATAATTCCTTTGCATCTGTTCCGGGCACGAACAAAGGTGTTACGATTTATGGCGTTAGGATTTTCATGCCATTGTCGGTAGGCAAGATGTTTAGAAGCAACAGCTTCTTTGCATTTTTGGTCAAACCAAGGCTTGCCGTTGGAAGGGCCATTCTTTGAAAAAGGGATGTAGTGCCAAATCTTGCGCGGTTTAGGAGCCTCTCTCCCACTGATTGATAGGAAACTCGATGTCGAAATCAATTTATGGTCGGAAGAACCTAACGGCGAATTTACGGTAACCGTGTAAATCTCTGAATTGGTGGTTAAAAACAGATCAAGAAGACTGGCGAACTCCTCGTCTCGGTCAGGGATCCGTGTTGATTCGTCGATAAGCTGAATACAAAAGGCTGAAATAAATGGGTAATCGTTTACATAAAATAATGAAAGATTTCAATAAAAATTATTATTTTTCTTGAATGTTAACTTACTCCACACTGAATAACTGCACAAATTAATAAGCGGATCGTAAATAAAACGATTTTTTTTTTATTCTTCGAAAGCGCATATTTTCTGTTACGCATACCAAACAAGTCAGTATTAGACTAATGACCATAAACAAGGGATTCTGGTTAGTTCCCATTATAATTAATGACGTCACCCTGGTACGGGACAATAGATATATAATTGCTGCTAGTATCAGTGGGGGAAATGGTGCGCATGCGTATAAGACACGTAAGACAAATGGATGGAATACGATTATAGTAATTGATCATTAACGAACGTTGTAATTCATTATTAATAATTATGTATAAGAGGATCTTGCAAAAACTATTTATGAAATTTTTATTAAACACCATTTATACACTGTTATATTGTCTGGGCTGCAAAATATTCGTTATGGGCCTCCTGCCACCAGCAGGCCACGAGTTTGGTATGATTGCTCAACAACACTAAATAGACCGGAAGCTTTGACGACTTTAGTTAAATGAAAAATTATAGCTCTTGTGTCAAATTTAGGTGGCTTTCCGACGTTTCACACTCGAGGCGCGATGCGGCTTTATTAATTTTAACTCTTCATGTTTGTAACATAAGTCTAGAAAGGCACTACTTATATTTGGTTGATGCTTATTAAACTATTAATAAGTGTAAATTTTTTTCTAGATGTGATGCACACCGTAGCCTGATCTCTTTTGAATTAGTTAATTGTTATTGCGTTTATTTTTCTTTACACTGATGGTGTATCCTGCAGAATGTAAATATTCAGTTACATCCAATTAAACAATTTTTTTGGCCATTTCAGGTAGAATAACGATTGACACAGAAATTTTTGGGGGAAATCATCAAATTCTATATTCTTAAATTTTCTGAATTTTACGGAAAATGTTTGACAAGACTCGTATTTCATTTGTTATGTTAAATAATTGCGATGATAATTGCTTCTCTCAATTTTAGGCTTTTTTCAAGACCACCTTTTACGATAGTCCTAAAACGCGGTTTGTGTCTATTGACGAAGTTATTTTAAATATGCATGTTTGTTAAATTATATCATTTATATTTTTATTTTTGTGGTATATTTACTACACGTCCTGTCTAAACAATATATTTTGTTAGAACGAACCGCTAACAGTAACCAAGGTTGTGATTGACTAGGAAAAAATAATTTATTATTCATTAAAGCATTTTATATAAATACCTGTAAGGTACAATAAAGTTTCCTTGCAAACCAGTAGTTCTAAAATAAGTACTGAATAGTATGATATGATAAGTAATTAGATTCCTACCTCTTTCACCCTCTTTCCCTGAAACGATATCAATTACGTAATTTTCGGAGGATAATTTTCTCAAGAATGCAATACTTTCCGTTAACAAGGGAAATACATACAATTTACCTGCTGTACCATAAGTAAGATTCTGTTAACTTAACCATTTGTATTTCTAAAATTTGTTCGATATTCAACTCAACTTTTTTTAGGTTACTCCATAATCAAATCTCAATCCGTTCTATATACTATTTGTCTTAAAACAGTATATACTGGAAAAACAAGAACATTGAAATAAAAGGGTGTTACGATAAATCCTCAATCACCTTTCTAACCCTCCTCCCTTTCACGCCATATATTATTTTATTATAAATATCCAGTACCCCAATCAAGAACCAGAAAAAATTTCATAATACTATCTAAACGATACAATGTCCTCTAACATTTTTACATATTAGTAATGAAAAAAACATATATAACTTTTCGATTCCTTGATTGAAAGAACGTCGAGAAGTTGTATAACACGATAAACACCAAGTCACTTTTCTACCCCCACCCATTATATGTTTTATTATAAACGATTATGCTTAAAATTTGTTGGACTTCTTACACCTCTTTTATATTTTACTGTAAATATTTATGTATAATATGTCTTTATTCTTTAAACAAAAAAATCCGTATTACTATTAACACAATACGAAATTTATCCACCTCACCCCTTCGCTTTAATCCATATCGCTAAAAAACTATATACTTTATGTCCCCATTAGGTATTACATACAAGGTGTTATGGAAATCACTACATATATTAAAACTGGCAACTCCTTGTAGCAAGACCGATTTCAGAAAATTCACGTTAAATAGCGAATCTCAATAATAAATTAAAAAATCGGCCCTAGAGAAATGATAAAATGAATGAAACTGTTTTCGCTCCGCCACTGATAAACAAAACAACTAAACAATTTGGCCGTGTTAACCAGAATGCGACATTTACCGTAGTAAGATTTAACTCAGTGCAGGCGCATTGTACAAACTGCAACAATGCGCCCGTGCCTGGACTAGTTTATAACATACAATGGTTTCATTTCAGATGCGTATTGATTTGGCGGTAAAATCCAGTTTTTTTTAATTTTTCTAAAATTTTTGAATTTGAAAAAAAAGTATTGAATGAACTTCTACATGACCCCAGGAGTCATCCGTTTCAATCAATGCACTTGATATATATATATATATATATATATATATATATATATATATATATATATATATATATATATATATATATATATATATATATATATATATATATATATATATATATATATATATATATATATATATATATATATATAAAAATACAATCTTAATTGGGGAACTCGGCAAATTTGGGCATGATAGGAGATCACACAATTTTCATTAAGCCGCCAATATTTCGGTCCTGGATTGGGACCTTCTTCAGGGCAGAACTGAAAAGAAGAACAGAGCGTATTCACTGATAGTGTCTGGGACAACTTTAAATTAATGATGTTATCATTAGGTTGTTATAATAAATAAAATTAGTATGGAACAAGAATAAGATATTAGTCATAATAAGTTAAAAAACTCACATGAGAAGCGCAAAGATTTCGTTAGCCTGAATGGCCGTAGGTTATACATAAAAAAGTTGTTACATATAAAAGTTGGTTAATCCATAAAATATACAAAATACACATTAAAACACTGTAGACAAAATTCTAAAAAAACAAATTTAACATATGGATGTAATTGGGAACCTTGGATGTTGAAAACATCGTTAATTATTTCACTTGTGACCACCACATATGGCCACCGCCATTTAGGAACAAATGACAAGAACGACAGGAGACAGCTACCCGACAGAGATAAGGGGTTTAGTCAAGAAAACTCAATTAACCAGAATGCGGGGTCAACACCTGGAAGGAACCGATAGAAAAGGAAGTACAAATATTGGACCTATCGGTTCCTTCCAGGTGTTGACCCCGCATTCTGGTTAATTGAGTTTTCTTGACTAAACCCCTTATCTCTGTCGGGTAGCTGTCTCCTGTCGTTCTTGTCATTTGTTCCTAAATGGCGGTGGCCATATGTGGTGGTCACAAGTGAAATAATTAACGATGTTTTCAACATCCAAGGTTCCCAATTACATCCATGTGTTAAATTTGTTTTTTTTAGAATTTTGTCTACAGTGTTTTAATGTGTATTTTGTATATTTTATGGATTAACCAACTTTTATATGTAACAACTTTTTATGTATAACCTACGGCCATTCAGGCTAACGAAATCTTTGCACTTCTCATGTGAGTTTTTTAACTTATTATGACTAATATCTTATTCTTGTTCCACACTAATTTTATTTATTATAACAACCTAATGATAACATCATTAATTTAAAGTTGTCCCAGACACTATCAGTGAATACGCTCTGTTCTTCTTTTTAGTTCTGCCCTGAAGAAGGTCCCAATCCAGGACCGAAATATTGGCGGCTTAATGAAAATTTGTGTGATCTCCTATCACGCCCAAATTTGTTCACGTTCCCCAATTAAGATTGTATTTTTAATAATTTTGGTAGATACGGCAACATTTTGCTTTCTTTCTTTATTCTATATATATATATATATATATATATATATATATATATATATATATATATATATATATATATATATATACATATATACATATATATATATATATATATATATATATATATATATATATATATATATATATATATATATATACATATATATACGAGGCATGTTTTTTAAGTAAGTACCGTTTTGGAATTAAAAAAAGACGTGCAAAGATATCGCTATAATTTTATTTTTACATGAAAGCCTGTACCTTAATCTACTTTTCTACATAATTTCCGTGAATATTGAGGCACTTGTCATAACGTGGCACCAGTTTTTGAATACCCTCCTCATAAAATTCTGCCGCCTAATTCAAGTTCTCGGTCACAATGCGATACAAAACACTACGAGAATATTGAGGAAAGCAGTCGCACAATGATGAAATTGTAAAGCGTCTGTTTTCTCTCACCTTTTCGTCCACTTTCTGCACCAAATCTTCATTAACGACCGAAGGACGCCCACTCCGTTCTTCATCATGCATATTTGTGCGGCCATCTTTAAATGCTCTCACCCATTTCCTTACCATTCCATCACTCATAATGTTTTGTCCGTAAACTTCACAGATCTCACGATGAATATCGATCGGTTTTACGCCTTTAGCACTAAGAAATCGTATAACAGCCCGTACTTCACAATCGGCGGGACTCACGATTGTCGGAGGCATCTTAAACACTCAGTAAACAACGTATACAATGAAGAATCAGACTGTAATGGCGTCAGTGCGTAGACATGAGATGTAGGTTACCAGCGCGCATGCGCGGAACGCCGACCGTATCGCTGCGGCGGCGGAATCGCAAAACGGTACTTACTTAAAAAACATGCCTCATATATATATATATATATATATATATATATATATATATATATATATAGTCTCCAAACGCCATCTGCATTTTAACTAATTAATTGGAAGCATATTTAAATTAATATTTGAAATTTAATCAACGAGGATTAGGATTAAAAACAACTACGGAACATTTTATTTAGAAGTTATATCATTGTTGTAAATATGTAAACAAAATTAATGTAAAAAAACTCTCCATATCCTCAAGAACTGTATTGAAAAAAAAACACGTTATAATCAGCCGCATATTATCAAGCTGTCTATTGCTCGCTAAACTGAAAACAAATGAATAATTTCCGGTCATATTTTATAATCTGTCACTTGTTGTTAGTAATTTTGCAGTGGGTTTTCAAAGTAGTATTAAAAATGAGCGACAGAAATTGTGAAATTCAAGTCCCAAAGATCATAACTGATTTGTGGAAAGATAGAAAATCGTACGGAAATATAGGGAAAATTGTTAAAAAGTCGCATGCTACTATTCAGTACATTGTAAACCAGTAGAAATCAACGGGTTCCTATAAAATTCGGCCACGCTCGGATTGTACCAAGAAACTTACACCACGTGAAGATAGTATTGTTAAACAAATAGTTATAGATCCCAAGAAAGTGCACCAAAATTAAAACAGTGAGAAATTGTTTACACAGGGCAGGCTATAAGGGGTGTGCAGCCAGGAAGACGCCGTTAATTTCGGAAGCTAATAGCAAAAAGCGGTTAGCTTTTGCTAGGGAATATGTTACTAAACCTCCTGAATTTTGGGAATCCGTAATCTTGAGTGATGAAACTAAAATTAACCTTTCTGGAGCTGATGGCAGAAATAAAGTTTGGAGAAAAAAGAATACCGCATTCGATATTAAAAACATTTGTTCCACGGTGAGACAAGGGGGTGGCAGTATTCTGCTTTGGGGATGCACGTCCGCTGGAGGGGTTGAAAATTTACATTTTGTTAATGATACCATGGATTTATCTGAACATTTTGAGAGACAATTTAAGAGAAAGTGTCCAAAAATTAGCACCCGAAAAAGGCTACATTTTCCTACAGGAATATACCGCAAACTTGGTGCGAGAATGGATGATCCATAATGTGCGACCGCAGCTTTAGACACCTCCGCAATCACCCGATATTAGCCCCATCGAGCATTTATGGGAGGAACTTAAACGGCGCGTTCGCAAACATAATGTTTCAAATAGAGAAGAATTAAAAACAGAATATTGAACGAATGGTAGAACATGCCAGCAGAAGCTACTAAAAAGCTGGTTGCAAGTATGAAAAAAGGTTACAGGAGATTACCAAGGCCAACGGCGGTCCCATTATATATTAGTTTAAACGAAGTTAGGTTCCGTTAAACTCCGTCAAACTGTCCGTTATAATTGTTAAGTGTATGGAGACTTTTTTGACATTAATTTTGTTTACATTTTTACAACAATGATGTAACTTCTAAATAAAATGTTCCGTAGTTGTTTTTAATACTAATCCTCGTTGGTTAAGTTTCAAATATTAATTTAAATATGTTTTCTCATAGTTCCAATTAATTAGTTAAACATAACAGAAAAATAGTATAGAAAGCAGGTGTCTGTGGAGATTTTTTGGACTGAGTGTATATATATATATATTTATATACATATATATATATATATATATATATATATATATATATATATATATATATATATATATATATATATATATATATCTCAAGTTCCAAGTTGATATCTCATTTCGACTGAAAGTTATCATGTCCACAGATCGATAGACAGACTGATGTAAATTAGTAAACTGCTAAAAAGTTTCAGAAAGCAAAAATCTCGAAGGGTGATTTTTTGACAGATAGAATTCTTTGCTTTAGCAATAACTTCTTTCTGTCACAGATTTCATGCCTTTACTGTAAATGTTGAAGTCTTATGATAAAAAACTTGATAAGTAGCCACCTAATTTTTATATGATTTTTACTTTTCTTGCTAAAGAAAATTATTGTATTCGTGAAAAAATCACAATCCGAGATTTTTGCTTTTCTTCACGTTTAAGAAGCCTGTCAGACTATTGGCACGATAATACCCGAACGAAATATGATACCAGTTTTAAATTTGTTATGTATATAATACCTAAATAGGGGATGAAGGAAATGAAAAGGGTAGTGGTCATTAAATTTTATAGGGTTTTAATAATAATATTTCTTGTTTTTTTGTTGAGATAATAAACAAATATTTCGCATAAATATTTATAGTAAAACATAAAAGACGTGAAAGGAATGGGCGGAGGTTAGAGTGGTTGTTTTGTATATATAACTTTATATGTTCTTTTTAAAGTTCTTTGCGTCGAGGAATTTAAAATTAAGTTTTTTTTAGTTATCTTCATCCCAAGAAGATGGTGAAAGGAGTAGAAGGTCATTAAATATTATTAGTTTTAATGGTATTTTGAAAATTTTTGCAGGTTGCTTGGTTGATGTAATTGATAAATTATAAATATATTATTTAAAGTGAAATATAAAAGAAGTCAAATAAGGTGGGGTAGAGGTTGTTCCACACACACACACACACACACACACACACACACATATATATATATATATATATATATATATATATATATATATATATATATATATATATATATATATATATATACTACCTGGGGTGAAATGTCCCGAGGCTTTCAGGTACAATGCAACAGAAACAAAAAAAACATATGATTTTTAGTTAGTCTCAACAATATTCGTGTAATAATATTTTCATAACATTTTATTTATTAACTTGCTAGTTACAGCTGTTTGAGTGATGCTACTTTTGATTTTTGCAAAACGATAAAACAAAAAAAATTTGGTGTGTTGATTAAGCATTGCTCTTTAATGGGCAAAAATTTAACCAGAATCCAAGACTGGCTTGAGAAGTGTAATGGCACATCTTATCCGTGGATAGCAACTATATATCGATGGTTTAGTGAACTTAAATGCGGTCGTACAAGCACCAATGATGTACCACGTTTAGGACGTCCAAATGAAGCAGTCACTCCAAAAAAAAAACAAAAAATCCACCATATTGTGGAGATAGCAGACATCTTGAAGATATCAACAAAGCATGTGATATATGAAAAAGCTATGTGCCCGATGGGTGCCATGCACTCTCACAATTAATCAAAAACAGCAAAGAGTCGATGATTCGGAACGCTGTTTGGCACTGTTTCGGCGTGAAATTAAAGAAGTTTCTGCGCTGATTTGTAACGATAAACGAAGCATGCACCACTATACGCCTGAGTCCAACAGGCACCCCGCAGAGTAGTTGAAACTGCATGAAAGCCGACCGAAGGTTCCAAAACACAAACATCAGCTGGAAAAATTTTGGCAAGTATTTTTGGAATGCGCATCGAATAATACTGATCGACTATCTTGAAAAGGGTCAAACAATCACCGGACACTGTTACGTAGATTTATTAGAGCGTTTAAACCGTGAAATTTAGAAAATAGGCCGCAATTGGCGAAGGAAAAAGTATTGTTTCACCAAGATAATGCACCAGCTCGGATTATGAATTGCTTCCTCATCCACAGTATTCACCAGATCTGGCCTCCAGTGATTATTACCTCTCTTCAAATTTAAAAAGGTGGCTCAAGAGGAAGAGACTTGGCTTAAATGGAGAGGTTGAATGTGAAACTGAGACTTATTTTAGAGAGTCGGACAAATCGTACTATATGAAAGGCATCCAAATGTTTGAAGATCTCTGAAATAAGTATATTACTCTTAGAGGAAACTATGTTGGAGAATAAAATCGATTTTTGAGAAAATGTTGTTTTTTCTTCAGAAGTCTCGAGACTTTTCATCCCATGTAGTATAACGTGCGCTGTGTTCTTTTCAAGGTTCTTGGACTGTAGGAATATGAAAATTAGTCTATTTTTTATTTCTATCAATTTTAATAGCGGAAGGAGGTGAACGCGATGAGAGAATCTTGTATAGTTTCAATATTATCTTGAGAATTTTTCCAGGTTTTTTGGATGGAAGAATGGGTAAGTTTTAAGCACAATCATTTATAATAAAACAGATCAGGTGCCAAAGTGGTGGAGAATGGACGTCGAAGACTTAAAAACGTATTTGTCTTGTGACAGATCCTTTTCAAAGTTCTTTCAGTGGTAATGTGAAACATTTTTTTCTATTATTTTCGTCGTTAACGTGGGAAAAAAGTGCAAGGCGTGGGAATCATTGTATCGTTTTAATAGCATTATGAGAATTTTTCCTGGTTTTTGCTTGGAATATTGGATAAGTATTAAAAAATAATTATTCGATAGTAAAATGTATACCGAGTAAAAGGAGAACGGTAGGAGGTACAAGCGTGTTTGTATGTAGTAATATACTTCTATTCAGTGTTCTGGTTTTTCCATTATTTCCAATTTTAACAGAAAGAGTATATAAAAGGTTTTGACATGTGATTACAGAGTAACCTAAAAAACTGTGGGTTGAATATAAATTTTAGAAGGATGAAAGGTTAAGTTGGCGAAAATGTACATACTTATGGAATAACAGGTAAATTATTGTATTTACTTTCCTGGTGGGAAGTATTGTATTCCTAAAAGAATTATTTTCCGAATCTTTTTTTTTTCAGATATTGAGAATTTTTAAATCACGAAAAACATTTTTTTTTTAAATTGCAATTGCATTGCATAATAAATAATATTAAATACAGCAAAAATAATAATCTAGTAACACATGATAAAAAAGTTTTATTTTTATTTTCTCCAGAGATTTTTTCAACATTTCTGATAATTTTTTTATCTGTATAGTCCACATTTGAATTTTATTCTTTAACGTAAGCACATATTTTGTTGGCAGAGAGCGTATATTTTATCGATGTTATTATAAAAGAAAATATTGTAGTTTTTTAATAATTAAATACTTTTTACTTTTCTTGTTGCAGAAAAGTATTGTATTCCTAAAGAAATCGCAATTCGAAATTTTAACTTTTCTTTAGGTTTTGATGGATCCCATATCGTGAAAAATATAGCTAATTTTTGTCGGTCTGTCTGTCTGTTGTGTGCCTGTTGGTACTATAACTCTCAAACAAAACCTGATATTAAATTCAAATTCGTTTTGAATATTTAAACAAGGTGAATTTGGTCAAATTTAGTGCTTATTTTAGCACTGCATGTTTGCAAGGAAAGTACTGCGGAAATTATTTTATTAATATTTTTAAACCTAGCAATGAGACTTATAGTGAACGTAAATTACAACTTCAAATAGTCTTAAAATAATCTTCCTCTATTATTTTTAAAACTGCATGTGATATAGAATTTTAAAAATGGAAAAAGCTCTATGAAACTACTATTACCACGCAAAGTTAATGCTGAAACTTTTCTCAGTTGTACTTAATAATATGTTATGGATTTATTTAGAAATTCACACCTCTCGTTAATTTAATATGTTCTGAACAGTCAGCTCTAAATATATTTTAATTACATAGTTTGTTTAATTGGATACATAGATCTGATATGACGTATGTATTCAATTGAAGGTTCTTTAAATTCAATCTCTTAGCTGATGACCTAACCTATTTTTTGTTTCAATACTTTATCCTTGGGTAAATCCAAAATACATAAGAGCAAGACCGAATGAAGGTTTTCTGTTTAATTTTTATCATTAACCTTAACGAGCATGTTGTGCGTAGAAATTATTTTACAGCAACTACACGTACGTGTACGTACAGATATATAAACCTATTTATTTCTTAATAGGAAGTTGCATAGCCCAAGTAAATTGGAAATAGGGTAGTGATTGTAGAAATGAAGTAATGTCCATTGCAGCACTACCGCATGTTAACTAAGACAACGCTGACAGATATCACATAGTTGTAGACTCAACATTATATTAAAAAAGGGTTAAATTCCTAGTGTAGGAGAGAAGGTGCATGATAAAAAGAATCGCATGCGATATTAATTACTTTTGATCTAAATAAAAACAGAATGATTCTACGAAAATTTGTTTTCTTACTTTTTACAGATGTCATCTTTTGCGAAACAATATTCTCTTTTTAAGAATCGAATATTATAGAGCAGTGTAGTACCGTTTTATTACTTTGATAGCTAATTGAATTGAATTTATTATCTAGTATTTATAAATCACATAATGCCTTTGCATTTTCAGTGACTTTAATTCATATATATACATATATATATATATATATATATATATATATATATATATATATATATATATATATATATATATATATATATATATATATATATATATATATATATATATATATATATATATATATATATATATATATATATATATATATACATACATACATACAGGTTGCCCCATATGTATGAAATAATGATTCCTCAGTGTATCAAAAAAATGTTTAAATAAAAGTTATAGGGTATTATACGGCGCATATGCTGATGTTGACAATAACATGTTTGAAGAAATTACGCCATCTTGATTTTTTTTAAATGGAAAGCCCTGTATATTATTTTATTTTTGAGTCCTACTACAAATTCTAGATATTATTTGTCGAACATACCATATATCTAAATTGAAATGTTTTGGAATTATTGTCATTTGAATTTAAAATAAAAAAAAACTATTAATAAATACTATAGGTTTATTTTTAACGTAATAATTGCTCAAAATGGCTACCGTTAACAGCGAGGCAATGACTCAATCTGTCATAAACAGCCTGAACAGAGTTTTGCAGAGAATCCGTGGTGATCTGTGCTACTTCATATTGAATTCTTTGTTGTAAATCTTCTGCAGTTTCAGGTCGACTTTGGTAAACTTTGGTTTTTAAATAACCACATAAAAAAAATCGAGTGGCGTAAGGTCCGGACTTTTTGCAGGCCATTCTCTAGCACCTCTTCTGCCTATCCATGGATTAGGAAAAATCGTATCCAAATATTTACCAACGTTGATTTCATAGTCAGGAGGTGCTCCGTTCTGTTGATACCACAATTTCCTTTTAGGAGTATCCAAATTATTTTCGTTGGGAAAAAGACCTTCACAAGTTGGAATAACTTGCTCTTGGAGCACACAAATCCCTGCCCGCACGTTTATCTTTTGTGGTCTTTGAAAATGACTGTCGATTATCCAGTGAATATCCTCAGTAGATCAATACCGGTATTTATGCTTGTTAACTCTTCCGTTAAGACAAAATGTAGCCTCGTCAGAAAAAACAATATTATGAATTAGGTTAGGATCATTATTGATTCATTCCATCATGACCTCGCAAAATTCAACGCGTCTATCGTAGTCATCTTCAGATAATTCTTGCAATAGAATGGGTTTGTATGGATGCAATTTTTTTCATACAGTATAGGACTTAAAGTACCTTTACTTATGTTGTGGTCTTGGCAAAGCTGACGAGTGACTGTATGTGGATTGTCTGTAATTTCCAATAAAACATCTAACTTTTTATCATCGCTTGTTTTAACTTTCGAAGGTCCAGATTTAGAACGATCCTTAACATGACCTGATTGTCTAAATCGTTTTAATATTTTGCTAACTACGGATTGAGTAATAGGTTCTCGATTCGGATATTCTGCGTTAAAAAGATCACACACCTCCTGTTGTATGCTCCTACGGTCTCCCTAACCAACCATCAATAACAAAGGGATTCTTTCATTTTCTGGTAAATGTACCGTTATGATATTACGCTCAAATTGCAGTTTCACAAAATGCAGCAATAAACGTTTTCGTCAATAAATCATTTTTTGAAACGTTAAGTCGTAAATAGCCTAATTTTTTTTTAAAATTTGGTCTCCTTAGATTCAAATATCAGTAATTCCAAAACAGTTTAATTTCGACACATGGTATGTTAGACAAATAATATCTAGAATTTTTAGTAGGACTCAAAAATAAAATAATATATAGGGCTTTCCGTTTAAAAAAAATTTAAAATGGAGTAATTTCTTCGAACTGACAGTTCAAAACATTTTATCGTCAACATCAGCATATGCGCTGTATAACACCCTATAATTTTTATTTAAACAATTTTTTGATGCACTGATTAATAAATGATGTGAAATCATTATTCTATATATGGGGCACCCAGCATATACACACATATATGTATCTATACACACACATATACATATCTATATATATATATATATATATATATATATATATATATATATATATATATATATATACAGTAATACCCCGCTTAGCGCGACCCCGTTACGCGCGGTTTCACTATAACGCGAATTTCAAATACCCCGCTTAGCGCGACCCCGTTACGCGCGGTTTCACTATAACGCGAATTTCAAATTTCGCGCTCATGTAGTCATTAACTTCTCTATGGTCGCGGGGGGATCCCCGCTTTCTCTGAATATTCTCTTTGAAGAATTGGGAATTCCCTGTCCTTCGACTTTGTTCTATGGGGATTTCCTCGTTCGTTTCGTGTGTTCATTTGTTCCGTAATGTTAGTTCGGTCGGCTGGCAGTTTTGTTTTAATATTTATTGGAGATACATACATACATAATTTAACCCTACGTTAAAAATGCCGCCTGTAAAGAAAAAAGAGCGTAAAAGCGTCACTTTGGAATTGAAGATGAAAGTGTTAAGAAGAATGGAAAATGGAGGCAAAGCAACAATTGTTGCGAGAGATTTTGGACTCTCAGAATCGACTGTGAGAACGATTTATAAAAATCGGGAAAAAATTAAAATCTCCAGCGAAGGTTCAACACCTATAAGTGCAACAAAACTTTCTCGTTCGAGATCATCTATCTTAGAAAGAATGGAGAAATTACTGTCAGTCTGGATCGAAGATTTGAATAAGAAGAACACACCACTAAGTCAAGATCTCATATGCACAAAAGCAAAATCTTTGTATGAGATGCTGAAAACAAAAGAAGGAGAAGGGAGTGCCACTCCGACTTTTGCTGCCAGCAGAGGCTGGTTCCATCGGTTCAAGCAGCGTTCTAATCTTCACAATATCCACATAACAGGCGAGGCGGCCAGCGCGGACATTCAAGCTGCAGCTGAGTTTCCAGACAAGTTTCAAGACTTCGTTAGACGAGAGAAAATTCCTGCTTGTCTCATCTTCAATGTTGATGAGACCGCACTTTACTGGAAAAAAATGCCATCTCGAACATTCATTTCTAAGGAAGAACGTCAAGCCAGTGGTTTCAAAGCTGCGAAAGATCGACTAACACTTCTGCTGGGTGGTAATGCCACTGGTGATTTCAAACTGAAACCTTTACTAGTGTACCATTCAGAAACACCCCGTGCAATGCGAGGCACAGACAAGACAAGTCTACCAGTTGTGTGGCGATCAAACAGAAAGGCGTGGGTTACACGGGAAATTTTTCAAGAATGGTATTCTAATAGTTTTTGCCCATCAGTCAAATCATACTGTGACAGAAATGGGCTTGAACCTAAAGTTATATTACTCTTAGACAATGCCCCAGGACATCCAACCTCACTTGATACGCCCAGAGACTTAAAAGTGTACGTAAAGTTCCTTCCACCAAACACTACGTCAATATTACAACCTATGGACCAGGGAGCAATAGCAAACTTCAAAGCTTATTACCATCGCCGCACTTTTAGCCAACTAATTCATGAAACTGACGGGGAAGGAAGACAGTCTATGCGAGAGTGGTGGAAGTCATACAACATTATGAAGTCTATTCACAACATAGAAGAGGCTTGGAAGGAAGTTAAAATGAGTTGCATGAATGGGGTGTGGCGTAATCTTTGGCCAGATGTAGTGGAAGCACCTAGAAGAATTGTCCAGATGCAGAGACAAGTGCTTGAAGACATTGCTGCAATGATAGAGGGGTCTGAACTTGAAGATGTCACGGTAGAAGATCTCGTAGAACTTGTAGCAACGCACGACGATCCTATTAGCAATGAAGATCTGATCGAGTTACAGAATAATCCTATCTACGATGAGGAAGAACAAGTAGAAGAGAAAGTTTTATCTTCAGGGAAATACAAAATGCACTTTCAAAAATTTATTCAGGTTTGGACATATTGCAGAGTATAGACAATAATGATGACCGTGTCTTGACCGTGTGTCAAACAATTAAAAACAGTGTTGGGTGTTATGAACGTATTTTACAAGAACGTAAACAAAACGTTACCCAAAAGACAATAGATGTATTTTTCCGTAAAAAATAAGAGTATGTATTGCATAAAGTGTTCTTAGAATTAAAGTGATTGATTAAAATGATTTGTATTTTTTTGTATTAAATTTTGACTATGTTTAATCATAAACCTCGATATACGCGAATTTCAGTTAACGCGATTTTTTTCGGAACGTATCCCTCGCGTAAAGCGGGGTATTACTGTATATATATATATATATATATATATATATATATATATATATATATATATATATATATATATATATATATATATACTCGTATATATATATATATATATATATATATATATATATATATATATATATATATATATATATATACTAAGTTAAAATTCATGCCAAACAAAAGAAACTTCAAATAATAAAAAATCGTGTTAGTCAACAAACCACTTTGTAATGTTTTTGTTCTCTGAAAACCCAAGATCATTAAGAATATATTGCTCTCTGTTGTTGTGAAAGTGATAAAGTAGTTTTTGTCTCATCCTAAATTTTGATTAACGATGTGCTGTGTAGTCGATTAGCTAACGACTTGCATTTTCTAGGTTAGTGGTATTAAACAAGTTATCTATCTAAATTTACACGCGTATGAATAAGTTTTTTCTTTATATCGATGACTAAGAAAAAACATTAATTATTTAAATATCAGATGATAAAAGAACTAGATTGTACCAAATTTTACGTGTATTATAATGTAAAAGGGCTATCCATTTTCACAATAGATAAACTGTGATAAATATCGTAAATACCAACAGATACTCTATAGCATGATCCTAGAACAAGTTGAAATAAACACGTCCGCTGTGAATGTGTCACAGAAAACAATATACATATTGTATTTGCCAATACTGGTTTCTTCTAGGATGCTAGTACAATAATACTTCCCTAGTTCTGCTGATATTATCTAAAATAGAACTCTATCTTTGAATCACTTATCTATTACTACAGAACAATGATTTCCGTGAAGTTAGTTGACCCATGACATGAGTGGATAATAATGCAAATTTGCGAGATTTCTTAAATAAATAACGAAGTGTTGTAACTAGGAATATACATACATAAATAGTTTGGCTTAAAAAGGACACCATTCTATTAGCTAGCACGATGCAGGATTTCTTCACGATACCAAATATTATTATGTTTTTCCTGGATATAAGGATGGCGTTTAATACAGTTTAAGAAGATGGGTTGTTTTAAGCTACTTACTCTGTATTGATTCCGACATTGCGAATTTGGAATCTTTGGCATAATGACAGTGGTGATATATATTGAGATATCACCACTACACCAATTACTTTATTTTTTGCACTCGACGTGTCTTTCGCTAAACATGTTAGCTTCATCAGGGGCGATGATTGGCTAAAGCTAAACTACAAATTTACCTTTTTTTATTACTTAGCCTAACCTATGTGCCATAAATTAGCCGCATTACATTTATTAGTTCATCGTTTGGTCACTCTTCCACTAAATGGAGTTAAAGTCAATAATGAAAGGAATCGTATTAGGAATATAACTAGAGTTAGTGATTATGACGATGACTTAATGAACAAGTTAATAAATATACATAAATTCGGGTGAAATATTCACAATTCCACCTTTTTTACACGGGAAGAAAATCAGACTAAGTATGTCTCCATACCATATAATCCAAAATATAGCAGGGGACTCAATAAGGTATTTAATAAGGTAGACCTTAACTTAGTCTATAAGTCATCAGACAATTTGAGGAGTAGCTTAGGAAATCCCAAAAACAAGATTTCTAATTCTAAGAACAGTGGAATTAAGTTAAGTGAACAGTAAAACAAACATTTTTTTCATTTACTGATAAACTCCACATTTAATTTAATCTTTCAACATGTTTCGCTATCACTGTAGCTTTATAATAAAGCTACAGGTTGAAAGATTAAAATAAATGTGGAGTTTATCAGTAAATAAAAAATTGTTTTACTGTTTACTTAACTTAAGCTTAATGGATCTCCACCAAGTATCGGCCACTACAATACCACTATTAACAGTAGAATTTATGAAATTAGTTGTAATGATTGGGACAAAAGTATGTTGGGCGAACTAAAAGGTTAATAAAAACAAGATTTAAGGAATATTTAACACCTTTAAGTTATGGTGGAACAGAGAAGTCTAGCTTTGCCGAACATTCCCTCGAAGCTGATCATACTGTAACATTAGATAATCTAAGATTATTTAAAGATGTATCTGATAGGAGATTGTTGAACGCGTACGAAAGTATGAAAATTATATATTATATATTCATTATATAAAATGTAAAAGTAGTTTAAATAAAGACAGAGGGGCTATCCTTCTACTAGTTACTTCTCAAAAACTGAAAGCCCCGCCCATGCCATTAGTTACGCTTGAGTAATTCAGAGGTTAGATTAAGAATAAATAAGGTAGATTTGTAGTTTATCTTTCGTCAATTATAGCTCCTGATGAAGCTAACATGGTTAGCGAAACGAGCGACGACTGAAAAAATAAGGTGTTTGGTATGGTGATGATATATACTAAGTAATACATTCATTCCTATACTATGTGGTTGCATCGATGATGTTACACTTAAAACTCGTAAGTTTACATTTACATAATTGTACATCCACTCGCCTCATGCTACAGAAAATTTTACTACTAATTATTTTCCCTCTTCTTACGCAATAAATGTTTCTGATTATTTAAATGGTCAGTGTGGAGATTCTTATGCAGTTTTTCATAAATCAGACTATCGAGTTATTTTATAGTCTTTATTTAATTCTTAAAATATTAGTATTATACTTAAATTCAATTTATTCAAATATTGACACAAAAACACATTACTAATTCATTTATTTCATTAATCAAAACAAAGGAAATAAAAGTGAAGTGTGTCCCTGATAAGCAGCATTGTTTTATTTGTTAGTTGTATTTTTTTTTTATTTTCGTAAGGAAAATTTTATTTGTTTAATTATACAAACTATTTACTATAAAAGGAAAATATACATAATTACTATATTATTTAATTGACATACTTAGGTTACAATATTTTACTATAATTAAACAAAAATCTCATCTTATAATTTTTTTTATTATAACGGATTATCTACGGCTGACGCCGCCTCTCCGTCCCCAGTTTCCAATTTCTTCTATGATAACACATCTCTGTCTCCAGGTTTCTAGCTTTCATGGCCTCCTCCACATCATCTCGCCAACTTCTTCTCGGTCGTCCTCTCTTTCTCCTTTCAGGTGGTATCCACTCGAGTATTCTTCTGGGCCATCTGTTTTGATTCATTCTCTTGGTATGTCCAAACGACACCAATTGTCTTCTTTCAATTTCATCTGAGACTGTCTGTTTCTTGCGTATTGTCTCTCTTATCTGCGAATTTCGAACTTTTTTCATTCTAGATTTCCCGCAGCTCCTTCGTAAAAAGTCCATCTCGGTGGCTCGTAACTTCTGTCTGTTCTGCTTACTAACATTTCACACTTCAGACCCGTAGAGCATCACACTTTCCACTAAGCTCTTGTATATTTGTTTCTTAATCTCCTTTTTAATATCTTTCTCCCAAAGGAGTGAATTTAGTGCTCCAGTCACTCTTGTACTTTGATTATTCTTTCTTTTATCTCATCCCTGCTATTTTCTTGCTTGTTTAGGGTAATCCTTAAATATTTGCATTTTTCTACTCATTGTATTTCTTCCGTTTCTATTAGGAGGTTATTGCATTCATTATTATTACCCACTTCTAGATATTTGCATTTACTCGTGTTCATCTTTAGCCCTGCTTTCTCGTATTCTTCTTGGAGTTTTCTAATCATGTATCCTACATCCTCTTGATCTTCAGCCACGACAACCTGAACACCCACATAAACTGTATAATGTGTCGTCCCCAATCCTAAGTCCCATATTCCTACATTTATGTGTCCATCCTTGTAAGGCTCTATCTAAGCATATTTTAAATAGAGTTGGTGATAAGCAGCATCCCTGTCTGAGGCCTTTGGTAGTATTGAATGCCTCTGTTAAAGTGCGATCAATTTTTATTTTAGCCGAGTTATTTTCGTAGTATTCTCTCGTTGCTTTTATCAAGGTTTATGTCGAATTGTTCCATTGCTTTCCATAGTTGTACTACAGGTACGCTGTCATACGCTTTTTCTAGACCAATCAGTGCACTATGTGTTTCTATATTTCTCTGTATACGTTTTTCGAGGACTATTTTTAGAGTGAAGATATTATCCATTGTCGATCCTCCAGATTGAATCTGGCCTGTTCTTCCGCTTGTTTTTCTTTTATGTCTTCTTCGATTAGGTCTCTAAGGATCCGCGACTAAAATCTAGCAATTGTTGGAATCACTGCTATCCCTCGATAATTTTTTTGATTGTCTTTTGGTCCCTTTTTATGTATTGTTGTAATATACGATGTTTTCCATTCCATCGGGGTCTTTTGGCCATTCAAACAGAAATATTTTGTTGTTTTATACACTTATTTTATAGTAATAATAAGTGATATTTTAAGCATGTTATAAATCAGAAAATAACATAACCAAAAATAAAAAATGGGGAAATCATTTACCCATCACTTTGCTTGAAAACATGCAGTTCTAAAATAAACACCAAATTTGAGTGTGTCACACTAGAGAATTGAAACAATTTTAGGGTGAAATATTATTTTAAAAATATTACAAATTTTCCTCATATATATATATATATATATATATATATATATATATATATATATATATATATATATAATTAAGGTCATAGTGTAGCTTTAGCATCAAAAAACTGAAAATACATTATTATTGCATGCATTTTTATTGCATGAGAGGGGGGGAGGCGCGTTGAAAATTATGTTTGAAAATTGGGTAGCAAATACTAAAAGGTTAATAAACGCTGGCTTAAGACGAAGGGGTGAATTTTTCCAAACGTTTTTGTTAAGTTAATAAACAAATATTTTGTATCAATATTTATAGAAAAACATGAGAGGAGGCGATTAGTGGGATTGTCTCGTATATATAGCCTTATATGTCCTTTTCAAGGCTTCTGAAGTCGAGGAATTCAAAAAAGGTTATTTTTTCATTTAGAGGTGGTTAAATATTGTATAATTTCAATAATATTTTGAGAATTTTTCGAGGTTTTTCGGTTGATGTAATTTTTAAGCATATTTATAGAAAAAAATAGACTAATAGTGTGGGGTAGGGGGTTAAAGGATATATATATATATATATATATATATATATATATATATATATATATATATATATATATATATATATGTATATATATAACGTTCCGTATGTCCTTTTCAGGGTTTTTAAACTATAGGGTAAGAGGATGAAAAAGATGGGAGCATCTTGTATAGTTTCAATAATATTGTATTATGAGACATTTCCCAGGATTTTTGGATGAGAGAGTGGGCAAATTTCAAGTCATTTGCAATAAAACATTATTTTAAAAGAAATACTGGATCGAAGGGATTAACATCTGATTACACAGTAACATAAAAGAATATTAAGTTGAATATAGAACAAGTTTTAGAAATACAAACGATTAAGTTGGCGCAAATGTACTTATAGAACAGCAAGAAAATTATTGTACAATTGTTTTGGCCGATATTCGGTGGAAATCCATAATAATTATTATGTGAAATGTGAAAAAATAATAAAACAATTATTTACACAAACTTTCCACTATATTTGTAATACACCGTAACATATTTTGCTATCACAGTAGCTTCTTTAGAAGTTACATTCTGAATTACAATTTTGAATTACAATTCAGAATGTAACGTCTCAAGAATCTACTGTGATAGCGAAACATGTTACGGTATATTACAAATATAGTGGAACGTATTGCTTTAATATTTTTTCACATTTCACATAATAAATTATTGTATTTACTTTCCCTACTAACAGGAAGTAGCGTATTCATGAAAAAACCGGTCAAGTGCAAGTTGAACTTGCACAATTAGTGTTCCGTACGTTGATTGTTTTTAAAATAAAAATTTTTGTTAGGGTGGTATAAAATGATCAGTGCCTTCGCGAAACACACCCCAAATGAGTTTTCAACAAAGTTTGTTTCCAATCTTTACTGAAATCTGATGACCTTGAAATTTTTGTTTTTTTTTTAATACCAGATAAATTATTAAAGGAAATGCACTCGTGATAATTTTCGTTCGATCTACCCCCCGTGGAGAATATTCTAGGATTTTTTCAAAATTTTTTGAAAAGTACTTTTCGAGATAAGGCGCGGGAGAGCGATTTTTCGCGATTTTTTGAAAATAATACAAAGAAAAGTGCGCGCAAGTATTACATTATATATATATATATATATATATATATATATATATATATATATATAAATATATATATATATATATATATATATATATATATATATATATATATTTTACTCGTGTTTTCACAACCTTTCATTTGACACCACACTTGATGACCTAGTAAAAAATTTTTTTTTACTTCCGATTTCACCCCCCAAAATTAACCCCTCAAGTCAAAATTTAATTTTCAAAACTACATGGCTCTGATGAGGCCATCAATTCCTATATTATTACCAAATTTCAAGTTTCTATGACAAATAGTTTCGGAGAAAATCGGGTGTGACAGACAGACAGACAGACAGGCAGACAGACAGACAGACAGCCAGACACCGAAGTGATCTTATAAGTGTTCCGTACGGAACACTAAAAATGACCCTCGGACACTCTGATGATCTAGCCACATATCACAAAAATTTTTTATTTACATATTAAGAGATTTTTTTGGAATGCTTAATGATTTTTTTATTTGTTTCATCCATATCTGAATTTTATTCTTTAATATACGTTGGCCGAGAGCACGTAGTTTATTTGATGTGATTTTAAAAGAGATATTGTAGTTTTTCAATCATTAAACATATTTTTTCAATATATATATATATATATATATATATATATATATATATATATATATATATATATATATATATATATATACATACTATATATATATATATATATATATATATATATATATATATATATATATATATATATATATATTTATATACATATATATATATATATATATATATATATATATATATATATATATATATTTAAATGTATATATATATATATATATATATATATATATATATATATATATATATATATATTGAAAAAATATGTTTAATGATTGAAAAACTACAATCTCTCTTTTAAAATCACATCAAATAAACTACGTGCTCTCGGCCAACGTATATTAAAGAATAAAATTCAGATATGGATGAAACAAATAAAAAAATCATTAAGCATTCCAAAAAAATCTCTTAATATGTAAATAAAAACTTTTTTGTGATATGTGGCTAGATAATTATATATTGTGAGATGGAAGTTAAAAAAAAATGTTTTTCGTTATCTAAAAACACTAAGACATGAAAAAAGGAAGAATTTCCGAGGGTCATTTTTAGTGTTCCGTACGGAACACTTATAAGATCACTTCGGTGTCTGGCTGTCTGTCTGTCTGTCTGCCTGTCTGTCTGTCTGTCTGTCTGTCTGTCACACCCGATTTTCTCCGAAACTATTTGTCATAGAAACTTGAAATTTGGTAATAATATAGGAATCGATGGCCTCATCAGAGCCATGTAGATTTGAAAATTAAATTTTGACTTAAGGGGTTAATTTTGGGGGGTGAAATCGGAAGTGAAAAAAACATTTTTTACTAGGTCATCAAGTGTGGTGTCAAATGAAAGGTTGTGAAAACACGAGTAATATATTTATATATATATATATATATATATATATATATATATATATATATATATATATATAATGTAATACTTGCGCACTTTTCTTTGTATTATTTTAAAAAAATCGCTGTCCCGCGCCTTATCTCGAAAAGTACTTTTCAATAAATTTTGAAAAAATTTTGAAAAAATCCTGGAATATTCTCCACGGGGGGTAGATCGAACGAAAATTATCATGAGTGCATTACCTTTAATAATTTATCTGGTATTTAAAAAAAAAACAAAAATTTCAAGGTCATCAGATTTCAGTAAAGATTGGAAACAAACTTTGTTGAAAACTCATTTGGGATGTGTTTCGTGAAGTCACTGATCATTTTATACCACCCTAACAAAAATTTTTATTTTAAAAACAATCAACGTACGGAACACTAATTCTGCAAGTTCATCTTGCACTTGACCGGTTTTTTCATGAATACGCTACTTCCTGTTAGCAGGGAAAGTAAATAGAATAATTTATTATGTGAAATGTGAAAAAATATTAAAGCAATACGTTCCACTATATTTGTAATACACCGTAACATGTTTCGCTATCACAGTAGCTTCTTTAGACGTTACATTCTGAATTGTAATTCAAAATTGTAATTCAGAATGTAACTTCTAAAGAAGTTACTGTGATAGCAAAACATGTTACGGTGTATTACACATATAGTGGAAAGTTTGTGTAAATAATTGTTTTATTATTTTTTCACATTTCACATAATAATTATTATGGATTTCCACCGAATATCGGCCAAAACAATTGTACAATAATTTTCTTGCTGTTCTATAAGTACATTTCCGCCAACTTAATCGTTTGTATTTCTAAAACTTGTTCTATATTCAACTTAATATTCTTTTATGTTACTGTGTAATCAGATGTTAATCCCTTCGATCGATCCAGTATTTCTGTTAAAATAATGTTTTATTGCAAATGACTTGAAATTTGCCCACTCTCTCATCCAAAAATCCTGGGAAATGTCTCATAATACAATATTATTGAAACTATACAAGATGCTCCCATCTTTTTCATCCTCTTACCCTATAGTTTAAAAACCCTGAAAAGGACATACGGCACGTATATATATATATATATATATATATATATATATATATATATATATATATATATATATATATATATATGTATATATATATATATATATATATATATATATATATATATATATATATATAAATGTATCCTTTAACCCCCTACCCCACGCTATTAGTCTATTTTTTACTATAAATATGCTTAAAAATTACAACTGAAAAACCTCGAAAAATTCTCAAAATATTATTGAAATAATACAATATTTAACCACCCCTAAATGAAAAAAATAACCTTTTTTGAATTCCTCGACTTCAGAAGCCTTGAAAAGGACATATAAGGCTATATATACGAGAAAATCCCACTAATCGCCTCCTCTCATGTTTTTCTATAAATATTGATACAAAATATTTGTTTATTAACTTAACAAAAACGTTTGGAAAAATTCACCCCTTCGCCTTAAGCCAGCGTTTATTAACCTTTCAGTATTTGCTACCCAATTTTCAAACATAATTTTCATCGCGCCGCCCCCCCCCCCCTCTCATGCAATAAGAATGCATGCAATAATAATGTATTTTCAGTTTTTTGATGCTAAAGCTACACTATGACCTTAATTACAAACCTTACAAACTACCAAGAATAAGTAAATTTATTCATATTTGGCCACACGTGCTTGCTGCGTTGACAAAACTAGAATCGATGCATCTCTATTGCTATCTGTTACGTCCACAATATCGGTAGCGGCTTCATGAGAAGTTCTGAGTTGTCTCGAACATTCGAAAAGTATGCCCAAAACTGTATAAATGCTGCACCTCGTTCAATTACCCGTCTCAGTCGAGTTGATCCTTCTACTGTTATCGGATTTAGCGTGAATGTGTATGTTGTAATTTACGTCTTAACTGAAATTCAAGATATTAAGTATTCACGGCAGTAAATTTATACAGAATCATGAATAAATTTTAAGCGGGCGTAAGCGAGCATTAGACGATAGTGAAGCATCAACAAGTGCACAGACGAGAGTGGTTCCGAAAATAAAATCAAGAAAATATTCTCAAGAATACTTAAATTTAGGGTTTACCAGTACTGAAATAAATGAAGAAGAAAGGCCCCTGTGTGTTATTTGCTCAAAAATCTTGACAGCAGACAGCATGAAACCAAATAAACTTGAACGACATTTGGAAACGCTTCATAGTGAGTACCTTAAAAAACTCCGAGAATTCTTCGAATTAAAATTAAAATCATATGTAAAGTAGAAATCATTTTAAAAAAAAAACTTGGTCAGTGAATGAAAAAGCTTTACATGCCTGTTACAAAGTTTCATATAAAATAGCCAGATGTAAAAAACCTCACACCATTGGTGAAGAGCTTGTTTTGCCAGCAGTAATTGAGATAGTAGAAACTAGGTTTGGAGATAATTTTGCCGAACAATTGCTATACATACCTATATCAAATAATACTGTTGCCCGTAAAATTGGTAATTGATGAGGCAACAGATAGCAATAAAGATGCTCATTTCATTGCCTATGTTGGATTTTGTGTTGGAATGTCAGCAGTAGAAGAACTATTTTTATGCAAATCAATAGAACTCAAAGCAACATCACTCGCATTATTTGCTATATTAAATTCGAGGTAAATATGGAGTGGAAATATTGCGTCGGAATATGTACCGATGGTGCTCATTCAATGTCTGGAAGATTTCAAAGTGTACAAGCACTTGTGAAACAAGAATCTCCACTGTGTGTGTGGACACTGGACACATTGTATGATCCACAGAGAAGCTCTGGCTTCCAAAGAAATCCAAGGCAACCTTCCAAATTTCTAAGATTTCCTTTATTTTTGATGTAATTCGATTACAAATTCTAATCGCTGGACTCCATACCAGTGCAATAGTTTTAAGTAAATAAAACAGCCTCAAAACTTTATGACCAGCTTTCATAATTAAATTGTCCACAACATATTCTTTTCCGATACTGGCAGTGGATCAGTGTAGTTCAACTTAGTTTAGACTGTGTCTTCCCTACTATAAATCAGCTTTCGCCTATTGTTTTGTGGGCCACTACTCCAATTGCATCCCGTGGCATACCGTATTATCTATTCTAAGAGTAGAATATATATTCTTTTAGGCTTGGAAGGAGCCACTGTATTATTTTTCAAAATTCTTAAAATTCCACTAATAAATGATAGTCGCCAGTAAACAATTTAGATTTAAAAGTCTAGCCTCCTTAATAAATCCATTTTGTTTTCCAGTATTCAATCCGATGTTTTTTGTAGTTCATCCCCCAGCTTAGGGAATTGCTCTTGCATATATATATATATATATATATATATATATATATATATATATATATATATATATATATATATATATATATATATAGTTTATATATGTTACTATAGAGGTTTTCACGGATGGTGGAATATAATACATTTAAATTCCGGACTTCAATCCGTTGGTCTAACAATGAATTTGCACAACGTTTCGCCAAAATCTTATTTGGCATTTTCAAGTGCTCCCGCTGCTGCTGCTGCTCGATGCTAACTGAGAAACCGACGTGCGGTCGCCGTCTTTTACAGGTCGGCGTCTGCGCAGATTGTAGGTGGGGGGGTCGGAAGTGTTCGTCCGAGCATAGGTGTTTGTCGGCTGGGTGGTAATTACAGGTTCCGACGTTATGCTGACCGTTGCCTTCTCGATGTTTTGGTGATTCCTTGGTTTAGCTAGTAGACCCTTCCATGTAGTGGAGATATTCAACGCATCATCTCGCTTATTTAGCTGTCCATTCTTTTCGATTTCCAAGGCTTCTTTGACTAGGCGTATTTTATAATGTGAAATCGAGGCTATTTGTTTAGATCCCTCAAAATTGATGTTGTGGCCAGTGTCATAATGGTACTGAAAAAGAGCTGATGTTGCTTCTTTGTTTTTGATGCTTATTTTATGTTCTTGGATCAGGGTGGAGATTCTTCTGTTTGTTTGCCCTATGTACAATTTCTGACAGTCTCCGCATGGGATGCTATAAACTCCGTGGTTTTCCAGTTTTCTCTTATCCTCATGGTTACCCACAATGTCTTCCAGAGTGTTTTGTAGTTTGTATGCTGTGCCTGTGTTGTGTTTTCTTAGGACTCTTCCATTCCTATCTGTAACTCCTTTCACATACGGTAATAGACCTCTACTCTGGTCGAGGTCGCGTTCTTCTGTCCTTGTCTGTGAATGGCGCTACCTTTCTAATGCTCTCCGTATGGACTGGTCTTTATATCCATTTTGCTTAAGGGCCCTATGAGCACATCAAGGAAACGGAGGCTTTTTTCTTCTTCCACCTCCAAAGTGAACTGTATCCGGTGGTGAATTCTATTTAAATAGGTCAGGAAGTTGTCTAATTTATTTCGTCCATGGGGCCAAATTATAAAGATGTCATCAACATAACGTTTCCAGAGTTTGGGTTTGAGTGGTCAGTTTTTAAGGGCCTCTGTTTTAAAATACATCATATAGAGATTGGCTATTACTGATGAAAGGGAAGATCCCAGGGGCGCTCCATCTGTTTGTTTGTATATCTGACTATTACAGAAAAAATAGGTATTTTTTAGACAGTGTTCCGATAGTTCTACAACATGAGCTGAAAAGTCCTCGTTCATTACTATTTTGTCTAGTGCTTTATCCACTGGAATACTGGGGTAAAGTGAAACAACATCTAGACTTTCCAGAATGTCATTTTCCTCTAGTTGAATGTCTCTGATTATGTTCGTGAGGTGTTCGGAGTTTTTGATGTATGACCTAGCACTTTCAACGGTTGGTTGCATGATCTTTGACAGATGCTTTTCTTAGTTTTGTGAAGGTGAGGCGCTAACAATGGTTCTAAGGGGGACGTTGAGCTTTTGTATCTTTGGTAGGTCATACAACTTGTCTGCTGGTAATATGGTGATGTTTTTATTTTTCTTGAGCGCTTGAAGAGCTTTCCATTCTTCAAATTTTAGGTTTGGCTTGAAAGGTCTGGGCATGGTATCTAGGGCAACCTCTACATTTAAGATTATATCTTCAACTGGGATCGATTTTGGTGTTATGGCGTAATTGAAACCTTTGCTTAATACTGATTCTTCGTGGTCTGTAAGATGGTGTGTTGAGAGGTTATGCATGACTTTTTCTTGTTTCTAGTTGCGGATCAATGTGTCGGTTTTTTTTTTGTTTTTCGATTTTAAAGTTGGTATCGGATTCTGCCCTCCAGATGTAGGTAGAAGGTTTCTCTCTCTGTGATGGCAATCCGTCTTCGTTTTTCCCGTATTTGTTCTCTTAGAAGCGCTTGGCTGGCTCTTTTTAAGATGGATGTTGTATTTTTTGTTTTAAGGTGGTATGATAATCTGGTACATATAAAAAGGGGGTTATCATTCCGGCGCCTAATCCAGAAGGTTGTCGATACTCTAGAACGAAATTTTTCCAAGCGTTTTACTATTTTACTATTTGTTTAGATCCCTCAAAATTGACATATGAATATATTTATTTATATACATATATATATATATATATATATATATATATATATATATATATATATATACATATATATATATATATATATATATATATATATATATATATATATATAAATATATATATATATATATATATATATATATATATATATATATATATATATATATACATATATATATATATATATATATATATATATATATATATATATATATATATATATATATATATATATATATATATGTATATATATATATATATATACATATATATATATACATATATATATATATATATATATATATATATATATATATATATATATATATATATATATATATATATATAAATATGTATACGTATGTACCGGCAGAGATGTCATATGATCTGTCAACATTGTTCAGGTGCCGAAACATTCATTCGCATTTCACAGCACTTTGTCAATATAATGTTGCAGCGCTACCATGGGCTTTATTGCCTTTTTACGTTAACTGCTACCTGAACAGATACTTGTTCACAATACTCAGGCGTTGGCCAGAATTGAACGGGCGACCATCAGTTTACTAAGCCATCGAGGGAGGCCAACGTATTTGAAATTACAAAATAATAACGGCAGCAAGAAAATAATAGTGATGAATTAAGTGCCCGTCTGTAGGTTCTTTCTTCTCCGATTTAATACTATCGTCTTGCTGTATTTTCTAATGAAACCATTAGAAAAAATAAAAATTTTTTCATGATCTAGATGTTTGTTTTACACAAATGTTGAAAGAAAATTTTGTTTTTTTCGGTAATTTCTGATTTTTCCGCATCCGGTCGTATGTAAAACCTAGGCATAATACTGCCTTATGGTGAGTAATGTGGCTTCTATCGTATTTTTTTTTTTCAGCTAAGAGAACATACTATTGTTACATATTCAGCTGCTACATTTGAATATAGGAGTCAACATCTTTCAATTAACAAAAGAAAAAATACATTTTTTAAGTGAATTTGTACGTTGTTATTTCATCAAAAATAAATAATTTGGCTCTTAGCGTATATCAATAAAGTCCATATCAACGTGTTCTTGTTTTTAAAAGTGAAAAAAATATAGCCATATCGTGCGAAACACCTGAGCTCCATGCCCGTTTAAAGAAATAACAGATTATATTGTTTCCCTGGAGAAAATTTATTTCTAGAGAGGTAGAACATATCTGTATGCGTGACTCAAGTTATAATCATTGGTAACACTTTATTTGCTGCGAACAAATAAATACAATAAAATTATGTTAAATCAAGCTATATCAACTTAGTATCTACAACCACACAAAGCCTACAGAATTTGAGGATATACTAAAAACATTTTTTTTGGTAAGACCTACGTTATTCAAAATAAATGCAAATTTTTTTACATTTTAACTCACATCTAACTAAAATCTAACGTTAGATTCCATAAACTTAAATTATAACCGGGCAAGTGCAAGTCGGACTTGTGCATTTAGTATTCCGTACGTTGATTGCTTTTAAAATAAAAATTTTTGTTACGGAGGTATAAAATGATCAGCGACTTCACAAAACACACCCCAAATGAGTTTCCAACAAAGTTTTTTTCCGATCTTTACTGAAAACTGATAACTTTGAAAGTTTCATTTTTTTTTATATACCGGATATATTATTGAAGGTAATGCACGCGTGATAATTTTCGTTCACTCTCTATGGAGAATATTCCAGAATTTTTTCAAAATTTTTAGGTCAGTACTTTTCGAGATAAAGAGAGGGACAACGATTTTTCGCATTTTTATAAAAACAATACAAAGAAAAGTGTGCGCAAGTATTACATTATATATATTTTTGAACCCGTATTTTTACAAGCTTTCATTTGACAACCCACTCGATTATCTGGTAATTTTTTTTTTTTACTTCCGATTGCACCTCTAAACTTAACACCCTAAGTCAAAATTTAACTTTCAAAACCATGCGACTCTTATGAGGCCATCAATTTCTATATCAATCCCAAATTTCAACTTTCTATGTCAAATAGTTTCGGAGAAAGTCGGGAAAGATTGACAGACAGACACCGGAGTGATCTTATAAGTGTTCCGTCCGGAACACTAAAAAGTTCCTGGTATAAGTATAACGTCCTTGTAACTGTGTTGGATAAAACTTACTCCCTAAAAATCAGTTTTTTTTAAGATCATAAAGTAAAACTTGAATATTCCTAGCAAGTTAAGGATTATTAAATAGTTTTTAAGTTTTGTAAAAAGCTAATTAAAAGTAATCACGCATTATTATACATTTTTGATGTAACAATTATACATTTTTTAAGAGTGGTAAACATTTTTTAATTAACACTGATCTATATGATAAAATGGCAAAGTAAAAGTATGTGGTGGCGAGGGTGGATTGCTATACCTGGTATCTTCTAAGAAATGACATTAAATTTTGTTTAGCGGAGTGACTCTTGGTGAGCGTGATTGTTATAACGGTGTTTAACGTTTCAAACAGATGCAACGCGCAGTTATTTATAGCACCTATCATAAGTGATCAGTGTTACACATTTAGTAGAAATGGAAAAAGCCGAGTATCGTATAGTGGACAGATATGTTATTTAGAAAAGTGGACTGCAGCTCAGATAGAAACTAAACTGAAGGAAATTCATGAGGACTCTATACCAGCAACCCCCACTCCTTACGCCCCTTCCTAGGTTAAAATTGAGAGTAACGAAAAAAATAACCAAATTTTTGAATCCTCCAACACTCTCCAAAACTCGTGAATAGGACATATTACGACATCCCCGCCGTATTTTCAGGATAGGAAAAAAGGGTAAATATCCATACTGAGGCGGGGAGGTGAACGACGCCCCTTTAATGCGTTACTATATATATATATATATATATATATATATATATATATATATATATATAAGGTTATGCAATGTATGCCAAATATAGTAAGAGATTAGAAGCTTGCCTTGTTTAAATAATCCAAAAATATTTATATATATATAGATATATATATATATATATATATATATATATATATATATATATATATATATATATATATATATATATATATATATATATATATATATATATATATATATATATATTATTAATTAACGAGCAATGCCCAATTTTAAAACAATACAATAAAATGTCTTAAGACGAAAATAAAGTAAAAAAGGAAATAATGACTGTAAAAATAAGTAACAAAAGTAACAAAATGCACATCATACTTCACACAACTGTCTATAAAACACAAATCTTCCAACGAAAAAGTCCACACTGGGATGCTCATTGGCAAGGCGACATGACCTAGATACAAAATTATTGCATCCGTAGTTGGTCCTGTGGGATGACACAAAAAAAGTGTGCCTCGAACGGATCACCCTGGAAGGTACATGCAGACCATTTCTGTCCAGCAGAAAGGGGCAATGGTAGTTACTATGGAGAATATTATAAAGCATTTTGAGATCGATAGCAACTCTGCGATCTTGTAATGCATTGAACGTGAGTACCATAGCAAGGACTCCATACACTGGAGGAATACTCTAAACGAGCTCTAATCAGTGAGCAGTATAGCTGCCTGATTGCAGCTGTACTGTTAAAGCCCAGTGTAATACGCTTAATAAATCCCAAAAGCTGGAGAGACTTGGAAACGATATTCTGTATATGAGGTATAAAAGTTAATTTTGAATCAATAATAAGCCCTAGACTTCAGACACTTGTTCAAGAACAGCATCCCCGATCTTGTATGGATAATCCAAGTGAGTCCAGGACTTTCTGAAAACGATAGAATGGCACTTAGTTGCATTTAGCTCCATACCATTGTCCTTGCACCAAGATACAAGCTGATTGACATCTGTCTGAAGTCTGTAACAGTCATCAAATACAGACACCTCAATATACAACTTTAAATCATCGACAAAAAGGAGGACCTCACTATGTACAAAACGATGAGTCAAGTCATTAATAAATAAGTTAAACAGAAGAGGACCCAAGTACGATCCCTGAGGAACTCCAGAGGGGACATGTATACAATCTGATAAGTAGTTATTAAAGCGGACAGTCTGTGTACGTCCAGTCAAATAGCAGGCAAGCCAATCCAACAACAATTAAAAAAATTACAATTTTCTCTTTTAAAATCACAGGGAACAAAATATGTATATACTTTCCGCCACTGCATTCTCGTGCGTGCGTGAATGAATAATATTCAAATGTGGAACATACAGATAAAAAAATTGTCAGTTATGTTTAATGTGCAAATAAAAATAAATCTTTTTTTGCGATGTGTGGCTGCATTATTGTTTGATGATATTTAGTAATATTTATTAGAAAGTTGGAAGTTAAAAAAATAAATTTTTTATTATCGAAAAACCCTAACACCTGAAGAAGAGAAAAAAGAGTAAATTTTTCACTAAAACGATATTTTCCGTTAGTCATCATCAACTTAAAAGTTTATGTTTCAAAACCTTCTTCTATATTCAGCTGAATATTTTTTTAGGCTACTCTGTAATCAGATCTCAAACTCTTCTACTTTCTATTTCTATTTAAATGGAAAATAGTGGGAAAAAAAGAACAACGAAATAGAAGTATATTACAGCATACAACGCAATCACCATTTTAGCATGCCTTTCATCCCGTAAATATTTTACTACAGAAAAATTATTTTATATTAAATATCCAATATTCCAATCAAAAACTAGAAAAAATTCTCATAGTACTGTTAAAAGGCTACAATGACCCTCTACCCTTAACCCTTCTTTGCGTATTAACAATGAAAATAGTGAATAAAAAAGTAATGCGTCGATTTCTTGACTAAAAGGACTCCCGAAAAAGACCTATCACAAGACAAATTCGAAGGGACTCTTCTATTTCCGTTGTGTATCCCTTTAGCACCTTATATGGTTTATTATGAAAGATTATGTTGTACCTGGAAAAAATTTCATTATACTATATACCTACATATATATATATATATATATATATATATATATATATATATATATATATATATATATATATATATATAGATCAATAGTGACAGATGTAATACAACGAATATGTACATTAAGGTGGAATTGGGCGGGGCATATTGCAAGGATGAATGATAACAGATGGACACGTCGTATAGTTGAATGGAGGCCTAGAGAACATAAAAGATGCAGAGGTAGACCACAGACAAGATGGACGGACGACATAAAAAGGGGAGGGCTTACATCCGAGTATGGATGGAATGAGCTAATGATGATTATGATATATATATATATATATATATATATATATATATATATATATACGTGGCACATTTCACGTCAACCAGGACAAAGTTCTGCCCAAAATTATAGACGACGGAAAATAATTTATGGTCCAAATTATTTGGAATACAAAGTACTTTCGAATGCTGAGTGGCAAAACGTGATCGCTTAAAATGGCTGGTCCAATATAGCGGCTACCAGTAAGGTGTGCGTCGAAAAAAGTTATTAAAACTTTAAAAACAGCTATAAAATATTCGAAAAAGCATTCAATTTGCTATCGATAAATTTTATCTATCCACCTTTGTACGTTTGCATCACTGTTGAGAAACATGGCGGACCTCAAAATCGATCAGATCTCTGATTCTCATAGATATATTACGTCTCCTTGAGGCCTCTAAACTTTAAAATATTCTTAACTTTTGAATGAAAAGGCTGGTCCAATACGGCGGCTGCAAGTAAAGCGTTAACTCTTTTTCAGGTTGAAGATTTTGAGTAATTCTGATATGAAATTATTTGTAGTTCAAGGGTTGCCGATACTGATCATGAACCTAAAGTAAGATTTTAAAAATTCAAGATGTCGGATCCAATGTGGCGGACATTGATCTAAATAATTAAAAATTTTGAAATAAAAAAATTACAATCGTATTCTGCATGAAATTTTCAATAAAGAAGGTTTTTAGTAATTTTTCACTAAAATGCATAGATTCCGAGAAAAAAATTCCTAAACTATCTGTTATTTCATATTTTGGGTACTGAAGTTCATGTTTATAAATATGTTTTCGAAAAAAGTTCTCTGCGTTTAACCGGGTTGAGACTGTCTTTAACTGTAATTTTCAAGCCTGCATTACTTTTTTTCATAGACATAGTCTCCATTAGTTCATTAAAAGTAGGTTCCAGAAAAATGCAAAAGAAAAAAAATATTGCGTCAGCGTCTTATAATCCACGCTCACTTCAAGTTACTATAACTCAGGTAATATTCGGAATATTGGCATGCCTGAACTCTTAAAATATTCTTAAGGGTACAATTGATAAATCTAAATAGAAAAAACTTTGATTTTTTTAAAAATCTCAGGGTTTGTAATCCCTTAAATAGATAAAAAAAATAAAGAAAAATTTAAAAAAGTTTAAAAAAAACTAAAAATAAATAGAAACAATAAAAAAAAGTAATGTGGGCTTAAAAATTGCATTTAAATACAGTCTCAACTCTGTTAAACACATAGAGCTTTTTTCGAAAACATGTTTATAAATATGGACCTTCAGTACCAAAAACATGAAATTACAGATAGTTTAAAAATTACCTTTTTTATTGCAAATTTTGGGTAGAATAGGATTATATATTTTTATTTCAAAATTTTTAATTTCTAGAATCGATATTTGCCACATTGGATCCGACATCTAGAATTTTTAAAATCTGACTTTAGATTCACGATAAGGAACCATCGGCAACCTTTGAACTACAAACAATTTCATCTCAGATTTACTCAAAACCTCCAACCTGAAAAAGGGTTAACGCTTAACTCACTTGCAGCCGCCATATTGGATCAGCCTTTTAAGGCGATGAGGTCTTGCATCATCGCCTTAAAAGGCCATATTTTAAAAGTATAAGTCTATACTCGCCCTTTAGAGGCTTCAAGAACATGTAATATATCAAGTTTTATGAGAATCAGAGATCTGAGTGATTTTGAGGTCCGCCATGTTGGATCCGTCATTTTGAATTACTCAACAATGATGTAAACGCACAAAGGTGGATAGAGAAAAATTATAAATAGCAATCTGAATGCTTTTTCTAATATTTTAGAGCTGTTTTTATAGTTTTAATAAGCTTTTTCGACGCAGATCTTACTTATAGCCGTCATATTGGACTCGCCATTTTGATTGATCATGTTTTGCCATTCAGCATTCGAAAGTGCCTCATATTCTAAATAATTTGTGCCATCAAACACTATATTCCATCGCCTACAATTTTGAGAAGAGCTTTGTCCCAGTTGACGTGAAACGACCCACACATATATATATATATATATATATATATATATATATATATATATATATATATATATATATATATAATATATATATATATATATATATATATATATATATATATATATATATATATATATACATATATATATATATATATATATATATATATATATATATATATATATATATATATATATATATAATATATATATATATATATATATATATATATATATATATATATATATATATATATATTTATAGATTTATATATATATATATATATATATATATATATATATATATATATATATTTATGTATATATATATATATATATATATATATATATATATATATATATATATATATAGATACGTATATATATTTAATCTTTTTTTTTATCCAATGCCGTTCCAAAAAACTGTTGAAATTGTATAACGTTCAACGACTCCTTCACCCTGTTCACCAACTTTTGGGTTAAAATTAGAAATGAGGACAAAAATAACCTAGTTTTTGAATTTCTAGACTCTAAAAAAACCTTAAAAGGGACATAAAACGCTATATATACGAAATTTCCTGCCCCACTCCTTTCACGTTATAGTATAAATATTTATGCCCAATATTTGTTTAAGATCTCAACAAAAAACCAGAAAAATTTATCATATTACTATTAAAATCATATAAAATGTATTTGCCCCCATCCTCTTCGCCTTAAGCAATATCTCTCAAAAACTATAGGCTTATCCTCTCATTAAGTATTATATGTGCACCAAGTTTACAATTAATATCCCATTTTGTTCGAGAGTTATCATGCTAACAGGCCGATAACCTGAACTAGGGACCCTAAAACTCCAAGAAAAGCAGAAATCTTGAAATATGATTTTGTCAAAAATACAATACACTTCTTTAGCAAGGAAAGTAGAAAGGTGTAGGATATTTCCACAAAAGGGGAACCCATTTATATGGGTACAGAACAACAACCAGTTTATATAATAAACACATATATTAAAGCCATGGGTTATGGTACAAAAATAAGTTAGTTTTAATTAAGTTTAAAGTCTCCAAAATTAGTCACGTCCGTTTCCCTTATAATATTTAATTACCTGATATTTCCATTTACACAAGTGATAATCTTGATATAAAAACTACCTATAACGTTGGTGAAATTTTTAAAATGATATTGCAAGGTGGATTATTTACGTTGACCATTTAAGGTAAAATAACCATTCACCTTTTTAACTTTATCTGGTAAATTGTTTCAATTTTATTATTAAAGATATTTCCATTAAATAACCAGTGAAGTGCAAATTGAACTTGCGCAATTAGTGTTTCGTACGTTAATTGCTTTTAAAATAAATTTTTTTGTTATGGAGGTATAAAATGATCAGCGACTTAACAAAATACACCCCAAATGAGTTTTCAACAAAGTTTGTTTCCGATCTTTATTGAAAACTGATGATCTTCAATTTTTTTTTAGGTACCAGATGAATTATTAAAGGTTATGCACTCGTGATAATTTTCGTCCAATATATATTCCAAAATTTTTTCAAAATTTTTTGATCAGTACTTTTCGAGATAAGTAGGGAGACAGCGACTTTTCGCGATTTTTTAAAAATAATACAAAGAAATGTGTGCGCAAGTATTGCATTATGTATATTTTTAAACTCGTGTTTTTACAAGCTCTCATTTGACACCTCACTCGATGCCCTTTTAATTTTTTTTTTCACTTTTGATTTCACCCCCAAAACTGTCTTGTACGTAAAGAGTAAAACATATTTTCTGGTTTTCACAAGCTATTTTTGTATTATGTTAGGTTAGGGTAGATAGTTTTATCATTTCTTGATCAGTATTCACTATGCCTGTATGACGTACTCACTTTACTCGGGAGTCCGGGCAAAGTGGATACTATGGCATTTTTTGATTTTTATTAGGGTAAGGTGCTACAAGTGTGCGCGGTCCCCAAGAGTACTCCGACTTGATATTTGCGACGATTGACTTCAAAGCATGCCAACTTCAGTTGTGTTTTAAGCGTCTTCGAACTAGGATGCTATTGCAACAACTCCGCATAAAAATAATTAATTTTGGAGGAAAGAGGTAAGATTTTCGATATTTCGATGTTTTGTTAAAATAATATGATCTCTTTCAACTAGTGTAGTATGTATATGTAAACAGTGACCGCGTTTTTTTGATAATAAATCGTGTAAAACATGTCATAACCGGTAGATTGTGTAGTTGTTGTCGCCATATTTCAATAGATGGCACTAATATGTCAATTTGTTTCTGACCCAAGCTTTTCCACAAGAGTGCCCATAGCAAGAGTGCGCATGCGCACTCTTGTGGATTCTGTACCCTTGTGAACCATTTGGATTTATTTTATCTTCTTATTTTTTAGATGACTTCCAAGCAAAGAAAAACCAACCGAATCAATTGTTCTAAAGAGATATTGGATCTTGCACGGAAAATGGTATTTGAAGAGGGAAAAAGCAAAAGAAAAGTGGCTTAGGAATGCCCGAGTTCAGCCTACGTAAAAGAAAAAAAAAAAAGACGTTACTACATCCTCATTATCAACGCCGGTGTGCCCCAGGGCTCCATACTGTCTCCTACTCTCTTTCTCATTTACATTAACGATCTGCTGGAAAAGACCGGGAATCCAATCTATAGCTTTGCAGATGACAGCACGCTTGTCTCTTCATTCACCTTGAACGCTCGGACATCGGCAGCTCAGGCGAATATCCGCAGACAGCAGGAGGTCGTTCAACTTAACAAAGACCTGGAAGAAATCCTATCTTGGGGTGACAGTAACCAAGTGGAATTTAACGCTGCAAAAACCCAAGCGGCAGTTTTTTCTAAAAAAGTTAACGTTGCTGAACCCGACATAGTTATGTCGGGGCACTCCATTCCCCTAGCATCGTCGCTCAATTTGTTGGGCGTTAGTTTGGGAGCAAATATGTCTTGGCATGAACATGTTGCAGGCATAGCAAGGAGAGCTTCTCAAAAGTTGGGAATATTATTTAGAACCAGAAAGCTTTACATCCCACAGCAACTGTTAATTCTTTACAAAGCCCAAATTCGACCAACTATGGAATACTGCTCCCACGTTTGGGGCTCCGCTCCCAAACATACACTGCATTTGTTGGATTCTGTTCAGAGGACAGAATTGACCGGCGGCCTTGATTCGCTGGAACATCGAAGAACGGTTGGCGACTTGAGTCTGTTCTACAAGTATTTTCATGGAAAGTGTTCGAAGGATGTAGCCCGCTTAATTCCTCCCAAAGCGGTGCTTGTTAGAAATACACGTCGCGTTGGTGCTTCGCATCCGTATGAGGTTCAGCTTGTTACTCCGCGTACGACGCTTTTCAAGCAATCTTTTATATGGAGAACGTCATCCCTTTGGAATAATTTGCCCAGCGCTGTGTTTCCCACCGAGTACAATTTACAGCGATTCAAGAACAACGTGAATCGCTTTTTCCGCACTCGTGCCGCTCCTGGAGCGCTTTAGGGACTTCCCTGCAGCACGTGTGCTAGACCAATAAAAAAAAAAAAAAAAAAAAAAAAAGGCAGATTTAGACCCACCTTTACGCTTGATGTGGAAAAAGAACTAGTTGATCATTTAAAGACTTTAGATGCTATGTTTTATGGGATTACGCTAAAGAAGTTAAGATCTGTTGTGTATGAAAATGCCGAAAAAAATAATATTGTACATCAGTTTAACAAAGAAACCAAGATGGAAAGCACTGGGTTAGAGATTTTATGTGCCGAAACCTGGATATAGCAGTTTGCCAACCGACTTCAACCAGCATTGCCCGCGCTATGGGCTTTAAGAAGCCTCAAGTGGACAGGTTCTACGATCAATTAGAAAACATATAGAACAAACACAACTTTCAACCTTGTCAAATATATAATATGGACGAATCTGGCTTTTCTACAGTTCTGAATAAAGCGCCAAAAGTTGTTAGCATCAAAGGAAAAAGATGCGTCAATAAAATCAGTAGCACAGAGAGAGGAATAACTGTTGTCTGTGCGATGAGTTCATCGGGAAATTATACACCACCAGCCTTTATATTTCCCCGTAAACATATGAAGGCGGAGTTGTTAGATGGAGCTCCAGCAAAGTCTATAGGTCTTGTTACAGATAATGAATACATATTTATTCTTGGACTGGCTGAATCATTTTAAATACCATGCCAAGTCCGCAGGGACTTGCCCGGTGTTATTGGTTTTGGATAATTATTTGGCGCACACCAGTTTAGCTACAGTAAACTTTTGTAGAAAAAATTTCATTCACGTCATTACTATTCCGCCTCATTGCACGCATAAGATGCAACCGCTAGATCGTTGCTTTTTTCACCACTGAAGAAATATTTCGCAAGTGAGTGTGAAAAATGGATGATAAATCATCCTGGAAGACCTATTACCATCTACTAGAGAACCACTTTGTTCAACGCTGCTTATATGAGGATTGCAAATATCTCTAACGCCGTCGAAGGTTTCAAAGTTGGAGGAATATGTCCGTTCAATAGAGATCTATTTAGTGACGTTGATTTTTTTACTAGTATGGTAACTGAGAGGTTGGAAGAACATGCAAGCAATATTTCAATTGCTGAGCAGAACGACACAACAGAAGGTGTACTCAACGTTGCAACAACTAGTCAAGCGATGATTCCACGTACTTCTACTAGTATGCCTTTGCCAGAAGAACACACACAAAAAATTGCAGTGACAGAAAAAGTGGCGAGTCTTCACAGTCCATCTAGCACACCATTGAGAGAAAAACAGATACATACTGATGAACCAACTTGCTCATTTATGGACATTACTCCACTCTCACAAGACATTAAAACCAAAAAAAAAACACCGAAGAATAAGAAAAAATGTGGAGATGCCCTCTTGGCCAAGAGAATTATAAGGAGTCTATTGTTGAAGACTGGATCCAGTGCAGCTTGTGCGCTGAATGGTGGCACGATAAATGCACATCTTACATCGGCATTGGCATCTACAGGTGCGATTTATGCGTGTGATTAGCTTGCGCACTGTTAAGGTAGCATGCGCACTCATTGGGACTATTATGCGTACTCTGTCAAGAGTGCACTATTACCCACGATCTCAATTAGATTATTATTTAACAGAGTATGAGACTAAGTTGATTTTTCATATAGTATATTAAAGTTGATTTGTTGGTCATTATAATAAACATTTTGTGATTTCATTGTAACCGTTTTTATTTGATTTATGTCATTTTATTCCTAAATCGCGCATACTTGGGGCACCTTACCCTATATAGTGCTTTAATAGTCGAATAATTTTGGTAAATGTTAATTGTTTTTCAAAAGTTATTAAATAAAGACTGATTTGAGATAACTGTTTTAATTTTCTATCGATTACTATTCCTGTAATGACCGCATAATGCTTAAGGTATTCACTTTTCTCGGGTCTCCTCTATACATGTTCAGTTTGAACGTTTTCGTAGAAAAGTTTTCATCTTTTAATAAAAAAATGAATAGGCAGATCGTAAAAACTGTTTCAAGGATTATTTTAGATTTTTTGAAGATTTCTCCTGTTCTTACTAATCCAAGCCTAAATTTAAAATACGATTACATTGTACATTTGAAATCTTCTACACCTTTACCTTCATCTAAATTTAACTTAATTAGAACGTTGAGGTAATCGATTATTTGTTCCTGCATTAGTCAAAAAACGGTAAAGATATTTACTCAATACTTTCTTCGCAAACATGTATGTTCTAAAATAAGCACTGAAATTGGTCTATTTCCTATTGGTATATGAGATACTAGAGCCAGAGTGTTTGGCCAGAATATGACGCAGACATTTGTTCATGAATATTTGAATCGAAATAACACCGATCTAACATTGTTGTCAAATATCCTCAGCTTGGTGTCTGTGTTGATTTATCTTGGTGTCCATATAGATTTTCGTTGTCAAAAAGCTTGCTAAACTTTTTTATTCAATTATGTATTTCTGCAGTAGCACATCCTTTTAAGTTGATAATACTGCCCAAGTGTAGGAACTCCTCGACGTCCTCCGTATCAGATTTAGAAATACTGAATGGTGTATTTATTCTGGTGTTAATTCTAATAGGCTTAGTTTTGGCCACATTTATTGAAAGTCTACATATTTTTAAACATCAAACAGATGTCATCTGCATACTCTAGATCTCTAGATGATGACATAAGCCTCGCATATTCTTCAGTAGCTTCTTTAGCGCTGAGTTCAAAACAATATTAAACAGTAAAGGAGATAAAGTGCACCCCTGTCTGACCCCTGTTTTCACCTAAAAAGAACTGCTTATTTGCCCGTTATGAAGCACCGTACAAGAAGCGTTTTTGCATAACTCTTGTATTATAGTGATAATTTTCTTGAGCATTCCTGCTCACATTAATGTTTTTCAAATTATTGAGTGTAATATGCTATCGAACTCTAGATAAAGTGGTGAGTTCCATTCAACAGATTGTTCTGATGATACTGATGTTATCTATGCAGTAGTGTTGGGGCTGAAACCTGCCTGGTTCTTTCTGAGTATGGGTTTGATAAATACTAATAGGTAGATTTGTATGATTTGAGCCATTATTTTGTGTATGGCGATAGGAAGTTTGATTCCTCTCCTTCTTTTTTGGGAAGTGTTATGATGGTACCCTGTTTCCACTGGTTTGGGATTTTGCTATCTTCTCGTGCTTCCTTTATGAGTGGATATATTAGTTTCGTATCTGCTTTGAAAAGTTCGCCAGTGATGTTATCCGGTCCTACTGTTTTATTGTTTTTTTAATGATTTCATTGCCTTTATTATTTCAGATTTACTTGGAGACAGGCAGTTTATGTTTATTATTCTTCAGCGCTGATTTGCCTCGTTTATTTCCGATGGGTCCTCATTTGTTGATGTACTAAGAAGTTGTTATTTCCGCCTTCCATCAGTTCCACTATTTTGTTCCAGGAGATGACATTGCCAGTTTGGTGTTGCTCAAGTGTTCTAGGAATTTTCTTCTTCTCTCAGGAATCTTAAAAGATTCTGTGTTATATTTCTTCCGAGCGATAATATTAGATTTGTTTATTTTGGCCAGTTTGATTCTTAGGGTTCCTATTACTAGATGGTGAACAATGCCAATATCTGCTCCTCTTTGGTATGTGTTTGTGTATGATTATAGTTCCTTCAATGACAAAGCCATAGCTTGAATAATAGTTTGTTAGAAGTTCCCCGTTGTTATTCATTTTTCCCAGACCGTGCATAACCATGATATCTTCTAGGTTTTGGTTATTGTTTCCCACTTCTGCGTTCATATCTCTCATAAGAACAGTGATGTCTCCTCTTGGAATCTAGCATAAGGTGGACACCAGTTCTTCGTAAAATTGTTGTTTTTCTTCTATCGGTGTTGGAACTGTTGGAGAATAGCACTGTATGTATGTGATCTTTCTCTACCTGGTGTAGAATCTGGCTGTTATTATTATATTATGATATTATATTATATCTGATATGGGGTGCCATGACATCAACGATTTCTAGCGGCCTAGCTTAATGGTAGTGCGGCACCTTTTTCGTGTAGCTCATTTGCCTTTTTTCTACTATACAGTAATAACTCTCCCATTCCATCTTACTTCAGATATCCCAAAGACGTCTAAACAGTAGGCTTGCATTCCTTTAGTACCATGAAGTACTTTGGAGGTTTTATAAGTGCGGACATTCCATATACCAAATCGTAACTCTGATTTCATGTTTGCTAAAATCGTCAATGTGTGACCAATCCTAATCCGAGGCCTCACTGAAGTTTCAGTAATAGTTAAATTTTAGGTTCTGCAAATTATTAGCCGACATAACTCGATTCTGGTGGTGAGGTTGCCACCTTTAGGTTTCCAGACCCCCTGGTTTGCTCAGGTAACCTTCCCTAGACCAACTACTTTCACTACAGCTGTCGAGCTTGGCCTGCTAGTTGGCCTTATAGGTGTGTTAATTGGACCAGTGATAAAAAAAACTTGAAAAAAAAAATTACTGATCCTTAGTCTAATCTGCTATACAGTACTTCCGTAGCTTACCTAGTAGTATAGAAAAAAATCAGAGAACTGTTGATTTGATAATTTATTCTAAAATTAGTTTTACTTGTACAATTAGAAAATTTTTATAGAGAGAATTAGCGAAAGTTACAAGACAAGGTTTATAATGCGACTCTATGACATTAATACTGGTTGTGGATGCTCAAGACTCCTGACTAATATAAGGAATTTAATTTTAACAGTAATTACACTCGAGAACTTGAAAATGTGTAAAGATTGCGCTAAAATTTCCTTACTCTCCACATAGACCACTGAGAAATGCTAGTTATTGTGCATCCGACACTAATTTTGTAGCCTAAAAGATTAGACTAGAACTATTACATTAAGAGTACTTAATCTTTTCACGACTAATTCTGTTACAAAGTATGATTCGTACTATTCTATCACTAACAAAATTAGAATTAGTTAATCGTTTACCAGGAAAATTGATTGAGTAGTAGATGAAATTTCCTACTTAAACAAATGTTTACTCTATGAATACAAAAAACCGTATACTCATATATCTTGGTGTTCTTTGATTATGAACTATACTTTAACTACGTATTGCGTAGGTAACGTTCTTAATATATGTAAGCTTATCTGCAAAAAACTAAGAAAACAATACAATGTCAAAGAGATAAATCTGCAAAGGCACCGAACCACTGGGGGCTCCGTAAATATAATTTAACCTAATTGTATATAGGCATTAAGCTTTCTCTTATGGGTTGTAGCTTTGGAGATCGAAAATATTAGTTTCTACACTCTAAAACTTATCCGATGTACTCCAATCCAACCAAGTTGGGTGGGAACTGTAGGCGTACGTGCCACTATGTCAAGTCTGTGACTGGAACAAAATTGAAGTCCCACCAAATAGACGGTCTGTCAGAGATCAACGAACCTTTCATGTATTCAGCACGTGGTAAAAATCTCTTTTTGCCTTTTTGACTGAAACACGATGTTCGCACGTGGGACGAACAAAACCAAAAGGTAATACCAATAACAAAATACATCCTTATTTAGGATATTATGCTCCAGTATAATCCTGATCGCAACGACCAGGCGCAGAAAATTCTCTGAGAGAATCAAATCGATACAACGAAAAAAATTAATAAAATGGCTACTCACTTCGAGTACTGGAAAGTCTCTTCCTATAGTTTTGAAGCCCAAAATTTTCTGTTTATTAATAGTGATCGCTGCATGAAGAATTCTGAAGACTGTACCTCTATATGAGGTTAATGTAACAAAAAGTTTGTGGTAATGTGGTATTATAAGATCACTTCAGTGTCTGTCCGTCTATCCGTCTGTCTGTCCGTCTGTCACACCCGATTTTCTCCGAAACTATTTGACGTAGAAAGTCGAAATTTGGTATTAATATAAAAGGATTGATGGTCTCATCAGAGCGGTGTAGTTTTCACTTAAGGGTAAAAAAAAATTTTTTTTAATAGATCATCAAGTGGGGTGTCAAATGAAAGCTTGTAAAATCATAAGCTCAAAAATATATATAATGTCTTACATGCGCACACTTTTCTTTGTATTATTTTGAAAAGATCGCGAAAAGTCGCTGCCCCCCCCTTTATCTCGAAAAGTACTTATCCGAAAATTTAGAAAAGATCCTAGAATATTCTCCACGGGATGTAGATTGAACGAAAATTACACAGCCCCACAAAAAACAAAGTGGGGTATACTTTTGATGCGATATATCAGATCCGTAGTATTTTTGCCCGCTGATCACGAATCTGACGTCAGAATATCGCCTCATCTCATCTCAATTTTTTTCTAACCTCAAGAAATAGGTAAAAATTAGTAAAAATTAAGAGAAATATACTCCTAAAAAATTGATTCAAGCTTTTTCATGAATCCAAAGATGTATTAATATGTATTCGGACACGCTAAGCTAATATTCATCGGTTGGATTGAGCCATACAGTTCTGTTTTCTTTCTAACCTCAATAAATCAGACAGTGCTTCTCGAATGCAAAAACGAATTCAAATTAAAATTCAACCGATCCTTACCAAATTTGGTACACGGGGGTTTTTTGGGTTGCTGATCATGAATCTGAGGTCGGATTTGCAAAATTCAAAATGGCAGATCCAAGATGGCGGACAAAATTTTTGAAAACCAACCGATTCCTACCAAATTTGGTATACAGTTGGGGAATCCTCAAACCTGATACTCTTAAACCCTAAACCCTGAAACCTTAGACTCCCACACCCTGTAACCTCAAAAAATAGACCTCAATAACCCTGTAACTTTAAAAATAAGACCCAATAAACTCAAAACCAGGACTTTTAAACCATATACTCTCAAATGGTAGACCCTTAAGCCCTAGAATTGCGAAGGTTAGACCCGCGCCTAACTTTCCTTTTTTTGGCTGTATCTTGTTCTTTTTTCCGCGAATGACCTATTCAAAGGCTTGTTTCTCTTTTTAGCGCGACCAGCAATAGTCCGCTAGCATATGGTCATCCCATCGTCCTTGATACCGATTTTCTATGATTTTCAGATCTTGGTGAAAACGTTCCCCGTGCTCCTCACTGTGGTCACCAAGATTATCTGGGAAATCATCGATGTGGGAGTCCAGGAAATGTAATTTTAGATTCATTAAGCAACCTAATGTTTGAAAATTTTTTACCATTTTCTCGACTATTTCTTTGTACTTAGGACTTTTATTATTTCCCAAAAAGTTTGTTGCGACTTCTTTAAAACTAAGTCAAGCAGCTTTTTCAACTTTATTAATTTTAGTAACAAATAATGAATCTTGAAACAATTTTCTTATTTGTGGCCCGTCAAATACGCCTGCCTTAATTTTAGCTTCAGAAAATTTCGGAAATTTTTTATGCAAATATTTGAAACATGGGCCGTTTGTATCTAATGCTCTCGTGAATTGCTTCATAAGTCCAAGCTTAATGTGAAGCGGGGGAATAAGAACTTTTCCTGGATCTACCAATCTACATTATTTTCACCAGGAGTGAACGATTCTCTTGTTGGCCAAATTTTTTTCTTATAATGACGTTCCCTGTCTCTGCTATTCCACAGACATTTATAACAGGGATAAAGTGTAAACCCTGACTGTTGGCCAAGCAATATTGTTATAATTTTCAGATCTCCACAAATTTTCCAGTTATGATCAGCATATTTTATTTTTATCAAAAGCTGCTTCATTTTTTCATATTGCTCTTCCATAACTGTGGAATGAGCAATCGGAATGGGAGCGTAAACGTTGGTATTATGCAGCAAAACTGCCTTAATGCTCCGTTTAGAAGAATCAATGAACAGTCTCCATTCTTCAGGATCGTACGAGTTATTTTGAAATTCATCCATTAGACCTTTTACATCGGTACAATATGAAAGTGACAATTCCTCGTCCATTGTGAAATATTTTCGAAATTCTTCACCTCTGTTTCTATAATAAGAAATCATAGCTTCTGGCTTAAGTAAATGTCTTTTCTTTAAAAAGGAAGTAAGATGCTCTGAACCATCTTTGGATAAGCCTAAATCTCTGACTAGATCACTAAGTTCTGACTGTGATACGAGTATTGGTTCTGGTTTACGGTTGTATGGTAGAAATTCTTTATCTGTGTCACTAGTATATGATAGGTTGTCACTAGAACATTCATTAGTAACAGTGTTTGAATCTTTTTCGACAGTCAATGTTTTCGGCATGAACTGATAAGGTGAAATTATTTGTTTCCATAACATCAGCATCAAGTGGTTCAGGAGGCGGAATTAGTTTAGTTGGTCTTGTTACTGTCGAAACATCGTTATAAGTAATAGCGCTTTTATTTTTTCGGTTATGCCTAGATACAACATTCATACAAAAGTAGCAATCATTTTCACTGTATGGTCTATTCCATATTGCTGGTCTGGAATATTTAATCGCCTTCTTATTGATGTACAACATTATTTTGCAAGAACTGCAAATAATGTGGGGAACCCAATCTGTATCCTGGTGCTGTATTTCAATGTTAAAACAATCCTTATATAAGGTTTTAATCTTATCCGTTATCGGTGACCTCATTTTACTCAGTACGTGTTGACAGCAAATATAACAAAATGAATCACTGTTTTTATCACACTTATGAAAAGTCCTTGTACCGTGAGACCGTTTTCTTGTAGCATTATACTCTACATGAGCCAAGTCACCCACACATGAAGAAAGTTAGAAAGAAAACAGAACTGTATGGCTCAATCCAACCGATGAATATTAGCTTAGCGTGTCCGAATACATATTAATACATCTTTGGATTCATGAAAAAGCTTGAATCAATTTTTTAGGAGTATATTTTTCTTAATTTTTACTAATTTTTATCTATTTTTTGAGGTTAGAAAAAAATTGAGATTTGATGGCGATATTCTGACGTCAGATTCAATAATTTATCTGGTACGTAAAAAAAAAAAAACAAAAATTTAAAGGTCATCAGTTTTCAGTGAAGTTCGTAAACAAACTTTGTTAAAAACTCATTTAGGGTGTGTTTTGTAAAGTCGCTGATTATTTCAAACCTCCGTAAAAAAATTTTTCTTTCAGAAGCAATCAATGTAACGGGACATTAATTGCGCATGTTCAACTTGCAATTGACGGGTTATTTTTAATTAAAAACTGAAATGCTGAAGTTAAAATGCAATAAATTAATAACATTAAGTAGGTGTGATTATAAATAAATCAGTAATTAATTAATCTTATTTTTAATTATTACTATGTTATAAAATTTTAAAACCTCTGGAAGGAGCACAGCTTCCCTATATTCTTATATATTATAATTAATATATTAAGTAAGGCATGGTGGGTGCCTTTTACTAAATAATAAAAGGTAGTAGTACCAATTTCTAAAAATTTTATTAACAATTTTAAGGTTAGTAATAGGAACTTTTGATATCTAAAAAATAGAATATAGAGAGAATAAGTTTAAAATAACCGGTCAAGTACAAGTTGAACTTGCATAATTAGTGTTCCGTACGTTCATTGCTTTTGATATAAAAGTAGTAAAAAATGATCGGTGACTTTACAAAACACACCCCAAATGAGTTTTCAGCAAAGTTTGTTTCCAATATTTACTGAAACTGATCTCCTTGAAATTTTTGTTTTTTTTATATACCAGCTAAATTATTAAAGGTAATGCACGCGTGATAATTTTCTTTCAATCTACATCCCGTGGAGAATATTCCAGAATTTTTTTAAAATTTTTTGATCAGTACTATATATCATATATCAGTATATATATATATATATATATATATATATATATATATATATATATATATATATATATATATATATATAACTCGTGTTTTCACAAGCTATCATTTGACACCACACTCGATGACCTAGTAAAAAATTTTTTTTTCACTTCCGATTTCACCCCCCAAAAGTAACTCCTTAAGTCAAAATTTAACTTTCAAAACCACACGGCTCTGATGAGACCATCAATTCCTATATTATTACCAAATTTGACAGACAGACACCGAAGTCATCTTATAAGTGTACGGAACACTAAAAATTACCAATTCAGATAGAAATCAAAAATATCGCTAATTGATAGAAAATACGATGTTGCCGTTTACAGTCAGTTCACAATTCCTTACTCAACGAGAGTGATAAAGCTGACTATGAAATAGAGATCTTACAGACGAGATGGAACAAATTAAAATTGTATCAAATTAATTTATTAGATTAAAAATTTCCAAACATTAAGTTTTTGACACATCGTCAACTAAAAAAGCAACCTTCCAATTGATCTGAAGGATATTGACATCAGATTTATTGCTGGTTTCCTCGATTTTAATTTTTTCTTGTTGGATACTTTGTACCACAATTGAAATTAATAGTCTGAACATTATGGTTTTAAATTAGGGCTAATTTAAAATAATTTCCAGAAATAACAAATATTCTAGTTTAACCAATAAAGTTTTTACAGACCGATAATGCAAAATTTTCAAAGTAAATCGGAAACCAACAAAGTGGCAGTTACATTTCCAAATGTGCTTTCTTCAACACCATTAGCAGTTTCTACGTTTCTCTTACTACACTAACAGTATTGAACCCCTCAATATTGCATAGTCGTTAGGAGTTTAATTAGGATCGAAGTATTGAGTTTAGAATGGCATCTACAAAAATTTGATTATAACCAAGAAAATAACTTTTAATTCATATAAAAGGTACCTTTCATACAAAAGCTATAAAAACTAATCGGGAAAAATTTAAATTAATAATAATAAGGAAATATACAACACGAACTACACTATGAAAATTTCTTCAGTAGCCTATGTGGGCGAATAACACCTCCACGAAAAGAGGAACAAATTCTACATGCCCCTTTGGGCCTGTAGGAAAGCTCTGGGCAAAACTTGGGGGATGCAACCCAAGGTCGCACTGTGGATATACAGGGTAGTGCTATTGCCTAGATTAACGTACGCGGCAGTGATTTGGTGGCCCAGAGTGGGCACGGTAGAGTCAAAGAATCTATTGGGCAGCCTACAGGGGAACTACCTTAGGGCGGCAGTGGGGGCTATGAGAACGACACCAACGGAGGCGCTAGAAGTAGCACTTTGTGTCCCATCACTGAATCAGGTCATCATCTACACGGCGAGATTAGCAGCATATAGACTGAAATGCCAAGGCGAATGGAGGAATGGGGACCGAGGACACTCAGGTTTTAAAACAAGACAGAATCACGAAATCAAAACAAGTGATTAAGGCTTTTTCTGTCCACATCCCTGAAAGGAAGGACACGCAAAAGCTCCTGAACAAGCCAAATACTGACATTTGTTAAACTGACGATTCGGGTGCTAACGGCCGCTTTGGGACGGGAATATTTTGTCATAAATTAAACCACAGGGAAAGTATACCCACGGGCAATATGGTAACGGTTTTTCAAGCTGAGATGCTAGCCATCCTCAGATGTGCGAAAATACAAATCTCGAAAGGGACAAATAACAAGAAAATTTTAATCTGCTGCGACAGTAAGGCAGCTACAGAAGCTCTTGCCAAATATACCTGGGGCCGCTTGATAACAACGAGGTTACCCTAATGTGGGTACCAGGCCACCAAGGCATATCTGGAAATGAAATAGCGGACGAACTCGCCAAAAGAGGCACCTTAGAGGACCCGCCTGAACAGGTTGTAGCAGTTCCATTCGCTATCGGGAAAAACAAGATCAGGGAATGGTTGGATAAGGAACACCAACACTCTTGGACTGCAGGAGCGGGATGTCGTCAAGCCAAATTCCTTATGCAACAAGCTACGACAGGCAGAACAAAGGAACTCTTGTCGATGTCAAAACAAAGGCTACGCCTGAGTATAGGACTCCTTACGGGACATGTGACACTATAAGCCCATTTATATAACCTCAAACTGGCTGAGCGGAAAAGATGTCGGCTGTGCGAGGGAGAAAGAGAGGACAGCATTCACATTTTGTGCGAATGTCCTGCACTAATGGTTAAAAGTTACTATGTGGACGAATGCAGAAAAGACCAAAATTTTTCACTTTCTGTGTCAACTGAGAAAGTAGAAAGTTTTTTGGATTAAAAATTTTCATTTTAATACCTACCACGTTGAAAAAACCTAAAAACTTTAAAGGTTGTGTTGCCTACACCACTATTATAAAAAAATAGTAAATATATCCCATAGTATGGCTTTATAAACAGAAGTTAACTTTGAACACTTACGCTAACTCTAAAATATAAATTATCTTTATACATTACAGTCTATCTTCAGACTCAAAAGTGAGATGATGAGAACCAAAATGCATTATATTTAATAATAATGTCTTATCTCATTGTTAATTCTAATTAATAAACAAATTAATAATTACATATTATCTTTTATTAAAAACATTAATCAAGCGTAAATCCAGGGGTAAAAGACCTATAATATTTTTGTTTATTTTTATTAATTAATATTAAGTTACGCTAAATGGAGCTTCAGTGATTTCAGAAAATACGTCTAGGAGTTCAACGGCTTCAACATAAAAAAATATTAACTTTTAGCACTCACGAAATAAATTTACAAATCGACAATTTAGCTGAAAAACAAAAATATTGCTGAAATTTGACAGACAATACAATGCTGTCGTTTACTCCTCAAGAAGACTGATAAATTGACTATGAAACGTCATGGGAAAGATTGGGATAACCTCAACAAGTCACACTTGAGTGTCACTTGAAGAAACGTCTATGAATATGAGCCTAAAAGCCAAACACTTGTAACCTTTGGCAGTTATTGCGGAAGTTGAAAGTACTTCATTATCTTAATGTGAAGTTATCTTCACGCAAATAAATACATTAAAACACTATGCAGTTAGTCAATCTTACTTTTTCAGTGCCAAGATATCCCTACAATGTATTAAAATATAAATTAACTATCAAAGATAACTTTATTTCGCTTAGTCTACTTGTTAAATAAATCACAAGCATCTACTTTAATGATAATGTGGAAGTCAGATATTTCACTAGAATTGGTAACAACCCCCTGGTGTTCGACGCGCTTGAATTGTCGCTTAGCAAAGATTTAGTTTTCCATTTTCTATAATTTACATGAAACTATCAGGCCTTATAGGAACTAAATTCTCCATTCTGTGATTGAATATTTAGATATTATAGCAATAAATACTGTTGTAATAATGCTTGCTTCATTTAGTTCGTGTTTACCATGTGCCACATATATGCTGTAAGAGTGATTTTTTTTTAGTTTTAATAACTATAAAGTTTTATTATTATACAAAAAGTTGAGACCCAGCATTCAACTTTCAAAGACTCTATTTGAAACTTTTTACAAATCTAACTCATTCTTACAATAAGCCTTTATTATTCACAATGATATGAAAATCCTTTTAACCTACTTTTTAACTTTTAAGTAATGCTTCACAAACTTTGTACATTTTCTCTGTTCAGTTTAAAATGCGATTCTTATAACTTGAGCCAAATAGAACAGGAAAATTGATTTTTAAACTGCGGTTTTAGAAAATGCAAAAAATTTTAAGAATAGTTAGAAATGCTTATTTCTTTCACATGTTTTATAGTCTCTAATAAAGACACCAATACAGTTATCGTCATCTAAACAACGAAGTTGAGGAAAGAATCAGCAACGAATGTGCATGCCAATTTTGATACGACAATCAGTAAATTAGAACTTCTATTTTGGGCTAATTTGCCGCCGCAATCCTCCAGCTTTTCATTTTGGGGCTAATATCACACTGCTTAATATTTGTGACCATCAACCGGAAAAAGAAAATTAATGATTAAAAACCTAATAGGATAATTCAATATTATAGTTTCATTTACTAGAATACACTACTCTGGGCTTACTTGTGTTATGTCGAGATAAGTGTATAAATTTAGATTCTTGAAATACCTATTACTGTTAATAAATTTTTAAAAGTATCCTTAGTTTTCTATATTATTGTGATATGCCTGCTGTGTATATATTTTTTTTTTTTTAAATCACTATTTTAGTGAATTAAAAAAAAAACATACTTTTGAATTTTCGTAGTAATAGTAAAAAATTAACAATCGGTTTTACTATATTCGTTAATTATTATTTCTTATTCATATTTTTACTACTAGTATATAACAATAGTTGCTTCTAGAATCACAGTTCCGCTATACTTTCTACATATTATTTAGGAAATCTATCGCGAAACAATTTTTCTATAAACAAAATATTAATTTAAATTTAGTTCTGGACATTTCAATTATTAACCTAGCGGAAACGTGATGTGTTAATATTCTTTACTATTACTTCACGAAATAGAGGACAAATGTAGTCCTAGATTACTGCGACCCACCTAAAAATACCCCATATAGCGGCCAGCACGGTTTATCTACGACAGTCGTGTACCAAGACACAGGTTACTCTAGTATTTGAGTAATTGAGGTTCGGGACAAATTGGTTAGTACACCTATATTGATTTTTACTTTAGTTGCTAAGAAAAGTAGTGTATTTATTAAATAATCGGTTTGAGAGTCCTTAGATTATCACAAGAAAGAAAGTCTCTAATTTGCATCAGTCTGTCGGTCTTTTAGTAACAAAATAATATATCGGTTTCAAATTTGGTACACATATAATGCTCGAGGCAAGAATATAACTTGCAATATTTGAACTATATTAAGTGAATGGAAGGGGTATGAATCGATAAATTTTGTATAATTTCAAATAGTATTATGAGAGGCCTCTCCGCTTTTTGGGTGGATAATTAACAAATTGTAAGGGGGTTAAAGAGTTGTGGAAGGATATTTTCATTATTGGTAATAATAGAAGCGTCTTATATGATCGATGTGCTTTTATTAGTTGAATGTGTTTGACAAAGAGCGCATTTATATGTTTAGCTGCTTTAAACAAATATTCCGTTCACTATGGTGCCAATGATAGCAGCTCTTTGATGAGCTTCTGCAAATAAACTTCTAACTCGATATTGCGTTACTCGACGATCTGAATTTGTCCTCAATAATTTTTCTGTTGCTTGAATATAATTACTGCTCATAGGTTTAAAAAAAGAGACGGCCTGCAAGGCCTGGCAGTTCTAATAGTATTATCCAATTAGCCTTTGCTATGTTCAACTCTTTCAGGTTCTTTGAATGCGTTGTATTTCCATCAGCAGAAGTAACACTTTATTTTCAAAGCTTTACTACGCTTATAACATGTTTCATCAATTCTACAAATAAGTTAGACTTAATATACCTAGTGTCTGAAAAGATAACAACACTCTTAGAAGGTGTGCCATTTCCTAATTCAGGATTTTGTCTCGTTCTTTTGAATCTAAGCATTGGCGGCACAAACTGTCCGGCCACACTGGCACACCACAAAGCTGTCGTATTAATTTATCTTTCTCCCCTTGTGATTGATCCCATTTGTTTCTTCCTTTTTAATCCTAAAACTTTTTTCTTTTTTTTCAACGATGGAAAATCCACTTTCATCAACGTTGAATATTTTTATAGACGAAAACATATTTTTATTTCTATTTTTCTAAAACTGAGGGTCGATTTGCCCTACTCTCCTATACTTGAAGGGGTGCAAGTGCTAACCCCTTCTACCAAATCATCAAATTTACGTTTAGTTTGTTTATTTACAGCAAATATTTACAAATTTTGCAATATATCGTCGGTAAAAGCGGGTTTTTTTTTAAACATAGACTAAGGTAGTGGTCGTTGGTAATTAAAAAATTTGTAAAACATGTAGAATATAGCAACAATTATGATAGATTGTGTATTTCGGTATAGTCGGTTAAGATATAAATACGTCACGCACATCTTAGGATATTTTATATGCAGATCGATTGCACAAGGTACATAAAAATAATAAGCAAATATATTTTACATTTAAACCTACTGTTTTCACTTTAAGACTAAAAAATGTTACATTTTTCACAAGAAAATCATTTACTCTTTTGTTATTAATCTTGGAAAAATTGACAGAAAACTCTATTTGCAATCCTATTTTTATTTTACCCAACCTCAGACAGCTATTAACATAAAAGTCAAAATCAGCTGTGAACGGGCAATGATCCAGTTGTTCTCGCGCGTTAGCAAGGAATTATTTCTTTTTAAATAATAGATAACAAATTTCTGAATTATGGCTAAATATGAGTCTTTTATATTATTATTTTCATTTATTATTAGATTAATTTGACCTAAAGTTTGAAAATCCTTAATTGTTAAAGAAAATGTGCCTGAGCTAGTTCGTACCATGGCGGCCTTTCGTGGGCGGATTGATATAGTAAATGATTTAGTAAATTTTTTTTAACGTTCACCTCCCCACCTGAGTAGAGATTTTATCACATTTTCATATTCTGAGGATATCGGCGGGGATGTAATACCCGACAACGTTGTTCAAGTGCCGAAACATACTTTTTTGTATTTCACGACACTTTCTGGACAACGCTGCCATGGACGTTATTGTTTATCTACAAACAACTACTACCTATGTACGTGGCCAGGCCATATATATTTAAATAAATAAGTATACCGACTTGTCGGTATTGGATCCCGGGACCTTCAACATCGCAATCAAGTACTACGCCATAGAGCTATGGGCCGCAAATGCAGTCTTGCCTATTATTTAATTTTTCAAAAATTTCTGAATATGAAAAAAAAATGTGCTTCTACATGACCCCATGAGTCACCTGTTTCCATATATGTAATGAATTTCATAACATCTTATATATATATATATATATATATATATATATATATATATGCGATACCGGCAGCGGATCTATATACTTCAGGAATGTCACCCTGCCAACGCCAGCTTTGGTCCCCTTCCACGTTTTTATATGTGAGGACATCTGGCTATAAAAACATTAATCCTTCACTACATACCATCCTTCCAACTTCCTTACCTCTTGTCAATACATTTGAGCGGTACGACAAGGAAATGGCTAATGACAATGAATATGTCGAATTTCCAAAACGCAGTACCCCAGGCGAGTAGAGGAAACTCAGAATATCGCACTGCTCTTGCAGTCAGTCCCATGGATTCTGAGGGGGGAGAAAAAACACAGTTATATAAACACAGCACATAGACAACCCAATAGAACAGAACGGTACATACCAACTCACAACACAAAAACTTTAGGATCCGAAGAAGAAGTGATCGGATTAGAAGAACTAAAAAAATGGACAGTATTGAGCTTAGTGGTAGTAAGAGGAACAGGAGAGTCTTGCATCACCCTAAAAAGTGGCCACAAATTTTTCTATAAAGGCAATGAAAGTGAGAAAATTGGAGAAGTCGGTCTACTTATACATAAAAGAATAGCAGATGATGTTCAGTTCAAAACTATATCGGAAAGAATGATTTCAGTAGACATACAGATAATTAGAAGATGTAAATGTAGGATAATTCAGGTATATACACCGACATCAGACATCGAGGAAAAAGAAATTGACCCATTCTACGAAGATGTAAACAAAGCATTGATACACCACAAAATAAAATATACCATAATAATCGGCGATTGCAATACCAAAATAGGTAAACCAGCGAGCACAAATGAGAAGAATGTCAGGAAGTTTGGTTTGTGTATGAGGAACAGCAGAGAGGAAATGTTACCAAATTTCGTCAACGAAAATAACTTGTACGTTATGAACACATTTTTCCAAAAGCCATAACTGGCCCAGTTGGGATAATAAGAAACGAAATTCTTAATGCTCTATCAAATGACAAGAATATTGTAATCGAGAAGACAGTCTTGAATACGATAAGCATTGACAGTGAGCATCGGATGTTTAGAGCTAAAATAAGAATAAATTTGAAGCAGGAGCGACGTAGATTGATAATACATACAAAGGTAAAGACACCGACAGAATAATAAAACAAAACACAGACGAAGATCGATAACTGGTGGAGAATCATATAGAATACATAAACTACCAAATGGAACTTGATGACCTAAACCCACAAATAATCAACAGCTTACTTATAACTACAAAGCAAATAGCAGCACTGAAAAAAGAGGAAACACAAAAATTAAGTCTTTACTTGTATCTCTTTAAACACAAAATCTAATGAAACAGAGAAGACTATAAGAAATAATCGTACAAATGGCAGATTAGAATTAGCGGAAACAGACAAAAAAAATAAAGAAAAAGATGAGAGGAGACGTCAGACATTGCACAAACTCGAAAGTAGAAGAAATTCTTAAAATAGGAAAAAGTTTGAAACATCTAAACAAGCAAACGAATGAAGGGAGTCATCAAATAATAAAACTCATAGACAATAATAACCCAGAGATCGCACAAATTCAAGAGATAAAGGAAGTTACAGAAAAATAATATCAAACATTATATGACACGGGAAAATCGCCATCGCCCTGGAAAGAAGAAGGAAATAGACTGATAGTAAGAAAGGTGGGATCTGAAGAAATGCCCGATATAACGACGGATCAAATAATGAACGCCATACAACATATGCGCAACAACAAAGCACCAGGGGACGATGAAATAACTATAGAAATGATGAGGTATAGAGGGGTATCGATAATACAATCTCTTCAGGCTCTATTTAGCAGGTGCCTTATAGAAAGTAAAATACCAACACCTTGGGTAAACGCATTGATTGTGCTTATTTTCAAAAATGAAAACAAATTTAAATTGGGAGCTACAGATCCATCAGTGGTAATTACGGGTTCCGGCGCTATGCTAACTGTTGCCTTCTCATTGTTTTGGTTATTCCTTGCTTTAGCTAGTAGACAATTCCATGTAGCATCTTCACCAGAGTCAGCATAGCGCCAGAACTCGTAATTACCACTGATACGGGTAACCAACCGGCAAACACCGATGCTCGAACGAACACTCCCGATCCCCCCACCCATAATCTGAGTAGACGCCGACCTTAAAAGAGGGCGACCGCAATTCGGTTTCTCAGTTAGGTTCGAGCGACAGCGGCAGCAGCAAGCAATATTTTTATCCCTCTTATCATAAATGTCAAAATATTTTTATTATGTAGGGTGCTACATATATATACTATATACTATATATATATATATATATATATATATATATATATATATATATATATATATATATATATATATATATATATATATATATATATATATATATATATATATATATATATATATATATATATATATATATACATATATATATACATATATATATATACATATATATATATACATATATATATATATATATATATATATATATATATATATATATATATATATATATATACATATATATATATATATATATATATATATATATATATATATATATATATATATATACATATATATATATATATATATATATATATATATATATATAATATATATATATATATATATATATATATATATATATATATACATATATATATACATATATATATATATATATATATATATATATATATATATTATATATATATATATATATATATATATATATATATATATATATATATATATATATATATATATATATATATATATATATATATATATATATATATATATATATATATATATATATATATATATATATATATATATATATATATATATATATATATATATATATATATATATATATATATATATATACATATATATACATATATATATATATATATATATATATATATATATATATATATATACATATATATACATATATATATATATATATATATATATATATATATATATATATATATATATATATATATATATATATATATATATATTTATATAAATATATATATATATATATATATATATATATATATATATATATATATATATATATATATATATATATATATATATATAGCACCACCCCGTATTTCTTAATTTAATATGTATATACGAGTTTTTTAAATAGAAGAAACACAGATTGAATAAAGGATAATACATTTCATGAAGGTATAGCCTGACTTTAATACCCTCAAGTAAAATAAACTCATTCCTAAAAAAGAGGAGATAGTAGATTACTCTTTATCTAAGCATAAGAGTTATTGCAAATAACAAAATTTTTATTTCGTTGCATTGAATCATTTGTAAAAGAACATTGACATTTTAACGGTACTGACATATTTTCAACAATTAAATATGATTTTTTTTACTGAGCCATATTAAAGTAAAGATCCATAGGCTACTTTTATTTACTTGATGAGCATACTTTTTAACGGGTAAACTACTATTATACATGTAGGTAAGTCTGGATTTCTCCAATGTCGATTGAGAAAGTGATGCTGACGTTTCCACTGTCATCCTGTTGGCTTCTTCAGAGCTTGTTTCGAAGGAGTCAGGTCGCAAAACAAGCTCTGTAAAAGCCGGCAGGATGATCGGTGAAACGTTAGCATCGCTGATTCAAACGGCACAGGAGAAATCCAGAAAAACTATCCCTATAAGATCTGTATCCTGGGAAAGTTTCTTGTCAAAACTAATAAACAATTGCTAAGTCTGCTTTATGATTTATTCTCTGTCAGCTCATAATCATATTCTTGTACATTATCATTTTATTTAAAAAGGCTATCAAAATTAAATAATTATTAACCTTTACACACCGCATTGATGGGGTTATAGATATAAACTAAAAATATTCGAAACTTTCGAAGAATTTATGGAGTTGTCCATTGCTTTGTGACAGTACATATTAACAACAACAGAGGTTACAGAGTATACTTTTATTTTGTTAACTGACACGTATAATGCAACTTTTTGTACGTGTCAGTTAGGAAAATAAAAGTATACTCTGTAACCGTATTGTTATTATACTCGTAACTTTCACACGTAGTATATTACTGTCTCGTTAAATTATTTGAGTTTTTTTTTTAATTTGTATCATTCGTGACTTTTAATAATATTTTAAACTAAGTGTCCAATTGTTATGTTCTTACTTTTCTCTAATAGTATATTATTTTGTCTATGGTAAAGTAGCTTAACTTAATAGTCAATTTAGGTAGTCCTAAATGCTTCAGTAAAAATAAAGTATGAATTAGCATAATATTTTCGAACATCTGTTTGTTTCCGATTACAATAAATACTTCAAAAATTTATTTTGCTCAATTAGAAAAAATATCACTAAAATTGGTATTTTTAAGACATTCAAAGATAAACAACTAAAATCTAATTTAAGAGGAGACACCGAGCAGAAAATCTTACCGTTTTTAGGGAATTTTTCTAAGTTAATTAAGCAAAATATTAAAATTTTCTGAAGACAGTTTGAAAATTAATAACCATGATAGTGTGTGAAAATTATATTTATTTTAAAAAAATCTCATAAAGCAAATATGGGCCGACAAAATCCCACAAAAAAGAGCAAAATTTGATGGTCCATTCAAAATATTCTTTCATCACTTTTTCCCATTAAAAATGGCTTTCGCACATTTTCACATTTAATAGAAACTAAATTCAAAACATCATTTAATTTAACTAATAAATACAATTAATATTTAATTTAACAAATTACCATGTTTTCCAATAATTTTGGTGTTTAAAATCGACTATCATTTTCTGGCTCTTATTTTTCCGTGGAATCTTGTTCAGGGACGGCATAGCGAGAAAATTATAACAAACAATATTATTTTAAGTGTCCTTAGGTTAATTAATTTTAATTGTGATATTGGTGTGAATAATAAAATTTTTTCTAAAAGATCGCTAGAGATTCCAATCATTTCAAGCACATATTTTGAAGTAAACTGTAAAAAAATGGCATAAAAGGTTTAGATTTTATCAATGCAATTAGAAAAACATCAAACACGTGACGTATAAAAGTTGTTATTGTTTTAAAAATATTCTATACAGAAAATATAATACAATATAACCCAATGCAAAGATTATTAATTCGGTAAAATATCCATTTTTTGCTTTTTACTTCTATTGCTACGAGATTTTTGCATTTCTTCATGTTTTAGAGTTTCCAGATGAGGAAAAACATAGTCCAGTATTCTCTCTGTCTGTCTCTTGGCACTATAAATCTCGAACGAAATGAGATATGTATTTTAAATTTGGAACACGTATAATACTCGAGGTAGAAATGGAACCTAATTTTGAGACAATATCGCTAAACAGAACAAAGTGGGAAAGTTAGTGACAAAGCTGATGTTGGTTTCTTAAAAGAAATAGAGTGATTGACAGTAAAAATCAAAACTATAGAAGAAGCTTTAAATAATAATTTATGTGTCAATATGACAAAAAATAGTGAAAAAATCGAAGAAGTTTTGGCACAATTATATAATCCGGGAATAAAATACCAAACTAAAGTAGATAATAAATTATTGAACGAGATAGGGTCTTTAAACGAAGAAGTAAGATCTATAGTAGAAAAACATAGAAGGGAAAATTTAACTACAAAAACATACAAAGGAGAATTTATTTACAAAAAATACAACAAATACGGAAAAAATCGATAAGATTTTCAACCAGTTAGAAAGTTATGAAAATGATTTTAAAGCGAGTATAGAATACAAATTACTTAAAGAAAAAGATATTCTACTGGAAACAATTAAATGTCAGATTGCAACTCTTAAAAGGAATTGCCAAGTAAATTGGAAGAAATGAAGGAGGAATTAAAAATAACAATGATGATATAAAGACTCTTAAATTTCTTTATGAAGATTCAGGGTCAAAAATATATTAGAAATAAAAAAAGTGAGGGAATAGTAGTAGGAAACAAAATCTATGAATGAGATAGTTAAAAGAGCGGCTGAGGTATCTAGAAAAGAATTTAATAATACAATGAAATTTTCACTAGAGGAATTAAATTCTAGAAGGAATGGAAAGGGAATGAGTGATGCATATAATTTAGTAAAGGTTCATTTAGGGGCTAAAATTAACGTAAAAGTTGGAGAACTTAAAAGTAGAGTCGAAGAAATTCAAAATAACAGCAGTAAGTCAATTGACACTCTTCAGAATAATATTAAAGAGATTAAAAGTAAGGTTGATCAGTTAGTTAAACGAATTAATAAACATTTGATTGTTATTTAGGTAAGATATCCGCGAATAAGCATAAGTAAAAAAATGCTAACATGAATGAAAATATAAAGGACACTGTTACTGTAGAATTACATAAACCCTCTAAAAAAAGCGTAGGAGAACAATTGTGACAGTGTTAAACGATTTATGGTAAGATGATTTACGTAAAATGCATCCCTATGCCAGGTTTAATAAATCATAGAGAAATATTTTAGTAGTAATAAATATATTTGCAAAGTATATTTGGACACAACGCTTTGAAGCAAAAATGGAAAGCATATATAAATGTTTTGACGAATGTTCTCACGGGTGTGAAATGTAGTAGTGGTTTTTCGGGTATCCCGTGTTAGCTTAAAGTCCCTTGATGGACGGTTTCGCTGACGTTTCGATGGAATTTCATCCATCTTTTTCAAAGCGTTGATCACTGGTCGGAGTCTTGGCGTTAAATGTCGAGACTCGCTCCGAGGATGTCGGTTTTATGTGCTCGGAGCATGGCTCTATTGGTTGGACGGATCTGGCCAATAGAGGCTCGACTTTGGCTGCGCGTTGTCTGTCCTGTGGTTCATTGTAATATTTGTATTGGTGAAGTAACATATGGTTGAATTATTGTTTCTCTTGATTGGACTTGGTACTGGGATAGAATATGTTTCCAAGAGTTCGGTAAACGTTGGCTATCATCCCGATTATTTAAGTTGTAGGGCCTCTTTTCTATTTCTATGGCTTCTTTGATTATCCCAGTGGATAGGTTATCACTTTTTTGTAGGGTTCTGGTTTTGTCAAAGTCGATTTTGTGGCCGGTATTGTGTGCATGTTGTGCTGGAGAAGAGGTGGTGGATTTTTGTTTTACGGCGTTTTTGTGCTCGTCTCTTCTGGCGCTAATTTTCCTGTTTGTTTGGCCTATGTATGAAAGACCGCAGTCCTGACACGGAATTTCATATACACCTTGGTCTTGTAAGGCTATAATGTCTTTTGGTATAGGTAAAATATATTTAATTTTTTGTTTCGTTGTATAAATGGTCTCAATTTGGTGTTTTCCTAGAAGTCTTCCTATTTTGTCTGTGATGCCTTTTATATATGGGAGAAATGCTTTTGTAGTATATGTCTTTATTTCCGGTTTGTGTTGTTTATTTAGGGCCCGCCGGATCGTGTTTTGACTGTATCTATTTGAAAGTAAAACGTTTCGAAGAAGCTTGGTTTCTTGTTGCAAATGTTCCTCGTCTGTTAGAGTTTCTGATCGGTGAACTAACGATTTGCACCAGCCCAACTGTTCTCCGTTGCCAATATTTGTGGCAGTCTCCGCATGGGATGCTGTAAATTCCATAGTTTTCCAGTTTTGTCTTGCCCTTGAGGTTACCCAGGATGTCTGCCAGAGTGTTTTGTGGTTTGTATGCGGTGCCTATGTTGTGTTTTCTTAGAACCCTTCCAATCCTGTCTGTAACTCCTTTCACATACGGTAATAGGACTCTACTTTGCTAAGGACCAGTTCTTCTGTCCTTGTCTGTGGATGGCGCTGCCTTTCTAATGCTCTCCGTATGGACTGATCTTTATATCCGTTTTGCTTGAGTTCCCTAGTATGATCTCAATACGAGGGTGTTGGCTACCGACTGGATTTGGGATGGGTGGTGGTATGAACCAAGGTTTAAATATCTGTGGGTGTGTGCGGGCTTCCGGTAGACTAAATATTGAAGTTGACAGTTGTTTTTCCGAGTGATAAGCACATCAAGGAAAGGGAGGCTTTTATCTTCTTCTACTTGCAGAGTGAACTGTATCCGGTAGCAAATTCTATTTAAATAGGTCACGAAGTTGTGTTAGTCATCCATGGGGCCAAGTTTGGGTTTGAATGGTGAGTTTTTGAAGGCCTTTGTTTTAGCCAACAGCTATCGCACGTGTGGCGTCATTGACATACACTTCTTATACAGGTTATTTCTTCAGAACACTGATAACGGTAAGCACAGGTATGGTCACAGATATACAGGTGGCGCGCGAGATATCAACATTTACTCACCTGAACACATACAGATTAAGGCCGTTTTAGTCAAAAACTACTGGTCTGATTGTTTCATTGGCGATGTTTTCGGTGACAGCTAGGACTTCTTAGGAAAGTAAGTATCTTTGGGTAGTAGTCACCCCCTTGGAAGCAGATGTGCCATCAAACTGTCCGAGTACCTGGCCAGCTATACTACTTAGGTACTACATCAATTTATTTGTAATTTATGATGTTGTTCAGGACGGATGTAGCTGCCCTGGTGTGCTGCAGCAGTCTAACTTTGGCATTAGACGTTCCGGCTACAAGCTGACCACAACCTCCACCTGGTGGTTCTTTATTCCCTGAAGGACATCAATCAGGTCCTCCCTGTCTTACAGAAAGTGGTTTTGTAAGGTAATTTTTGTTGGGTTGTTCTTTCCTTCCTATTTCAGGACATTTACCCTTTTTGGAGACCTGAGAGACTGGGATGATTTTCTCTGTACCAACCATGGCGTTCCCCTTTGGTTGTGGTTTCTTTTGGTCGAAATCGAAATGTGCGAACCTATTGTTAAAATTTCTTTGATTTTTGTGCTCGTATTCCTTGCTGATATTTTCGGTCACTTAAATATTTTGCATAGTAGATGGAGACTGGAATATAAGAAAAATACTCCCTGCTCATGTATGCCAATGACACGGTCCACCTCCAAGTCCACCAACCGCCATCATTACCAACCGCCTTCAACACCACCTAAACATGTTAGTCCTTAAGTTCAAACATTGGAGAAAACAGCTCAACCCAGCCAAGTCCCAAGCCGAACCCTTCCAACCCCATGCCGACCAGCCTCAACCTCCAATGGACCAACAGTATCAAGTTCCTGGGACTCTATTACGGCAAGCTGCTAATATGGAAGAACCAGGTCTTCACCTCGACCATAAAAGCCATCCAACTCCTTGGCATGCTCTATCTTCCCCTAAACAAGTCCACTAAATTGTCAACACGCAACAAGATGACTATTTACAAAATAATCATTAGAGTCAGCCTCACTTATTTCAGTCCGGCATGGGGTTAAATGACGTGCACTCACAGAACCACCCGCGCCCTCCAGTCCGTTCAAAACAAGACCCTTCGAATCATAGCCAAATAATTTGTCTGAAACTACAAATTAATTGTGATCTTTAAATGCTCACAATCCAGGAGTTCATGAGAAATACTCAGCACAAATTTCTGGACAAAGCCACTCATCCCAACTTCAAAGTCAGAAGCACCTATGGACCTCCACTCAACGCCAAAAACCACTACTCAAGACCGTCCGACACCCTCCCCCAGGATTAACTTTAAATTACTTTTCAGTTTATAACTTACGAAATATCTTAAGTTCTAATATCTTAAGTTTTATCACTTTTATATAAAATATCACCTAGGCTAAGTTCATCATCATCACTATCATAATCAGCTTATACCGTCCACTGCTGGTCGAAAGCCTCCCTCAAATCTTGCCACCATTTTCTATTCTGGGCCACTTGTACCCAATTTCCAGCCCATATCTTCAAATCATTAGTCCACCGACTTTATGGCCTACCTCTACTTTGATAGGTTTCGAATCTTGGTCGCCATTCTATAATTTTTTTTGTCCATCGTACATTCTTAAACCTAGCAATATGTCCAGCCCAGTTAAATTTAAGATGTAGAATGAATTCGACTGCGTCTTGTACCCCCGTTCTTTTCGTGATAATGTGATTTGGGACGTGATCTCTAAGAGTAAGGCTTAACACTGACTTCTCTATTTTTCTTTGCATGACACATGTTTTGTTGTTATTTTTCTTCGTTAATGTGAGAGTGTCGGCTCCGTACGTAAGAACGAGTAGTACGTATCTGTCAGAAACTTTTCTTTTTAAACACATCGGAAGATTACATTTAAATATATAGCCCAGTTTGCCACATGCTGTCCAGGAACGCCCTATTCTCCGCTGAATTTCTTGTGTTGCGGTTGTCTCGTCCTATGCTGACGTCATGTCCTAGGTATTCATATTAGTATACTTGCTCAATCTTCACGCTATTCAGTTTTATAGTGTCGTTTAATACAAGGTTTGTCATAAACTGAATCTCGGATAGATTGATTTTTAACCAAACCTTTCTAAAGCTCCTTGAAGCATAGTTTGTGCTTCTTGCATATTGTCTGTTATTAAGACAAAGTTTATTGATTGTAGCATACATTCTAGAAGTGTTACGAAAAGCTTGGGAGAGAGTATATCACCCTGGCGCTCTCCTCTTTCGATTTGAAATTTGCAGATGGATTGATTAGTTTGTATTTTGACATTTGCGGTCGCATTTTCATATATGTATTTAATTACCCTGTAGTATCGATGATCAATATAACATTTAGCAAGCGCTTCCAAGAGTCTCTGCTGGTTTACAAACTCAAAAGCCTTTTCGAAGTCCACGAATAGAGCATCAGAGGCTTATTATATTCCGTACATTTTTCGATGAGGACTTTAACTGTAAGCATATAGTCGTTTGTTCCATAACCTGTGCGGAAATCTACTTGCTCTTTTGAAAGAAAAAACTCAAATTTATGTTTTAAACGTTTGGTAAGTATTTTAGTGAATAGTTTGTATATATGACTTAGGAGGCTGATGGGTCGATAGTTTGTAAAGTCACAAATGTGTAGTCATGTTTAGGTCAGTAATAGTAATTATAGGGTTAAACCTCGCTAATTACCAATAAAAGATAATAAATGTAAAATCTTCTCTGATCGATCGAACAGCGCATTATCTCTTTTTTTTGTTGCTGTTAGCCTTGTATCTCAGCAATCGTCGTAAGAACATAGAGAGTTTCTATTTTAGAAACTTATCGCTAGTGGAGTTGAATCAGTTTATGATGTTTTCCACGTGTTTTTATTATTCCAATTTCTTCACTCTTCCAATACATTCGGTTAATTGCCCTCTGTTTTTCCAGAGAGACCCAATTTTTTAATTATTTTTTCTGTTTGTTATATTTGTATTATTGGCTCTGTGCTTGGTTGGTTTGAGTATTGGGCTTAGAAATACATCTTTTTCTGTCATTTATAATGTTAAATAGGATACCTACATAACTTGAGCCTAGGTAGCGGTGGTTTCCATAGCGTATTATTTCCATCAAGTTATAACTTATTTCGGTGAATAATTCCTAAAGATGATTGTAGTTATCATCTCGCGTGCTACCAATTGATTTTTTTTTATTTCTTGAGTTTGTGTGGCAGCTCAAGTTCATTAGAGAGAGAGAGATTATATATATATATATATATATATATATATATATATATATATATATATATATATATACATATACATAATCGTATATCCCTTCTACCATATGGTGTAGGACAATTATACATTCTCCTTTTTCCCTCTCAATCTCCACATATAAACTTCTTCCATCTGTCTCTATTCTTTGCCATTTTCACTGCTTCTTTCCAGGATTTTCTCTTCTCCTTAAGTATACCTCCAATACTCCTATTCCAGGTCTGTCTAGGCCTTCCTCGCTTCTGTTTTCCCTGCATTCGAGCTTCATACACTTGTTTCACCTGTCTATCATCCTTCATACTCTGTATATGTCCCTACCATCCCAGCTGTCTTTGTTGTATATATTCAATAATTGCTTGTACTCTCAACCTTCCCCTTATTTCTGTATTCCTTATTCTGTCCTTCCGTGTAACTCCTTGTACTGCTCTCAGGTTAGTTCAGGTTCAACGGCTTGTATCTTGTTTTTCTGCCTGTCTGTTAGGGTCCATGATTCACATCCATATGTTAGGATTGTCCTATAGATTGCTTTGAACACTTTTATTTTTGTTGGTTTCGTTACTTGTTTCTTCCTAATGAATTTATTACTTATTGCATTACAAGTTTGTTCATTTTTTCGATTCTTTCATTAATTTCTTTGTCTTGTTTTCCAGTTTCATCCATTATTACTCCCAAGTACTTATACTGTTTCACTTGTTGTATTTTATTCCCTTCTATGTAAATGTTCGTTTGTTGGTTTTCCATTGTCATTACTTTTGTTTTATCTATACTAATTTTCATACCCTCTTCTTTAAACGCTTTATTCCAAATATCGAGATTTCCTTGTAATTGTCTCTCATTTTCCGCCACTAGGACAATATCATCAGTAAAACCCGCTTCAGATATTTTTATTCTTTTTAGCTTCCAGTATCCAACTGTCATTCTTTCTACTTTTATTTCGCATTCCTTGATTATTTAATCCATGTATACAGTGAACAATGTTAGGCTCAAGCTTCCTCCCTGCCTCAAACCTTCCTGTGTTATAAATCCCTCCGACTTCATGTTATTTTTTATTACATACTGCACATTGTTGCTGTATATTCCCTTTATGATTCTTATTGTCTTTTTGTTTATTCCCTTGTTTTCTAGGCTTGTACAATATTAACACCTCGTATACTGTTACTAATCATACGTATTTGGGTGAATGTCTTCAATCAAGAGTAAGTTTAACTTTCAGATAATTAACTAAATATTAATATACTCGTTACCATGGTAAATTATACCAGACTTTATTACTGGTAAAAGTTATGATCTCATTGCATACTAATCAATTTGTATTCCGCTTGAATTTTAAACTGTACCCTTAAACTTTTCTTCCATATCTTGTTAACAAAATTTACCAAGAAACACTTACTCAGAATTTACTCTGTAAAACTGCAAGTTCTTGAAAATTAACCTACGAATATAAAGTGCTAAATTTGAAATAATCAAGTCTTCCTAAAATATTATCCGTTATTGCACGTATATCTCCAAATGAAAATATATGTAAAAAATAACAGAATTCGTTCATTTGTTATGATTAAAATGCTAGGATCTTAAATTTTTCGTTTCGGCTCTTCTTACTCCTACAGGTTTTTGGATTAGTATTTTTTATTATTCCAGCTTCTTCACGTTTATAAATGAAATATGTCGCGCCGCAACATTTTCTACAATGTAATCCATTGTTTCTTGCCACTTTTTACATACTTTATCAAAGAAACCATTTCAAAAGTTAGTTTTCTTTCCTTTCACTGCATATGACAGTGACATAGCGAGTATTTTTCCGTGTCAAGAGAAGAAAAATTATTGAAAAGGCTCTCTGTGGTATAATTTCCAGTTTCTTTGTTGTGTAGAAAAACGTCGTAATTGATTTACTCCAAATGGTTTTGGCTTTTTGTTAAATTTTCCGAATGCTGCTGAGAGGTTATTAATTAATTGGAAAAGTCAATTTTAAATTTTAACAATATACAAGGGCATATAGATTAGATGGGTGAGTATGGTTTTTTAAGGGCCACTAAAAAAAAAGATTTATTTTTTGATCGCATTAACTGAAATAATAAAGAACTGTCGTCCAGAGGATGGCTATAAATGTATTTTTAATAAATTCTAATAATGTTTATGGCTTAGAATATGCAATACACGATTATTTTGAACGCTCTTTATTACGTTCTTAAAAATTTTGAAATATAAAAAAAATTGTGATTCAATATTTTACATTTTGACTTTTGTTTTCAAAACATCAAAAAGAATGTAATATTATTAATTAAAACTCTTTAAAAAAATATTTTAGGAGAGTTCTCAGTAAATACAAAAAAAAACCTAAATTACGAGTTCTTTAGAAGGTGAGAGCAAGGCAAAATTTTAATTAGAACAAGGTGCTTAAAATCATTAGTCCTCTAATTATGTAACCCTTTTGGATTAAAGCTGTGTAATGGAAAGGGACTAGTAAAACAAGCTAAATTTAATGGATATTATGTTGAGTAGTTTTAAGCAAACTTTATACGGGATCATATTGGGTGTTTTGATGTCATTTCGTCCGGCAATGGCGTATGCTCTTGTGGAATACGGACTTTAAGCCTTTCAAAACACTCGCCTCTGGTCGTTGTGGATTTATATTACACCAAAAAATATCCCTACACTATTCAGAGTTTCTGTGGAATAACATTATTAGACTAAGTGTTGCTGGATTTTATAGGCTATTGTAGTTTAAAATAGCAATATTTTAGATATCGGTAGGTAACGGTATATGTTACAAAATACCGGTCACGATTCTTCGAGTTTTAGAGAGTATATAACTTAAATACAGGTTTCTACATGGATTATTGTAGTTAGTTAATTTCATTGATGGCATTTCGATGAGTTTATTTTAAATGCTGAGCCTAATATTACTAATTTATTTAAACAGGACCATTGGTATCAAAGTGTTGGTTAATAAGGAGGATAAAAATTTCCAGAAAAACACGACATATTTAAATATTAATTTTCGTCTTTTCCCTGTAATTAAAAATTTACCTAAGAAATACAATGTACTACTAAACATACATGTATATCGTAAATTTAGAAACATAAACATGATTACTCTTTCGGTTCAGGGGACATGACCAAGAACATAAACAACTTTGAAAATCATATAAAATTGTTTTTAGGAAATTAGTGTCTTAAATTTAAGCTCTGTAGTTCATACATATAGTACAATATTTTTTTTAAGTTTGAGGCTATTTCTTAATTTTATTTGATTTTAGTCCTAGATGTGAAGCTTAAATGGCATAAATATAATGTTGCAAATAGAACCAAACAGTTTCATGCCCCACTTCAGTATTCTATCATCCTTTTTTTCCAAAACATTTTGGTTCAGATAAAACAAGTTTAGTTTTAATATTTCATCACTTCATATTTCCATAAGTTTCTCTCTCAATTGTGTTGGAATCTTGGCATTTTAAAACAATTTTTTTAAAAATTCACTACTGTTATAATTGTTCTCAATTTCCAGGGGGAGCAAAGACGTTATTTCAAATTGTGCAAATTGACTTACATGTCTACAAAAAATAAAAAAATTTAATACTACTAAATTACTTAATAATCAACTAAATAGTAAAGTAAGTAATACCGCAACCAACGTATAATATTTACCATCCAACGTCCGTTTGAAATACGGACTGTGTAAAAAATTGGTTTAATAAATTTTGCCCAAAAATTATTAAATATTTATCAGGTAAAATTTCTTCATAGCTGAGGCTTAGATTAGAAGGTAAATGTTATTTTTCACTGACTAACATTGGTCAAGAGAGACATGATACATTTTAAATAATTTATTACGAAATAATAATAATAATTTGTACTCCTCTATTATTGTTTCGATGTTTATAATTTTAACAACTGGCAAAAATTCGACTATTAAAACATCAAACATACCCAAAAATACAAAAAATAGACTCCTCCTGTAATGAATATACATAGTAGTAGATGCACAGATCCCGGTACGTATCGCCCGGTGTAATACCATCACATCGGCTTAGGCTACTAGAAGGTGTTTAAAGTCTCGTAGTTGTGCTGATTTCTCTGGATTTCGCAGAGGGAAAAGAAGAGCATGATGAGGCTCCCACGAATAACAAATTCTTGTTTGGACTTCCTGGTGGAGGCTGGCTCCAGTGAGCCAATATGCAGAGATCTCAATTCTAAAGTAGTTTTTGTACTCGTAATACACTGGGTTTAAACTCGAATATGATTTCAGTTCTTCAACACCTGCAATCAAATAATCCTTATATACTGGTTCTCTGAAGACTAGGATCAGTTCATCGACCAGCACCGTCAACTTTTTCTATCCTGGCTATGACTTCTATTCTCGGTTTAGGCGTAACTTTGGAATCTGTCTTTTTCTCAGAAACAAAAAAAGGCTCTATACCCCCAAAACTTTAATATTAAGTGGTTAGAAATAACAACTCAACAAATTATATGCTTTATCTGCTATCTCTCTCGACTACCAGCTAATACTAACTTTCGAACGCTTTTCGTATCTATTATAGATACCACCAACACCGATCATTTACAGGTTAATTATCCAAGTGCCAAAATTGCCATCCCGGGCCCCTTTACTCTGCACAACATCAACAGTTTTCAAATACGACCGACGAATAAGGCCACGAAGCTGAATAATTCTCAATCAGTTGTGGCTTTACTTAGCTTATCAATGAACTAATATACATTCCTAATCGTGATGAAGAGTTCTCCAGTCTTCTCGACCCTGTATTAACCACTAATCTAGAGATTTACATATACAATAACAATACAATATTTATTTCATTAAGTTTTACATTACAGTACAATACATAAAGTTAATATAATTCAGGTGTTTACACATCATATCCTTATTGTCCACTACGGAATAAAATACTTCACTAGACCATTCATTGGCCTGTATTCGAAGTCTTTCACTCCTTGACCTGTATGGTAGTAAACCTAGAATAGAATAGAAAAGAAAATACAATTTGACACATAAGAATAGAAAATAGGTTGAGTTCTAGAAAATGGAAAATGGTGTTAATTTGTCTACGCAATATGCACATGCATTTAATTTTTTTCCTTTTCTACGGTTTCATTAACTTTTTAAGACTGTCATAGTTGTGAATGATAAAATTTTTTATTTTGAAATTTAACCGCCCATTGTAATAATTTTTTTCAATTTTTGCCCTAAGGTTTAAAGGTAGCATTCCTAAAAACTTGGGAAGTAAAAATAGTATGTTTTTTTGCAAGTGTGATTTGTTGAAAAAGTGTGACTGTAAATTATAATTTATTTTAGAGCGGGTGTTTTAGTAATGGTCTAGTTCTCCAAAGGTGTGTTTAATTTTTTTATAGAAAAAAAGGCTTGTACTTACAAATAGTCCTCTAAAATTTAAGACATCAAGTTGAGAATAAAGGTCAACTGTAGGATATTGATTGTTTTTGTTAAAAATGATTTTGAGAATTTTGTTTTGGCATACTGTTAAAACCTGCACTGCATTATCATTACACTCTCACAGTTAATCTGCCTTTAGGTTCTTTCGACCATAAACCAATTTCGACATCGAGTGTTTTACCGATCAGTGATAGAGAGCCTAAAGCACAAAAATTCACTACAAATCTGCTGAATGGGAACAATTTATGGAATATTTTCGGGCTTTCCCTTGGTTAGCCGTTTGTTTTAGATTCAACGACTTATTTGACTGCAGTAAGGAGTTTCCCGATATTATAAGTTTTGGTTCTATCGAAAATCCAAAGAAGCTGTTGTTTATACACATCTTGCCTACCGACAATGGCGTGAAAAACATCATAAATTGTCACATCTTCGTTAGTACACGGACCCGATGCAAACAAGTAATCGACAAAGCCAAGGTGGCATACAATAAAGAATTCAAAACGAAATTCAAGCCTACTCCAAAAATTCCATCCCCTTCCGGTCGGTCGGTTACATAATATAGGTCACTATTCTTCAAGTTTTAGAGAACATATAAACAAGTGTAGTTTTAATATTCCATTACTTCATATTTCCATAAGTTCCTTTCTCAATTGTGTTGGAATCTTGGCATCTTAAAAGAATTTTTGTAGAAATTCAGTATCCATCTCTTACTGTTATAATTGTTGTCAATTTCCGTGGACAGCAAGGACGCTATTTCAAATTGTGCAAATTGACTTATATGTCTATAAAAAATAAAGAAATTTAATACTACTAAATTACTCAACAATCAACTAAAGAGTAAAGTAAGTAATACCGCAGCTAACGTATAATATTTACCATCCAACGTCCGTTTGAAATGCGGACTGTGTAAAAAATTGGTTTCATAAATTTTGCCCAAAAGTTATGAAATATTTATCAGGTAAAATTTCTTCGTAGCTGAGGCTTACAATAGAAGGTAAATGTTATTTTTCACTGACTAACATTGGTCAAGAGAGACATGATATATTTTAAATAATTAACTACGAAATAATAATAATAATTTTTACTCCTCTATTATTGTTTCGATGTTTATAATTTTAACAACTGGCAAAAATTCGACTATTAAAACATCAAACATACCCAAACAATATATCAAATAGACTCATCCTGTAATAAATATACATAGTAGTAGATGCACAGATCCCAGTACGTATCGCCCGGTGTAATACCGTCATATCGGCTTAGGCTACTAGAAGGTGTTTAAAGTCTCGTGGCTATGCTGATTTATCTGGATTTCTCAGCGGAAAAAGAAGAGCATGATGAGGCTCCCACGAATAACAAATTCTGAAGGTAAAATGGCCTTCTGTGAGGATTTCCTGGTGGGGGCTGGCTCCAGTGGGATAATATGCAGAGATCTCAATTCTAAGTAAATTTTTGTACTCGTAATATACTAGTTTAAACTCGAATATGAATTCAGTTCCTCAACACCTGCAATTAAATAATCCTTATATACTGGTTCTCTGAGAGACTAAGGTCAGTTCATCGACCAGCACCGTCAACTTTCTTTATCCTGGGTATGACATTTATTCCCGGATTAGGTGTAACTTCGGAATCTGTCTGTTTCTCAGAAACGATTTCTCTTGCCAACGAAAAAAGGCTCTAGAGCCTCAAAACTTTGAGATTAAGTGGTTAAAGATAACCACTCAACAAATTACATGGTTTATCTGCTATCTCTCTCGACCACCAACTGATACTAACTTTAGAACGCTTTTCGTATCTGTTACAGATACCATCGATCATTTATAGGTTAATTATCCAAGTGCCAAAATTGCTATCCCGGGCGCCTTTACCGTGCCTAACATCAACAGTCTTCAAATACGACCGATGAACAAGGCCACGAAAATAAATAATTCTCAATCAGTTTTGGCTTTACTCAGCTTATCGATGAACTAATACGCATTCCTAATCGTGATGAAGAATTCTCCAGTTTTTTCGACCTGGTATTAACCACTAATCTAAAGATTTACAGTTTCACAGTTAATCCGCCGTTAGATTCTTTCGACCATAAACCATTTTCAACATCGAGTGTTTTACCGATCAATGACAGAGAGCCTAAAGAGTTAAAATTCACTACAAGTCTGCTAAATGGGAAGAATTTATGGAATATTCTCGGGCTTTCTCTTGGTTAGACGTATATTTTAGATTCAACGACTTATTTGACTGCACTAAAGAGTTTTCCGATATTATAAGTTTTGGCTCTATTGAAAGTCTATAGAAGCTGTTGTTTCTACACATCTTACCTACCGACAATGGCGTGAAAATTCTAACATCATAAATTGTCACATCTTCGTTCGTACACGGAACAGATACAAACAAGTAATCGACAAAACTAAGGAGGCATACAATTAGAGAATTCAAAACAAAATTCAAGCCTACCCCAAAAATTCCAACTACTTTCGGTTGGTCGCTAAGGCCATTAGTCAAAACTTCCACTATACCACCACTTACGCGGCCAGATAATACTCTCGCAACCACACCTGTTCAAAAAATACCACTTTCAGATTTCTCGACATCAAGAACTCTGACAAGGATGAAAAATACAATATATTCGAAGCCTAACCAGTCTCACCAATCATTAAGCTCGCTATATGTTTCACTACAAATGATCTTTCTTAAAATTTGCTCATTATATTAACCGAAAATAGGAGTATATCCTCATAATACTATTGAAAAAAAACCATGAACCTCTGCTTCGACTGATATTTACATTACTATTAATTAAAACTGAAATATATTCTTTTATTCTTTTAAAATAAATATTTTTACTTGACTAAACACCGTTTTACTACAATATTTAAATTAAACCAAATAATAAAATAAATTGAATAGTTTTTTTTCAATGTTTCCTTAAACATACCTACTCTTGGTCTCTAAGTTTACCCAAGTATATGGAATCTGAAATATCTCAAAATTTCGATATTTGCATAGAAGTCCGATAAAGGACGGTTACTATCTTGGAAATGCTTTTATGTTTACTTTTATATAAATTCTGTGTTATTCGAAAAAGGATAAATATTATTTTCACTTTCGTGAAGGCAAATCATAACATGAGGATTTTTGGTTTTCTAACTTTTACCACGTTTGTTTTGGGAAAAACAGAAGAATTAATGAATTTTAAAATACCGAAATTTACAAGAAAAATAAAGACTTATTTTAAATTAATATAAGGTAACAGACATATGAAAGGGATTTAGCTGACACTCTGAATGGACATATTTTTACTTTCTTGTCTAAATGAAGTAAAAAAGTTATGTGTTAGGTTGAATTTTCATTTTAAGAAAGTTTTAGCCATTTTTTACAAGATAAACGAAATACGAGCACACAACTTAATTCACATGCCCATAAATACGATACAACGCTAGACATTGGAAATAATTAGTGTCGTTTTAAATTAAATAAGTTTCGATTCTTAGCTCTGCGAATGGGGAGTTAGTTCCACTAAATTTTACTTCATTCTACATAGAATTTTATAAAAAGACAGCTTTTAGAGTATCCCTTATTAATATTTAATTAAATATTGAAAGATATCCTAAGAACAGAAATGTTTTTTTTTTTTAAATATTTTAATATATTTATTTAAATATATTCAAATGTAATAAATAAAAAAAATTAATTTTCTAAATGGAAATGGTTGGTTTTTCTGCAATGCTATTCAAGTAGAAGCAATGTAGTTGTAGTAGTTGTAATAGTGCTGTGAAAAAATACATAAATTTTAAACATAACCATTTATAGTAAAATATAATATTTAAAATAGGAGAGTTAAAAGTGTAGCGTCGAATATGTCATATTATAAGTCATTTTCAGGTTTTTTTTTATTTTCAGTTTTAACAAAACCATTTTCTCTGTTTAACTTTTTTTAATAATACCTGAGTCTAAAATATATATTATTTAGAATGTCGAGTTGGAATGCTTGGGTTAATTTATTTTTTAGGGTGAGAGGCAGTCAGTATAATATCCACGAAAAACCACATTTTGAGATTTTGTGTACGAAAAACATAGCTTCTCATTTCTATGAGTATGTCTGTTGGTCCTTCTATAGGTACGTTCATTTGTTAGCACGATAACTTTGAAACGAAATGATATATTGATTTTAAATTATTTACACATATATTTCTAGAAGTACAAAAAAAACCTATAATTTTTGAGTAATGTCGGAAAAACATACACGGAGACATATACACATACACATACGCATACTCAAACACGCACACCCACACACGCACGTGTGTGCGTGCATGCATGCGTACTTGCGTGCGTGCCAGCGTGTGTGCTTGGGGGCGTATGTGCGTCTGGGTGTGTGTACGTGAGAGCATGGGTGTGTGAGTGTACGTGTGTAAGTGTATAAGTATGTGCGATTATGATCTGACTATCATTCATTCAAGACGTTCCAAAGGAGTTTCCTAATTCACAGAAGAATTTTCTCAAGTTGTACCTATGAAGAGTTTTGATCGGAGACACTAGGACTAGAACTTGACATAAGTATCATAGCAATTCACCGAAACTCATTTTCCATTTAAAATGCGCGTAGTCCTTTTGTATTGTTTTAGTGGTGTTATGAAATTTTTTCTTGGTGTCAGTTAAAGCCTAATTCTACATAATTATTTATAATTATCTATTCAAAGGACAGGGCGGGATTTGCATCATCTTATACACCATCTTGGGGGTTCTTGAAACAAAAGATCTGATAATTGTTAAAAGTGTTAATTTTCAGATTTTTGATAATAAAAAAACCGTCCAAGTGCAAGTCGGACTTGGGCAATTAGTGTTCTGTACGTTTATTGCTTTTAAAGTAAAAATTTTTGTTACGGAAGCATAAAATGATCAATGACTTCACAAAACACATCCCAAATGTGTTTTCAACAAAGTTTTTTTTCCGACATTTACTGAAAACTGGTGACCTTGAAATATTTGTTTCTATTACGTTATATATATTTTTGAACTCGTCTTTTTACAAGCTTTCATTTAACACCCTACTCAATGACCTGGTAATTTTTTTTTCACTTCCAATTTCATCCCCCAAAACTAACCCCTTAAGTCAAAATTTAACTTTCAAAACTATATGGCTCTGATGATGCCATCAATTCCTACATCAGTGCCAAATTTCAACTTTCTATGTCAAATAGTTTCGGAGAAAATCGGGTGTGACAGACGGACAGACAGACAGACAGATTAATATCTTACTGTAGAGTATCTACTTCTTACCATTTACCAAGCTTACCACTATTATTATAATACATATTATATACATTCGATCCACAAACCAATGCAATATCCCTCTTCCTTTTTATTTTCTATTTTCGCTTAAGTTTTAAATATAGTTAGATTTTTTTGATAGGAAATTTCCACAGGTTATAGAGCTTATAAATATAATTCTTTTGAATTTCTCCAGTGTCTATTAAAAAAGGGATTTTGACTCAAAATATCATCATCATCATCATTAGCTTATACTGTCCATTGCTGGATGAAAGTCTCCCTCAAGTCTTGCCACTTTTTTCTGTTTTGCCACCTTTTTCAAACCATCAGTCCACCGACTTGGTAGTCTACCTCTACTTCAATAGGTTTCGGATCTTGGTCGCCACTCTATGATTCTCTTTGTCCATCGCCCATCCTTAAACCTAGCAACATGCCCAGCACAGATCCATTCAAGATGTAGAATGAATGTGACTGCGTCTTGTACCCCCGTTTTCTTCCTGATAATGTGATTTGGGATGTGATCTCTAAGAATAACGCCTAACATTGACCTCTTCATTTTTCGTGGCATGATACATATTTTACTGATGTTTTTCTTCGTCATTGTTAGAGTATCGGCTCCGTACGTATGAACGGGGCGTATGCATCTGTCAAATACTTTTCTTTTTAAACACATAAGAAGGTTAGATTTGAACATGTAGGAGAGACAAAGTCGCCGCTGAAATTCATATGTTTGGTTATCTCGTCCTATACTGATCTCATGTCCTAGGTATTTATATTGATACACTTGCTCTATCTCTACGTTATTCAGTTTTATAGTGTCGCTTAATACAAGATTTGTCATAAACTGGGTCTCGGATAGATTGATTTTTAGACCAATCTTTCCCGAAGCTTTCTGAAGCATGTCTAGCATAGTTTGTACTTCTTGTATTTTGTCTGTTATTAAGACAATGTCGTCGGCGAAACAGAGGTGATTTAACTTTTCACCGTCAATGTTAAGTCCCATTCTTTCCCTGTTTATTGATTTTAATACTTTCTAAAAGTGTTACGAAAAGCTTGGGTGAGAGCGTATCACCCTGCCGCACTCTTCTTTCGATTCGTAATTTGCTGGTGGAATGAATAGTTTGCGTTTTAACATGAACGGTGGGATTATGATATATGTATTTAATTACATTTGAATATCGATGATCAATACGACACCCAGCAAGGGCTTCCAATATTCTCTGCTGATTTACCGAATGAAAAGCCTTTTCGAAATCCATAAATATAAGAACAAGATTCTTATTATATTCTATACATTTTTCAATGAGGATTTTAACTGTAAGCAGATGATCGTTTGTTCCATACCTGAGCGGAAACCTGCCTGTTCTTTTGAAAGGAGGAACTCGAATTGATTTGCTTGACGTTTAGTAAGTAGTATTTTCGTGAATAACTTGTATACATGGCTCAGGAAGCTAATGGGCCGATAGTTTGTAAGGTCTGAAGGATCTCCTTTTTTATGCATAATGACAATAGTTGCCTTATTCCATTGCGATGTAGTTATCCCTTCCAGGAGGCATTTGTCGAATAACATTTAAGTGATTTGATAATTTGTTGTCCTCCTTGTTTAATTGCCTCTGCTACAATATTGTCTTCACCCGGAGCTTTGTTATTTTTCATATCCTTCTAGGCTATAATGTCTGAGATATCCTCCGACTCCTGATTTAGGACTTTTGGTATATTGATTTCTGTTCTTTTATCTTTTAAAGTATATAATTGTTGATAAAATAATTCGATGATCTGTAAAATATCTCTTTTGTTAGTTATTACATTGCCATGTATGTCTTTAATCTTGCATACGTCTTTCTTTCCCTTTGCGTTCTTCCATCGCAAGACTTTTAAGCTTTTATTCTGTTCTACAGTTCCCTATGAATTTTTTTGTCTTTTGTCTTGTCTAATTTCCCTCTATATCTCTCTGTTTATTGTTCTGTATTCATCTGTAGTTTTATCTACCATTCCTCTCCTTTGCTTCATTAGCTGTTTTACTCTTTGATTTAATTTCTGTTCTTTTTGTTGTTTTGGCTAAGTTTTGTCAATGGAATTTTCTATGCTATTTTTGATGTTTTCAAATATGTCATCAGCTGCTGTATCTTCATTATGTTCCAAGGAACTTGCGATCTCTCTTCTATAACAATCCATACCCTCTGGGGTTGTCCATTTCTTGTAGTTTCTTTTAAGAATCATGTTCTTTCTTTCCTGTTTAATTTTAATAAACACTTTTGCTCTCACAATGCGATGGTCACTCCCAACTGAACATTTATTTAGGACACACATCTTGGATAATGTCTTTTCTGTTACTGATTATGAAATCTACTGCATTTTTTGTTTTACCATCTGGGCTAGACCATGCCCATTTTCTATTTTTGTTCTTTTTCAAGAAGGTTTTTTTTTATTTATTGGGGTGGGGCGCGTCGACATCAATGGTCATTTGGCGCCCAAGAACGAGTTAGATAATTATTTCGAAATCATTGAGGTATTTGATTATACCTGCCTTGTTTGTTTGAAAGGTATTGATTATTTGCTTGATATTCGATAGAATATTGTGTATAGATCTTAGATAAGATGAATGTTCTGCTTCAAAGATGTGTTTTACTCACAATGCGGAACCGCAAATAGAGCACGAAGGCGTGAGTTCACCTCTCAATAAGTGGGAATGCGTGTGATATGTATGTCCTATTGCCAATCTTCTCAGAGTTGTGTTCTCTGATCTGCTGAGATTGTGTATGTGGAGGGGGGGATGGACTTGAGATTTAACTTTCCACAACTTGTTACTGGAAACCTCAAGGTCCCATCCAATTGAAAAGCATTTCTGGTTATTGATGTTAATATTTTTACAAAATCATTCATATGATTCTCCCCTGTGATGGTAATGCCTCTGTCCGCACCTTTTTTGGCTTCCCGATCCGCCATGTCATTACCCTTAATACCTGAATGACTCGGGATCCAAATGAGAGTAATTTGTTTTTTCCTAATGTTGGCGATGTAAAGTAAATCTGAGATTTGCCTCAGGTATGCATAGTTAGGGTTGTTGGATTTTATGACCTTTAAAGCACTTCATGAGTCAGACGCGATAAGAAAGTTATCATTTTCTTTGGATCTAATTGCGTAACTGATTGCTTCCTTTATTGCCAGAAGCTCTGCTGAGAAAATTAATGAGAGAAGTGGAAGTGTGAATTGTTTCGTGATATGATTGTGCACGAAGGCTGCTCCCACTCCCCCAGTCGACTTTGATCCATCCGTGAATATTATGGAGTAATTGGAGTATAGAGTATGAAATCTTTGTCTGAAAAGTTGGTTTACTTCAAAGCCGATAAAGTCATTTTTGCTGAGAGTTTGTACACGAAAGTCAATCAGTGGGGTAGGTGATAACCAAGGAGGAAACGTAGTGTATAGTGGGTAGTTAAATGTTGGTGGGTTGAGTCCATGTAATGTCAGGTAATTTTTTATTCTACTAGGAATGGATTTGGAACGAGAGGAATGATTGGCACGATAAACTTGGAATAGATCCAACGAAAGTTTGGAATGTGGGCGTTGAAGTGAGGATGAATAAAATTTCATAAGAGAAAATTGTCTTACGAGATGGAGAGAGGGAACAGTTGCCGCACACTGAAGGCTCGATATTGGAGAAGTTCTGAATGCTCCAGTTGCAACCCGCAGAGCCTGGTTTTGTATAGTGTCTAATAATTTCTTTGCAGAATGGCTGGCTGCATCATAAATGAAGTCCCCATATCGAAGCTTAGAAAGGATCAAGGACTTATATAAATTTATTAGAGAGGTGAAATCCGCTCCCCATTCAGTGTTTGCAAGCATTCTTAGAATATTGAGATCTTGCATTGTATGGTTTTTTTAGTTTCTTGATATGAGGGAGCCAGCTGAGACTGCTATCGAAATTCATCCCGAGAATATTGGTGGAGCTTGTTGTGAGGATGTGCCTGTTGTTAATGTGTAATACGTTCATTTTTGGACAGTTTCTGATCCTACAAAAGTGGATTGCATTCGATTTTGTTGGAGAGAATAAGAAGCCATTATTGGTGGCCCACGAATTTAGGGTATTGATTGTGATCTGCAATTCTTTTGTGATTTCTCTGGATGAGAAATTTGAGGCATAAATAACTAAGTCGTCAGCAAACATTTTGAATGTTATAGGGGAAGAGATGAGATGTTCATTACATATAAATTATTTTGATGTAGAAAATCTATTAATGTCTTCCCTCTTTCGTTTCGACCTCCTAGCCCATGATGACCTATTGCTCTTCGTCCTTTCTGCCTCCAATTTTGGCACTGAAGTCATCGATCAACATCGTAAAATGCGTTTTTCCATCTTGTATAGTAGCGGAAATTTCTTCGTAGTATGTTTCTATTTCATCCTCTGAGTGGGTGCTCGTTGGTGCATAGGCCTGAACAATGCTTAGAGAGCATCTTTGATTTAGTTGGATTATCAGATATAACTCTCAGACTAACACTCATTATTTCAAGAATTTGGTGAACGTGTTTCTTATTTACCAAGAAGCCGTCTCCTCTAATCAATGTTTCTTCACCTGCATAATACAGACAGTTTCCGGAGTTCAATATGATTTGGTCCTCTCCAATTCTACGGACTTCGCTTAGACCTATTATATCCTATTTAATGTTTTTAAGATCCTCTTCCAATTCTATTATCTTTTCATCTGTTGACGGAGTTCTTACATTATATGTTGCTATATAAAGTGGGGAGAATATGCGATTGTCAGATCTTTTGTTCTTTGGTGGTAAATTTTTTGCCTCCCCCAGAATCCATGAGGGAGACCTTTTTCCAGATGTAGGACTTGTCATTTAATGAGTCACCTACCTTGCTACCTTTCCAGAAGTTTTATAACCTGTCATATTCAGTAGGGGTTTTTAGCCATAATTCGCCACGTTAGCCAAACGGTTTGGCGAATGGGTAGGGATGTAGGCATAGGGTTTTTAGGTGGTTTTGGAAGGTAAGGGTAAAAAAAGGATATGATTTCCCCCTAAAAACTGGAGGTGGGAGGTAGGGTCGCGTCCCTAAAGTAGACCAGGATGGGTAAGAAAAGGTTGCCTCGAATATATTATGTTATAAGGAATGTTCAGTGTTCTTAGCATAAGTTTTTCATAAATTTTTTATTAATATCTCACCGTAGAGTACATATCGTTTATGCTATAATGCTTACGTTAAGTTATCATTTGGTGTAAGAAAGTTAGTATTGTATTTCTGAAAAATTACCTACCGCGATTTGTGTACTTTTTCCCGTTTCACGTTCTCTAGGTCATTTTATTTTATTAGTCGGCCTATTTACACCGTATGTTTTCCTTAAAATAATAAAGATGACGAAAAATTTAAATTTGTCTAGTATTTTTAGACTGCCTGACAAGGGTTGTACGAGAAGTGGCAAACTGAACCACAAAGGGATGTGATGTATTAGCGCGACGTGTATTTGTGAATGAATAAAGTACACAAACTGCAATTAATGATCTAATTTCACAATTATAAACATCGTATGGGAAACATCGAGTTACCCGCTTAATTCCTACCAGAGCAGTGCATGCTAGAGATAGCATAGTTTGTGTACTTTATTCATTTAATCTTAGGGTTGGGATACATTTTGTTATTAAACGATCCAAACTAATTATTCGTCTGTCAGTTGATAACAAGTTAGGATGAATATTTTTTGATAAGCTGTATCTGTTTGTTTTCAGTAACACGAACCAAATTTCTTTGCTTCACCCAAAAATTGTTAAAATAAAAACCTCATTAAACAATCCTCATGTTCTACACATATTCTCCATTTATTAACTTTCAATTGTAAGGAAGCTATTACCTGATTAGGGACCTGAAACACTAGAAACCTGAATTATTTTCTTAGCAGAAAAATTGGTAACTTTTCTATTCGGAAAATATTTTCATGGGATGTGCGATGATTTAGATTGCCTTCCTCTGTAAAAATTGAACATTGTACCCTTGGAATAAACTGCCGAGGACCGAGTATATTCTATAGTGATTCTTTGTAGCGAATGGAGAATATTTCTGCAGCACGTTGTCCTTGTTCCAAAAAGAAAATATTTGGGAGCAGTGCCCCAAACATGGTAACAGTATTTCATTGGTGGTCAGATTCGAGCTACTTACAACTTGTGGTAGTATATACAGCTTTCTAGTACAAAATAGTAATCTCAGCTTTTGAGAAATTTTCTATTTAATATGATCATGCAAACATCCCCTCCCTTATGTGGGAAAATAATATACGAAGAGTGAGTAGACATAGTTTAAAGTAGTACGGGCAGGTAAAATGGGGAGGATCATAATAAGGATCCAAAAGATGGGAGAATAGTAAAAAGAGGATGCGTTTTAATATGCGACGGGGTCGTAGGAAGTGCTGATGAGTTTGTAATGTAGAGGTAAGTGTGTTATAAAACCATCCTAATGTAGATCACTCTTGCAAAAGTATTATGGTGCCAATTTACCAAAACAAAAAAAAACGGAATATAGGGTAAATTTTGCCTACTGGAGTATATTACAAATATATAATTAAATAGATTAATTAAAAAAACACTTCCTACTAATCTACATATTATTAACGATAAAACTCTAATAATTTAATAAATTAAACTATTCATAAAATTGAACAAATACTAAATTTTTAGTAAAGCTTAAAAAGATATTTTGGAATTCAAAGTTTTCTTCTCATATGCAAAATTAGTTTGATAGCTAGAGTCTAATTAGGACAACGAGATGATTGATTATAAAAGTTTTTAAATTAAATTCTGTATTTTATACAGTATCTTGAAATTCCTAAATTGCATCAACTTTAAAATTACAAAGAGGTTACCTAAAGAAATTCATCACTTTGTTAATGGCAACTAGTATAAATTACTATTATTTGAACATTACTTTTCTCTACTGCGAATAACGCCTTTTTTGATAGTGTACCACTCTTAAAACCTTTTTAGACATATGCAGCTGTTTACTACTCATAAGAAAATAGGATTTAAATACTCCAATTAGGAACAAATAGAAGATGATGTCTTAATATCTTATTATTCCTAATCTATCCTATCCTATCCTATCCTAAATCATTTTCGATGAAAATATACACGACAATTGAAATATTGAAGAAAAACAATAATTTTTAAAACAATTCATCTTCTACGGTAATATATGTAATATAGTATATTATTGTTCCTTAGTATTTTCGGATAGTCGTGAGTAACTCAAAATACATCTCTTACCTAATATGACTATAAAAACCATATGATGAAAATACTCTAATATTTTTCCTGGGGACTAAACCGAAAAAGTCTTTAACTATTTTAAAATGAATAGAGAAACAATGATTATTGTTGATATTACAAATTAAAGCTACAAAATATTTAACATACTGTATGTCTCCTTCTTTTTTCTTTGAAAAAAATAGCCAAATTGATTAAAATTTTTTGGGGTGTAAGTACGTTGTTTTGGTCAAGTAATTTATTAATAAAAAGTGCATTATGAAACAATATGTCATTAAAGAAACAATATAAAACAGAAGTTAATTAGCTTAATACAAATAAAAATTAAATGAAATCGACCTGTCATTATAAATTTTCGTAATCTATTTGGTGATTACCTTTTTACTTCCTTTCTTGTAGGGAAGAGTTGTATTCATGAAAAAGCCTCCGAGATTTTTACGTTTTTTAACGTTTCAATATTTCGAGAGATCACGAAAAGCAGTCTCTAATTTCTTTCGATCAGTCTACCTATTGATATGATAATGCTTGAACAAAACCAAATATCGGTTTCATATTTGTTACACATATAGTACTGGAAGTAGGTGGTTTAACGAGTAGTAGTACTTAAAAAATTAATAGTAGGGATAGGTAGTTTTTGGATATTGATAAATTTAATATTTTTTTAATATCGTTATGATAATTTTTCTTGGATTTTGGATGGAAACAGACATATATGGGGTTAAAGATGTCGTAAGTGCTAGACAGTACATATCATGTTAAGCGTCTTTTTTAGAGTTTTCGAAGTCGAGGAATCCGAAAATTAGGTTATTTTTTCATTATTTTCAATGATTATGATTAAACATATAACAGGTTATTGATATGGAACAGGGGTTTAAAGAGGTTACTTCAATATATCGTATTACAATAGTCTTTCAAGGTTTATATAGTTCAGAAATCTAAAAATTGTATTCTTTTTATTAATTTAAATTTTAATAGAAATATTACGTATAAGTTTTCGTTATAAATATCTCTTCTTTGTTCAAATTTTTCTCATGATTAAGATCTTACCATAAAGTATCTGTCGTTTAAAATATTCACCTCTAGTGCTCATATTAAGTTATTCTTTAAGGTGAGAAAGTCAAACTCAATACTTCAGAAATACAAGTTTACAAGGGCGGTACTGAGCAAATCACTTTCGAATTTTATTTTTACATAAATCCACGAATTATATTAAAAATAAATAAGAACTTTCAGATAACTTCCGTTTGATTAACCTGGGTTTTTTTATGGGCATAAAACACGTGCTACAGAGAAATCCTTAAAGCGCTACAGGAGCGACAAGTGTTCGATAAAAGCGATTAACATTGGTCTCGGTGGGTTGGTTGGTTGGTTATATGCGGGACAGGCGATTGTGCTTGCTTGTGCACTGCAGCCTCTTGGCTTATTTTGCTTTTCCCTCTTGGTCACATAGCGTCATCCCTTTAAGAAGGAACAGCTTTCATCCAAGCCCTCCAAGTAGTAATTTATCGCCACGATGTAGATTTCTCAATAGTTTATATTTGGATACCCATTTTCTGTAAATATTTTCTCAGGTAGCCGTGGCTGGTGATCAGTCTCATCACTAATTTGGTCTGGGCTCTTGTTAAACAAAGGATGCCAGTTGTTAATTTCTTCGATAGGACGCCAATTGTGTCCCTTGTATTTCTTTGGCCAGATGTTGCGAGCCAACAATCTTGGTATTTGTGATATGATCATCTCTTGATTGTCGTTGTTAATACCTGGTTTAGCATACCAAACACTGGTCCGACCTCTGTAAGCTTTTGTAACTTCGAATTTATCAGTTTTTTTCAATAAATGTTAGTCCTGAATGTTCTGGAGCCCACAGTAGTTCAACCCTGTTGTTCCTGGAAGATAGTTCTAACAGGTTACGTTTACACTTCATTGTAATCTTGGTGTCAGCCTGATATGCGTCTAAAGCCTTTAGAACAGCTTGGTTGTCTGAAAAAATATATATATATATATATATATATATATATATATATATATATATATATATGTATATTTATATTATATATATATATATATATATATATATATATATATATATATATATATATATATATATATATAAGAAAGTGTAGAGATTTCGGGAAAGCGGTCTTGAATAAAATACTTATTTGTTGTTAAAGAACCTTTTCTAGACACAAAAGTTATAAGAAATTCAGATAATAAAATCATTTTAGACTGGTTCCAAAAACCCTCGGCATCAAACAGATTTATCAACTTCTTTTCCAACCATCCCTCTAACCAAAAATTTAATGCAGTTACAGCTATGAGAAACAGAATAACTCACATCAGTGACGAAAGCTTTTTACACACAAACTTAAAAAAAACTTTTTAATATCTTTCTCAATAACGGATTTCCAAAACACATTCTAAAAAGGATTATTTACAACTCCAATATTTATGATGGGCCCTTAGATGACAACAGTCACGAACCTAAATATATCAAACTACCATTTATACCCGAATTAACTAACAAAATAGTAAAAATTTTTAAAAAAGTTCCTCACCTAAGGATTGCAAAATATAATACCCTGAGTAATTGGACCCTGTTCAGTAAAGTTAAACAAAAAACTCCTCTTTTTTATAACAACAATATAGTATACAAGATATCCTGTCTAGATTGTAATGGTGTCTACATTGGACAAACATCTCAATGGCTCAAGCAGAGAGTAACACAGCACAGGAGTGATTGCTTAATAGGAAAGAACTCTTGTGCTGCAACGAACCATCATATATCAACGGGACACCAATTGGATTTTAAGAATGTAAAGATTCTGGAACAAGAAAACAATCATAAAAAACGCTTGTTCCTTGAGATGTGTCACATTAACAAAGAAACACATTCCATAAATTATAAGTTAGACACCAACAATTTGACTAATATATACTGTAATATTTTAAATAACTTAACATCATACAATTAATAGTCATATCCTATTTACTAACAATGTACAAAATAACATTTTCTATACTGAACCACTGTTCAGATTTCTGAAGAAATAAACACAATAAATAACAACAGTGTCATTGCAGCCAGAGCCGCAGTATGTTGTTTCGTCTTGTCTGTTCGTTGTTCTGTTAGTTATATATATTTAAATTGAATGTATTTTTTTGTGATACCTCTTCCAATGGAGGAATACTTTGGTTGGTGAGTTTTTCCGTTTTGTAATATGATAAACTTACCAAAAGACTGCTTTGTCATTTTTTAGTTTTTAACTCCAGATGAAGCTGAAAAAATATCAGCGAAATATAGAGTTTTTCTTTAACAACAAATAAGTATTTTATTCAAGACCGCTTTCCCGAAATCTCTACACTTTCTTATAAATTTTAACGGTCGAGAACATTTACTAAAATATATATATATATATATATATATATATATATATATATATATATATATATATATATATAATTTTTGTAGTGATAGTCCCGTCTAACATTCTCATAATCACATGGTTGTATTGCGGGAGTTTCTGCTTGGAATATTGTTGCACTTTACCCTAGTGGAATGCTAAAGCTCCATTTGGTCTTGATTCATCTGTGTAATAGACCAGACCCGTTACCTCCTTCCATAAATTTAGATTGCATTCCCATTTAACAGACGCTATTGATAAGCTCACCAGGGGTATTAGTCCTAAAATTATTTTCATAGCGGTGGTAGGAGAGCTACTTACAGCCTCGGTGGAACATAAATAAGCCAACCATTGAGTTAGATTTGGCTTTGTGGTTGTCATTCCCTGGTCTATACGGCATGTAACCATGAGTCCAATAACCGTGACGTATAGCCAAAGCACCATTTTTGGTTTAAGACTCCAGGTTTTCCCAAACAACCTCGTGCATGGCATAAAACACATTTATGTTCCACGTTAATTTCGTGTCTAATCTCAAACCCAGCTATTTGTGCTCATTAACTGTTTTTATCCGTTTTCCAAAGACCCTCAGGTTATTGCAATAGCAATCAATCATTCTTTTTGACTCTCAGGTTTACTCCCTCACACCAGAGTTGTACCTTGTTCAGTTCTTTTTGCATGAACTCTGCCACAGTGGCGGTATACTTTACTTGGATGAATGAGAATTTTCTCACATAGTGATCTTCTTTATCAAGCATTCAGTTGTACGCCTTAAATTGTTAAAAGTTATTATGATAATGTCTTGTATTCGATATGAAGTTTACCAAAATCTACTCCAGCATTTTCAAGGCTAAAACTACAATTGAAAATAAGATAAGGTGAATAATTTTAAATGAGTGAACGTTCATAAAGTTATGTCATGGACTCATTTTTAAAATTTTAAATTTTAATAATTTTTACTAGCTACCTACAAGTTCTAATACTTTACGTCGAATACAAGAAATATCGAATTTAACTTTTTCAAAGTGGCTATTTACTAGTGGTTTCCTTACTCACGCATTGGATATATGTTACTATTTTTTCTGTTATCTAAATACACAAAATTAAGAATTTAGCTTTTTCACATAGACCCTGAAAAAGTGTAGAAGGTTGTGATGGAATTTTTTTAATTTGTAGACTTTAGTTCTATGATTTCAATGACGTTGCACGCTTTTATTAAATCAATGGATTTTAAGCAAAAATGTATTTAGTGCCTATAGAAATTTCTACCAGTTTCAAAACAGTGAAAAAATTTAAGTTAAAATTTTTAAGATATACTTTGTGGCTTACACCAAAAAAGTGATATACAAAAGCAAGACACAAAGAGGATGATGCAATTGTACTGTATCAAGATCTCAAACTCTAGTAAGTTTGTGATACTTAAGCCGGCTTTAATCATTGCAAAAACCAGCAACATTATCTTATTTGCTAGCAGAGCTTTTTTTATTTTTTTTTTAAATGTGCAGTCGGTGACATTCGGTTAAAAAAATTACTTTAAAGCTTTCAACTTGATATGTTTCCTTAATATAGAGATAGTTTGTAAATTTATATGCTCTGATTGATTATCTAAGTCGGATAAACTGTGGTTTTTCAAAATAACTGGCTAAAAAATTTTTTTATAATGTAATACATTATGCAACAGCTAATGTCCAGAATCGCAATGCACCATTTAAAATAATGGAGCAAGTGTTAAACAACAATCGTCATATTTATTGACATATATATATATATATATATATATATATATATATATGTTTATATGTTTATATATACATATATATATATATATATATATATATATATATATATATATATATATATATATATATATATATATTAATAAAATTACAAAAAAAGGGTCAAATACCAAATATTTATAAAATCACCCCGCTCATAAAAAGCGCCAGAGCAAATATATCATTCCCGGTTAACAGCTGTTTTCAAGTAGGGAAAATAGGGCAAGATTAACCCTCACCTTAAAAAAATCGCAAATAAAAATAAATTGAATGATTTAATGAAAGTGGGTTTGCCACCGTTCAGGAAATAACGCAAAAAATTTTAGGATGAAATATTCAAAAAAATGAGTCCAAATTTTTAATTGGGGAATGGCACACCTTTTGAGAATATTTTCACTATTCCAGGCAATGGCTGCACTAACTCGAACTTATTTGTAAAATGGATGAAGTATTTTATAAGCCTAGTAAAGCCAACCCCTGAGAAATGAGTGCTACTTCTGTTTGATGGAAATACAACGCATTCGAAGAACCTGGAAGCGTTGAATACAGCAGAGCATATATATATATATATATATATATATATATATATATATATATATATATATATATATATATATATATATATATATATATATATATATATATATATATATATATATATATATATATATATATATATATATATATATATATATATATATATATATATATATATAATATATATATATATATATATATATATATATATATATATATATATATATATATATATATATATATTATATTATATATAGACGCGTTTCGCCGTATCACGGCTCATCAGCTGGGCTAGGTTCAGCGAATACAAAGAACACCATTTCAGACCTTATCCGGGTACTAACAGAAAACCATGACAAAATAGATGCTTATACTGTACTTTGTCGGTGACTTATTTAAAGTCTTTCCGAATAAAGCGGCCAGACTACAGGTGACACTTAATTGCAAAAGCGCACCTTCTCAAGCTTCCCGCTCCAAGGCCTAGATGGTGCATTGGTGAACCACAACAACTCTCAAACAAACTTCAGTGTGTTTGAGGGAGGGAGAGTATTTATATCTTCAGCTGGAAGGACGTTTTTGTCCATTCGCCAATGATAGCAGCTCTTTGGTAAGCTTCTGCAAATAAACTTGCGACTTGATATTACGTTACTTGAGGACCTGGATTTATCCTCAATTATTTTTCTGTTGCTTGAATACAATAAGGGCTCATAGGTTAAAAAAAAAAACACGTCGGGTGGTCGAAACTGGTGAGTAGTAAAGCCTGGCAGTCGTATCATTAGCCTCTGCTGTATTCAATGCTTCCAGGATCTTCGAATGCGTTGTATTTCCATCAAACAGAAGTAGCACTCATTTCTCAGGGGTTGGCTTTACGAGGCTTATAAAATACTTCATCCATTTTACAAATGAGTTCAAGTTAGTACAGCCATTGCCTGGAATAGTGACAATATTCTCAGAAGGTGTACCATTCCCCAATTCAAAATTTGGTCTCATTCTTTTGAATATTTCATCCTAAATTTTTTTGCGTTATTTTCTGAACGGTGGAAGACCCACTTCCATCAAATCAATCAATTTTTTTTATTTGCGATTTTTTTAAGGTGAGGCTTAATTTTGCCCTATTCTCCCTACTTAAAAACAGCTGTTAACCGGGAATAATATATTTGATCTGGCGCGCAAGGTCGACCTTTCATGGGCGGGGTGATTTTGTAAATATTTGGTATTTGACTCTTTTTTTTGTAATTTTATATATATATATATATATATATATATATATATATATATATATATATATATTACATGTCAATAAATATGACGATTGATGTTTAACGCTTGCTCCATTATTTTAAATGGTGCATTGCGATCGTCTGCTATGAAGTCACGGATTTTCTTATCATTCCTGGTATACGATTAAGTATTATCATACCTGGGTCTTTGCCGTCTTGGAGTTGTACTCCTTCATTTAGAAAAAGTTTATGCTATTTAAAAAATCATGTTTTTGGCAAGCAATTATTGTTATATATTATGTGTATCATTATAAATGTTTCTGTGCAATTTGCGTCAAGTGTTGCGTCAAACTTAATTACATCTCTTGGTACCATATTATAATTTCTACAATATATTTTTTAGTTTTTAATAAAATATCGCATAGCCCAATATTTCTGTAGAAAATTTTAAATAAAAATTGAGAAAGAATACAATCTTTAAATGAACTCTTAGATAAAGTCAGTGGTTTATAATATACAGCACCAGTTCCGGACATTAGCTATTGCATAAGTCTTACAGGTATAAACTATTGAGAAATCTACATCGTGGCCATAAATTACCACATGAAGGGCTTGGATGAAAGTTATTCTTTCTTAAAGGGACGACGCTATGTGACCAAGAGGGAGGAGCAAAATAAGCCAAGAGGCTGCAGTGCACAAGCAAGCATAATCGCCTGCCCTGCATATAACCAACCAACCACCGAGACCAACGTTAATCGCTTTTATCGAACACTTGTCGCTCCGGTAACGTTTTAAGGATTTCCTTGTAACACGTGTTTTATGCCCATAAAAAAACCCAGGTTAATGAAAAGGAAGTTATCTGAAAGTTCTTATTTATTTAATGTAATTCGTAAATTTATGTAAATACAAAATTGGTAAAGTGACTTGCTCAGTACTGCCCTTGTAAACTAGTATTTCTGAAGTGTTGAGTTTGACTTCCTCACCTTAAAGAACAACTTAATATGAGCACTATAGGTTAATATTTTAAACGATAGAGACTTTATGGTAAGATATTAATCATAAGAAAAATTTGAACAAAGAAAGGGCTTCGGAGATATTTATAACGTAATAATTCTATTAAAATCTAAATTAATGAAAACAATACAATTTTTAGATTTCTGAACTATATGAACCTTGAAAGACTCTTGTAATACGATATATTAAAATAACCTCTTTGAATCCCTGTCCCATATCAATAACCTATTATATGTTTAAACATAATTTTCGGATTCCTCGACTTCAAAAACTCTAAAAAAGACGCATATAATGATATAAATTCTTTAGTACTTACCACATCTTTAACCCCATATATGTCTGTTTCCACCCAAAATGCAAGAAAAATTATCATAACGATATTAAAAAAATACTAAATTTATCAATATCCACTCCTTTCACTCTATTCCTTCAGCATCGCCACTCAACTTGCTGAGCGTTAACTTTTGAGCAAATATGTCTTGCCTTTTTTTTTTATGGGTCTAGCATATGTGCTACAGGAAAGTCCCTAAAGCTCTCCAGGAGCGGCATGTGTGTGGAACAACCGATTCACGTTGTTCTTGAATCGTAGTAATTATACTCGGTGGGCAACACAGCCCTGAGCAAATTATTCCAAAGGGATGATGTTCTCCATATAAAAGACTGCTTGAAAAGCGTTGTACGCGGAGTAACAAACTGAACCTCATACGGATGTAAAGTATTAGCCCTAAACATCTTCCTTGCATAGCAAAGAGAGCTTTTCAAAAACTGGAAATCTTATTTCGTACTAGAAAGCTTTACAATTCACAAAAACGTTTATTCCTGTACAAAGCTGAAATTCTTCCAACGATCGAACACTGCTCCCATGTTTGGAGCTCTGTTCTGAAACTTAGAATGCATTTGTTGAATTCCATTCAGAATTAGCTATTCGCTGAATTAGAGACCCATGAATCACCAGCAACCCTGAGGAACGATTGGCGACTTGATTATATTTTTATGCAAAGTGTTAGGTTGATGTAGCCCGCTCTATTCTTCCTAAAGTGGTATGAGGTTCAGTTTCTCACTCTTCCTACCGTCCTTTTCAAAAAATTCTTTTTGGAGAAAACCATGTCTCTCTGAAATGTTTTATCCAGGACTGTATTTTCCACAGAGTACAATTTGCAGTGATTTAAAACAACTGGAATCGCTTTTTCCACACACTCGTCGTTTCTGTAGTGCTTTAGAGAATTCCCTGCAGCACTTTAGCTATGCCCATAAAAAAATAATATATTTTTTTTATTTTCCAAGTAACAAAACATTTGAACTTTCGGATTAACCATACAGACAAATAAATACTCGTACTCGCATAATTTCCAGAAAAGTAAATAATAATATAATAACCGGTCAAGGGCAAGTTGCACTTGCGCAATTAGTATTCCGTACGTTGATTGCTTTTAATATGAAAATTTTTATTACAAAGGTATAAAATGATCAATGACTTCACAAAACACACCCCAAATGAGTTTTCAGCAAAGTTTTTTACGATCTTTACTGAAAACTGATGAGCTTGAATTTTTTTTTTTATATATACTAAATAAATTATTAAAGGTTCGTTCAATCTATATCCTACAAAGAATATTCTAGAATTTTTTCAAAATATTTTGATCAGTTGTTTTCGAGATAAGGGGGCAACAGCGATTTTTCGCAATTTTTAAAAAATAATACAAAGAAAAGTGTGAAATATTACATTATATATATTATTGACCACGTGTTTTTACAAGCTATCATTTGACACCCCACTCGATGACCTATTAAAAAAAAATGTTTTCATTTCCGATTTCACCCCCAGAAACTAAACCCTTAAGTCAAGATTTAACTTTCAAAAATACACGGCTCTGATTAGGCCATCAATTCTTATATTAGTGTCAAATTTCAACTTTCTGTGTCAAATAGTTTTAGAAAAAATCTTATAAGTTTTCATATGAAACACTAAAAATAAATCAAAAATAAAAGTGATCCCATACCACCTTTAATTATATAATGATCTTTATTGTGCTGACTTCAGAATGTAATTATGTAAAAGATGGGTACCGAACATTTTTTTTTAACTTATTCAAAGTTAAATTTATAAGTACTTTTATCTGAATAATAATATAAATAATTCAATTTTAACTATTTTAACCTTCCATCAAAACAAGGAAGCATCGTATTATGAAGGTGTAAATTGAATTGGGAGTCTTAGATCATTCGTCATTTTTTGCTAAGGCAATTTATAAAACTTTCAGAAACTCTGTAATTATTTTGAAATAGCCTTTTTGCCGTACACCTTCCTGAGCCATTCATCTTTCTGTTAAAAAGTTGAAATTGAGATGTTCTATATTGATTTATCACCTATTTAATACATAGTTAGAATATGGTTACCGCCACCAAGGAAAAAGTTTTTGACATTTTTCTCTTTATATATTTATTGTACAGTTCGATCAAAATATGTTTTAATAGATATAAGAAGACAAGCAATTGTATATCTTGGGTTCAAATCTATATTTTAGACATAAACTAACAAACGTGAGCAAGGAAATTTTTTTTTATGTGTGTATACTTAAACATGCATATTCTTATCAATCTAGTATTAATGTATAAATACTATGTTATAAAACTTAAAAGTATACAGTTTGCCTTTTTATTTCAATACACGATGAAATCGGTCATATCAGTACAATATAGTATTGAAGAAATCAAAAATATTTTATCAATTTAATGGTAGTCTTAGGTACTTTAGATTTTGGGAGATATCTAGTTTTATGCACTTGTCACAAGTTAAGAATAGAATTTTTAAATTCTGCTCTGAATATGCCGTATTGTACCTTATAAAGTGCTTCAGGCACTACTAGTTGAATCCATGTCATACATCATCAATCAGCCACGATCTGTCCATTGTCGGACGTAGGCCTCCTCCAGATCTTGCCACCTTCCTCTGTTCTGTGCAGTTGCCATCCAATTTTCAGAAACCCTTTTGATATCATCGGTCCATCTTGTGGGTGGTCTTCCCCTGCTTCGTCTATTCGTTCTTGGTCTCCACTCCAGGATCCTCCTTATCCATCTGTTGTCCTTCATCCTGGCGACTGAGTCCATCAGAAATGCGGCCTACAGATAGGCTTTTATTAGGGTATTATTATTACTATTATATTAGAGAATGCATAAAGATAAAATTATTCTAGTGCCGTATAACGGATTACAAAAAAGAAGTCCTCAGTGTTTATGTATGTTGCTATACATCTGCGATTTTCTATGAAACCACCCAGTGAATGAAATTTCAAGGCTTTTACAAAGTTTGTCACGTATAAAATTGCATTAAAATTTTAAAATACAAAGTTTGACAATCATTTTCGATTTAAACCATAATTAGTATTGGAGGTTTTTGAAGCCATAGATTAGGAATTTAGTATTAACTCTTATAAATTTAAAAGGACAAATGCAATCTGACACACTAAAATTAATAATTTCTAGTTTCATCCAAAATTTTTCGAAATTGGTATGAATAAACGTTTTGCGTTTTTCTGACTCATTATCATAAATGTAAAACAACTGACCAAATATGACGGACTAAAAGTTTAACAGTTATTTATTTTCAACCGGTTTTTGCTAAAATAAAATTATACTTGGTGAGGCTATAATTTATGAATTTATGATTAAATTTGAGGAATTCGAAATTTATTAATTTGTCACTTATTTAAGTAAGTTTCAAAAATTTATTATTATTAAAAACTTTTTACTGTAAATATACTAAATTTGGAGTGGTGGTTGATTAAATTATTCTATAAATTGATTGGTGAATAATTAGACTATGTTTAGCCTCGTCTAAGGGCAAATTTAGATGAAATAAAGTTAGTTTTTTTGTTTTTCAAAAAAGGTACGCTTCCTTAAAAGGCGCTTGGTTTTATACAAAAGTCAGGGTTATATTACAGTGTTATTAAAATTAAGAAATCCGCAGATATCATTGATAATATTCATAAAACTAGTTGTATTTATGTATAATACAATTGTTTTTTTGATAATTCTCTTTATTTCAAAAACATCTTAATCAACAGTTACTTTTATGTGCGACTTAGAAGTAGGCAGTGACATGGGCAGTAGTTGGTTAATTATTAGTTTATTTAAAATAATGAAATATCATTATTAGAGTAAATTTACACCGCTTATTAATATTTTTGTTTATATACGTTGTACTTAATATTAAAAAATTACTAATAAAAAAAATATACTTGTATATTTTTAAAGTTACTAACTAGCATATATTGTAAATGTTTGGTTTCTTTAGAGATGTTAGAGTTATTTTAAACAATGTACTGTAGACTTAAATTAAATGATTTTAGAGAGACTGACTTCTAATAAATATCGACGTCAATTTAATTAATAATAATTTATTATTAATTAATAAGGTTGTTTCCTAGTCTTTTATTCTTTATCCAAAAATATCAGTTTAGGGTCGAAATCGGAAGTTAACATTTCGGACGGAAAATAAAGAAACAATAGTAGGTAACAGACGTGTTTTTCTGAAATGTGACATTTTGATAGAATAGTCTATCAAATTGTGCGGAATATTATGTGAGATATCGAAAATTAATTGATTTAGGTCGTCCATAGGATTTCAATACCTAAAAATATGTCTAGTATCTCATTTAAAAAAGTCAATATTTATATAGCTAAATTTTGTTAATTTTATTGTAATTTGTAACTTTAAGGAGCTAAATAATGTATTTTTAAGATCAGTTTCTGCTCCCATAAGCTGAATTCTGCTAATGTACCAAATTACATTAAATTCGATTTTATCCAGTTCTCTCTAACTCCTTGTTATTTATTCAGGAATGGTTAACAAGCTTCTTAACCATTCGCATTTTATTTTCTAGCTATTTTAATTTCTTGTTTGAATCCGAGCAAAATCGTTTTATATCTAATTGTGTAAATCGGAAAAAAAGAGATATTTTTAAAGTTAACCTAAGTGACTTAAAATGATAATTAAATTAACCCTGATTACGTATTAGCTATTAATTTAACGACTTGATGCTTCTCGTTAGCTCTTCGTTAAATAATAAGTAATAAACAATCTGTCATAAAATGTACTTTAACTCGTTTATTTCTTTAATTTAGTACGCTTGATATGTTTACTACAAGCGTTCGCCAAATTTAATCTCCTAGTTGAATATCTTAAGTAATTTTTATTTCAATACTATTTTACTACCACCGAGCACACCAAAAAATATGCAATATATTACATTATTTTGCAAATATTCATGCCTCTCTCTCTCTCTTTCTTTCTCTGTAAGTACACTGGTACACTTCTTGATGTAGAAATCGCCAAATTTCTCCTCTCAAAAATCGTATATTTCCCCAGAATTAAATTTGATTGATACTAACCGTTGCTCTCCGTTACACGCATCTGACTATTATCTTATATAGAGTCGATTTGGTTAAACACTTGACAGACCAATGTACAAATTTGCCACATTAGCTGTTTTTTAAAAAAATCATAAATGGGCGCCGCGGTGCACTTTACATTTCGGCAATGCTTCAAATTTTGTGTCAATCAATCATTATTTTTTCATTATCTTATTCCTACTAATTAGAATTTCCTTATTGTTATATTTTTTGTAAAAATTTTCCTCCTCATGATGCTCCTGTATCTCATCCGCTCTGAAGAGTCATAAGGGTGGGTGTTGTTATAAACACATATAAGAATTTGTTGTTTTTAGAACGATTCTGTCATTCACAAATCTTATTATCTCTTCTTTCTTATTTTATGGTCTTAACAGTAGCTGCATCTATTATATATAACGTAACGTCTCTCTGTCTGCCTGTCTGTCTGTTAGTGCGCTTATCACCCGAGAAACACTTATCCGACTTACATGCTTTTTTTTAAAAATATACATATATTCTCTGGCCAGGTTATAGGACATATTTTATTACGTTAGGTAACGCAGGGAATAAGCAGTGCCGATAATAGTGAATCAAGTCGGAAAAAAATTTGCCGCTAGCTCGTACTCTTGCAATACGCTACCTAAACCATTAAATATGGAACAATATCATTTAGCAAAGAATATAATATATATAAAATGCAACGTCTCTCTATCTGTCTGTTCGTTAGTGCGCTTATGACTTGAGAACCACTTATCCAGTTTACATGTTTTTTTTTTAATTCATACATTTGTTTTCTGGCCAGGTTATCTATAATCTTCTATAATATATAAAATACAACGTCTCTCTGTCCTTGTGCACTTATCACTCAAGAATCAATTAACCGATTTGCGTGTTTTTTTTAAAACATACATATGTTCTGTGGCCAGGTTATCTATAATATGTATATATAAAATACAACGTCCCTCTGTCTATCTGTCTGTCCGTTAGTGCGCGTATAGCTCTAGAACCACTTATCCGATTTAGGTGCTTTTTTTTAAATATACATATGTTCTCTGGCCAGATTATAGGATATATTTTATTACGTTAGTTAACATAAGGAATAAGCAATGACGATAATAGTGAATCAAGTTGGAAAAAAGTTTGCCGCTAGCGCGTTCTCTTGCAATATACTGCCTAAACCATTAAATATGGAACAATATCATGTAGCAAAGAATATGATATATATAAAATGCAACGTCTCTCTGTCTGTCTGTTAGTGTGCTTATAACTTGAGAACCACTTATCCGATTTACATGTTTTTTTTTTAATTCATACATTTGTTTTCTGACCAGGTTATCTATAATCTTCTAATATATATATATATATATATATATATATATATATATATATATATATATATATATATATATATATATATATATGTATATATATATATATATATATATATATATATATATATTCTCTCTCTGTTTGTGTGTTTGTCCGTTAGTCCGCTTATCACTTGAGAACCACTTATCCGATTTACGTGTTTTTTTTATTCATACATATATTCTTTTTCCAGGTTATATAATTATAATAATAATCTATAATATATATAAAATGCAAAGTCTGCCCTATGTCTGTCTGTCTGTCCGTTAATGCGCTTATCACTAGAGAACCACTTATCCGATTTACGTGTTTTTTTAGATTTATACATAGGTTCTCTGGCCAGGTTATTTTGTTACGTTAGGTAACATAAGAAATAAGCGGTGACGATAATAGTGAATCGAATCCGAAAAAAGGTTGCTGCTAGAGCTTGGAATACACTGCCTAAACCGTTAAATATGGAACAATATCATGTAACAAAGAATACAATATATATAAAATACAACGTCTCTCTGTCTGTCTGTCCGTTAAAGCGCTTATTACTTGTGAACCACCCGATTTACGTGTTTTTTTTTTTTTAATTTATTCATATGTTCTCTGTCCAGGTTATATAATATTAATAATAATCTATATAATACATATAAAACGCAACGTCTCTCTGTCTGTCCGTTAGTGTGCTTATCATTCGAGAACCACTTAACCGATTTACATGTATTTTTTTAATCCTTAACTTAATATTTATCAAAAAGAAATCTTTAAATATATATAAAACTCAACGTCTCTCCGTCCGCCTGTCTGTCTGTCTGTTAGTGCGCTTAGCACTCAGGAACCACTTATCCGATTTACGTGTTTTTTATAAAATACATATGTTCTCTGGCCAGGTTATAGGATATATTTTATTAGGTTAGATAACATAAGGAATCTGCAGTGACGATAATAGTGAATCAAGTGAATCAAGTCCACGGCTAGTAGACAATATATTGTCAAAACTGCAAAATCCTTCTGGCATGATGAATAGAAGTTTTAATATTTTAATATTTTTTTGAGGCTCCATGACTAAGTATCCGATCAAATAATCAACTTGTCACTTCGGCATACGGGTGGCCAAAAATAAATTTGCAAAAAAATTTTTACAATCTTCCTATTCCTTAAGCTGGAAGGACAATTTTAGTCGAACATTTTTCGTACGTACCAGGATAAAGTAGTAGAAATTTTGTTTTCTTGTTTGTCGGTCCTAGCCGGACTGATGAACCGTGATTCGGCAAAACGCGTCTCTTGATGGATTGGTAAATAAGAGAATAGTAAATAGACTGCTGAAATAGAGATTTTGGTCTATTTTCAGTAGTTCTACATTAATGCACTGAGGAGGATCCCTCTAAAAATCGCTGCCTGGTAAGTGTTGGCTGTATTCCAAGCACTCTGTCGAATAGAGCTGTAATCAGCCTCCGATGGAGTATACGTTTTAAATTTGGTACAATTCGTTGTATCTTACCTTAATTTTCTTAATCTTTCAGATTCCATTATAGTTTTTCTTTTCTTCAAATGACCTATTTTTCACTTTGTTTTACTCACATCTTGCCGAACCTTTCTCTCCAAATATAACTTTTTGACAATATCGTGTGCCCTGAATACATGTACTTTTATCATGCCCCTTGTTTGTTTCACACCACTTACCTTATCATAGCCCCTTCTCATTAGCGGTTTCTAGAAAATTTTTATCATTTGTTAGAAAAAACCATTCTCGATATCTCACTGTTTGTAGGTCTGTATTTTTTTTCCGAGGAACATCTGCATGTATGAAGTCTTTCGGAATTTTTACAAAACATCTCAATTTTTTCGAACTTCTGGCATTAAACCCATAGGCATTACATTTATTTTACCTGATTGTCCCTAAGGATTAAGTACGGGTAGGTCGCTGCGCACAGGCCTGCCACTGTCAGGTAGTAAAGACGAGAGTGATTAAAAATCAAACGGTATATGTTTGAATGAACTCTACCTATTTACTGTAATATTAGAAACTTTATCTCCAAGTCTTGGGTTGTAGGTATTTTAAGATTTATACATCTTGAAGTATTTATTACACAATTTGAAAAAGGATTTTTGCGAGATTAAATTATAGAAAACCAATAACTCTTTCTAAAAAAAGTTTTTGTCCAGTATTAGCCTGTTTCCGCTCTTTCGCCCACATTGGTATATGCTTTGTATATAATTGTCCATGGGACTTTATAATATTTTTTATAAATATGTTCCTCTAACCCACTTTCTTGACTCTTATTTATCCAATATCATGAGAACTAACATATATTATTTTGATTCTACGGACTGCAATGTAAACAGAAGGTAAAAATACAGCAAACTTATATGAAACATTCTTATGGACAATAATATACAAGGTACACATGTGAAGACGCAGATATAAGATAGATAAATATATAATGACGACTGAAACTAGTTTTATGAAAAGATTTACATAGTTAACAAAAAAGAAGGGAATTTGTGTCAAATTTTTAAATTAAGCTTTACGGTCCCCAATTTCTATTCATCAATTCACATGTAGAGCAATTTTTGGTGTTCATTTTTGTTTTAAATTCATACGGTATTACCTTTCGTAAAATATTTTATATTTCCTTTTTTCGGTAGATAGATCGCTAGTATTACCTTGTTCACTGAATCGAGATAGCATTCCCGAAATTGAAGATAAACGTAATTGATTCAATATAAAAAAACATTAGTTTATTAATATATATAAAACACAACTCTTGAACAAAGGAATGACTAGTCAATTATGCTTCTCTTTTTGATTTTCGGTAATTAATACGTTAAATATGAAAATTTTCTTATAGCCTGTTCCTAAGCGATTGACAGCGATCAGGAGAGGGTCAAATAGCCCACCTATTATTATTCAGGTATTTAGATGATAGTGTATATATCCTAGAATAAGGCAATTAACGGTAATGAATTTTTTAAGACAGTTAACAAAATGGAGATATAGGCACTAATTATGATTATGCAGACATGTATAAATATAAGGTAATGACGTTAGCTTATATGTTACCAGCTGCCATTCATATCGATAATCAACAAAGACCACAAAGAGGGGAAAGACCTATTGCACTAATTCTTGCTCCAACCAAAGAACTAGTTCAGCCAGTTCAAAAAATATTCTCATTTGCCTGCAGATTTCGGGCTATATATATCCAAAATATCTAGTATCCAGAATCATTTATTAACTTACTAGGTAGCTTTCATCTATTAGTATTATACAGTGATTGATTAAAAAGCATCTTTACATATTGAGTCTTAATACATGTCAGGGACCTAACTAACTTAGCTTACATCCAAAATGTCTTATTTTAATCGTTTAATTGTAAAAATGTTCTGAATTTGAAAGCTAAGGCGATATTTTCAAATGTGCACGATTCACTTTTTTATCAAAATCCCCCGATGTCTGTTCGAGATTTAGTTTCAAAATGTACAAATATGGCGGGAGTTAATGATTTCAAAATTTATAGACTTTTTAGGGAAACGGGAACTGCGAACAAGGCTAAACCATCCTCAGGAAGAAAATCATTAGAGATTAAAGACTGCTCGAAAAATGAACACATTCATTTAAAAAAAGACTCTTCATAAAGTTCTGAAAAGTGTCAAGGAAGACAAGAGTCTGCCTGACACAGGAAAAACCAAACTGTGCGAGGTACTGAAATAAATGAATTTTTGTCGGGAGGCGAATCGGCAGTCAACACTTATTGTTAGAGAAGGAATAATATCTAAGTTGGGAATGTGGAATCTTTGGCACAATGATACTATTCAGTATATATCACCACTACACCAAACACTTTATTTCACTCGACGCGCGTTTCGCTAACCATGTTAGCTTCATCAGGAGCGATGATTGAGTCAATCATCGCTCCTGATGAAGCTAACATGGTTAGCAAAACGCGCGTCGAGTGCAAAAATAAAGTGTTTGGTGTAGTGGTGATATATACTGAATAGTAAGGAATAATATGTTGAAGGAGACAGTATTTGCGGGACACACAGTCAAAAAATGTGCTTAGAAAAGCGATCTTATGGGTCAGTTAGCTCAAAAACAAACAGGAAATTCTAAACATTTTCAATAGAACAAACATCTTATTCGACTGCCACTGTAAATTAAATCCTCTCGAACTTATATGAGTAGAACTAAAAGGATTCGTAGCTGGGAATAATTTAACATTTGTACTACAAGAAGTACCTCAACTTCTCGATATACCGCTAACCAGAATTGACAGCGAGGTTTGAGTAAATGCCATAAATCACATTATTAAAAAAGGACTTCGATAACCTCTTGGAACAAACTGAAGGACCTCTTGTCATTTCAACTCATGGACATTCTGACGGCTTCTTAGATTTTACTGAAGATGATTTATATATTAATTCATTTTTATCGATTTTTTAATTTAGATTTAGAATATTTCTTCATACTCATTCTGGTATTTGTTACATATCTGCACCTCATTTGCTGATATTAAATCAAATGATTAATTCATTGATTACTTTACTTTCCTTAAAAATAACGAGCTGAAAGCTGGTTAAGTAAAGTACTGGGTGGGTATGCTTAAAAATTTTAAAGCTACTTGAATTTACATTGAAAATATATCCTTTGACTTTTTATAATTGCAAAATGGACAGACTCGCCCTATAAGCAATGAAATCCGTAATGCATTTATAATAAAAGCCTTGTGCAGTGAATCATTAAATACTAGTGTAGAATTGTGCTGATCTGTGTTACAAGCAAACATTGGGCGCTGTTGCCAAAGGCAGAGTCAAACGAGATATCTATCCTAGCTAATATCAATACCAATACCATACAATTACTAGCACTGATACGTGTAATGATCCTAAGAACAAGGTCATGCTAGGTATCTGCTCCAGCTATCAGTAGTTGCGAGCAATGCATGTGCAATTGAGTGTAGAGTCACGGGACACCATGTTCTGTATTATAGCAACAACGTAATAAAATAAAGTGGCTCCCACTGGGCGGTTCAATAATACCAAGACCAAGGTCATATAGGGCATCCGCCCTCCCTACGACCCGTTATTGTTATTATTATTAAGTTTGCAAGTCATTCGACGTAACTACTTCAGATACTGTTAAGAAATAATAAAATAACACAGATAGCACATTAAAATGTTTAAATAACCATATATTGCATTAAGCTTCAGATCCCAACTTTTAATTAAATATTGATTGTAACTTTGTATATTTACGCAAAAGGCAGCCATAAACTAACAAAATCAACAAAATATCAATATATAATGCAATCTTACTTACTTACTTACTTACTTACTTAATCCTTTTGCTAGGAGTGTAAGGCGCATGGAGTTGAGTTATTCTATAACTGTCTTTTCCATATTTCCCTCTATATCCTTCCATATCCCTCCTCCATATCCTTTCTTCTGTATTAGTTTCTGCTGTTTGTGTGAGTTCTATATCTTGGTCTGGTATTAGGCCTCTATGTTGATTTTTGTATGTTATATCATTTCTATCTGATAGATCTTTAAAGTATTCCCTCCGTATTTCCATTATTTTGCCTTCTTCTTTTATGACATTTCCTTCCAATTTTTTGCATCCATTTCCCTTCCTGTCTGTCTCTGTGATGCCTACATAGTGCATTTGTTGTTTTTCTGTCAGTTCATCCTCTTTTCATTTATACCCCTATTATTCTGTGTTCTCAATAACTCGATAAATATTTCTCGTTTATTTCTTCCTCTCTATTTCTTTGATTATCTTCTTATTTATATTCATTTTACTAGTCTTTTCTTCCGTATCCTTTATCTTTGCCAGGGTCGTCGTCAATCTCTCCTTTTTCTCAGTTTTTTGACTTGATGGTCGTAGTATTCTTTGTTTGTTCTTTCAGTTTTTCTTCCTCAATATCCCATTTATATTCTCTTCCTGCGATTACGATTTTTTGATATCCTATTTTCACCCTTTTTCCATTCTTTCTCTTGTTCTCTCCTAAAGACTTCAATTTCTTTTGAATTTCCCGTTCCTCTTTTATTAAATCGTTGTTTATGTAAACTCTCTCTCTTAGGTTTCTCAGTTTGTTTTTTATTTCTCATTACAGTTTCTTTATCTCCCGTGTTTTCAAGTTCTATCTTGTATATAGTCGGTCCTATTTTTGTCACATCTTTAATCTGTATTTTTGTATCCATACTCCTCCCCATAAACTGTTCTACACCCATTTTCAGATAAAGTTGGCTATTCGCTTCAAATCTCATTCCCGATATTACAATATTATTCCTTACGTTGTCTTTTTCCAGTCTACTCATCTTCAAATCCATACTTCTCATGTTTTCTCTAATTATCTTATTTTCCTCTTTCAATACTTCACTCTCCTTTGTTAGTTCCTTCAACTCTTGTTGGTATCTCTTCTGATCTTGTTTTATATCCTTTATATATGACATTAACTCTCTGATTATTTCTATCAAATTGTCTATCTTATCTACTATTTCGTTTTTGTCTTCCTGTGGTGTTTCTATCAGCTTTTTACTCTTCTTGAATAATCCCATTGGTTCTTCCTTTTCTTCGACTGTTCCTCCTTTCGAGTCTCCTGAGGTATAATCATCGCTATTCATTGTTCTTTCTGTTATAAAAACTTTACGTGTGTTCCTCGTATATTCCATTTTCAAACACGGGAGAAAAAGAAAAAAACTGTTGTTTATATTTCTTATCACCGTAAACAGTAACACGACCAAAGTCGTCGCTTTTCGTTTCGTTAGCTTCATATAATTTCACGGAATTATTCTCATAAACCTCCAAATTTTTTACTTATTGTCTTAATTCTAATACTACACTCTGCTTTATTTCTAGTCCCTCCCGTTTACAATCGACAAAATAATTAAATAGAACGAAACACTACCGTAATAATGCTCGTTGAACGAGTTGACTATTGTCGGGCGTTTGATTTACATGTACACACTTCGCGATCCGAAACTCAACTCCGCAATCATGATATAACTAAATATTTACTGAACATAAAATCTAGAGAAATGGGTAAATTAGATTAATGTAAAAAAACCCTTATCTATTTAAAAATTGCTTCAGTACAAGATACAGAATTTCACACATATGCCTTAAAGGTCAACTCTATATATGTAAGAATCCAAGATCCAAAAAATTATTTTAAGTATTGGGCTTTTCGGTTTTGATCTAGTTTTTTAAAATAATAAAAGCAATTAAAAGGAAGCATTGGGTTACGTTTATAAGTGATATGAAACATGATATGTACGGTGCACAAAGGAAGGTATGCTGCAGAATAGAAAAAATCCAGTAAATGAATACATTGCAAAACGAGGAATCTCGGCGGAGACATGGAAAACATACTTCAGAGAACCCTACGAAACCAACAACATGGAGGAATATGAAACAGAATCTAAAGCGAGCTCTGCGGAAACAGAAATAATAACAAAAATAGAAAAATTAAAACACAGAAGGGCATCATGGATGAATGTAAGAACGAACTACTGAAATATCGTAGCCAGAACCTTACAACTTTGTTCAATAAAATAGTAGAGACAACAGAGGGACCGAATGGCTGGCACACCCGCATCGCAATTTCTGTCTTCAAGAAGGGACAAAAAACATATCCACAAAACTATAGAGAAATAACTCTTTTAGATAGAGCAATGAAATTTTTCGCAGGCCTGTGGAAGGAGAAACGGGAATAACAGATAAAGAATAAAGAAGAAGAACAGGGGCTTCGAAAAGGTAGATTTACTACAGACGCAATACGCATTATGAAGAAAATTAAAGAAAAAGCAATAGAGTACAACACACTAGAGTACGTATACTTCATAGACTTAACCAAAGCCTTCGAAAACGTCAGACTTAATGGCTTAATACAGACGTTGATGCATAAAAAGACACTGGCAAATGTTGTGAAAGTCATAAAGAACTTGAACACGAACAATAACACGAAAATTAAAACAAGCAAAGAGAGGAAATGTAACAAACAACCTTAGGAAGAATTAGACAAGGAGAGAGTCCCTTTTATTCAATCTTTTAATGGGTAATATAATAGAAGACGTAGAATCACGAGGAATGGGATATAGAATGAGTAACAACAGAATCAGTCTTGTTTGTTACGCTGATCGCTGAAAGTGAAGACAACTTATAGAGACAACTTTTTAAATTTTATCAGATCCGTCGACAACTAAATATAAATATATCCACTGAAAAGATCAAAAGCATCAGTATCGCCAAAGATCCCACCAGGTGTCAACTCATAGTGGAAGATAAACCCATTGAACAGATAACCCAGTTCAAATAGCTTGATATGAACCTATCAAGCTATCACGACCCAGTCAGAGACCTTAGAAGATTAATTAGTAAATCAGCAATTATCTCAGGCTACCTAAGAGAAGTTGTATGGATTAATCAATACATGTGAACAGGCAGCAAGGTCAAAATATACAAGAGTTGCAATAGTCCCATAATGACCTACAGTATAAAATCGATATCAAAATCGAAAAGACACCAATAGAATAAAAAGTATGCTACGTACTACCGAAACGAAAACCCCAAGAAGAGTAATGGGTAAAACAAGGAGGAATAGGATACGAAATACTGACGTCAGGGAACAATGTGGCGTGCAAGTCGTAGTAAGATGGGGAAGACAAAGAAGAAGATAGTGGCATAACCACGTAAAAAGAGTGGAGGACTACCAAGGATCGCTCTGGAGGGAAAACGTCCACCGAGGATACCACCAAAAAGATGGAGAGATAGTTGGCACTCTACCTCTTAAGAAATCCCACACCCTCGGAATTAACAGATCATCAAATCTATGAATACTTTAAGAAGAATGAAACTTTAATCTAACACAAACATATAGGTATAAATTACCTTAAATTGTTTCGTTTTCCCATATGTAGGGACTCTTTTAAAGCTGTATATATGTTAAAAAACTCCCTCTTAAATACGTTTAAAAACCAGGCTTAAGTCGTCATTTTACATTGTACTAATATCTATTAAAAAATTTGTTTGGAAAAAATTCACTTTAAAGTTTGGAAGTAATTGACGCTCCCTTAGATTTAACAAATTTATTTCTGGCTTAATATGATACTTACAGTTCCCAGACGGCAAAAATTTGTTTCCGAAATGGTTTTATGAATAAAAATATGTATAAATTTTAAAACCCTTAACATCTGCCAAGAGAAGGCTATTTATTTGACCCAATTGAATTTAAACAAAGGCACCAGTTATTTAAAAAGTCCTAGTTATACAGTAATAATAAAAAATAATAAGAAGAACTGATACTCAAATTTAAAGTACCCATTAAAAATACACTAAATTAATTTAACAAAAGTCTCCTCAAAATTAATTGCTATTTCCACCTAAAAGTTAAGTGGCCCTTTCCAGTGTTCTTAAAGGAAGAGAGAGATCCCATTAAATATGAAGTGGATGAATTTCGACAACGACAATACATTTAATGGTGTCAAACTGAATTCTTTACACTTTAGTTAAAAACGCATTTCGGACGAAATAATATTAAAGTTTCATTTTGAAACTTAAGTAGGTACTTTAAACCGATGATGTTTTTCATAAAAATGTTGCGTTGGTGGGATAACTTCTTTTATAGTGTTATTAAATTAAAATTTTTATGTACGTTTCTCATGCATGAATGCCAATCTACTCGAAATATCGCTGTTTATAACGTTTTAAGTTTAAAGTAGTTATCAAAATTGCATGGTCATATTTCCAGAATAGATTTCCAAACTACCAGATTACAGAAAATTTTCGGCAGCAATCCAGTAGTTACGCATCCTATTGAGACTTCTACTATTTATCGAAAAAGAAAAAAATTGCTGTTAATAATCCTTATAGTAACAAGTAATATTATTCTTCATAATACTACATCGTCCAATAATATTAAAAGAAAATTTACCATCAAGCAAAACATATAAGGTATTTTTGTCCTACAGCCCGTATCTTTTTAATGAAAAATAATATTACTTACACGAGTTTCTTTAATCTTTATTATGACAAGACAATACCATTTCAAATACCACTTCACTAAATAAATACAATAATATATATTTACAATGTTCCGTAACCGAAATTAATACATAAAGAAAAGTATTTTTTGCTCCCTGTCTTTTTAGTCTTTCCGGCTTCATCAGCTTTTGCTGTTAGAGACTTAGTTTGGTTTTTAGGCAATTCTTTTCATCATGCTTGTGATACAAGTGCTCCGAAAACAAAGGTTGTTTACTCACTGCTGGCAGTTTTGGTATATTGACGCAATAACGCAATACACAATCCTCTTTTAATAATTTTGAAGTTATTTTATTTCAATTTAGCCTAGCTTACTATCTGACCTTATTAAATAAAGTGCAAAGTATTGTGACTTGACTAAAGGGCCCTTCTCAGCGATTTTCCGACATCGTTTTCTGTATTTTAATACTTTTCAAGTTATCTCTTGTGTTTTTTCCTCTCCTTGATTTTTGATTCCATGCCACGATTGGCCTGTTTAGGTCTCTTACGTCCCCTCTGACTGAGAAAAAAGGTTTGAGCAATGGAACAGTCTGTGCTTTTATAACCCTTTAAAAGTTTGTTTTCATGGAGCTACGAATATACTTAACCTAACTAGAACACAACATTTGATTATTGCTATAAAATAAAAAGCTTTACTTAGTAAACCAAATAAATTGCTTTGCATTTCTTCCTCTAAATTCAAGTCTATTAAGTCTAAAGCATAGTACATATGCTGTATACTTTGAAGTCAAAGCATACTTCTTCTTACGACGCCGTCTTGTCACGAATCCACATAGCTAAACAAACCTTAGAAACTGCTGCTCCAAAAATATCAACTGAAGCACATCCAAACCACCTTCCCATGTCTCTCAGTCAAAAACTCTGATCCCGATCCGATCGATCGTTTGCCCTTTATTATGCTTTTAATAATTAGAAGTAGCAATTCGTACTTTGAGCCCCTCATTGTATATCCGTAGTATTGAATTTTTCTTATTTTTAGAGTTGTTAATTTCTTCATTCTTTCAAGTACTTCTGTGTTTTTTATTTTCTCTAGCAAGAAGATGCGAAGAAGGCGTCTATAGATGTACATTTCAAACGATTCCAGTCGTTTCCCTGAGCCAGGGTTAAGGGTCCAGCACTCACATCCATAGTGTAGCACGGAGAATACGTAGCTCTCACCATTCTCATTCGGAGTTCGAGAATGAAAAATTTATTCGTATTCATGTATTACTCTGGCCTGTTCAATTCGGGAATATTTTTCCTTTCTTGGGTCCCACTTGTCATTTATATTGGTTCCCATATATTTAAATGGTTCTGTGGCAAATTCTAGTGGTAGATTTTTCTTTGTTATTACCATCCACTTGGTTTTTCTTATGTTCATATTTAATCCAAATCGTTCGCTGGCTGTTACGACTCGATCGATCAGTTGCTGGAGATCTTTGATATTATTTCCTAACAGAGCAGTATCATCAGCATACCGTATGTTGTTCAGTATACTCCCATTAACTCTTATTCTTTCAACAGATTCATAGATGACCTCATTAAACACAGCATCTGAATAAAGATTGAACACTGCTTACACCTTAGGTTTTTATTCTTTCGGATTTTTCCAGCCCAATTTTAACTTCCACTGATTGATTCCAGTAGAGATTTTTAATAATATTTAGATATCTTTTGTCTATATTTGTTGTTTCTTGAATTTTTATTAATTTCTAGTGCATCACACAGTCGAAAACTTTATTGTAATCTATAAAACATTCGTATACATCTACATTCATATCTTTACTACGCTGGACCAGTACATTTAATGAGAATAAACCTCCCATGTACCCATACCTTTTCGGAATTCGAATTGTGCGTTATCTATTTCTGCTTCACATTTTCTATGTATTCTGGTATGGATGCTTCTCAGGAAAATCTTGAGAACGTGAGACATTAAACTTATTAAGCGCTAATCGTCACATTTCATTGATTTTGAATTTTTAGGAATTGGGACGAAAGTCAACTTTAACCAGTCAAGAGGGATTTGTCCTGTTTCATAGGTCTTATTGAATAAGATTACCAGTAGATTAATAAATGGACTTTCATCCGAAAATATTTTGAGTATTTCTCCCTTTATGTCTTATGGACCAACTGCTTTTTCATCCTTCTGTAGTTGTGTAGCATGAATAACTTCTTTTCTTGTTATTTCTGGTCCTATCCCACTGTCTCTGTGTAGCTATAAGTTTTTTGATCTATGTCCACTGAAAAGTTGTTCTATTTATTGCTCCCATGTCTTTATTTTGCCCTTAATATCCAGTATAATTTCATTACCTCCATTTCTAAGAATTGTTTCTTGTTTTTGTCTTGTTTTTTTTCCTCCCAATTCCTTCACCTACTTATGTAGGTTGATGTGTCATGTTTCTCTTGCAGTTCCTCTATTTCTCGAGATTTCCCGTTTAAGCAGATTTCCTGAGCTTCTCTACATAATTCGACGTATTACTCTGTTTAGTTTGTTGTAATTTTAGACATCTTTTGTTTTCTGTAATCGTCTTTCGTCCATCAGATTTAGTATTTCGTCTGTGATCCATTCCTGTTTTTTTTCTATTCTCCGCTAGACCCATTTCTTTCTCCTGTACTGCTGTTAATTAATTCTTCACCTTAATCCACCGAGACACTCTCGTTTTCTTCTCTTATTTGCGTCTTAAATTTCTCCTCCATTTGGCTTGATATTTATTCTCTAATTTCAGGGTTCTTCAATTTATTTGTATCTATGGGGTTTATTGCTTGTTTTTTGTTAATCCTTTTAAACTTGTGCATTCGAAACTCCATGAGCACCGGATGTGGTCCGAACTTGCGGCTGCTCCAGGGTAGGTTTTTACAGATTTTACCAATTTCTTCATGTTTTGTCTAACGAAAATAAAATCTATCTAGTTCCTAGTCCTATCGCCAGGTAATTTCCAAGTGTACAACCGCCTGGGTGGGAGTTTCAAAAATGTATTGCTAATAAAAAGAACATTTCTGATAAAAAATTTTTAGGAATCTGTCACCTCTATCATTTCAAAGCATACAAGTTCTACTAATTGTAGGACATAAATATGTAATTAATTTTTTAAAAAATAATCCTACCACAACTAACAGATACGCTTTCTTATTTATAAAACACAATTTTTGAGAAAAATAATTAAATTATTTTAATTTTCAAGCCCCCGTCCACCAACATAAATATTTTTCACAAAATAATTTCATTTTGTACAAAAAAAAACAGATTAGTTGTTACAATTCTACCATCAAGAAGTGTGAATGGTAAATTGTAAAATAAGGTGTGTGTACAAGGAATCATTGTTAAATTTAAGTATTTAGTGATTAGTAACAATATAAAATAGACCTAAAAATATTAAAGGTGAAAATTTTAAAACAAAACAAAATTTAGTTTAAATATCTTACAATACTGCTTATTTCTTTATGCTTATTGTACAAGATTAGGTTAGACCGTTAATGGTATTTGAATGACTCCAAACCAAAACTCTTTCATATTTTGACGACTTTATAAAACCGATCAATTTAACCGATCAACCCAATTTTTATGCATATTACATGAATAATAGCATAAATGAGTTGTTCCTATAATTTAATGTCTTTGGTTAACGGTATTGATAAAAATACAACCATACTAATAAATATAAAAAGAAATTTTTTTTCTTCTTTCTTATATGGCGTGTCATAGAAGTAAGCATACTATCTGTTTTATCCCCATTAGGCCTCTTCCCATGTGGACGTCCAGCATTCATTCCATCCTTTCGGAGGTCTGCCCTTATTTCTTGTACCGCAAAGTTTATTGGGTTTTCCCTTTTTAGCAGTCTGTTGCCGTCCATCCGATATACGTCTTTATTCCATTGTTTTCTTCTAATTCTGGTCCATTTGGATATTTCTTAGGTCTTACTTAGTTCTTGTAGATCTTTGTTGCGCATTCTATCGTGAATAGTTTTTCCATGTATCACCTTCATTTCTCTTCTCCTCATCATTTGAGCTGTTTTATATGTGTCAGCTCTTGTTTCTATAGCATATGTGAGGATAACCTGTTGTCTTGTATATTCTTATTTTACTTTTCACTGTCAGGTATTTATTTTTCCATACTATCCGTCAAACAACATGACATGTGATTGCTTAATAGACTGCTGCTTCCCTGCTTAAGTCTCCGTAGTTTGTTATCATTGTTCTCAGGTATTTAAAATTATTAACCTGTTCAGTAATACTTCCTTGGATTTCCAGCTTGCATCTTAATAATTTTTTTGAAGCTACCATTCATTTTGTCTTGCGTGAAAGATTTTCTGAAGGTTGTCCTCAGAATCGGAGATGAGGACTGCATCATCGGCGTAAAAGATTGTGTGTTTCCCATTTTGAATCCTCTAGTTTTTGGAAGATTTTCCAATATTCTGTCCATGACGAGGTTGCAGATAAAGGAACTAAGTGAATCGCCTTATCTTATTCCGGAGTTTATTTTTACTTCCTTGCTCAGTAGATGTCCCATTTTTATATTTGTTCTGCATTCTGTGGTAATGTCATGTATGATTTTTGTTAGCTTCTGGTTTGTCTGTTTTTCCTGTAATAATTTTATATCTGTTAATTGTACTCTATCGAAGGCTTGAATCATGTCGACGAAACACATATACGCAGGTTTGTTAAATTCTTTAGCTTTTTCCATTATCTACCTCACTATAAATATGGCATCTATGGTCTGTCGATTTTTGCGGTATCTCTGTTATTCCTCTGTTATTTGAATATCCTTGCTCATTTTTTTCAGTATGAGTTTTGTTAATACTTTTAAGCTAATATTTAGGAGCATTATTCCGTAATACTTTTCGGGTGACGTCTTTTGTCCTTTTTTGAATAATGGAATATTTCTACCTAGTTTTCCAATCCGTAGGTATTTGTCCATATTTTACTATGTTTGTAAAGAGCTGTGCTAGTTGTTGATATAGGTTTTGTCCTCCATATTTTAACATCTCATTTGTAATGTCGTCTAGTCCTGAGGCTTTTCTGTTTTTAAGACTTCTTATAATTTGTTCTGTCTGTTCTAAAGTTACTTCTAGATTTACTTCTTCCACTCCTTCAAGTATGGATTCATTATTTTCTTCTTCTTCATATAATTTCTCAAAGTATATTTGCATTATTGAATTGTAATTTTATTAGTTTGTACCGTATCTTTTATGTTAAGTTTGTTCCCTCTTAACATTTTTCAGACTGTCCCATAAGAGCCATACAGACCACTTTCCATCCCTTTAGTAAATGTCTCCCAATATTCTTCTTTAATTTGTTTTCTTCATCTATTCACTAAGTTTCTTTCTGCGATATATGCGTGGTTTTGTTGTGTATGTAATGAATATATGCCTTCCTTTTCTTCTTTGCCAACTTCTTTATTTCTGGTGTGAACCAAGGTGTTTTATTTGTTTTGTTGATGTTTACTCGTCACTGGCCGAAGGTGTCCTTTGCCGCGTTAATAGTGTTTTGTTTTAAGGATGTCCACTGTTGGTTTATGCTTTCTTGTTCGCTGATTGGGTGTAGAATTATTTTTTGTCTCAAGCGGTTCTCATATAATTGTTTTGTGCTTTCGGTGTCGAAGGATTTGATGTTATATTTGTTAAAGTATATAGGTTTTAGTTTCGGTGGGATTTTTATTTTAAATCTAAGTTTACATGAAAGCAATTTGTGTTCGCTGCCTACATGAAAAAGAAATGTTAAATAAAAATCACTTTTATTTTGTTTTTATATCAAAATAATTAAATAGTTTAACAATCTTATTCGGCAATAGTTTTTACCGAAAATTGGCAAGCTCGCTCATAGCTCAATACTAGAATGGGATGATTTACGGAAACTGGTCCGTATGGATCTGTAATTAAAGACTGCAAAAGTTTTTATTTAAAATTCAATTAAAGTGGCTTCGAGTCAACCAAAAGGGATTAATAGAAAACTAGAAACTAATTAAAGTCAATATCTCCAGTAACTGAGGGAATTTGCTATTATCTTTTTATCCATTTAGCAGGTATTTTAAAATTTCAACTGATATATTATTTACCATGAAATTAATATCAATTTTTTCTGTATTATCGTCCTTTAATTTATTTTAAGTAAGTTAAAATTTTATTCAAAAAAATTACATATTTTTTATTGAAACATTTCACATGGGCATTAAGACTGCATTCCATAGAACTTTAATTTTCCTCGAAACGGTTTTGTCTGAAGATTATTAGCATTCTACCCACTCTTTCCAAAATAATTGAAAGAGTGATGGACGGACAAATCAGACAGTATGTCGCGAGTTTTAAAATTTTGCCCACTGTACAATCGGGCTTCCGTAAGGATCGTAGCTGTACTACTGCTCTGTTGAGGGTAATGGACGATATCCTGGAGGCTGCGGATCGTGACGAATTGACAGCACTGGTTCTTTTAGACTATTCAAAGGCCTTTGACCGGCTAAATCATGATCTTTTTCTGAGCATTTTGAATTATATCGGCTTTGATGACAGCGCACGGCGCGGCGTCTTGTTGATGTATACCTTACTGGTAGGAAGCAGATGGTCAGAGTTGGTGATGCGCTGTCGAGCCCTCTGAAAATGTCCTACGGCGTGCCTCAAGGATCGATCTTGGGCCCGCTATTTTTCACCATTTATACGTCACAACTTATTTCATACTTAAAATATTCCTCAACGCATTTCTACGCTGATGACACGCAATTACACATTTCTTTTAAACCAGGCCAAATACTGGAGGCTAATGATAAACTGACGCTTGATCTGAATGCCCTTATGAAGGCCTCGAGTGCACACTGCTTGAAAATAAATCCAACTAAATCACGGATTCTGTTATTTGGACGGACTCAGTCTCGGATTCGGCACCAGAATCTACTACAAATTAGCTTGAATAATGTAGTGCTAAGTGCATGTACCGATGCCAAAAACTTGGGCCTAGTTATAGACTCCGATCGATCTGAGATTCACGGGACATATAAATTTATCTATTAAAAGAGCATTCGCTAACTTTAAATTAATTTTCAATCAACGCGCTCTTCTTACCGAGAATCTTAGAAAGATGTTGTGTGACTCCATTGTTCTATCGCACTTTAACTACTGTGATGTGGTGTACGGGCCCTGCCTTTTTGACTGTGACGCTAAGAGGATCCAACTTATGCAAAATTTGTGCGTGCGTTTTATTGGCGATATTCGAGGCCGTGAGAGAGGTGTTAGTGCAAAATTGCGTGACATAAAGTGGTTCAGAATGAACGAAAGACGGGTGCTACACAGTTTGGTACTATACAATAAGATTATTTGTAATAAGTGTCCTGGCTACTTATATAGCAAAATTAAATTTAGATACGATGCACATAACCTGAATCTAAGGCATAAATTCACCTTGACTCCGCCCATGCACTTGACTTCATTGTATGAGCGTTCTTTCAGTTTCCAAATAGCTAAATTGTACAATAAAGTGCCTGTAAAGCAGTAAAAACCATTTTTCATAGCTTATGCTGACTCCTTCCTTCAGCAACTCGTACAATGGTCACCTCAATCGACCTCTCTAATGTTACATATATAGCAGTAGCCATACCTTTAGCCACCCACAGTATTAATATTAACTTCTATCATACTGGAACATTGTGAATTGATTACTATATTTTGTATTTTATATGCAATCGACCTCTCTAATGTTACATATATAGTAGTAGTCATACACTTAGCCACCCACAGTATTAATATTAACTTCTATCATGATAGTATATTGTGTATTGATTATTATATTTTGTATTTTATATGCAATACTAGTTTCTAAATGTTGCTGTATACAATATGTATTCACAATTCATGGCTGAGATAGGAAGTGTAACTTCAAGTCCGCCAATTGTAATCCTACCATTTAATTACAATAAAGACATTTTATTATTATTATTATAATATGCCTACAGGAATCATTAAAATATTTCTTGAAAAACATATGGACATTATACAGAACCTCTTCACCAGCGTATACAACACGAGTGATGTACCTCATGATTGGTTGATATCCATTTTTACACCACTGCCAAAAAAGAACAACCCTAGTAAGTGCGAGGAATATCGGAATATAAGTCTAATGAACCACATCTTGGAACTCTTCCTTAAAATAATCCACACAAAAAACTATATGAACGTACTGGAAAAAACACAGTTCAGCTTTAGGATCGACGAAACCAAGGAGATACTGTAACATTCATTTTTTCCTAGATTTTAAGAGTATGTAATGTTACTGATTTTTCACTTTATATTGTACTTCTTTTCATCTTTGTATCGAGCAGTGTATTTCAGCAGAATTTTCTAGTCGCGCAGTGCGGGTTTCCGATCGAATTTATCGAAATCGTAGTACGCCGGGATTGGTCAAATGTTTGTATCCGGAGTTTTGGTTCCGGCGTCGCCATATTACAGACAGAGTGCCCACGGCTTATTTAAGGGTCAGGAGGACACGAATCTAGGCTAATTTCCACCAAGCCGCCGAGAGGCTAGTACCATCAAGCCGCAGCCAGGCTTAGACCATCAAGCCGCAGCAGGCTTATTTCCACCGAGCCGCCAAGTAGGTTGTTTCGCCCGAGCTGCCAAGTAGGCGAATTTCCATCGAGCCGCAGCCAGGCTTACTTCGACCGAGCCGCAGTAGAGGCTCATAGCAACAATTATGAGAGCCAAGTAAAGCACGAGTTTTTTTCTAACGTAAAGCCGTAGTGGGCTCTAAGTGTTTCCTACAAAGTGTAAAATCGGTTTTGTGTTCCATCGAAGGCCTAGAAGCCCAAATAAAAACCGTAAGTTACCAGAACATTCATCAATAGACCTATTCCCGAAGTAAGTGTCTTAATAGCAATTTGAACTGACAAAAGGTGAAGTGAAAATCACGATTCTTCGCTTTCGGGGGTAGTCAGGTTTTAGAATTTAAATGTCTGATTTAGGGACTCTAATAATAATAACTACCTGTTAGGCTAGAATTTTTTGTAATCCTTAAAACCGCAGAGGTTAGAACTTTTATTTTAAAATCATGAATAAATTTTCTTTTTATTGATTAAAGCTAGTGTCTCACTGAATACCTATCTTACTTTTCAGGATAATGACGGCTGTACCAAACTGTTTTTATTTAACAACTGTACACCCTTTCAGTATTTTTTCATTTTCTTAGCTGAAGTTAGATCCTTTCTATTTTAAAATGAATGGTGCCCAAAAGTCGTACAGCTGAGGCTTTTTAAAAATAGAAAATAATTCCAAAAAGACGTACAAAAATTATCTCTTACCCATATCTCTCTACCAAGGAAAACTGAGCTAGTGTTTGTTTAATTTCTTTAGTTCTTTTAAAATCATTATTCACTCAATTCATTATCAGAAATTAAAGCGGGGCTGCAAGAAAATTACGCCCCAGCTTGGGGCATACAAATTTTCAAACGGTACAAAGTTGCGCCCAAGCGTGGGAAAAACAACTTTTCACAGGGTACAAAAGTGCGGGCAAGTTCACACCTTACAATACACAAGCGAATTATAAACAAACTTCTCGTTTGTCCCAACAATTCAAGGTCTTTTTGGTCAGTCGCTAAGGCAGTTAGCCCAAATTTCACTAAATCCACTATACCATCACACACACGGCCAGATAATTCTGTTGCAACGACACCTGTTGAAAAAGCGAACTTGTTGGCTGAACGCTTTGCTTCACATTTTACTGTCGATTTTCGGAAAAACACCACCTACTATTCCCATAGTGCAATCAAGGATGCCCGATGTTGTCTTCAGACAGCGTATCATAAAACGTATTTTAATGAAGCTAGACATCAAAAAAGCTTATGGCGCTGACGGAATACCTGCCATATTTCTCAAAAACTGTGCGGGGGAACTGACACCAGTTTTCTGTAGAATTTTCAACCCATCCTACTCAAAGGGAATATTTTCTTCCTGCTGGAAATGTGCCGATACCTAAAAAAGACAAGAAGACCTTGCCAAATAACTACCGACCAGTTGCACTGCTTTCAATAATATCGAAAGTCATGGAAAAGGCTATCAATCAACATCTTCTAAAATATCTTGAAGAATTCAACATTATTAGCCATCACCAATATAACTCTCGTAAACATAGATCAACAGGAGATCTTCTGTCTTATGTAACACATGTTTGGAATAACGCAATGGAACACTTTAGAGAATCTCGGGCGGTTGCTCTTGACATATCCAAGGCTTTCGATCGTGTTTGGCACGATGGGCTGTTGGCTAAGCTACGTTCTTGTGGTATGTCTAAAAAGTTCTGTTTGTGGCTCTCATGTTTCCTCAGTGAGCGTTCTTTACGAGTGGCGGTCGACGGATTTCTTTCTAACACCTTCACTATCAACGGTGTGCCCCAAGGCTCCATACTATCTCCTACTCTCTTTCTCATTTACATTAACGATCTGCTGGAAAAGACCGGAAATCCAATCTACAGCTTTGCAGGTGACAGTACGCTTATCTCTTCATTCACTTTGAACGCTCGGACATTGGCTGCTCAGGCGAGTGTCCGCAGACAGCGGGAAGTTGTTCAACTTAACAAAGACCTAAAACCAATTTTTATCTTGGGGTGACAGTAACGAAAGAGAATTTAACACTACAAAAACCCAGGCGGCAGTTTTTTCTAAAAAAGTTAACATTGCTGAACCCGACATAGTTATGGCGGGGCACTCCATTCCTTTAACATCGTTACTCAATTTGTTGGGCGTTAATTTGGGAGCAAATATGTCCTCAAAAGTTAGGAATATTATTGAGAACCAGAAAGCTTTACACTCCACAACAACTGTTAATTCTTTACAAAGCTCAAATTCGACCAACTATGGAATACTGCTCCCATATTTGGAGCTTCGCTCCCAAACATACACTGCATGTGCTGGATTCTATTCAGAGAAGAGCTGTTCGTCTGATTGGAGACCCGCAACTGACCGTCGGCCTTGATTCGCTGGAACATCGAAGAACGGTTGGTGACTTGAGCCTATTCTATAAGTATTTTCATGGAAAGTGTTCGGAGGATGTGGCCCGTTTAATTCCTCCCAGAGCGGTGCCTGTTAGAAATACACGTCGCGTTGACACTTCACATTCGTATGAAGTTCAGCTTGATACTCCTCGTACAGCGCTTTTCAAGCAGTCTTTTGTATGGAGAACATCCTTTTGGAATAATTTGTCCAGGACTGTGTTTCCCACCGAGTACAATTTACAGCGATTCAAGAACCACGTGAATCGTTTTTTTTTGCACACATGTCGCTCCTGTAGCGCTTTAGGGACCTCCCTGCAGCAGGTGTGCTAAACCCATAAAAAAGAAGAAGGAAAGGACTAGGAACGGGGGACATCTTATCCTCCATCCGCGTTCTGATTGAAAGATGTAGGGATGTCAACTCTGATGTTTATTCATGCTTCATAGATTTCCAAAAAACCTTTGATGGGAATATCAAGTTTATACTAGAACCAGACTGCCAAAATAAACGTCGCATGTCCAAAGAAATAAAAATAAAGAAAGGCGTACATCAGGGTTGTATTTTGTCACTGTTATTCAATATCTATTCGGAGGAAATCTTCAATAAAGCACTTTCTGAAAAAAGAGATGGAATTACAGTTAATGCTGTGTGTGTAAATAACCTTCACTAAGCTGATGATACTATATTTCTAGCGGACAGTGAAGAAGGCCTACAAAGACTCATGAATGTATTTGTTGATGCATGTGAGGAATATGGAATGAAACTGAATACGAACAAAACAAAAACAATGGTGGTCAGTAAGAATTTTAATACAAAAATCATTAAAATTACATTAAAGTACATCAACAAACACTTGAAAGGGTAACAAAAATAACGTACTTAGAAAGCCTAATTAGTGAGAATTGGGACCACTCTCTCGAAATACGCTCAAGAATTGAAAAGGCACGAAGCTCCTTTAATAAAAAGCGCAGAATACCCTGTAACTGTCAACTAAACTTAAAAACAAGAACAGGAGTGCTAAGATTCTACGTGTTCTCGGTCATACGGTATAGAAGCTGCAACAACCACAGAGACAACAAAACAAAGAATGGAGTCGTTCGAGATATGGTACTATGGCATCATGCTGCGTGTTCCTTGGACAGCGCATACTACAAACGTGGAAATACTTGATCGGATGGGAAAAGGACGGGAGTTGGCTCCAGCTGTTAAAGAAAGAAAAAGCCCTTACTTTGGCCATATTATGAGAAGCCAAAAGTATGAGCTCCTGCAACTTATAATTGAAGGGAAAATAATCAGAAGGCGAAGACCAAGAAGGCGCCGCAACTCCTGATTGAAAAACTTATTACAGTGGACAAACATGATATCTACTGAACTGTTTAGAGCGGCAATAGATCAAATCAAATGGACAAAGGTGATCGCAAACATCTTTAGAAGATAAGGCATCCTAAGAAGAATATTGCTGAGACGTTTCACATGGGCATTAAGTCTGCATTCCATAGAACTTTAATTTTCTTCGGAACGGTTTTGTCTACAGAACATACGTATATCTGAAGTAAAATAAACAACATGCTTTTCGACTTCTTCTTAAAGCCCTTATTTCAGAAACAAGACATTTTAACTGAAAGTTCATTTTTATTTATATAGAATGATTCTTATACCTATTTTACACACCTTGTAGTCTAAAAGCACCTCTTTAAAATAGCAAGTTTTGCAAAAATAATACGGTTGTAACAACGACCATTTACTATTCACGTGTTTACTGCTATGTGCTACTCAAGAATTTCCAATGGTCTCTTGTAGGAATTATATAATATTAACTTCATGTCAACACCGTTGGTCATAGAGTAGCTTAGCCAGGATCCAAGGGGTAGCTAACAGTCATTAACCAAGTGAGTTTCTTTAACGAAAAAAAAAATAGTGAAGGTTAAGCTGCTTATGGAAGGGGGGTTATGCCAGACGATAACCAAGGACGGAGTCTGTTACTGGCACTCCAAAATATTGGACACTTTTCCAGATAGTAAATTCAAAATCCATGACAGGCAGCCTAGAAAAATTTTCCTAACAAGAATCTTTTGGTACAGTGAAACTTTAAAAGCTTGAACCGTTCCCCGAATAAAAAATCAGGTAGAAAAAATAGCGCTATTTTCTATAACCACAGGAGCGCATGCCACTGTGATTGTAGTCAAGCTAGCAATAAAGTTGTTTATGCCACAAATTTTCAGTTAAACTATTCAGTTAAAACATATTATTTCTTATTATTATTAAAGGTAAGCAATTATTTATTCCTAGAAATATTAAATTAAATACATATTCTTATATAACGTAGGGTCTCCATTAATCAAAATTCCTATTCTCACGTCCCAATCTCTTGTTTAGGTCTCAAAATAATACTGCTAATTATTTAATAAGTAAGTGACGTGAAATATTTCTTTTGATACTTTTTATTGTTATCCAATTTTTGTCAGTCTGCTTTTTTGGCATTTTAATTAGGTGTAAGTGGTAACAAATTATTAATTTAAAAAAAAACTATTTAAAAATATAAAAAAGGCAACTTACTAATAAATCTAAGTGAAAATACAATCATAAAATGTGAAATTCCTGGATAATTTTACTGTGAATTCTGACTGCAGTTTCAACGCCAATGTTACTTTTAAATTTATCACTTGAAAAATCTAACTTCGACAATTCTATGTCAGATTCTATACCGTTAACTTTTCTAGAAACACTTGCTGATGGAGTTTCGGAGGTTTTAAATTTGACTTGATTATTGTAACTAACATAGAATGTCTTCCAGGTCTTTGTTAAGTTGTATAATGTTGTTATCTCCGGATACTTACAAACAAAGCAAAACTGATATCTGATGTTCTCCAGAAGATCGTTAATGCAAAAAACGAGAGTACCATACAATGTTGGGCATGTGGTACAATAAATAATTTCTTTTCTATTATTAGCACGGTCGTGAAAAAAAATATTGCACTATATTGAATGATGGGTTTTTATCAAGGCATAACACAAAATTATGTCAGAGAGACTACTGTTTTAATAAAAAGGTGGTCGTCCTGTAATGTCAACTTGGCTAATTGCCTGAATAGAAAGTCATTTTTATTAAGATGCCGGAGAAGAGGTGTGCTACCGGGACATATACGTGATTGGTGTAAAGTTATGCTGAGGAATGTGCATACTGACAACTGGAGTATAATGGAAGAAATGAGTAGACACAGGGATAAGTAAAAAGAATCTGAATTTGGAACTAAAAATCTGTTGTCATAACATAAGGAAGTTGAAAACTGAAACCAACTCTTTCCAGATTGTGCTCAAAAGATTTCTTCCAATTACAATAATTAGTGAATATTCCCAGAGATTAGATTTATCATTTAACATCAAGTTTGACAGGGTGAGGCGGATTCAAATAAAAAAATTTCAGAAATTGTGTGATCTCTCTAAACAGTCCAAAAAAGTCTTTCTGGATAATAAAAGTTGATTCAGGAATATATATGATGTAACCATTCCGTCTGATATGTCGGATTTTTTGTCTTTGGGACCTAAGTTTGAGATTCAAATTTTAAATAAGAAGTTAGACGTTGCACATTTTTTGGCGGATGTTGAGGATATCCTTACTGAAATATCTAACGGTAACAAAAATGTATTAAAGGCTTGTATAACGAATAACATAACTAACTTTATATCAAAATCAAACAATATTACTACATCTAACTTTCAAAAAACATATAACAAAATAAAACTTTTTCTAAAAGATAACCCAGATTTATATATATTACAGGGTGATAAGGGTGGATGCACTGTGGCCATGAATAAGAATGAATATATTGACAAGGTAAATAATTTGATAACTGATACGACTACTTACAAGGGGTTGAATGATGATCCAACGGTCAGTACACAGATGACACAAAACAAGTTAATAAAAACAATATTAGAAAGAAATGAGATTGACGAAAATACGTACAAGAAACTCATTGTTCATAATTCAGTATCACCTAAATTATATTGCTTACCCAAAATTCATAAACCCAATGTACCTCTTCGTTCAATTGTCAGTTGTATGGGCTCAGTGTCTTAAATACCTAGAAAATATTTTAACAACAGCACTAGCAGATAAAACCAACTATAACGTAAAAGACACATTTTTGTTTGTAAATTCAATTAGTGAAATAGTTTTACCGCAAAACGGCGTGTGTTGGTGTCCCTTGATGTTGTGTCACTATTTACGAACATCCCACTCTTTCTCGTTTTTAAAATATTCGAAACTCATTGGTCAAAAATAGAACCACATACAACTTTGTCCAATTCCAGTTTTTTCGGGTTATTAAAGTTTGTGTGTAACATTTGTTACTTTTCTTTCAACAATAGCTTCTATAATTTTGGTACTCCTATGGAATCCCCGATTAGTCCGATTTTAGCACTTATAGTAATGGACCATATTTGGGACAAGATCTTAAATAAATCGTTTTTCTTTCCACCCCTCTTATACAAATATGTCGATGATTTATTGTGTGCGGTTCCTGCGAACAAAATCCCATATACACTTGATACTTTGAACTCAGTTAACCAACATATACAGTTTACTCTCGAAATTGAATATAATAATGGAGTTCCTTTCTTAGACACTAAGGTTATCAGATCAGAAAATAATAAAATTATATTAAACTGGTATCAGAAACCTATTAATTCTGATCGATATATAAATTATTTTCGAACCATCCGATGAGTCAAAAACTTAATACTGTTACAGCTTTAAAAAACAGAGTTATTCATATATCTGACGATAGATTTTTAAAAGAGAACTTATCCAAATTCTGTCAATTATTTTAAAATTACGGGTTATTGAATAAACTTATATATAGCACTCGTTGTTATGATGGTCCCACTGAGGATAAGGATCAATCTCAATTAAGATAAAAAAGTTACCGTACTTTCAGGGATTGACCGACAACGTTATATCTTATTTCCAAAAATTTGCGAATTTCGAGACAGCCAAATGTAGTTCATGTGCGATTGGATCTTTGTTCATAAAAACAAAGGATAAGATTCCGTTGCTACAGAATTGTAACATAGTATATAGGATACCATGCCAGGATTGTGAAGGCTGTTATATTGATCAGACAACACAAAACCTTAAGTACCGTATTACACGGCACAAAAGTGAATTGGTAAAAAATCATGCGCCTTGGCGACTCATTTCTAAACGAACAATCATCAATTTGACTTTAATGGTATCACTATTTTGGAAAGAGAGACTGCCTACACCAAAAGATTGTTTTTGGAGTTGGCACACATAAATAAAGATAAAAATTCCATAAATGCCAGATCAGATATAGATCAATTTAGTACGTTATACTGCAATGTACCCCAGTATTAATGAAATAATATGAAAAATGCCTTGCTTCACACTGTTAATACATTAAACTGATGAATGGGAAGGAATTTTTTATTTCTGCATATCATTTTATCTATGATACAGAATGTAGCTTAATTAAGTTTTTAATTTGGTTGTGTGTCTCGATCACATTATTTTAACGAATAGTAGTAGTCAAAAATGTGTAAACTGGTGGGTATAGTATTTGTAAGTATATTGTAAGTTTTATACATGTATATTTACTTTTTTTGTAATTTTATCGATTAAGTATTTTGGTCCCTTGTGGCTTCGCGTTTTGATGTTTGTATACTCTGGTTTTTTGTCTTTTCATTGCTTCTATAATCTTTTTAGCTATTGTCTCCTGATGATGCTGAAAAATAATCGGCGAAATAAAGAGGATTCATATATATATATATATATATATATATATATATATATATATATATATATATATATATATATATATATATATATATAAGATCACAGTATCGAGTAGCAGCAGCAGCGGGAGCACTTGAAAATGCCAAATGAGATAGATGTTGGCGAAACGTCGTGCAAATTCATTGTTAGACAAACAGATTAAAACCCGGAATTTTAATGTTTACCTTCCACCATCTGTATCACGGCTCATCAGTCGGGATAGGATCGACAAACAAGAGAACAGAATTTTCTGTGATTAAAGCTAGTACTGACGGCCAATAATGGTAAGATATAACGCCTACCTCGTAGGTGGCACTCCATGTATATAAATATATGTAAATATATATATATATATATATATATATATATATATATATATATATACTCATATATATATATATATATAAATATATATATATATATATATATATATATATATATATACATATATATATATATATATATATATATATATATATATATATATATATATATATATATATTATATATATATATATATATATATATATATATATATACATATATATATATATATATATATATATATATATATATATATATATATATATATATATATATATATATATATATATATATATATATATATATATATATATATATATATATATATGTATATATATATATATATATATATATATATATATATATGTATATATATATATATATATATATACAGGTTGTTATGAAAATTGTTTAATATGGTGAACCAAAAGCTCTACTAAATCTAAGATTATATACAAAGATGAATTGTTGACAAAATTCACTGCACCGAACTAAAAATTACACATTTTGAAAATAACCTAATAACAGTCAGAAAAAAATGCCCTACCTAAGCGAGTAGGGTAAAAAGTACTTACTGAAATATCGGCCACAATAGACAAACCGTTGATTTTATTTGTTTATTCTAAAATAATGGAATGGTATTCCGAGATCAATAGCGACTTTTTGAAGAAATAGGTCTGGCATCGTAATTTTCCCGTAAGAATTTGATACTGGTATTTTAATGATTCACTTTTTTTATAAATATTTTTAAACTAGTCATACACGTAAACAGTAATTGTCAAAACCCGCTGACTGAAATTGGACAGATGAGAGTTGGTGCGCAGAAGTTAGCATTGATATGATTTGGATATCCAATAAGTGTCCATTTTATAGAGGCTACATATAGTAAGTTCACAGATTGATGCTTAATTATTATTTGATTCAAATTTTAGAAGCAAATTGGTCTTTGGAAAAAGAAGCAAAGTTTAAATATAAAAAGAAAATTAAATATACACGAAGAATTTCTTTCACCTCTAGCACTTATACGATTTAATATCTTAAACTCTTGATAAGAGTGTCAGCTAACAATATTCTAGAATTATTTTCAAAAAACAGAATTAGTTTCATCTTATGTTTGATATAAGCTAGACTTCTTAAAACATTTTAACTAACGGTTATGCAATGTCGAGTCTTGAACCTTTGGTAGGTTTGTAAGCTAACTTTATGGGAAAACCTTAATAAAATTTGAAAGCTTTTCAGAGAATTTGTTTCAACTTGAGTTTGGCAAAGGTGATACCTCTAGAGATAGTTCTGTGAGTATGTTTCTTCATAGCTTTTCTTTTTAAATTAGGATAATTTACAATCTTATAAAGGGTTCAAGACGCGAAGCTGTATAACCACTAGTGTATGTCTCAAGGAATATAGCCTAAATCAGACTTATTGTGAAACAAATTGTGTATATATATTGTTTGAATTTTCAAATGATTCTAGAATAAGAGAGGTTGACACCCTAATCAAGGGTTCAAGCCGCTAAGTTGTATAGCTCAGTATGTGTATAATGTATCAAGCTTAAGGTTTTTTATTTTTTATTTCATATTTAATCTTTGCTTTATGGGTGCCTTATACTTCTATTAAAGATCAAAGAAGATCTTAACGAAATTTCCCAAATTCTGCGTGTAAAATTTTATTTAAATAGTGATTAAATGTCCATAGTGAATAAGTATCGACCAATCAATTTATTTTGAGGAGCCTCTATAAAATGGAAACTCGTTACAACTTCGTTGCTAGCTTCATGTTTATATAGATCAGATAGATCGGATATCGTTGTTCGTCTGATCGGAGACCCGGAACTGACCGGCGGCCTTGATTCGCTGGAACGCCGAAGAACGGTTGGCGACTTGAGCCTATTCTACAAGTTTTTCATGGAAAGTGTTCGAAGGATGTGGCCCGCTTAATTCCTCCCAGAGCAGTGCATGTTAGAAGTACACGTCACGCTAATACTTCACATCCGTATGAGGTTCAGCTTGTTACTCCTCGTACAACGCTTTTCAAGCAGTCTTTTATATAGAGAACATCATCTCTTTGGAATAATTTGCCCAGAACTGTGTTTCCCACCGAGTACAATCTACAGCGATTCAAGAACAACGTGAATCGCTTTTTCCGCACACGTGTCGCTCCTGTAGCGCTTTAGGGACTTCTTCCCTGAAGCACGTGTGCTAGACCCATAAAAAAAATCCCAAATTAGCGTTGAAAACGTCTAGATGGAAAAAAATTAATTGGATTTACATTTATTGACAAAATAATCAATAATAACCAAGAAAAAATAATTTAATTTAATAAAGTTTGTGTTATTTTATTCCATTAATAGTTTTAAATAAGTAAAAAGTAAAACAAAGGTTTTAAACGACGTGTTGAGAATACTTAATCATTGAATTATTAGTTTGAGAACACAATAAAGTAAGTAATTAGTAAAAAATATCTCCATTCCTCGCGTTATTGCTATCAAAAATATCTGTCACTTTTTCTCTTTCATTAAAAAATCTTAGAATTGTCACAAAAAAATTGTTTACCATTTTGCTATTACCCTTGGAATTATTATTAGAAAAACTTTTCTCAAATTTTTGTTTCATTTTGCTCAAACACGTAAGATTAACTGTAACGTCAACATCCGCTGTACACATCTTGTCGCGCCCTATTATAGGGATGTCTTTTGAAGTAACAGATAAGAAATCTTCTTTAGTATGACTAAATATTGTTTTTTTGTAGGTGTGCGTATTATTTATTATCCTAGCCCTCTCTACGTGGTATTTCGATATGGGTCGGAAATTTAAACAGAAGAGATGAACCACATATTCGATCATCCATAGAACGCTTCTCCCATGTTTGAAGCTCTGCTTCTAAGCTAACTCGGCGGACTTCTGTGGGAGATCGAAGGAACGTTGATGATATCTGATTGAAATGATAGTAAATTATTTACGAGATGAAAAGGGCTTTATATATCGTGCTATATGTCCTTTTTACTGGTCCTAGACTCAAAAATAAGAATATATATATATATATATATATATATATATATATATATATATATATATATATATATATATACATATATGTATATATATATATATATATATATATATATATATATATATATATATATATATATATATATATATACACATATATATACATATATATATATATATATATATATATATATATATATATATATATATATATATATACATATATATATATATATATATATATATATATATATATATATATATATATATACATCGGTAACACAGCCAACATGTAACACCCTGTAATTTTTTTTATTTTGAAAGTTACATAATTAATAATTAAATACCAGAATAGGACATTTTTAAGCTTTTTTATCACTTAAGAAATATTTTTAATTACTTCCGGTTTGACCGCAACTTTCGTATTTTTAATAGAGCCCTGTATATTTTTCTATTAATTTCAATTCGCTTTGAAATTCTCTTTCCAACGATGTATCACAAGTTAACATTTGTTTGTTAGGTGACCGGCAAAAACTGATTTAAACTCTTATACTTAGGCGGCCATGGCGGATATACTAGCAATTGTTTTTGTTCGTTTTATCTTACTTTGGAAAGGATTTAACACTATTCATTTATCGTGCTATTTTTAGTCTAAGTGGCTCCTACAAAATTTTATGTTTTACATTCATTTACAGAATTTTCTCTTTAAATAATGATCAATATCACCGAAATTAAGATAGGAATACATATTTTTTACTTAACCTAATAAACATTACAGGTTTTTTACCAACATACATCTAACAGAACTATCTAACGCCAATTGGATTTAATATTATTTTCAGAAAATAAACCGTTTTATTATGCAATAATATGATATCAACAAGTTCCATTACAGACTTAGTAGGCTGTGATAAAACAGACGAACCGAAAGTCATGATTCCTGCGTGTTACCAAAATTATTATATCAAAATCAAAAGTAATTTTTCGTTAACAAAAATGTATTCAACGGGTGAAAAAGTAGACATGCTATTAATTTATAGAAAGTGCAGAAAGAATAGCCGACAAGCCGCCGGCGCCGAGTTATACATCGCAAGATATCCCGATAGGAGACACCCACCCAACAATTATTTTTTAAGGGTAGAGCAGCAGTTTAGAAGGCAACCGATTGAACCTACTGATGTATTTACTGGTGACAAAGAGTCAGAAATCAATGTATTGGCCATTGTTCAGGTAGATCCTACAATTGTTATAAGACATGTTGAAGAACAAACTGGTGTAAATCGTGAAACCGCTCGCCGCATTTTAAGAAAATATAAATCCAGATCCTACAAATATCAAATAAATCAACATTTATTTCAAACAGATTACCAAAGAAGAATGGATTATTGTAACTGGTTTTTGCCAAGATACCACCTTGATAACCAATTTCATTACAACATTCTATTTGGGCCCAAGAAAATCCTATAATTACGCAAGAAAGTGCCTATCAAGAAAGATTCGGCTTTAACGTGTGGTTGGGTATCTTCGGCACAAGAATTATATTTCATGGTGCGTTAAATGGAGAAAGATATTTGGAGTTCATTCAAAATGATGTTGAAGATTTTTTAGAAATTTTACCTTTAAATCGTAAAGACATTATTTTCCAGCAGGATGGCGCTAGAGCCCTCAATAGTAGAAATGTAGTAAACTACTTAAATCAAAGATTTGGTGCAAATTGGTTAGGTACCAATGGACCTAATAAGTGGCCTGCAAGATCGCCAGATCTTACGTCTCATCATTTTTTTATATGGAACCATAATGTTTAACTAGGTTAAATAAAAAATATGTGTTCTTATCGTAATTTCGATGATATTGATCATTATTTAAAGAGAAAATTCTGTAACTGAAAGTAAAGCATAAAATTTTGTAGGAGCCATTTAGAGTCGCGAAAATGGCAGGAAAAATGGATAGCCTTAATTTCTTTCCAAAGTGAGGTAACAAACACAAAACGAAAGAAAACAATTGCTAGTATATCCGCTATAGCCGCCTAAGTCTAAGAGTTTAAATCAGTTTTTGCTGGTCACCTGTCAAACAAATGTCAACTTGTGATTTTTTTTTTGATGGGTCTAGCACACGTGCTGAAGAGAGGTCCCTAAAGCGCCACAGGAGCGACGCGTGTGCGGAAAAAGCGATTCACGCGGTACATCTTTCGAAAGGGAATTTCAAAACGAATTGAAAATGATATAAAAATATACAGGGTTTTATTAAAAAAAAGAAAGTTTCAGTAACTTCCGGTCAAACCGGAAGTGGTTAAAAATATTCCTTAAGTGATAAAAGAGCCTAATAATGTCCCATTCTGGTATCTAAAGATGCCAATTGTGTAACTTTCAAAATAAAAAAATTACAGGTTGCTACATGTTGGCTGTGTCACCCGGTATATATATATATATATATATATATATATATATATATATATATATATATATATATATATATGTATATATATATATATATATATACATATACATATATGTATATATACATATATATATATATATATATATATATATATATATATATATATATATATATATATATATATATATATATATATATATATGTATATATATATATATATATATATATATATATATATATATATATATATATATATACATATACATATATGTATATATATATATATATATATATATATATATATATATATATATATATATATATATTCATGGTACTCACTGCACTTACTAGTCATCTGTAACAAAGATTTAGGGAAAATAAAATGATTTCCCTGTATTTTCTTCAACTATGAATGTGCTGTTATCTTTTATATTAGTATAACGCAATGGCTCGTCTATTAAAATTTTTACACATTACAAAAAACCATTTTATTTTATTAGAACCTAAGCAATAAGATTGAAAATAAAGATTGTATATATATATATATATATATATATATATATATATATATATATATATATATACATATATATATATATATATATATATATATATATATATATATATATATATATATATATAGTTACAGTTAACTTTTTTTTATATATAAGATAGAACAAATTGAATATAACTTGATATTCAAAATGCCGTTAATTTATTGTTGATAGATTTTGGAGAAGAAAATGCGAACGATTTAAGTAGTATATATAATTTGCAATATGACCGAAACCAATAAGTATGAGACCATACTTCACATCATGTTTCGTGACTTACTGATAAGTCTTCTTAGCACGAATGAAAGGGAAGAATAAATAAAATATAATAATAAAATTAAGTTGAAAATAACAATTTTAAAGAATTCCAATTAGGCCTATTTTTAAGATACCATAAGGTACCATAAGATACCATCAAACATTACACGTAAGATATTTAACTGTGCTAGATAACCATAATTTACATATTTTTTCAACATGACTTGGCTCGACTCTAGATTTATTCTTTATTGCTTTTTTTAGTGTTCCGTACAGAACACTTATAAGATCACTTCGGTGCCTGTCCGTCTGTCACACCTGATTTTCTCCGGATCTATTTGACATAGAAAATTTAAATTTGGTATTAATATAGGAATTTATGGCCTCATCAGAGCCGTGCAGTTTTGAAAGTTAGATTTTGATTTAAGGGGTTAGTTTTGGGGCGTGAAAGAAAAATACCAGGTCATCGAGCGGGGTGTTAAATGAAGGCTTATAAAAACACGAGTTCAAAAATATATATAATGTAATACTTCCGCAATTTTGGAACATTCTCCACAGGGTGTAGATTGAATGCCTTTAATAATTTATCTAGCATATTTAAAGGTCATTAGTTTTCAGTGAAGATTGGAAAAATACTTTTTTGCAAAGTCATTTAGGGTGTGTATAGTGAAGTCATTGATCATTTTATACCTCCGTAACAAAAATTTTTATTTTAAAAGCAATCAACGCTCGGAACACTAATTGCGCAAGTCTAACTTGCACTTAGCCGATTACCATTGTTTTGCCGGAAAGAACCGAGCTTATGCACATTTTCTAAACCAATCATAAGAAAACAACTTAGTTCCACAAATTGTATCTGTTTGAGAAACTGAAATTATTATATAATTTTTGCCAGAACAGTTCAACTAGGGTAACTCACTACATAGTAAAATTTAAATAAAACTGAATAATATCACAAGGTATCTTAGACAGGAAAAAGTTATGTCTGTAACAGTCTAGAAGAAAGGAATTTTCATTTTATGATTACATTTTCTACCACTTTACTTAATAGAAATAAAATACACATATATTTTAGCAACGAATTACATTAACCAACCAAGTAACCAAGTGGAATTTAACACTACAAAAACCCAGGCGGCAGTTTTTCCTAAAAAAGTTAACGTTGCTGATCCCGACGGCGGGGCACTCCATTCCTCTAACATCGTCTCTCAATTACTGCAGCACGTGTGCTAGACCCATAAAAAAAAATTAACATTATTAATTCATATTGAAAATTAAGAAATGCAACACTAATGATCACCTAAGCTTAAGATTATATCCTGATTTTCTATAAAAAGGAATTTTATACTGGCAGAAAATATGTATTAGGCACATTTTAAAGTCAAATATTATTAGTGTAATAGAAAGCAAAGTACCAACACCTTGGGTAAACGCCTTGATTGTGCTTATTTTTAAAAAGGGGAACAAATTTAAATTGGAGAATTACAGACCCATCAGCCTGTTATCGGTACTATACAAAATACTCACTAGAATCATGACAATGAACAAATTAGACAGTTATCAACCTCGTCAACAAGCCGGATTTATACGGGGATACAGTACTTTGTACCATCTTCAAACAATTAGATTACTAGTGGAAAAAGCAAATGAATATAAGGTCACCTTGTGGTTAGCAGTGGTTGACTACAAAAAAGCATTTGATTCCGTAGAGATATGGGCAGACCTTAACGCCTTAAATAACAGCAGAGGCGATGAAAGATACATAACTCTTCTTGAATACATATAAAAAAAATGCAACATTACAAATAATGCTTGAAGAAAAAACAAATAAAATCAAAATTAAAAGAGGAATTAGACAAGGCGACTCGATGTACCCAAAGCAGTTCACGTTGACTCACTCAATAGTTAGAGTGGAAAAATAAAGGAATACTAATGGACGGTGAACGAAGCAATTTACTTAAGGTTCGCAGATGATGTCACTCTGTTCGCCAACACAAAAGAAGAATTACAAGAAATGCTGATGGAATTAAATAACAAATCTCTAGAAATATATCTAAAAATAAACTTCACCAAAACCAAATATTTGAACAACGAAAGAGAAGATAACAGCTAGGAATTAATAATAGAAGGTAAACGAATAGAACAGGTACAAACATTCATATACTGAGGATAAAAAATCGAAATATCAAAAAATAATTTAAAGGCTGACTTAGACAGAAGAGTCTCGCTAGCTTGGTCTACGTTCGGAAGGTTATAATCTACATTTAAATTAGATATCCGAAATACAATAAAAGCCAGAGATTCGATTAATATGTACTGCCGGTATTAACATATGGCACTGAAACGTGGACTTTAAACAAAAGTATAATAAATAAACCCAAAGAGCAATGGACAGAAGAATTCTAAATATTAGACTCCAAGATCGTATTAACACTGAGATACGAAGAAGATGAAAAGTGACAGATGTAATGCAAGGTGGAATTGGGCGGGGCATACCGCAAGGATGAATGATAACAGATGGACACGCCGTTTAGTTGAATGGATGATAGAAAATACAAAAGATGCAGAGGTAGACCACAGACAAGATAGACGGACGATATAAAAAGATTGGCGGGATACGATTGGATGCAGAAAGCAAACAACAAAGCTCATTGGAGACAACTTGGGGAGACTTACATCCAACTATGGATGGAATAAGCTAATGATGATGATGATTGTTAGTGAATTAAGTTGTTTATATTTATAGTACATACATTAAAATTAGTTTTTGTTCTTGATTTATTTTAGTCTTTAATAGGGCATAAATTTGATCCTTTAATATACAACTAGAACGAATTTCGAAAGCTACAAATACTTTATTTAAATATTTCTATATTTCGAAATAGTAATTTCAGTTAAATTTACTGTAGATTAAACATTGTCAATTTACCGACAATGGTTAATCTGACAATTATAATCTTGTATTTACGCTTTTGGCATAAATCTTAAAATGATTGCAATATTGGCCAATCTAACCCTGAATATTTCAATCCATAATTGAGTATTCTTGAAAGGTTATGATAATATTTTCTCATTAACACATTAATCCGATGTAAAAAGCTGCTTGTTTTCGATAAAGCCCAATAATCAACAATTCTATATATACTTCTGTAGCGGTTGCGTTCTCGTAACATATATTATGTCTGCACGAAAACAGCATTAAATATGATTAATTGATAATGCGGAATTGTTATCGCCCAGTTTGGTTTTAGGTTTAAACTGTAAGAATAAAATTTATAACATATATTATATATATTTTTAGCCATAATTTTTGTTGTTTGTCTTAACCGAATGAAAATCCTTGGAATGTTTTCATTTTTAGATCGTTTATAGAAAATATTAATAATATTTGGTTCTACAGGTATTTTTCTGGCATTTTGACTTCACCATCTCCTTCACAAAGTGACTTTAAAAACTTGCAACAGACTAATCTCTATTTTCTACCCTTAATCATCCATACTGCATAAGAAAAGTACGTCATTTTTGGCTTCAGAGAAATTTTTACTTTTCTTGCTAAAGGAAAGTGTTGTATTGTATTAGAATTCTGGTTTTCTTACATTTTAGGGGTTCCTAAACCACGAAAAACATAGTTACTCATTTCCTCCGGTCTGTCTGTCTGTCGGTCTGTTAGTACAATAACTCTCGAAAGAAATAAGATATCAATTTGAAACTTGGTATATGTATGTAGTTTACAGTTTTTGAGCTAGATCGCTTAAGGCGTAGTCAGTAAAAGGAGTGGAGATCGGTAATTTTTGTATGATTATGCAATATGGTAATTTTTCCCGGTTTTGTTGATAATAAATAAATATTCGCACAAATACACACACAAAGGGGTTGTTTTGTATATATAACGGTATATGCCCTTTACAAGGTCTTTGGAGTCAGGAAATTTAAAAATGCAGTTATTTTTCCATTATTTTCAGTTTTAAACCCAAGAAGGGGGTGAAAGGAGTGGGGATCGTTAAATATTATAGTTTCAGTAGTATTTTGAGAATATTTGCATGTTTTTTGGTTGATGTAATTGACAAATTTTAAATGTATTATTTACAGTAAAATATATAAGGTATTAATGTAGTGGGGTAGGAGGTTAGGCGAGGTACTTCATATATATCTTGCTTTATGTCTTTTTCGGGGTTTTTGAATTGTAGGGGTATGAAATTAAGTTATTTTTTCATTAATATCAATTTTAATAAGGAAACGGAGGTGAAAAAGATAGGAGAATCTTGAATAATGAGCAAATTTTAAACCTAATAATTTATATTAAAATATATAAGGTGCCAAAGGAGTGGAGAAGAGAGGTAGGAGAGTAACTACATATTTGTCTTATTATAAGTCTTTTTTGTAGTTTTTTCAATCAAGGTAACTAAATATTACATTTTTTTTCATTATTTTCATTGTTAATATGGGCACAGGGTGAAAGATGTGGCAGTCATTGTATCGTTTCAATAGTTTTAAGATAATTTTTTCTAGTTTTCGACTGGAGTATTGGATATTTCATATAAAATAATTTTTCTATATTAAAATATATATGGGTGCGGTAGGGGCTAAAAGAGTGTTTACGTGTACGTCGTAATATACTTCTGTTTCATTGTTCTGGTTTTTCTATTATTTCTAATCCGAAAATGTACTTAATTGCAGACAAATTATAGTGTATTTACTTTCCCTGCTAAAGGGATGTACTATTTTTGTGAAAAATCACCCTTCCAAATTTCTCTTTTTTTTTAGGTCTTAGATCAGGAAAAACATACTTTTTCAACTTTCTACTTCAAAATATTAAATATCACCAAAATAATAATATAGCCACACATCACAAAAAAGGGTTATTTTTATTTGGACATAAAGAGATTTTTTCAGCATATCTGAAAATTTTTTTGTCTGTATCGTCTATATCTGAATTTTACTGTTTAACGCACATCAATTCAATATTAATAAAAATTAAAAACAATTTTTTAATTTAGCAATTGCCCATATTTATTTTAAACAGCATTTTGCTACGTAGTTTAGTTAAAGGTGATGTGTGCGTGTTTTTTGTTAAGCATGATCATTAAAATCTAATATTTTTAAGTTTTTATGATAAATGTAGATTCAGAACATTTAAAGATGTCCAAAATGATTTTATTCCATAATTTTAATGATTATACAGTTTTACATTATTTATTATTTTTTCAATTTAATAGTTTTAAGTATGTTTTCTGAAAAAACCTCAAGGCTTTCAATTCAGCATAAAAAAATACTTAAGAGAACATGTGTCTCCCTTAAAAGACAGAGAATTATTTTTTTTTGTATATCGGTGTTATGTACCAAAGATAAAGATATGACAAAAACCTGGAGTTGAGAAAGAAAAAATTTATATATATATATATATATATATATATATATATATATATATATATATATATATATATATATATATATATATATATATATATATATATATATATTATTGTCATTTGAAATTTAAAATAAAAAAAAAAGGCAAAAAACTATTAATAAATATTCTAGGTTTATTTTTGGGGTAACAATTGCTCCAAATATGTACCGTTAATAGCGAGGCAATGACCCCATCTGTCATAAACAGCCTGAACATAGTTTTGCAGAGAATCCGGGGTGATCTGTGCTACTTCATATTGAATTCTTTGTTTACAGTTTCAGGTCGACTTCGGTAAACTTTGGTTTTCAAATGACCCCATAAAGAAAATCGAGTGGCGTAAGGTCGGGACTCCTTGCAGGCCATTTTACAGCACCTCTTCTACCTATCCATCGATTAGGAAAAATGGCATCCAAATATCTATGAACATTGATTTTATAGTTAGGAGGTGCTCCGTCCTGTTTATACCACACATTCCTGTTAGGGGTATCCAAATTATTTTCATCGGGAAAAAGACTTACATAAGTTGGAAAAACTTGTTCTTGAAGTAACTCTAAATACCGCTGTCCTGTAAGATCGATAAAAAAGGGACCAATGATATGACGTCCACAAATCCCTGCCCACACGTTTATCTTTTGTGGTCTTTGAGAATGACTGTCGATTATCCAGTGGGGATTCTCAGTAGACCAGACTCTTCCGTTAAGACAGGAATCTGTGGTATCAACAGGACGGAGCACCTGCTCACTATGAAATCAATATTCGTAGATATTTGGATGCCATTTTTCCTAATCGATGGATAGGCAGAAGGGATGCTGCAGAATGGCCTGCAAGGAGTCCTGACCTTACGCCACTCGATTTCTTTTTAAGGGGACTTTTGAAAACCAAAGTTTACCGAAGTCGACCTGAAACTGTAGAAGATTTACAACGAAGACTTCAATATGAATTAGCACAGATCACCCCGAATTCTCTGCAAAACTCTGTTCAGGTTGGGTCATTGCCTCACTGTTAATGGCAGATATTTTGAACAATTGTTACCTTAAAAATAAACCGAGAGTATTTATTAATAGTTTTTTATTGTCTTTTTTTATTTTAAATTTCAAATCACAATTCCAAAACAGTTCAATTTCGACATATGATATGTTGGAAAAATAATATCTAGACTCAAAAATAAAATAATAAACATGGCTTTCTATTAAAAAAAATTAAGAGGGCGCAATTTCTTCGAACTGACACACAGTGATTCGGCAAGAACATGCTAGCGGGACAATATTTATGACGTAATTTCCAGGAACCACTGATAACGACTTGTAAACAACCCTCCCCCCCCCCATTTAACGAATTCCAAGAATTAATTTGTTTATCACCTCCTAAAGGTATCTTATCAGGGGGTCAAAGTAACCCTTATAAGAGAGGTCATTTTCATTTGCAAATCAGTTGCATTTTATGCACACTTGTGATAACATATTTTAAAATTGGTAGCAAAGTGAAACGAGTTTTTTGTGATGGAATATTTTATTGAAGGTATGTACTCTATTATGACTTATATTTTTTATAAAAAATATGTATACTTTTGGTGTAATATCAATTTGTAAATGTATAGATAATTCCAGCAAATTTTACATTATTTGTAAACTTTAAAAGTAGCAACTTTTTTTATCCACCTAGATTTTTCTATATGTAATACCTACAACATTCAGGCACAGATTCATATATATTATAGACCCCGAAAAGGCCCGAAAGTAAAATTATTTTATTTTTTTCAGAACGAGTCGTGACTATGACGAAAATGGAGTTTTTTGAAGAATGGCTAAAACATGACAAAACTGAACGAAACAGTGGCATTTTTTATTATATAAGTGAAAAATTCAATATGTCTGATGTTTCTGACGATTCTCTAAAACGACTCAAAATGAAAATATCAAGCCTTTCAGCAAAATTCAATCAAAAGTGGACTTCTTTAAAGTGTAACAAAGAAATGTTTCTAATCAAACATAAAGATTGGTTAGAGGGAACCGGAATCGAAATAAACATGTGCGTTAGCCGTGCTCTTCAACATCATCAGCGGCTCTTTCCGTAGGGCGACCCAGAAAATTATTTAAAGAGTCATCAACGAAAACGAAGAGACGGAGAATAGAAGATCTTTTGGAATCGCGAAGTGCAAGTGAGCTTATTACAGCAGCTGAGTTAGCTACTCGAAAAGAAGGGCATCGAAATGTTGCTAAACAGATCCATAACGTCGCGGTCAGTGAAACTAGAGAAAAGAATAAGTGTTCTGAACAAAGTCGGCAGTTAACACCAGACGAAGCTTTAGCTTATTATGTGTACTCGAAATCGACTTCTCACTCATACAAACAAACAAGAAAATGGTCAATGAAAGCGGGACATCAAGTGTATCCATCGTTTTATAGTTTAGGTAAGTCCAAAGCTTCTTGTTGTCCTTCTGACGAATATATTTCTGTGACTGAATCTCGAGCTGAAATTAAACTTCATGCGATTTTGGATAAAACGGCTGAACGATTAGTTAAAGCTCAGACGGAAGTCATTAAAAGTGTGTTACCTCGTTCATATTATACGTTGGTAAGCAAATGGGGCTGTGATGAGAGTTCGGGGCATAGCACGTATAAGCAGAAATTTGAGAACACTAACGCTACAGACGAATTTTTGTTCGTATACTCATTTTTCCCTTTGAGACTGCTTGATGGCGAAACTGTGATCTGGCAAAATCCAAGACCTTCCTCTACTTTATATTGCCGTCCTATTAAGTTAATTTTTGCCAAGGAGACAAAAGAGTTTACGAAAGAAGAAACTTCTAAAATTTTAGATGAAGTAAGTCAGCTTCTTCCAACATTATGTAACGTTGCTGGATCTCAAATCTCTGTTAAACACGATTTGTTGTTGACAATGACTGATGACAAAGTGTGCAATGCCTTAACAGACACAAGTTCAACACAAAAGTGTTGTATTTGCGGTACCACCCCGTCTACTATGAACGAGGAGTCAAAGAAATATCCCAGCAACGAAGAACGGCTTGCATTTGGTTTATCTACTTTACATGCATGGATCCGCACGTTTGAATGTTTGCTTCACATCAGTTATCGTTTAGAAATAAAAAAGTGGCAAGTCAGGGGAGATAACGACAAAGCTATTGTGAAGCACACAAGAGATACAAAAAGTGTTTAAAGATCGTATGGGTCTCATTGTAGATAAACCAAAACCTGGGTATGGTAACACAAACGATGGAAACACAGCACGTAGATTTTTTTCCAAAGCTGAATTGAGCAGCGAAATTACAGGATTAGACGTAAACCTTATTCGTAGATTTCATGTAATTTTAAGAACTTTGTCATCGGGATATGACATAAATTATATAGAATTCGAAAAGTTTTGTGTTGATACTAGAAAATTATACCTTGATCTGCATTCGTGGTATTCCATGCCCGTTACTATGCATAAAATTCTTGTACACAGCGCGGAAGTTATAAAGTCTTCTTCCCATTGGACAACTCTCCGAAGAAGCCCAGGAGGCAAGAAATAAAGACTGTCGTAGATTCCGTGAACGGCACACCAGGAAGCGGCCACGTATTGCCACAAATACAGATCTTTCAAGAATGCTTTTAATTACGTCTGATCCTGTTATCAACTGGTATAGAGAATTACCGCGAAGAAAATTTACTTCTTTGCCATCGGAGGTTCTGCAGTTGATTATCCCACCTTCATTGCCATCTGAAACACCATCAGTAAGTCACCATCACGAATTACATGAGGAGGATTATTTACCCTCTGAATATTCTACTGAATGGGAGAGCGGTGATGACGACTCAACTGATGGTGATTAGTAGGTTTAAGTATTTTTTTATTGTAATTATTATTCTTATTTTATTGTGTGTTGTAGTTGCTTATAATTCATGCCTTAGTATATAAGTTATTTAATATTATATTTCTTTTACTTATACACCTTGTTATTGTAAATAATTGATATATAGATACTGTTATTGTACTAATTTATTTTAAAATAAATAATATTTTGTAAATTAATAAATGTCTAGGAAAAAAATAAAAATTATGATTTTATGATTGTGCTTTTCACACATAATGAGTAGGTAGACGTATGTAGCTAATTAAAGAACAATTAGCGACAATAGTGAACAAATGAGACACATTAGTAAACCACTTCCGTCTTGCAGCTACATATTTCGATTAATACACATACAGTATACATTTTTCAACTTTTTTTTTTTCTTAAAATAGCTTAAGATACCTGGAATATACATAAACAATTGAAATAAGTGAAGAAATAATATTGTCCCGCTAGCTTGTACTAGTCGAGACACTGTGTGACAGTTCAAAACATTTTATTGTCAACGTCAGCCTATACGTCGTATAACACCCTATAACTATTATTTAAACATTTTTTTTGATACACTGATTAATAAACGCTGTGGAATCATTATTCCATACATATGGGGCACCCTGTATATATATATATATATATATATATATATATATATATATATATATATATATATATACATATATATATATATATATATATATATATATATATATATATATATATATATATATATATATATATATATATATATATATATATATATATATATATATATATATATATATATATATATATATATATATATATATATATATATATATATATATATATATATATACATATATATATATATATATATATATATATATATATATATATATATATATATATATATATATATATATTACACACTCGAGAGGGTAAATCATATATGCACCGGAATTCTTACAATAATGAAAAATTACGCGCACTACCGATTCTACGCCTGCATTATTTTCGAACTGCTTGCCTCTCTTGCTTGACTATTCCAAAATGCCAAACAAATAAAAGTTTCCAGGCGATATATCCGGGCTATAGGGTGATTGCTCCAAAGGTATTTGTTCCAATTTTTGTTGACTTAGTGCAGCTGTGTGTGAGTGTTGTCGTGAAGCAGCTCCACACTCCGAATGGGCATGTCTCATCTCTTTTGTCAATAAGGGTATCTAACTTGATCGAGGAGTTGACAGTAGTAGGCAGCATTAATGCTACGTCGCTCATGGAGAAAATCAACCACCTTAATGTTCGAATACGTGGTACTGGTCCGAGGTCGACGAGAATGAGTCAGATTTTCTCGGCCATAGAAAAATTTGTTCTGTCAATCTTAGACTCGTGTTTTTAGAAGCATCTTTTTACCGAACTGACTCGTTACTCTTTGCAAAATTTCTATAGGTTTTACATTTTCTACAATTAAAAACTTGATAATAATGCTTTGCTCAATCGAAACTGGTACTTCCTGCTTTGATGTGGCGCTGCTGACCACAAAAATGATCTATATATATATATATATATATATATATATATATATATATATATATATATATATATATATATATATATATATACATACATATATATAAATATGTATATATATATATATATATATATATATATATATATATATATATATATATATATATATATATATTTATATATATTTATATATATATATATATATATATATATATATATATATATATATATATATATATATATATATATATATGTCGCTCGTTTGTCCCAACAATTCCAGATCCTTTTGGTCAGTCGCTAAGGCAGTTATTCAAAATTTCACCAAATCTACCATACCACCACTCACACGGCCAAATAATTCTATTGCGACGACACCTGCTGAAAAAGCGAACTTGTTGGCTGAACTCTCTGTTTCACATTCTTCTGTTGATTTCCAAGGAAAAACACCACCTACTATTCCCATAGCGCAGTCAAGGATGCCCGATATTGTCTTCAGACAGCGTATCATTAAACGTATTTTAAAGAAGCTAGACACCAAAAAAGCTTCTGGCGCTGACGGAATACCTGCCATAGTTCTCAAAAACTGTGCGAGGGAACTAACACCAGTTTTCTGTAAAGTTTTCAACCTATCCTACAGAAAGAGAATATTTCCTTCCTGCTGAAAATGTGCCACAGTTCAGCCGATACCTAAAAAAGGCAAGAAGACCTTGCCAAATAACTATCGACCAGTCGCACTGCTTTCAATAATATCGAAAGTAATGAAAAAGGCTATCAATCAGGATCTTCTAGAATATCTTGAAGGATTCAACATTATTAGCGATCACCGATATAACTTTCGTAAACATAAATCAACAGGAGATCTTCTGACTTATGTAACACATGTTTAGAACAACGCAAATAAACACTCTAGAGAATCTCAGGCGGTTGCTTTTGACATATCCAAGGCATTCGACAGTGTTTGGCAAGATGGACTGTTGGTTAAGCCACGCTCTTATGGTATATCTGAAAAGTCCTGTTTGTGGCTCTCATGTTTCCTCAGAGAGCGTTCTTTACGAGTGGCAGTGGACTGATTTCTTTCCAACACCTTCACTATTAACGCCGGTTTGCCCCAAGGCCCCATACTATCTCCTACTCTCTTTCTCATTTACATTAACGATCTGCTGGAAAAGACCGGGAACCCAATCTACAGATTTGCAGATGACAGTACGCTTATCTCTTCATTCACTGTGAGCGCTTGGACATCGGCTACTTAGACGAATATCCGCAGATAGCGAGAAGTCGTGCAACTTAACAAAGACCTGGGAGAAATTCTATCTTGGGGTGACAGTAACCAAGTGGAATTTAACACTACAAAAACCCAGGCGGCAGTTTTTTCTAAAAATGTTAACGTTGCTGAACCCGACATAGTTATGGCTGGGCGCTCCATTCCTCTAACATCGTCACTCAATTTGTTGGGCGTTAATTTGGGAGCAACTATGTCCTGGCATGAACATGTCGCAGGCATAGCATGGAAAGCTTCCCAAAAGTTGGGATTATTATTTCGAACCAGAAAGCTCTACACTCCACAACAACTGTTAATTCTGTACAAAGCTCAAATTCGACCAACTATGAAATACTGCTCCCATGTTTGAGGCTCCGCTCACAAACATACATTTCATTTGTTGGATTCTATTCAGAGAAGAGCTGTTCGTTTGATTGGAGACCCGGAACTGACCGGCGACCTCTATTCCCTGGAATATCGAAGAACGGTTGGCGACTTGAGCCTATTCTACAAGTATTTTCATGGAAAGTGTTCGAAGGATGTGGCTCGCTTAATTCCTCCCAGACCGGTGCATGTTAGAAATACACGTAAAGCACAGTACGTGTGCTAGACCCATAAAAAAAAAAAACAATATATATATATATATATATATATATATATATATATATATATATATATATATACACACACATATATATATATATATATATATATATATATATATATATATATATATATATATATATATAGATGTGTGTTTGATTATCGGGAATCAGCCTAGACTGTAAATAAAACTCTTTGCTTCTTTAATACTCAATATCTCGTTATCGTTTGATACCTTCTTCAGGAGTAAGAGAATGCAGGTGGTTTCTCGTTCTCTGCCTGATCCGACGCCGTTGACGTTCAGTTTATGTTTCGTCGGCCGTACAATGGGCCAGGAATTTGACTTTTCGTTCAAAATTGTCTAGAGCCCTCAATTATTAACGAAACCAAACATTTTTTTTAAATACTCGTAAGCGAATTCCGAACGTAAGGAAGCCGATTTGCAAAACATAACCTAAACATTTTTTTAAATTGCAGAAAGCAGAAAGAATTGGGAGGTAAAATTTCGAAGTTCATGTGGTTTCAAGTTTACGCGTTAAAAATTATTTCCTCAGGGGTTTCTGGGGTCGCTGGTCGCTATTTTTGGGGCCATTTCGAACATATGCACCCTTTTGAGGGGAAAAAATTACGATGTTCACCTGAATAAGAGTTTCGCTTTCAAAACTGATTCCTCGGAGATTTCTGGGATCGGTGAATCTATTTTCGGGTCATTTCGATCATATGCACCATTTTAAGGAATCAAATGTGGATTGAAGGGGGACAAATTACAATATTCACCTGAATTAGAGTTTCGCGTTCAAAACTGGTTCCTTGGGGGTTTCTGGGGTTGGTGAATCTATTTTCGGGATCATATGCTTCTTTCTGAGTGATGAAAGTTAGGGTTGGAGGGGGAGAAATTTCGATATTCACATGACTCCTTTTTTTAATGAAAAATATCATTGGATAATCGATCAACATAGATTTCCAGCACAATAGTGATTTGTTCCATTAATGATTAGGACCAAAATGTGGGAGTACGTTTTTTTAAATTTTTGGGTTACATTCTTGACTAAATATGTTATAATGTAAGTGATCATTCTACTTTCCATTTAAAAATATTACCGACAATAAATATAGGAGTACCTTGTCAATTGTGGTTCAATTAAAAATTAATCTTCATAAATAAATAAAATTTCACTTCATAACAAATATAGTTTCACTTCATAAAGCTTACATCCCTTTTTCGAAGAAATGCCCCTCCAACGGCCAACCTTGGTTTGACCGAAAATGCAAAGAAGCTGTTGCTTCTAAACAAATTGCCTACCGACAATGGCCTGAAAATCCTATCACCATAAATCGTAACACCTTTGTTCATGTCCGGAACAGATGCAAAGGAATTATCGACGAAACCAAGGAGGCACACAATCAACGAATTAGAAACAAATTTCTCGCTTGTCTCAACAATTCCAGGTCCTTTTGGGCAGTCGCTAAGGCAGTTAGTCAAAATTTCACCAAATCCACCATACCACCACTCACACTGCCAGATAATTCTGTTGTAACCACACCTGTTGAGAGAGCTCACTTATTGGCTGAACTCTTTGCTTCACATTCTACTGTCGATTTCCAAGGAAAAACACCACCTACTATTCCCATATTACAGTCAAAGATACCCGATGTTATCTTCAGACAGCGTATCATAAAGCGTATTTTAATGAAGCTAGACACCATAAAGGCTTCTGGCACTGACGGAATACCTGCCATAGTTCTCAAAAACTGTGCGAGGGAACTAACACCAGTTTTCGGTAGACTTTTCAACCTATCCTACAGAAAGGGAATATTTCCGTCTTGCTGGAAATGTGCCACGGTTCAACCGATACCTAAAAAAGGCAAGAAGACCTTGCCAAATAAGTATCGATCAGTCGCAATGCTTTCAAAAATATCAAAAGTCATGGAAAAGGTTATCAATCAGCATCTTCTAAAATATCTTGAACGATTCAATATTATTAGGGATCACCAATATGGCTTTCGTAAACACAGATCAACAGGAGATCTTCTGACTTATGTAACACATGTTTGGAACAACGCAATTGAACACTTTGGAGAATCTCGAGCGGTTGCTCTTGACATATCCAAGGCATTCGACCGTGTTTGGCACGATGGACTGTTGGCTAAGCTACGCTGTTGTGGTATGTCTGAAAAGTTCTGTTTGTGGCTCTCATCTTTCCTCAGAGAGCGTTTTTTACGAGTGGCGGTCGACGGATTTCTTTCTAACACCTCCACTATCAACGCCGGAGTGCTCCAAAGCTCCATACTGTCTCCTACTCTCTTTCTTATTTACATTAACGATCTGCTGGAAAAGACCGGGAATCTGATCTACAGCTTTGCAGATGACAGTCTCTTCATTCACTTTGAACCCTCGGACATCGGTTGCTCAGGCGAATATCAGCCGACAGCAGGAGGTCGTTCAACTTAACAAAGTCCTGGAAGAAATTCTATTTTGGGGTGACAGTAACCAAGTGGAATTTAAGGCTACAAAAACTCAGGCGGCAGTTTTTTCTAAAAAAGTTAACGTTGCTGAACCCGACATAGTTGTGTCGGGGCACTCCATTCCCCTAGCATCGTCGCTGAATTGTTGGGCGTTAATTTGGGAGTAAATATGTCCTGGCATGAATATGTTGCAGGCATAGCAAGGTTAGGTTCTCAAAAGTTAGGAATATTATTTCGAACCAGAAAGCTTTACACTCCACAACAACTGTTAATTCTTTATAAAGCTCAAATTCGACCAACTATGGAGTACTGCTCCCATGCTTGGGGCTCTGCTTCCAAACATACACTGCATTTGTTGGATTTTGTTAGGAGAAGAGCTGTTCGTCTGATTGCAGACCCAAAACTGACCGGCGGCCTTGATTCGCTGGAACATCGAAGAACGGTTGGCGACTTGAGTCTGTTCTACAAGTATTTTCATGGAAAGTGTTCGAAGGATGTAGCCCGCTTAATTCCTCCCAAAGCGGTGCATGTTAGAACTACACGTCGCGCCGGTGCTTCACATCCGTATGAGGTTCAGCTTGTTACTCCGCGTACAACGCTTTTCACGCAGTCTTTTATATGGAGAACATCATTCGTTTGGAATAATTTGCCCAGCGCTGTGTTTCCCACCGAGTACAATTTACAGCAATTCAAGAACAACGTGAATTGCTTTTTCCGCACACGTGCCGCTCCTGGAACGCCTTAGGGACTTCCCTGCAGCACGTGTGCTTCATAAATATACTTGGATTGACTGCAATAAAAATATTTCATTGAGTTTACTATTAAAATATGGAACACAAATTTCTGATAGCTATCAGTACATAACGGATCCCGGCATATTTGATAGTAAATTAGATTAGTCGAAATTGTCTGGAGTTTTGATATATTGTAGCACTTGTCAACCTGAACAAAAGACTCCCAAGCAGAATCAACCCTAATGAGTATTTTGGCTGCTATAGCTCACCAAACCTCTATAAAAAAATAAAAGTAGTAGAAGTCCTTTGCCGTTTTCAAATTAATTTTTTTGCTAGATATATAAAGGGCTTGAAAGGTACACAAACTACTTAGAATACAATTCTATGGCAGTTCTGTACATTAATTTTTCTAACAATAACAAATATTAAATTGAAGTAAATTAAACTGATTAAATTTAAAATAACCGGTCAAGTGCAAGTTGAATTTGTACAGTGTTCCGTACGTGATTGCTTTTAAAATAAAAAATGTTGTTGCGGTGGTATAAAATAATCACCAACTTCAAAAAACACACCCCAAATGAGTTTTCAACAAAGTTTGTTTCCAGTTTTTACTGAAAACTGATGACCTTGAAATTTTTGTTTTTTGTTGTGTACCAGATAAATTATTAATCGTGATAACTCGTGATAATTTTCGTTCAATCTACACCCCGTGGAGAATATTGCAGGATTTTTTCAAAATTTTTTAATCAGCAGTTTTCGAAATAAGGTGGGGGACAGCGATTTTTCACGATTTTTTAAAAATAATACAAAGAAAAGTGTGCGCAAGTATTACATTACATATAAATTTTTTACTCGTGTTTTCACAAACTTTCATTTGACACCACACTCGATGACCTACTAAAAAATTTCTTTTTTCACTTTCGATTTCACCCTCCAAAATTAACCCCTTAAGTCAATATTTGACTTTCAAAACTACATGGCTCTGATGAGGCCACCAATTCCTATATTATTACCAAATTTCAACTTTCTATGACAAATAGTTTCAGAGAAAATCGGGGTGACAGACAGACAGATAGACAGACAGACACCGAAATCATCTTATAAGTGTTCCGTACGGAACACTAAAAATAATAATAAAATTTAAAAAAATACAATTTTATAAAATTTTAAATAATTATATGAAAGTTTTTAGTTGCATGGAATAACTTAATGAAATCTAAAAAAAATTATAAAATTTGATAACAATAGGTTATTTTGATAATAAAATTTAAAAAAATGCAGTTTTATAAAATTTTATAAAATCTTATAAAATTTTAAATAATTATATGAAAGTTTTTGGTTGAATGAAATAACTTAATAAAATTTAAAAAAAATTTATAAAATTTTATAATAATTGGAGAATTGAATAAATAAATTTCGTGTATTATTTTTGTCAGTAAATTATATATGTTAGAATTTTTATACAATTGAGTTCGGAAAATTATTCCCAGGTATCGTAATGGAATTAATGTAAAACTTAAAAAACAAATCGAGATTTTCTAATTTTATATTCCTTATTTTACTCTTCAGTATCAGCATTAATTTCTCCCCCTCCAACCCTCATTTCCACCCCTCAAAAGGGTACATATGATCAAAATGACCCCGAAAATAGATTCAGTGACCCCAGAATCCTCCGAGGAACCAGTTTTAAACACAAAACTCTGATTCAGGTGAATATCGTTATCTTTCCTACTCCAAACCCCATATTCATCCCTCAAAAGGGTGCATATAATGAAAACTACTCCAAAAATAAATTCAGCGACCCCAGGAACCTTCGAGGAACGAGTTTTGAACTCGAAACTCTAATTCAGGTGAATTTCGTAATTTCTCCCCCTCCAACCGCATTTTCACCCTTCAAAAGGGTGCATATGATCAAAATAACCTCGAAACCCCAGATATTATCAAGGAACCAGTTTTTAACGCGTGAACTTGATATCACGTGAGAAAAAATTTTTGCAAGTATCATGAGTAAAAATGTTTTAGTTACTTTGACTCTATACTCTAAAAAAATGTACTAAGCTAACCTTGCCAGTAGTTTTCTGGTCAGCTATGAGCTGGGCCTACCACACTCTCGAAGGGCATACGTTGGCTTCTGGGGACACCCTGTACATATATATATATATATATATATATATATATATATATATATATATATATATATATATATATTAGAGTGACCGGATCTCATAGAGGGGAAAAAAAAATGTCGGAATCTTGTTCCTCTGGACCCCACAAAACGATTCCCCTTTCCAGATATTGAGATAGCCGAAATTTGAACTCGATTAAACGACGTTAACCCGTGCCGCTCGTCGCTCAAAGTTTGAAAAAATCCAAATTTTTGGCCAAAAGGCTGACATATGGAGCCAAAACTCCAGAACGGTAAATAATAGAAACACGCTTAATATCTCAAAAGAAAGCTAATGTTGTTCTTCAAAATTTATATCCTATACATAATTGTTGTTATTTTAAGTCAAACCGAGTTACAACAGCCTTTAGAACCGAAAACGTGACCTGGTACCACTAGGAGCATACTTCGTATATTTTGTTATTAAGTGATAAATTTTGCTTTTTTTTGGTATATTTTTGAGTTTAAAGTAGAAATATAATAAAAAAAAAGTAATACTGATAAGTCTAATGACACTTTTTATTTTAAAATATAAAAATTAGGTATATAATACATACTAAACAGACACAGGTCCAGTGGTTGATCCCATTTTTGTGTCGAATACGCCTCTTAACAGAATTTCCAAGATATGGTGACGGCAAGCTAGGTATAACAATTCTCTTCCTAACATTTGCTCCAATATGACGCATGCTCCTTTGAGTCTTCCCGTGTTGGATGCTGTAGTGTCGAAGCACATCGCCTTGACGGTGTTGAGAAGACCCCATTCATGTAGGCATTCATATACGGCTACGGCTTGCTCCTTTCCAGAGCTGTTTGCTGTTACAGGAACTCCCAGCAGCTGTTCCTTTTCGCCATATGAAATAGCTATAGCTATTCGCCCACATTGTTCATTTTTTAAAACACCCGGTAAAAGTTTACCGTCCCAATGGAAAACCACGGGCTCTTTTTCAGGAATGTTTACTTTATCAAAAATTTGTTTATTATATTGTTCTCTGAACATTTGCCTTCTATGATGTAATAAAGTTTCGAGTACTCAAGAGGGTCAAGGTTTAGTGCTTCTAGAGTAGCTATTAAAATTCTCGTGGCATTTCTGTCGGATGCCTTACATCGATCTAATAAAATGGACAATTTCATTTTTAAAATCTCTTTCACGCCCCTTGCAAATGAAACTTTCATCCTCTTGCTCTCCGATGGTTCTGGATCTTCTGCAGCTTCTTCAGGGATGTCCATTTCCTCCAAGCTCTCAAGTTCCTGGTAGATGCTGTCCTCTTCAGTGTCTTCTTCTCCTTCTTCGAACTTGTCTTCATCATCCGTCTCTAAGAAGCAACAAAAGAAAGAGAAAAAAAAAGACTATAAAAACTTGTCGTTTTAGCAGAATAGTAATAATACATAGGTACTAAATTACCTACTTCTAATTATCAAAAGGTATTATTTAAAAAATATAAACTCAATCATAAAGATGCCAAATCATGCTCTCATGTACAATTTTCTTTCAATTATAATGAAACTATTTACTTATTTGTTTATCTATTTTTTAGAATACTAATAATAAAAAAAAAACTCACCAATATCAAAAGTTGCTTCTTGGATTTGTCGGTTCATTTTTGCAAGTTCCTTTTGCACCTTGATTTCTTCAGCTCGAGACAACTTGAGATCCACTCCAGTCATGGAACCTGGGCGGCCCTTCTGCCTCGGTTTCACGAGAAACGCCTTATCTTCTTCCGATTTCATCAGAGCCAAGGCATCTTGTTGAGCAATATCAAAGAGATCATCCAACTTTTCAACAAACTGTTTAAATTTGTTCTTGGCCGTTTTCGATGTTTTCTTCCGGTCTTTTTGAAGAGTTCTCCACTCGGCGTGAAGTTTTTCCAGCTTAGTAATTGCATCTTGCTCATGTTTAGTCGGGATTCGAGCTTTCTCCCAAAAAATGAACACTTCTCGTATTGTAAGTTTTGCTGATTCTCTTACAGTTAATTTCACAGTACGTAAATTATAAAATAAAGCACACAAAACTTGACGATTTGAGGGTAGTTTACAACCGGTGATCTGGTGAATGGGATGGCCCACAAGAAATATTTTATCCTTGGTCCGGCTTTGTACACCTGATGTGGATGCCATTTCAGAGGCCAATAGGCAAATAACAGTTAACTTGGAAAATGAAACAAAACATATTGCAAACTTTAATTTCAATAAAATGTTTTCAAATGTCTTTTAAAATAATACTATAATAGTTATAAAAACAATAACACACACATTCGGAAAATTAAAAAAAAAAAAACGTTAAAATATCTTCACTAGATAATTGTTCGATCTAACCAGCTCAAAGGCACTTTAGAAACTAAACTGAATAAATAAAAGGTCGGTTGTACGCTGAAGTAAAATCACCATCCCTAAAATAGAAATTAGATTCACCCTCCTTTTTACCTGTCAAACGGGTCTTTCTTTGGTAAACTAGTCAGGTAATCCCCATATAATAAAAGATTAAATTTGAACAAAAGGCTCTTTATGTTTGAAAATTGAGTTCCAAAATACTTTTTAACAAAAAAATGTTAATTCCGAGACACATTGTGTAAAAACCCGTAAAATTCTTAGAATACTCCCAAACTGGCTCCTACTGGTACCAGGTCACGTTTTTGGGGCTAAAGGCTGTTGTAACTCGGTTTGACTTAAAATAACAACAATTATGTATAGAGTATAAATTTTGAAGAACAACATTAGCTTTCTTTTGAGATATTAAGCGCGTTTCTATTATTTACCGTTCTGGAGTTATGGCTCCATATGTCAGCTTTTTGGCCAAAAATTTGGATTTTTTCAAACTTTGAGCGACACGGGTTAACGTCGTTTAATCGAGCTCAAATTTCGGCTATCTCAATATATGGAAAGGGGAATCGTTTTGTGGGGTCCAGACGAACAAAATTCCGACATCGATTTTTTGCGATCACCCTAATATATATATATATATATATATATATATATATATATATATATATATATATATAGATAGATAGATAGATAGATAGATAGATAGATAGATAGATAGATAGATATATATATATATATATATATATATATATATATATATATATATATATATATATATATATATATATATATATATATATATATATATATATATATATATATATATATATATATATATATATATATATATATATATATATATATATATATATATATATATATATATATATATATATAAAAGGTGTCTCAAAATTTACGCAAAATTTGAATTTGGCCTTATGGTAAAGTATTACCAACAAAACAAAAAAACACAGCATGACAGCTGACAGTTCAGGGTTATTAAAATGGAGCGCTAAACGAAAGAACAACGCGTTTTGATTGTTGAGCAATGTTTTAAAAATAATGAAAGTTTGTCAGCTACTGTTCGGAATTTTCGTACAAAATATGGTCGGAATAGTGATTTAACCTCATCAACTGTGAAGAGATTAATTGAAAAATTCAGTGAGACTGGATCTTAAACGCTCTGGCCGTCCTTCAACAAGTCATTCGACACAAAACATTGAAGCAGTTCGTGAGAACGTTGCTGAGACTCCACGAACATCAATTCGGCACCGTGGTCAAGAATTAGACATTTCCAGAAGCTCTTAGCAGCGTATTCTCACGAAAGATTTGTATTTTCATACTTACAAAATTCAATTGACTCAAGAACTGAAGCCTACTGTCCACGTACAACGAAGAGAGTTCGTTGAATGGATTATGGAACAACAACAAGTGGATACTGACTTTTCGAAGAAAATAATCTTCAGCGATGAGGCTCATTTCCATCTTGATGGCTTCGTTAATCAACAAAATTGTCGCATTTGGGGTTCAGACAATCCACACTTGACTGTTGCGAAATAAATGCATCCACAAATTGTCACTGTTTGGTGCGGATTTTGGGCTGGAGGCATCATCGGACCATTCTTCTTCGAAAATGCGGTTGGCCAGGCAATAACAGTTAATGGTGATCGTTATCGCGATATGATAATCCAGTCTTTTGTGCCTAAATTTCAAGCAATATGGATGTGGCCGACATGTGGTTTCAACAAGACGGTGCCACATGTCATACAGTCCGAGAAACAATTCAATTACTGCATGAGTCATTTCCTGGTCGTGTAATATCTCGTTTTGGTGATCAGAATTGGCCGCCCAGGTCATGCGATTTAACGCCGTTGGACTTTTTTCTTTGGGGTTTTTTAAAGCCTAAGGTTTGTGCCAACAAGCCCACGACCACCCATGTCTTGCAGGAGGAAATTAAGCGCTGTATCAACGAAATTCAGCCACACAGACGTTTTTCAAGCAGTCTTTTATATGGAGAACATCATCCCTTTGGAATAATTTGCCCAGGGCTGTGTTTCCAACCGAGTACATTTTACAGCGATTCAAGAACAACGTGAATCGCTTTTTCCGCACACATGCCGCTTTAGGGAATTCCCTGCAGCACGTGTGCTAGACCCACAAAAAAAAACATTTATGCAAAACGGCCATTGAAAATTTCGACAGAAGATTGCGTATGTGCCAGTAAAGCCGTGGAGGCCATTTACCCGATATGTTATTCCATACATAACCCTATACTGTATTCTTTATGAATTAATAAAAAATTACAATTTTTAATTAAAAACCTGTGTTTTCTATCAAAATTACTTCTTGCGTGAATTTTGGGACACCCTTTATATATATATATATATATATATATATATATATATATATATATATATATATATATATATATATATATATATATATATATACGAGTATAACATAAACGGATTTAGTGGTTGGTTCCTTGTCAAACATTTTTGAAATATTTAAAGTTGAAATTAAATTTTTTTTGGAATAAAAAAGGTTTAAAATATAACTTGGAACATATCACAGAGCAATAAAAAAGTCTTAAAACCTCTAATAATTGATTTTTCCTTAAATTTATAACCTTCAGACATCCCTTTTAAACATTTTACAGATTTTCTGGCTGTTTGTGTCTACTTAGGAATACTAATTCAGTATTGCATGTACTCTTGGAAAACCGTAGCAAGACGAAACATATATGGAGTTATTCTCGAATAAAATATTGAAACACGAAAAAAGCAAATTAGTTTAATTTCTTTCTTTACTATTCTGTTGCAAAAAAGAGTAGGATAGGATGGTAAAGGCTGATATTTTTTAATCGTCCATGGGTGAGAGAAACCATTTCTCTAGTACAAATGTATTCATATTACTTAAAGATATATTAAGCCATTTGTCTATAAATAAGTGCTTTTTTGAGAAACAAACTTAATATTATGCAAAAATCTCCTAAAATTCTTTGATAAATCAATAGTTGAAATAATTATTTTTACAGAAAACCAAACAAAAAATAAAGTATTATAAGAATTCTATAAAATGAAAGAAAAATTTATGTACCCACAGTTCTCAGCCAGTCGCGATGACGATGTGTTAAAATGTACACCTGCTTTAAATCCGTTTAGCATTTCGCTGTAACGTGTGAATAATAAACCTTATAAGTAAATTCTGACAAGTATTACAATAAAAGCTACACTGAATCATGCATAAACGAAGCAGTCTAAAATCAATTTGGCTCAGTCCAATCGTTTATTTCCATATTAATATTTAAATCTGTTCAAAGTAGCTAACAGCTTTTACCATACGTAAATATATTTGAGATTGAATTTATTAGGCTATTTTAAGAAGAAGCCTAAATGGAATCGTTTAATATCGATGTTTTTTTCTTTTCTTAAATTTTTATCCTTTCCTGTCATTCATGCTAACGATATCTTTAAGATTTATCATTAAAACTTTAACGAAACATGATGTGATACTTATTGATCTCATTGGCTACTTAATTCGTTCGGATTTATTTTTCAAGATCCTTTCAACTATAAATTGGGGGCATTTTGATTACTATGTTACGTACAATTTCTCCCGTTTTATGGTAAAAAACAGAAAAGTAAATTATAGTTAGTTAGTTAGTTAGATTTGTTTAGAGGCGCATCAACTGCTAGGGTTATTTTGCGCCACTGTTGTTATTAGATTAAGTTGTAGTATTTGATATCTTTGAGGTACAAAATGATTTTTTTTATATTGGTTGAGATGGTTTCAGGATCAAGTGTTGATTTGAGTGTATATGGAATGAGATATTTGTTTCTAATGTCTTCATGTATGGAATCCTCGAATAAGTGTTTGACGGATAGTGCTCCATCACAAAGTTGACATTTTGATAGAGCTTCATTTTTTAGTAAATGGATGTGGGTTGCATAGATGTGACCCACAGTCAATCTACGCCATAATGTGTTTTCCCTTCTGGTGAGTGTTTCATTGTGAAATGATGGATAAACAAGAGGCTTTACCTCCCAGAGTTTATTTGAGGTGTCTAATAAATCTCATTGTAATTGATAGAGATTTCTATGTTTGATTTAATAGGTTATAGTATTCAGTGGGATGATTTTCTTCTTTTATGTTCCGCCCGGTTATTGTGGCTCTTTTTGCCAGTGAATCAGCTAATTCGTGGCCTCTGATTCCTGCATGCCCAGGAATCCATATGAAATCGATTGTGATGTTTTTAATTTTTGCTACGTATAATAGATCATAGATATGTCTAGTGTAAGCATAGGTAAGTTTTCCTGAGTCAATTGCTCTCAATGCACTCTGGGAATCAGATACTATAAGATATCTCCGATTTTTATTGAGTTTGACCACATCTCTTATGCTTTCTTTAATTGCCCACAGTTCAGCTGCAAAGATAGAACGGTGGGATGGTAATCTGAAAATTTTTTGGGAACTTTTGGAATAATAAGCCGCACCAACACCCATATTGGATTTGGAGCCATCAATGAATAGTAGTGTATGGTTTTGATATTTTTTATTTATGATAGACCGAAATTTTGTTGTAATAATGTTTTTGTTGTGATCTACCGTAGTTAATGGCGATAAGGAGAAGTTGATGGATGGGTGTGGTCTTTTCCATGTTGGAAAGGAGGTGAATAAGGAGTAAGAGTATGTAGGGATTGGTAAGTTGAGGGAGAGTATATGCTTTCTGATTCTGTTTTGAGTAGAGTTTTTGGGAAAAGGAAGGTTTCGATGTATGTTGGTGAAGTTTATGGAAGATTTAAGGTGTGGACGATAAAGAGTTGAGGCTAGATATTTAAGTAGGGATTTCTGTCGAACTAGCTTTAGGGGGAAAAAGATGAAATACATTGCAGACTATGAATATGGATGGTTCTAAATGCCCCAGTGATAGTTCTGAGTGCTTGATTTTACACTGTTTCTAGTGATTTTTTATTTGTTGATTTGTCGTATCATAAATGAAATCACCGTACTTTAGTTTAGCTAAAATTAGCGTTTTGTATAATATGGATAGAGACGGATGGTCAGCTCCCCAGGTTGTGTTGGCAAGCGAACGTAGGGGGTTAAGGTCATTTGATGTTTTAGTTCTCAGAGCTTTAATGTGAGCAGTCCAATTTAGTTTAGTGTCAAAAAATTAATCCCAAAATGTTGAGAGTATTTTTTATTTAAATAGGAGTGTTATTGATTGGGAGAAGATTTGTTTTTGTGCAAGTGTTGGAGTGGAAGAAATGT
>CM032447.1:127020515-127223015 GCA_019049505.1 Pachyrhynchus sulphureomaculatus
AGAGCAACATCAGAAACTACCGACCTATCTCTCTTCTCTCTCAGGTCTACAAATTGTTCACGAGCATCACTAATATACTTACTTCCAATAAAAATGGATACATACCAACTGGTCTAGCAGGCTGGATTTAGGAAAGGGTACAGTACATCTAACCACCTTCTCACAATAAGATCATTAATAGAAAAAGCAAAGAATACAATTTGCTGCTGTATACAGCCTTTATCGATTATGGGAAAGCGTTTGACAACATTGAACTATGGGCCATAGAACAAGCAATGAAGAACTGCAGAATCAACTACAGATAAACAGTATATACAGCAATGCAACATTAACAGTGCTGCCAGAACAGAAAACAACTCCCGTATCCATCAAAAGAGGAGTTCGACGAGGTGATATAATTTCTCCAAAGCTTTTCACCTCGGCCATAGAAGATGTGTCCAGATCGTTAAACTGGATGAAAATGGGCATATACAACAGTGGTAAAAAACTCAACCAACAAAACAACAGAACCATCATCGTGAAAGACTGCATACTAGACACGGTCAACGAATACATACATCTAGGACAGATTTTGAAGCTGAGCAAGGACATCTAGATAGCTAAGGTAATAACGAATAAGACTAGCATGGGCAGAATTCGGAAAGCTGAATTGGGTACTGAGAGGTACTAGAATGCGACAATACTTGAAAAGTAAAGTGTTCGACCAGTGCATTCTGTCAATCATAACATATGGATGTCAGACATGGACCAAATATGGATAAACTAACAAAGACCCTGAGGGCCATTTGAGAGGGCGATGTTGAATATAAAGTTATTTGATAGAAGACAAATGAATGGATTGGGAAGATCACAGGGATGTCGGATGTGAGAGAAGAGATTGCCAGACTTAAATGGAGTTTTGTGGGTCACAATGCCAGACAGATGGATGATCGTTGGGACGTGGTAATTCAACAGTGGAGACCTTGGTTGGGAAGGAGAGGCAGAGGCTGGCCTCACATGCGTTGAGGCGATGATTTGAAAAGGGTCGGAGGCCGGCATTGGAAGCGCATGGTTCAAAATAGAAGCAGATGAAGAGAGTTGGGAGAGGCCTATGTCCAGAGTTGGTCGGCAGAGGGCTAGAGAAGAAGAAAAAAAAGAAGAAAGCTTAGTCCAATATGATGTTTGTATCGTTTACAATAAATTATGCTATTTTTTCAGATTACTTTCTACGAAGGCATTAGAATATCTCCTGTTGTTAGTAAGTTCTCCTATCATTTTATTTAACTCGTTGGCACCATGAAATACTTTATTAAAAATGACTTCTGAGTAAAGGTTAAATACTGTAGGAGATACAGAAGTACATATCCATGGCGAATTTCATTTTTTTTTGTAGCTTACATGATAAATTTTTATTTACATTTATTTTTGTGCACTCGTTTTAACAAAGACTGGCAATAATTTTCTCGTCCACACATATGTATCTATGTTCTTCAGAATTGCTTCATGAATGATTTGGTAAAATTCACAAAAGGCATGTTCATCCGAATTCATATCTCTGAATCTCTGTATAAAAGAAAATAGCTTCTTGGGAACAAACTCCTTTCTGGAGCCAAATTAAGTTTGACTAACCTATGATTCGCATTTTGTGTAGCTACGAATCCGAATGACTTTAGTTAATGCTTTTGATATATTCTTAACTAGTTAGTCTGTACTGATTCCATGATATAGCTCGCTTAAGGATTCGTAACAAATATTGAGTTAGTCTGACCTGCTGGAAATTTTCAGTGGTCTTACATGTGGTTAAAAAAGACACATTATATTTAGGAATTATGAGTCAGATTCGCACAGCAATTCACAGATTCTAGCGAGGATAACATTGGATCCTAATGCATTGTTATTTTCCATAGACAGGATTGCTAATCTCGCTTTTACTGATTAGTGGTCCTGACAGTGCTTTGTCAGTAATACATTGCTTTGGGCGTTCGTGATAGCGGAACCAGTTTATATATTTATTAGACATTGTTCAGATGTGCTTGTCAGTGTCATCATGTCTTTTATGCTTTGATAATCATATTTTTTAAAGTATTCTTCGATTAAATTACATTTTTCACTTACAGTGTTCCTTTGATGGTTTTATGTGTTTCTTGATATTTGTGTTTATATTTTATTCGAATTTCTATTAACTATAGAATTTCGTCAATCTTATCTCTTTTAGTTTTTACATATTTCCTTTTTAAGTACTGGTTACATGTATATTTAATCTGATGAGCTTTGTTCCATTTTTGTGATGGACCTTTTTTGTTACCAACCTTATTCAATATAGTTTGGTTCTTACATATAAGTGGATTATGATCACTCCAGACTTCAGCGCCTGGTTATACTTTAACCAATTTTACGGATTTGAGAAATCTAACTTGAATGAATTAAATTCTCTTTGAAGACGCATAATGTGATTTAGAGAATCTACTGGCCACCTTCAAGTGAAGAGATTTAAAAAAAAAGATTATTGCATATTAATGGATCGTGGATTTGACAAGTTGGTCTCCCCTTTCCTTTCTTGTCACAGGGCCGAAGTGGCCAAGTATGATGACAATGACTCATTGTTCCTAATGTATTTTGTTAGATCGTTTAACTAGTTATGCAATTCCTTCACTGATGCTTCGTCCTCGATATATAGATCTTACAATTATTGAAGGGTCCATATACGAAGGCTTTACCGTTTTTCTTTAGAGCGCAACACCACTCTACTACCAAAATTTTAAGAGACGTTTTGATGGATATTAATAATGAATAATTTTTATAAAAGCTTTGAGTCAATGCCCCGGTGAAGGGGGCCACGCTAGTAGTTCTTCGAATATTGACAAATTTTCTTTCTTACTGGCGTAATAACAAACTAAACCATTTTACGGATCTCCTATCAACTAAATTTAATATTCGTTTTGCTTACGCTAACAGTTATAGATATAAATACCCAGTCATACCAGTTAGAACTTACTTTGTATTAATAACTTCTAGTAAAATCGGGGAATGTTGAAATACATCAAGATTTAATAGGTATTACATAACTTGGACTCTTTGGAAAAAATTGGATACAAATGAGATATTTTTTAAAGCGAAATTTAATTCAGAATCCAAAAATGTCAAAGCATAATGAGGCTATTAAAACAAAAAGTCAGATAATCATTTTTTTTTTAAATTCTTATCTCGTGTCGAGTTGATTAATATATGTAACTTCAAAAAAAATATCCGGAAATAATTTAAGCTCTACGAAGATTTGATTATTACAATTACTCATAAAAATAGAAACCAACAAACTAAATAAGTTCAGTCTACGTTAGCATAATACACGTTGGTCCTTGTGAGTCCCATAATTTTAAACCTTCCATAAAAGTAGTAATGTTTAAAGCGTTAGCTAAAGGCTTTTATAATATCGGGCTAGAATGTCGGGCAAACAAGCAAAATGATGTTGAGCACTGACATGTTTAAGTCATATATAATAATATAAAAATTAAGCCGCCCACTACACTCTGTGTATCCTTTGTTATAATCACTTAGTTTGGATACTGAAAAATTTCTAAATCTTTTTTAGATATAAAATTTTTAATTTGTAGAAGTGTTTTATCATATTATAAAACACATTAAAACATTTTACGATTTAGTCTCGTTAAGGTACAGAATCAAATTTCAGAGAGGAAGGAAACTTTTCCGTAATTTGCTTAGTTAAGGCAAATAATTAGGCGAAACTACAAATGGATTAAAAAATTTTGAGTTATTTCTGAATATTTTTCGTGACCTTAAAAGAGAAATTATTCTATTGGTCGTTGACTATGAGACCTTGACAAATTTTGAAGCTTTGTGATGTCTAACACTAACAAAGTAACAAGTGCGTATATATATATATATATATATATATATATATATATATATATAATTACAATAGAGATTTTCACGTATGGTTGAATGTAATACATTAAAATTCCGGGTTTCAATCCGTTCGTCTAACAATGAATTTGCACGACGTTTCGCCAAAATCTCATTTGGCATTTTCAAGCTGCCACTCGATACTACGCAGATTGTAGGTGGGGGAGTTGAAAGTGTTCGTCTGAGCATCGGGGTGCTGGCTGTTGCCTTCACGATGTTTTAGTTATTCCTTGGCTTAGCTAGTAGACCCTTCCATGTAGTGGAGATATTCAGTGCATCATCTCGCTTATTTAGCTGTCCATTCTTTTCGATTTCTAGGGCTTCTCTGAGTATGCGTGTTTTATAATGTGAAATCGAGGCTATTTGTTTAGATCCCTCAAAATTGATGTTGTGACCAGTATTATGATGGTGCTGAAAAATAGCTGATGTTGTTTGTTTGTTTTTGATACTTATTTTCTGTTCTTGGATCCGGGTGGAGATTCTTCTGTTTGTTTGTCCTATGTACCATTTGTGGCAGTCTCCGTATGGAATGCTGTAAACTCCATGGTTTTTCAGTTTTTTCTTGTCCTTGGGGTTACCCAGGATGTCTGCCAGAGTGTTTTGTGGTTTGTATGCTGTGCCTATGTTCTGTTTTCTTAGGACTCTTCCAATCCCATCTGTAACTCCTTTCACATACGGTAATAGGATTCTACTCTGGTTGACGTCGCCTCCTTCTGTCCTTGTCTGTGGATGGCGCTGCCTTTCTAACGCTCTCCGTATGGACTGCTTTTTATATCGATTTTGCTTAAGGGCCCTAGTGATTTGTGTAATTTCTTGCTGTCTCGTGTCCCAGCGTTTAAACATCTCATTCATCTCAAATCCAGTCGGTAGCCAACACCCTCGTATCGAGATCATACCGGCTCACCGAACCAGACACGAGACAGCAAGAAATTAAACAAATTACTAGGGCCCTTAAGCAAAATGAATATAAAGGCCGGTCCATACGGAGAGCATTAGAAAGGCAGCGCCATCCACAGACAAGGACAGAAGAACGCGACCTCAACCAGATTACAATCCTATTACCGTATGTGAAAGGAGTTACAGATAGGATTGGAAGAGTCCTAAGAAAACACAACATAGGCACAGCAAACAAACCACAAAACACTCTGGCAGACATCCCGGGTAACCCCAAGGACAAGAAAAAACTGGAAAACCATGGAGTTTACAGCATCCCATGCGGAGAGTGCCACAAATTATACATAGGACAAACAAACAGAAGAATCTCCACCCGGATCCAAGAACATAAAATAAGTATCAAAAACAAAAAAACATCAGCTCTTTTTCAGCACTATCATAATACTGGTCACAACATCAATTTTGAGGGATCTAAACAAATAGCCTCGATTTCACGATATAAAACAGCATAGTCAGAAAAGCCCTAGAAATCGAAAAGAATGGACAGCTAAATAAGCGAGATGATGTACTGAATATCTCCACTACATGAAAGGGTCTACTAGCTAAGCCAAGGAAAAATCAAAACATCGAGAAAGCAACAGTCGGCATAGCCCCGGAACCCGTAATTGCCACCCAGCCGGCAAACACCAACGCTCGGACGAACACTTTCCGACCTCCCGCGTACAATTTGCGTAGTCGGTTTCTCAGTTAACTTCGAGTGGCAGCAGCAGCAGAATCACAGTATCGAGTAGCAGCAGCAGCGGGAGCACTTGAAAATACCAAATGAGATTTTGGCGAAATGTCATGCAAATTCATCGTTAGAAGAACGGATTGAAACCCGGAATTTTAAAGTATTATATATATATATATATATATATATATATATATATATATATATATATATATATATATATATATATATATATATATATATATATATATATATATATATATATATATATATATGTCGTACGTTAAAGGTGCAGCGGACCAGCGTGGCGTGAGTGATTTTTGACGCCATTCCAACTTTTACAATCTAATACTGTCTGTTAACATACTTCATAATTTCGGATCCTAATACACCACGTATAAATTTCTGATCACATAATAATCACTTAGTTTTAGTTAAGGATCCGCATGTTTAATTATAACGTGATCGCAGATCAAACCTGACCTGACTGGACACCATGCGAACAAATCGGAGAAATGTATAGTAAAATTGTGTTATCACACTTCCAAAATTTATAAAATTCTTCTTCCGCAATATCATTAGAAGTTGATCTAATGAAGTGTATAATTTTAGCTCATAACGAAAAAGTAAATAGCATTTTATTCACAAAAAACAGCCGACTGTTTTTTAAATTTGAATGCTAATAAGTTAGTAAGGTATTTTTTGCATAAAAGGGAGTTATAATTCTGTCCAGTGTTTTCTATTTGCCTTTACAATGTTTTTGCTGTTGATCCATGAATTCAGAATTATCTCTTTCTATATTTTATTTTAAATTTTAATGAAATGATTTTTTTCTGTTTATGCACATTAGAGACTCTATCCTACGCTTTCTGATGTTTTTCCACTTTTTGATGAACACTTCAAAAACAAAGAAAACTAAATATGGTTAAAATTTGCTTAAAAATCATACTTCCAAATTCGAAAATTCGCATGTGTCTTTCTTCGCACGCAATTTGAGTCCAAATGCCCAGCAGTTAAACTATATATGGAAACATAATTGGAATAGGTTCCTGAAAATTATATTCTTTCTAGTGAAAATAGTAAGAATATAGCGTATATTCAGATCAAATAGACACTACAAATCTACCTTTTACTCCTGATCTCTAATTCAAAATTCTTGTATATTAAAATAATTTATAAAAGCAACAGATACTTTGCTACATGTGAATTTTCACCAATACAATACGTGGTAACAAAGCTTTCTGATAATTTTAACATAATGCAATAATAAGATTTTAGACCAAGCATGTTCAAACCTAAAAAATTTTGCAGGCAGCACATTTTTCTTGTATAGTATAATAAGTTTTTAATTTTCTACACATACTTAAGTCGCTGGTATCGCCTGCGTCTCGGAACCAGTCGCTACTTAGAAGTAAACTTAGATACGAGATGATTAAATGGTAGAAAGATTAACATTTCAAAGTAGTTAAAATATAATATCTATGAAATGTTTTTCAAAAGTAGCATGATTTGTAGCACAAAGTCATTAAGGATAAAGGAAAACAACCTAAGAAAAGTGCAGTCGAGAGAAAAGGAAGTGTTTAGATGATTACTTGTAATAACCAGAAAAGACAGAATTCAAAATGATGATATACGGCAACAAATGGGACTGGATGTATCTCTGATGACGGATATTAAAGCAGTGAAAACATTTATTATATTGGCACCATCAAACCAAACAAACCCTGCAAGGACAAACAAGATCTAGAAACAGGAATTCTTTAGGGTAATGATCTTAATGAAACTACAACAGGACCAACCAATTGTCAGAAAGGCATGGGGATTTTATCCCAAAAAAAATAAGGAGGCGCTATCTACCTGTGCACTAAAATTATCTACAAGAATATATTTTATTTACTTTACAAATCCCTGTGATCTGATTTTTCCAGAAAAAAATTTTTTAGTTACTTAAACATTTAGGCGCAATAGGAAAAGCAGGTTCTTAATAATTTACTTTCTTAGTTACTAATAAATTATAACATTAACTACCTAATTTTCCTATAATGAAGTATCTGTCATGAAGGTTAAACTGATTTATGATAATTAAGAGACCGATGATATATATTGTTTTTGGTATAATTATCATTTTCTTACTCTAACTGGGAGAATATTAACATAATTTTGAGTTGTAGTTTGAATGTTTTATAGTAGTAGTGTAACTTGGAGTGCGTAAAGACTTCTCCAGAAAAAAGAAAGGTGTGAAAATGAAGTTATTTATTATATTATTCCTGCAAATAGAGTATGATTGATAATGTAAACTATCCCTTATATACTTAGAAGCGTTATTTTAATAAGATGTAATTTTTAGAGATTGCGTCAACTTGTAGTAAAAGCCTGAGTCTAGACAAAAATAAAAATTCCACCAAAAATATACCAAACTAAAATAAGAATATATAGGAGAGAATACTGTTTAGTTTTTAAAAGTTTTTCTTTACTTTCTCAATACTTGAAAATGTTGAAGTAAACTGATTCATATTAAAACCTGCTAATGATTCTTTTTTTTATTTACAGCATAACGCACAGTGCGTTTTGTTGCCATTTTACATGGGCCATTTTGCAGAGCTAGTAAGTGGCGCGATAGAGGGACCCATGTGTGGGAGCTCTAAATGTGCAAATGAGTCGCTAAAAAATCATCGGAAAAATAAAGGGTGAAGTTTTGAAGAGTGAATAATAAAATATACTTTTAGAAAATTAGCATATCTAAATAGAAAAATAACATTTTTTTTATTTATATTGGGTTCAAAATGTCTTCAGTGCCTAAGGTTCATGTATTTCTGTAGCCCTCTCTTAGTTTCTTTCACATTATTTCTCTAGAGATTCTCTATCTTGTGATCTCTTTTGGCCTTACTAGTTTTTCCACAGTTTGATGATACCCATGTTAAAACTCTTTTAGACAAGCTAGTTCAACTCCTTCAATATCCCTCTATTTGTTTTCGTATATTTTCGTGTTATATATTCGTTTCTCTCCAATCTCGTGAATCTAGCGTATTCCATTTAGAAAGCTAATTGTTTTCCTTGCGTGTGTTGTTCTTTTATTAATCTTCCTGCCGTTTGATCCTGTGTGTATATCGAAGTCTACTCCTAAATAGATACAAGTGGTTATTTCCTGTTTTTGTTTGTTTATTGATTTTGGCCTTGACATGCTGTTACATATCTTTTTCTAGAGGTTTGTAGCTTTTGCAACGTGTGTTTGGAAGAGTGTAGGTGATATTTAATATCTTTGTTTCAACTGTATATCTACAAAAAAACCGCGTGATGTTCTGCTGCCTATTTTAACTTTTGATTGTAGCCCGCCATCCAGGTTTCTTAGAAATTATAACGGTATAGTTATTATTAATTTCTTGGAGCATTCCGCCTAACTTCTTAGGACAGAGTATTATCATAATAGACATAAAACCGAGTGGAGCGCAGAGACCTTTCATTTTGCTTTGAAGCAACGATTGAAACTCGGCGTTATAGGTATGTTTCATAGCTTAAATATATATTTTGTTACTTAGTCTGTGTTCATTTGGTTAAATTTGATTTCGGGACAGTGAAGAGAATATGGAAATTATATTGCCAAAGAGGTTTTTTTATATAAGTTTTTGTTTACTGTGACGCCATGTTTGTTGGCACTACGTTCCACTGCATGCTAGAGTTAGAATGTGACACTTTTGTGTACAGGGTGGTCCAAATTGGACACTTTTAAAGATAAACGTTAAAGGTATTCAAAGGAGATAGGCGAAAACTGATGTCGGTATCTGAGGCTTAATTTTTGTGATAATTTCAATGGTGAAAGACGCATATCGATATCTAGTACCGTTTCAGATATACAGGGTGTTTTTCAAAAATCTGCATTTTGGAAAATGTTTATAATTCTTTTCCTATTGAAAATTTTTGATTTCTGTAAAAACATTCTCGAAGCACTTTTTCACGTGGATTTCAACAGTGTATGTTATATTTTTTTACAACTAATATCTCACTAGTAATTAACGCAAGAATATATTTTTTAAATGGGAACTCTGTATATTTTTCCTTATTCGAATAGAGCTTTAAATTACCACTCTAAAAATATAGCACACTTTATATTTTGCTTTAATCTACTTTATTAGGAAGATGATCTAGTTGTCTTGAATGTTTGGCATAATGAGATAAAAGTACTTGATCCTTTCCGAATTTCAGTAACATCCATTCCTATTTCAAGGGATGTTTTTAGCCAAAAAAAATGACACGATAATTCTTTTTTTTTAAATACGGATTCAAATTTTGGTTGGTGGTAATGGACTTTTTTTGGTGTGGCTGTTATTAAATGCACTCCTACCAATAATATATTTTATAAGAGATTCCCAATAAAAATATGAGGTTAATTTTGGGGAGGAAAGGGTGTAGGTAATCTTCAAAACGAACATGGTAACATACATGTTTGAAGTAGATTTAAGCAAAATATAAACTGTGCTATATTTTTAGAATGGTAATTTAAAGCTCTATTCGAATAAGGAAAAATACGGGGTATCCCATTTGAAAAATATATTTTTGCGTTAATAACTATTAAAATATTAGTTGTAAAAAAAATGTAATTTACACTATTGAAATCCACTTGAAAAAGTGGTTTGAGAACGTTTTTACAGAAATCAAAAATTTTCAATAGGAAAATAATTACAAACATTTTTCCAAAATGCAGATTTTTGAAAAACACCCTATATATCTGAAACGATACTAGATATCGATATGCGGTTTTCACCATTGGGTTTATCATAAAAATTGAGCCTCAGACACCGACATCAGTTTTCGTCTATCTCCTTTAGATAAAGGGGTTTACCTTTAAAAGTGTCCAATTTGGACCACCCTGTACAGTTAAAGTAAATAATATTTATTTGAAAACTTTTCGGAGACTATGTAATGGCAATTTGTATAATTATTATAGGGTTTTATCAATAATTGCTACGGCTATATTTTAAATTATTTATGGTCGTTCACCATTTTGTCAAGGAATAGACAACAAATGGTGTCTATATTATTTAGAGAGCTTTTTATAGGGTTTCACAAAGGATTTACGAAAATCTCTAGGGGAATACACAGTAGTCTCTAAAAATAACATTTTCTGGGGTCAATTGGATTTCTCAGGGGCGTTTTTCTGCTGAAGAGGATTTCCCTGCTCTCTAGAGGGTTAGGCATTGATGCATGCTACGGTTTTAGTAGTAAAACTATTTTTTCTACCTCTTTGGGAATTATAGTGAGGACCGGTACTGGCAGTACATTTCTTACGGCCTATGAGAACCACGTGTTCTGGAAAGACCCAAAAGTTTAAAACGAATTTTAACTTGTTTAGGGATTGTAGTGAGGATCGGGATTGACGGTACGTGTCTTCTGGTTGATAAAACCACGTGTTCTTGAAAGATCCAGATATTTAGAGCGAACTCTCTGGGATGAACCAATGTTCAGTTAAGTTCTTTATGATTTTCTTATTTAAATGGTTGATTTACCACTTTTAGTATTGCTATTTTTATTGCAAATCTCTTTCCTTACTTAAGTATAACCCTTTCATAAGCATTTATCAGACTGGAAACAACCTACTCAAACATTTAATACTTAATACCTAATGTAAATTTATAGTTTTATGAGTACAATTGTCACAATTTATTACCCAACATTGCACTGCTACAGCTATTTGGAGTGCCGTCCAATTTTGGGCCCTATTATAATCTCTAAGTTTTGCAATAAATCATTTTTTCTAAGTATTTTTCTGTCCAGCATCTCAAAAAATATTTAAATACTCAATTAGAAGTTCTTACGAGACCCAGAACTGTTCATTTGTACAAGAACGAGCTGAGTATGGTATGCTTAGTGCCCTACCTACGATTTCGAGCCAAGTCTACAAGTATCATTATTATTTTTGTATTTGCAATTATTTTGTGCTTAACAAGAAAGCTAAAAGCAGGTTCTGAAATTTATATTTGAATTGTTTTAAATAAATAACATATTTTAAATTAAAATGATAGCAATAAAATGTGCCTGGTCGCTTGGTTTTATCACATCCTCAACCAAAACCACTGTTTCTTTTAGGGGCGATTTTTAAGCAATCACTTGCGCCCCTGGTAATTTTCTATGCGTCTCAACCCAACCTGTCATTAACTTTTTTAAAAACACATTTTACGGCAACAATTTTCAAATAAAAATATGGACACTACTTAAAAATATTAACTCTCATTTAAATATGACTAAACTTTAGAAAAAAATATTCTTGTTACAGTCTATATAAGACTGCACCAATGTGCAATCCTGTTGAGTTTAAAATAAATAAACGGTCAAGTGCAAGTTGAACTTGCGCAGTTAGTGTTCCGTACGTTGACTGCTTTTAAAATAAAAATGTTTGTTATCGAGGTATAAAACGATCAGTCACTTCACAAACACACCCCAAAGAAAGTTGATTTTTTAAAAACAATACAAAGAAAAATGAGCGCAAGTATTACATTATATATATTTTTGAACTCGTGTTTTTAGAAGCTTTCATTTGATACCCCACTCGATGACCTAGTAAAAAAAATTTCTTTTCACTTCCGATTTCATCCCCCTAAGTCAAAATTTAACTTTCAAAACTACACGATTCTGATGGAGCCATCAATTCCTATATTACTGCTAAATTTCAACTTTCTATGTCAAATAGTTTCGGAGAAAATCGGGTGTGGCAGGCGGACGGACGGACGGACGGACGGACGGACGGATGGACGGACGGACACCGAAGTGATCTTATAAGTGTTCCATACGGAACACTAATATAGTACAGTTTAGTTCCTAGCTAGAGTGAATATAGTTATCGGTACGGAAAACAAGTTGAACAAAACGTAGCCCCACTACGAAGCCGGTGGGCTACCGCCGGATCGTTAAAATGTGCCTCGTCGAATTTTACAGAGATGCCACGCTAGTAGAAGTTGTATTATATGTAACAAAATTACGTGCAGCATCTCTCAGAAATTCGATGAGGCATATTTTAACGATCTAGTGGTTGTCAAACAGCTTCGCTTTGTGGCTGCGGTTTTATCCCACATGTTGTATTTCTGTAGCGAAGGCTATATTTTCTATGTTCTAACTAACTCACCATATATTTATCTAGCTGCCATAAACTATCCCATAGAGCTTTGCTTAATATCTGGCAAAAAGTTACTAAACTTTTTTAAAGTTAGACATCTGGGATATCCAGCTAAGCTTTTCCTTGACACATTCCATAACTATTATTCTTTTATGCAATCAATATCGAAGAGCAAAAACCGAGAAACATAAACAATGGCAGGTCGCTATTGGGCAAGTATCGTTAATTACCATTAATTTTGGTTCTTTCTGTAGCTATTATTTTACAGATTATCTTGAAAAATGGGTATTTCTGTAATTAAATTAGGAACAATTGAATTATTACCATTAACTAAAAATTATTTTAATTATTTTTCTAGAATGTTTTTAAAATTTTATAAGCAGTTCTTTCTGGGTTAATCTTAAAATCACTAGTTTGGCAGTCGACGGATTTTTTTCTGACACCTTTACTGTTAACGCCGGCTGCATACCTGTCCTACTCTCTTTCTCATTTATATTAACGATCTGCTGGAAAAGACCGGGAATCCAATCTACAGCTTTGCAGATGACAGTGCGCTTATCTCTTTATTCACTTTGAAAGCTCGGACATAGGCTGCTCAGGCGAATATCCGCAGACAGCAGGAAGTCATTCAACCTAACAAAGACATGGAAGAAATTCTATCTTGGGGTGACAGTAACCAAGTGACATTTAACGCTACAAAAACCCAGGCGGCAGTTTTTTCTAAAAAAGTTAACGTTGCTGAACCAGACATAGTTATGTCGGGGCACTCCATTCCCCTGGCATCGTCACTCAATATGTTGGGCGTTGATTTGGAAGCAAATATGTCCTGGCATGAACCTGTTGCAGGCATAGCAAGGAGAGTTTCTCAAAAGTTGGGAATATTATTTCGAACCAGAAAGCCTTACACTTCACAACAACTGTTAATTCTTTACAAAGCTCAAATTCGACCAACTATGGAATACTACTCCCATGTTTGGGGCTCCGCTCCCAAACATACACTGCATTTGTTGGATTCTGTTTAGAGAAGGGCTGTTCGTCTGATTGGAGACTCAGAACTGACCGGCAGCCTTGATTCGCTGGAACATCGAAGAACAGTTGGCTCTATTCTACAAGTATTTTCATGGAGAGTGTTCGAAGGATGTAGGCCGCTTAATTCTTCCCAGACCGGTGCATGTTAGAAGTACACGTCTCGCTGCTATTTCACATCCGTATGAGGTTCAGCTTGTTACTCCTCGTACAACGCTTTTCAAGCAGTCTTTTATATGGAATTTGGAATAGCATACCCAGGACTGTGTTTCCCACCGAGTTCAATTTACAGCAATTCAAGAACAAAGTGAATCGCTTTATCCGCACACGTGTCGTTCCTGTAGCGCTTTAGGGACTTCCCTGCAGCACGTGTGCTAGACCCATAAAAAAAAAAGTTAGATCTTGTAACGAACCAATTTTGCACTGGACCAATGATATAGCTGATTCTTTTTTAGGAATTTGGTATCAACTAAAAATTATTGGTGACGAAGTGTATTTTCTTGTGCCAAAGGTAAGCATTACTGATTCTTCTCTTAATTTGTGTGAAACGAATTTTTTGTTTTCTGTTAGAAAAGGCCATACTGCAGCACCAGTAAGCCTAGTTTACTTTCTTCCTTATTTAGGGCTTTGGGCAAGTTAAATCATAATAAATGATTCATAAAAAAATTCATCTTACGTGGCATAGATCATGGACGAGGCACTCGAAACACTCAGGATGCACCTAGAGGAGGCCAAGTCCAAGTAAAAACTTTAAAGAACACATAGAACATAACTGTCCCAACAATTCCAGGTCGTTTTGGGCAGTCGCTAAGGGAGTTAGTCAAAATTTTACCAAATCCACCATACCACCACTCACAGGCCCAGATAATTCCATTGCAACCACACCTCGTGAGAGAGAGAACTTGCTTCGCATTCTACTGTCGATTTCCAAGGACAAACACTAACTGCTATTCCCATATTGCAGTCAAAGATGCCCGATGTTGTCTTCAAACAGCGTATCTTAAAGCGTATTTTAATGAAGCTAGACACCAAAAAGGCTTCTGGCACTGACGGAATACCTGCCATAGTTCTCAAAAACCGTGCAAGGGAACTAACACCAGTTTTCTGTGGACTTTTTAACCTATCCTACAGAAAGGGAATATTTCCGTCCTGCTGGAAATGTGCCACGGTTCAGCCGATACCTAAAAAAGGCAAGAAGACCTTGCCAAATAAATACCGACCAGTCGCACTGCTTGCAATAATATCGAAAGTAATGGAAAAGGTTATCAATGAGCATCTTCTAAAATATCTTGAACTATTCAATATTATTAGCGATCACCAATATGGTTTACGTAAACATAGATCAACAGGAGATCTTCTGACTTATGTAAGACTTGTTTGGAACAACGCAATTGAACATTTTCGAGAATCTCGAGCGGTTGCTCTTGACATATCCAAGGCATTCGACCGTGTTTGGTACGATGGACTGTTGGCTAAGTTACGCTCTTATGGTATGTCTGAAAGATTTTGTTTCTGGCTCTCATGTTTCCTCAGAGAGCGTTCTTTACGAGTAGCGGTCGACGGATTTCTTTCTAACACTTTCACTATCAACGCCGGTGTGCCCTAGGGCTCCATATTGTCTCCTACTCTCTTTCTCATTTACATTAACGATCTGCTGGAAAAGACCGGGAATTTCACCTTGAACGCTCGGACATCGGCTGCTCAGGCGAATAACCGCAGACAGCAGGAGGTCGTTCAACTTAACAAAGACCTGGAAGAAATTCTATCTTGGGGTGACAGTAACCAAGTGGAATTTAATGCTACAAAAACCCAGGCGGCAGTTTTTTCTAAAAAAGTTAACGTTGCTGAACCCGACATAGTTATGTCGGGGCACTCCATTCCCCTAGCATCGTTCCTCAATTTGTTGGGCCTTAGTTTGGAAGCAAATATGTCCTGGCATGAACATGTTACAGGCATAGCAAGGAGAGCTTCTCAAAAGTTGGGAATATTATTTCGAACCAGAAAGTTTCACACCCCACAACTGTTAATTCTTTACAAAGCTCAAATTCGACCAACTATAGAATACTGCACCCACGTTTGGGGCTCCGCTCCCAAACATACACTGCATTTGTTGGATTCTGTTCAGAGAAGAACTGTCCGCCTGATTGGACACCCGGAATTGACCGGCGGCCTTGATTCGCTGGAACATCGAAGAGCGGTTGGCGACTTGAGTCTGTTCTACAAGTATTTTCATGGAAAGTGTTCGAAGCATGTAGCCCGCTTAATTCCTCCCAAAGCGGTGCATGTTAGAAATAAACGTCGCGCTGGTGCTTCACATCCGTATGAGGTTCAGCTTGTTACTCCGCGTACAACGCTTTTCAAGCAGTCTTTTATATGGAGAATATTATCCCTTTGGAATAATTTGCCCAGCGCTGTGTTTCCGACTGAGTATAATTTACAGCGATTCAAAAATAACGTGAATCGCTTTTTCCGCACACATGCCGCTCCTGGAGCGCTTTAGGGACTTCCCTGCAGCACGTGTGCTAGACCCATTAAAAAAAAAAAAAACTTTTACTTTTTTTGCATAATATGTTCTGGAAATTCTTCCTGACGATAGTTCGGAAAGTTATTACGTGGTTTTTCCTTTTGTATTTCTATGTTAAACAGATGATAAACGTCTAATTTTGTCGGATAAATTAATATTAATTAAATCCTAAATAAATAAACACTGTAGATTGACTCTGACGGAGCACAAGTCAAAATTTCTTGTTATGTTAGAATTGCTATTGTTCGTGATGTCTCCACGATCGTTGAACGGAGATTCGCATGGTAGTATCGCCTTTTGCCCTTGGATTCAGTGTAAGAAGTATAACCCTCGAGCTTGGTACCGAAGCGTGTGAACTAACACCTGGTGAAAACTCACCCTAATTAGTAATTTTTGGTTTTTAAAAACGCACATGATTTCTCTGCAATGCAAAGATTTTCCAGAGGGGGGAGTAGGCTTCTGCAACGCAACCTTGAGACGATATTTTAGTTTTCAGTGTAGTTTTTCTCAAAGGGCAAAAAGGTTTGTTGGAACTAAATATTCGGGCTATGGTATAATTTGGTGTTTTTGGTAAAATACCTGGCCAGCCATATAGTGGTCATTTGTATTCTTTTCTTGGTACAGAAGGGCTTTGGAAGAGACTCTCCAATACTCAAGGTGAGTAGCTATTTTCTAAATTTCTTTGTTGTATCGTCAGTTTGGTTCTCGCAGAGAGAATTATCTGGGCCTGGTCTTTGGCGATCAGGATTATACTGTATGTATAATATTTTATATGAAAATGTATTTAGTTATACGGTTTTTTGCTTGTAGTAGTATTTTTGATGTTGTTCGTTCCACACGCGGAAAGCGTGTTCCAGTCCAAGTCCCAAGTGCTGGGAACTAGAGAGGACCATCAGTTTTCCTTGATTTCTGCAATGACGTCAACTCCCTTGGTTGGACCTCATTTTGATCCAGCTACCGATTTGGTATAGCTACACGTACGACTATAGTTTCCACCCATCTGAGGAACCTCAAATAAGTGTTAGAGCGTAGAATTCAGTGTTTCCTACCTCCAAAGCTACGAACCATGAGAAAGAGAGCTTAATCCCTACTTTTCTCTTAGATTAATTCACATTTACGGGGATCTCCAGTGGTTGGGAGACTTGCAGTTAGCTTACATTGCTTCTTATGGTACACGATTAACTATTTCTAAATTTGATTAGTTACTAGTAAACTACTTTTATTGTAATAGAATTAGTCCAATCTTTTAAGCGTTGTAACTAGTGTAGGATACATAAGAACCAGAATTTGTCAGAAAAGGTTTCTATGCAGAGGTTGAGAAAGAATTTTAGAGTAATTCTTATACCTTTTCAATTCTTTCTTCTACTAAGTAATAAAGTTAAATTTATTTTCTTTGTCAGAAATTTTGAAAATCAAAACTGTATATTAATGATAAGAATTCTAATTTTTAATGTAGTTTTTTAGTTAGTCATATAACTTATGTTTATCCCCTTTACACAAACTTTGTAATTGTATAAGTAATTAATATTACCTAAACGTAGAATAAACTACCATCACAATAGCTTATCTGCGGTTTTCTATTCTAAAATGCCAGGTAGACTAGTAAGCAACTTTATAGCGGATTAGAGTAAGAATTAGCAATTTTTTTTTATCTCTCTGGCCAGCTTCGAATAAAATAAATTTCGTGGTGCCCATCCCATTGGGACTTATACCTGAATTTGACATCGTCTGGACCAACCTGGGTAGATTCAACTTGGCAATTTTTTTAGTTTTGGTTTTGGCTAGTTTTATGCTTCGTAAGGGGACACAAAAAGGTGACCAGGCGTAATGAGAGGTGACTTCTAGCCAGGGTACTTAGGCCAGTCCACGGTACCTCAGTCTGACAGAAAGCAGTTATACTCGACAGCCTTCTGGCGGGCTACAAGCGGGGGGTTTTGGGAGCGAATTAGCCAAAAAAGTATGGTAAGGGAGATTATGGTTTAAGATCTTTTTTCTGGAATTCTAACAGTACAGAACCAGGAAATAATGGTAATAAATTGACGCCCACCGTCAATATTCAATCTCAAGAATCCATATATATATATATATATATATATATATATATATATATATATATATATATATATATATATATATATATATATATATACATATATATATGTATATATATATACATATATATATATATATATATATATATATATATATATATATATATATATATATATATATATATATATATATATACACATATATATATATATACCGGGTGTACAAGTATGAAATGTGGATTTCAGGCATCAGATGGTGCACCAATGCAGTTTGGGCATTGGTGCACTGCGCTTTTTTGTTGTGTCATTAACAAGTGTCAGACGCACACGAGTGACAAATTGAAAAAGTGTGTGCATAGTGTTGTATTGTTGTTTTTAATATGTCGAAATTTATACCTAACAAAGAACATTCGCGGACAGCATTAATTTTCTGTTTTCATTTGAAGAAAACTGCTGTTGAATCATACCGATTACTTCGAGAAGCTTATGGTTAACATGCTCCATCGTAAGATACGTGTAAACGATGGTTTCGGCATTTCAAAATGGGTGACTTCGATGTTGCAGACAAGGAACGTTGAAAACCGCCAAAAAAATACGAAGATGTGGAATTGCAAGCATTGTTGAACGAAGATGATTCGCAAACACAAAAACAACTCGCCGAGCAATTGGGCGTTAGTCAACAAGCTGTTTCCAATCGTCTACGAGAGATGGGAAAGATTCAGATGACCGGTAGATGGGTACCACATGAGTTGAACGACAGGCAAATGGAAAAGCGCAAAAACACGTGTGACATTTTGCTCGCCCGGTACAAAAGGAAGTGGTTATTGCATCGTATAGTTACAAGGGATGAAAAGTGGATTTATTTTGAGAATCCCAAGAGCAAAAAATTATGGGTAGACCCAGGCGCACCATCTACATCGACCGCAAGACCGAATCGCTTTGGCAGAAAGACGATGCTCTGTGTTTGGTGGGACCAGAGGGGCGTGGTCTATTATGAGCTGTTAAAACCTGGGGAAACGGTTAATACTAAACGTTACCAACAACACTTGATTGATTTGAACCATTCCAGCGAATCAAGGCCGCCGGTCAATTCCGGGTCTCCAATCAGACGGACCGCTCTTCTCTGAACAGAATCCAACAAATGCAGTGTATGTTTGGCAGCGGAGCCCCAAACGTGGGAGTAGTATTCCATAGTTGGTCGAATTTGAGCTTTGTAAAGAATTAACAGTTGTTGTGGGGTGTAAAGCTTTCTGGTTCGAAATAATATTCCCAACTCTTGAGAAGCTCTCCTTGCTATGCATGCAACATGTTCATGCCAGGGCATATTTACTCCCAAACTAACGCCCAACAAATTGAGTGACGATTCTAGGGGAATGGAGTGCCCCGACATAACTATGTCGGGTTCAGCAACGTTAACTTTTTTAGAAAAAACTGCCGCCTGGGTTTTTGTAGCGTTATATTCCACTTGGTTACTGTCACCCCAAGATAGAATTTCTTCCAGGTCTTTGTTAAGTTGAACGACCTCCTGCTGTCTGCAGATATTCGCCTGAGCAGCCGATGTCCGAGCGTTCAAGGTGAATTAAGAGACAAGCGTACTGTCATCTGCAAAGCTGTAGATTGGATTCTCGGTCTTTTCCAGCAGATCGTTAATGTAAATGAGAAAGAGGAGGAGTAGGAGACAGTATGGAGCCCTGGGGCACACCGGCGGTGATAGTGAAGGTGTTAGAAAGAAATCCGTCGACCGCCACTCGTAAAGAACCCTCTCTGCGGAAACATGAGAGCCACAAACAGAACCTTTCAGACATACCATAAGAGCATAACTTAGCTATCCCCGTCAATCGTGCCAAACACGGTCGAATGCCTTAGATATGTCAAGATATATATATATATATATATATATATATATATATATATATATATATATATATATATATATATACATATATATATATATATATATATATATATATATATATATATATATATATATATATATATATATATATATATATATATATATATATATATATATATATATATATATATATGTAAAATAAAACAAAAATAATGTAATGTAGTGCCTTATGTCATATTCTTTTCATAATATTATTGATCTGATATATTCAAAAAGAACAAAAAAAATCAGAGATTACAATATAATTTTTAGACCTTGAAAATGAATCGTAAAAGAAATAGAGTACAAACTACATTTTACTATTATTTTTTCTAACAGCTTTATCAAAAAAATTATATTTTTTCTTTAAATCCAATTTATATTTATACGTCCTCACATATATTTTAATGTACATCCACTATCTACCACTATCGTAGTTTTGCCTCTAAGATACATTAACCTTAGTGTAGCTTATAGTTGAAATATTGTCTGCCCTCTTTAAATAATTACTTTCAACAAGTAATTTATTGCTTGTGGAAACAAAAGAGATGGAGAAGTAAGCAGAGAAATTAGTTTGGAAATGCAAAACCAGATGTTCTCCAAAATAATTACTTTTTACTGAAATACTGGGAATAGTTTTCCTTTATATTGCTTCTTTTATGCTTGAAAACTATAGTTATTTTTAATTTAAGTATTTAAATATAAATGTATAGAAACTCTAGCCTTTCTTGACTTGTATAAGAATAAAGCTGTACTTATGAATTTGTTGAATTCCTGGTTGTTTAAACACTATTATTGTAGTAGCCTGAGAAAATATGTAATTATATAATGTAGTCGTCAACTATTTTAATGAGCAATGTACAGCCGTGGTAAAAAAAGTATATCCCGAGCACATTAAGTAATCTGTACTATTACTCGTACTTTTCACAAGACGGTTTGATGGCGGAAAGACCAATATCTTTGTAATTGTAGCTAGAGGCAACTCCTCAACTAAAAGGTGCAAGAGTTAAGAATTTGATCTTTTAAAGAAAATGTGTAAAGAGGATGAAAGGGAAATAATATTGAGATCAATCTGTCTGGGACGATAACTCTAAAAAAAAAAAATTCAAATTTGATATACATCTAGTATAGTAAGTATATATAAAACCTACAGTCTTTAAGCTATAGCGCTTCAGATAACGGATGTAAGAGAGATGGGGGTCGTTAAATATTTAGTAATTTCAATACTCATATGCCGTAAAAGGTTTAGTTCTCAAACCAGCAACAAATAGGTCATCCGCAATACCTTAAACTTTATTTATAGATGAAAGGGTTCACCAGAGCCTCCACAGTCTAGCTAAATGCTGCTCTCGTAGCACTCATAGCACCAATGCAGCTGAAGCTTTGGACCTATTTTTTCTCAGTTATGGACCACCATTCCAGGGCCCCAGATGAGATTTTGGTCTTATCGTAGCCATATATATCCTGTTGCGCATTCCCGGCCGCAATCCTCCAAGAGCAGAAAAAAGCTCGCCCACATGCCCCCTCATGTTTCTCATTTGACACCATATATTCATTATATTAGAGTCCTTACTATCTCTACCAATAAATATCACAACTTCGCTTATGCCTGTGTGTTCAAACTAGTTTCCTTGAATTTGGTAAGGAATTTATCAACCACTAGACACCATACCATGAGAGAGAGAACACATGCTTAAGTGTTACATGAAAGTACAATACAGACAATTTGTCAAATTACTAAAATAATTTTATTACCTGCTAATATATACAATGGATATAAAAGCTAATAATAAAATGTTCATTTTTGCAATATTAAAATGAATTTAAATTATCCAAAATGGTTAATTAAAATAAAATATTTATAAAAAATATAACTTCCCAAAGTTCCCTTACAAACCCCCAGTTTGATTTCTTACTCCAAAAAAAAGAGTATTTCCAAGTAATAAAACTCGATATTTTAAAGGATAAGTAATTTATAGTAAGTTATTATTTTTAAATACAAAAAAGTTTAGCACAGCAAAGGCTTCAGAGATATTTAGAACGTGAACCTGACATTTCTCTTGCAAGTTATTTCTGCTAGAATTGAAAATTGAGACACCCTAATCTTCTTCTTCTTTCTTATATGGTGTGTCATATAAGTAGGCATACTACCTGTTTTATCCCCATTAGGTCTCTTCCGATGTGGACGTCCAGCATTCCTTCCATCTTTTCGGAGGTGTACCACTAGTTCTTCTACCACAAAGTTGATTGAGTTTGGCCTTTTTTACCAGTCTGTTGTTGTCCATCCGATCTACGTATTTATTCCATTGTTTTCTTATAGTTCTGGTCCATTTGTATGTTTTTTGGTTCTTACTTAGTTCTTGTAGACCTTTGTTGCGGATTCTGCCGTCGATAGTTTTTCCAGGTATGTCCACAATCACCTTCATTTCTGTTGTCCTCATCATTTGTGCTTATTTCTTTTGTCTTATATATTCTTATTTTGCTTTCCACTGTGAGGTATTTATTTTTCCATCCATCCATCAAGCAACCTGCTATTAGTGATGCCTTCATAGACTGTTGTTTTACTTCCCTGTTTAAGTCTCCGTAGCTTGTTATCTTTGTTAAGAGCGTTATATCGCGTTAGTTTTCAGGTGACGTCTTTTGCCCTTTTTAGAACATTGGGATTGTTATGATAGTTTTCCAGGTATTTGTCCATTTTTTACTATGTTTGTAAAGAGCTGTACTGGTTGTTGATGTAGGTTTTCTCCTCCATATTTTAGCATCCCATTTGTGCTGTCGTCTGGTCCTGAGGTTTTTATTTTTAAGATTTCTTATAATTCCTTCTGTCTGTTCTAAAGTTAAGTGTAGATTTACTTTTCCTCTTCTTCAAGTATGACTTCATTATTCTCTTCTTCTTTATAATTTCTCAAAATATGTTTGCCATTCTTGAATTGTAATTTTATTAGTTTGTACCGTGTTTTTTATATCAAGTTTGTTCCGTCTTAACATTTTTTAGACAGCGCCATACAGATCTTTTTCCATCCCTTTAGTAAATGTCTCCCAATATTCTTCTTCAATTTGTTTTCTTCTTCTATTCATTAAGTTTCTCTCTGCGATATATGCGTTCCAGTTGTCTTCGATTTTGTTGTGTATGTAATGTATATATGCCTCCTTCTTCTTCTCTGCCAGCTCCTTTATTTCTGGCGTGAACCAAGGTGTTTTATTTGTTTTGTTGATGTTTACTCGTGTCTGGCTTAAGGTTTCCTTTGCCGCGTTAATATTGTTTTGTTTTATGGATGTCCACTGTTGGTCTATGTTTTCTTGTTCGTTGATTGGGTGTAGAATTATTTTTTGTCTCGAGCAGTTCTCATACTTGTGCTTTCGCTGTCGAAGATTTCGATGTTATATTTGTTAACGTATATAGATTTTAGTTTTGGTGGAGTTTTTATTTTAGGTTTACATAGGAGCAATTTGCGATCGCTACCTACATTAGCCGAATTCAGCGTTCATAAATCTACTATTTTTTCTGGCATAAATTTTCTATTGGTTATAATATAATCAATTACTTATTGTTGGTCTCTAGAGTTTTGCCAAGTATATTTCTATTTCATATCGTTTAAAAAAAGTAATATATATTTTTAAGGTGTTTAGAGCACAGAAGGATTTCAACATATAGCCATTATCATTTATCTCTTCTTCGTTAAATATTTGTGTTATGTTTGTCAGTTCTTCATTGTCTATTCTGGCATTGAGATCGCCCATTATCATTAATTTCTCCTGTTGGTTTATTGTATCAACACCCTAATAATAAAGTATAATAGGTTACAAGCTTCTTGTCACACATCCTTTTAAGCACCTAAAAATTTGAATATTAGTACAATTTTTTAAATTGGTACATATTAAAACCAAGAAAAAATCTCTTTATGCTATTGAACATACGCAAAATTCGTTTCTGGTGAAGCCTTATTGCTCGAAAACGCAGATTATTTTTTTACTTCCTGTGCTATATATGTATCAAATTTAAAATTGATGTCTAATTTGATTGGACAATTATGCCAACAGATTGATGAAATTTAGAAATTGTATTGAAAGGTAATATTTTGAGAAATACAATATTTTTCACATTGAAGAAAGTAAACAATAAACTGACAAATGAAAAACATATAAATAATGTCATCTAAATGACATCTAACCTGAGCTGTTACGAGTCCGATGTTTTTTAAGCGAGCAGTGAAATTATTGATCAGTGCTCGGTACATTGCTTCCATCATCGCTACCATTTCCTGTCGAATATTTTCTTTTATTTTTTCCAGGTAAAGAAGACTGTTGTTCACAACGGTAAACATTTAAAGTAAATTATCTCGATTTTCAAAGTTGGAATATACTTGTGTGCTACTCCCCCAAAAAACAATAATTTAGCATGTAGTTACAAACGCTGCCAGAGTTTAAATGTGTTTTACCACTACTTGTAAGTTTGTAAGCTGAACAATACAACAATGACAGCATTGTGCCGATTAATAGTTAGCTAAAGCCAACCCGACTCGAGCAAGGTAAAGGATTAAACGAGGTACAGCTCTTATAGTCCAGTTAGATAATTTAATGTCTAAGTTAAATACCTGTATTATGTGTAGAACTACTAACTGATCTGCTTAGTTTTGTATAATAATATCTTGGGTTTTTGTTTATTTATTATTCATTAAAAGTTTACTGACTAGCCTAGCACTTGACAAATGATAGTAGTTAAAGAACATATATATATAAACTCCTGGACAAAATTAACGCAACAATCTGAAAATTAATTTATCTTTTTCTTATGTCAGTTTTAAAGTATATCAAGTATTTGAATAGTAGGCTATGCATATTTTGTTTCGTTGTTCATGACAAAAATCAAAACAATTCATTTAGATTTACAGTTTTAAAGAATTTTTTAGAAGATAAACAATTTTCTGTAATAATGCGATAGATTTTCTTTAACAGTAAGCTTAGAAATTGTTCCCTTCTTCAAAGTAATACGTTTTTGTGGTAGACTGTTTTATTTTTGACCCCGAAGAATTAGAAAAATGAATCGAACAAGGAATTTAACTGAACACGAGGTAATGCGAGCCTCAGTTTTATTGGACGAGGGATATTGTTAGAGTTATGTTGCCAATTTGTTAGGCAAACATCGTTCCACAATAAGTCGTATGATAAGATGCTTGAATGAAGTAGGAACTTATGCTAGAAGGCTAGGGCAAGAGCGAAAACGATGCACTAGCGACCTAGATGAACGTTTTATAAGACAATATGCTTTAAGAAACAGGACTGTCACTAGTTCTATAATAAGAAACGAACTCGAAGCTGTTTGCAATGTCACAATTTCTTCTAAAACAGTTAGAAGACGGTTAAATGAAGCTGGATTAAACAGTAGGAGACCAGCCACTGCGCCCTTGCTTACTAGAGAGAACAGAGTTGCCAGGTTACATTTTGCTCGAAATCACGAAAACTGGTCTGTGGATGATTGGAAGTTTTCTTCACAGATGAAACTAGGGTTAGTCTAAACCATCCGGATGGTCGTGAGCGAGTATGGCGAAGACCAGGAGAGAGGTTTGCTCCTTGCAATATCTCTGCAAGGATTCCATTCGGCGGTGGCTCTGTTATGTTCTGGGGTGGCATCTGCTTTGATGCTCGCACAGAGTTAGTTCCTGTCCGTACGAGATCCATGAATGCTGACTACTATCTTGAGAATATTGTAATAGAACATGTGATGCCTTTCGGTCATTTTGTGGGGCCCAATTTCCTGTTTATGCAAGACAACGCTCGACCTCACGTGGCTAGGGAGGTACTCGATTATCTTAATCAAGTTGATATACCGATTATGCAATGGCCACCAAAAAGCCCGGATCTTAATCCGATAAAACATGTATGGGATCACCTTAAGAAAAATGTGAAACGTTATATACCTGCACCTAGAAATCTGAGGGAACTTGAAAATGCAGTTATCACAGAATGGGAGCAAATTCCTCAAGATTTTATCCAAAATTTAATTAGAAGCATGCCTAGGCGCATAAACGCTGTCATCCGAAGTAGAGGAGGCAACACACGCTACTAGTGTCCCAGTTACACCATTAATTTTGCTACTAGTGTCCCAGTTTATTTTTTTCATTATTACATAATTTCAACGATTTTGTTATTAGGTCTTAAGAATAATTTTAATTCGAATCTTATAGAGAAATTTGGTAGCTAATTCACTTTTAAAGTATCCGAATAAGTTTTTTCTAACTTTACCAATGTTCATAAAAAATTATTAAAATTAATTCGTTATAGAGATTTATATGATTTAATATATTGTTGCGTTAATTTTGTCCAGGAGCGTATATATATATATATATATATATATATATATATATATATATATATATATATATATATATATATATATGTTACAATAGAGGTTTTCACGGATGGTGGAATGTAATACATTAAAATTCTGGGTTTCAATCCGTTCGTCTAACAATGAAATTCCATGACGTTTCGTCAAAATCTCATTTGGCATTTTCAAGTGCTCCCGCTGCTGCTGTGATCTTGCTGCTGCCGTTCGAAGCTAACCAGTTGTCATTGTTAGACGAACGGATTGCAACCCGGAATTTTAATGTATTATGTATCTATCGGACCAAGACTATTCTTTGCTATTGTATTAAAGTACGGGCATCTAAGAGACAATCCAGAGCGTACCATCTACATAACCGCTAACTAGGGCATGTCATATTGCGCTCAATATTAGAGCTCGACAGCTAGCGTACGTGAAGGGGCAATCACAACATAACCGTAATATTAAAAGAGATTTAAAAAGCATACAGCCAAAAGTGTCAGAGACCAACAAAACCTCAGGGCCATCCAGTGTAAAACGTCAAACCATGTAGAGAATTAATTGTTTAGAAGTAACTGTTTGTGTGTGTATGGGTTTGTGTGGCTGGCCAGCTCTTCATTTTTTCTTTTTTTTATCAAAAGAAAGAAAAATACTACCATTCCCTCATTGTATCTAAATGTCTCTTATTTGCATAATCTTTTTCATCTTTTCTCTTTTTTGTTTTCGTTTCGTTTCCTTCTTTTTTTCCTTTTTATCAGTAACGATAAAAATCGATTGCTAATACAATTATAACCAATAAGACCTCCCACCTCCCCCATCTTCGTGATTTTCAGAAACAATTGTACTATCCATCTCATCAGGGAGCCGTATAACTCCTAGCTAGTTAAATGACGAGCTCTGATATGGAGTGAAACATATTATGTTCTACTTTGCTGTTTCATAGAGGACAGGCGCGGATTGGTCCATTCTTTTGGATGCCCATACTTTTGATTCAACAGCAACAAGCAGTTTAATAAGCCGTTATAAATCCTTTCTATATATTTTTCAGGGACGTTAAATATTTACTCATATTTACTAATTACAAAATTACGAATTAGCTACATTTACACACAAACAAACATATATATATATATATATATATATATATATATATATATATATATATATATATATATATATATATTTGTATATATATATATATATATATATATATATATATATATATATATATATATATATATATATATATATATCTATATGTATATATATATATATATATATATATATATATATATATATATATATATATATATATTTGTATATATATATATATATATATATATATATATATATATATATATATGTATACATCTAGTGGACCGCGCTTATTACTACTTTGGATAAAACGACCAACCACTTATAGCGACTGAAGTGTGAAGATTTATTTGGTTTTTTTTATAAAATAGTATTACGATAAATTCGTTTATAACGACTCCGGATAGAGCGACCAACCGCTTGAAGCAACGTAATTTATCCAATAACTTAAACCAAAAGTCAATCATCGCTCCTGATGAAGCTAACATGGTTAGAGAAACGCGCGTCGAGTGCAAAAATAAAGTGTTTGGTGTAGTGGTGATATATACTGAGTAGTATCATTGAGCCAAAGATTCCACATTCCCAACTTAGTTAAACCAAAAAGAGGGTCAACCTCGGAATGAGAGATAATAAGCTGTAAACTTGTATACACCTTTATTCCTTTATTTTGGCATTCTAAAAGTTGTGTCAAAAGTCTCATAAAATCTCGGGTCCGCGTCTTAAGATATTCAAGGTCAAGGGTCACAAAAATCGGGTTTTCGCAAATATCTCGCTTCCTATGGTTTCAATGATATTTGCATTTATTATAAAAATTGTAGAGCATAAAATTCTCTACAAATTTTATTCTTAACATTTTTTTATACGCTTAACCGTTTTTGAGATAGAGCTCGGAGAGCGTGCAGCGCTCAGCCCTACATAGCATAATGCAAGGTCAACCGTGAGTCCCGGTAAAATATAAAGTTAATTAATCACTAAAAAATCCATAATTATGAATAATTTGCATTATTTATTAATTAATACATTATATTTAATAATATTTTTCATTTATCAAATATATTCGTTTAATAATACTTACCTACTTCGTGTAATTAAAAAATTGTTAAGTCAAATACTTTAAGTACATTTTAATTATATTCTAATATATCTTAATTATATTTTAAGTAGAAAAAGAATTAAGTACTTTTTCTTTAAAATGTGTAAACTCTTAAATACTTATATCGGGTCTTCCATTAAGGACTTGACAACTTTTTTTTGAATTGAAACGCAACCCATTTGAGACATTTCGAAAATTTTACTATCGGCTTGAAGTACAATCAAAACATTTATGTATGGAATTCGACTTCATTCATATATCTACCACGGGCACGTTTGCAGCGGTGGATTCGTTGAACCCAATTTTCGATGACTCGGCCACACACTTCGACGGAAACGGCCGCTATCTCTTTTTCAATATTGGCTCTGAGCTCCTCTAACGACGCAGGATTGTTAGCATAGACCAATGATTTAACGTACCCCCATAAAAAGAAGTCTAGAGGTATTAAATCACACGATCTAGGCGGCCATTCGACGGGACCATTTCTCGATATAACACCTTCACGGAATTTAGATTGCAGTAAGTCGATTGTTACACCCGCTGTGTGGCTTCTGGCGCCGTCTTTGTTGAAACCACATATCATTAATGTCTAGCCCATGCAATTGATCAAAGAAATAACGTTGCAACATGCCTCTGTAGCGATCTCCATTGAGTGTAACGTGACGGTTATTTTCATCAACGAAAAAGAACGTCCCAATGACACCACCGGCTTGAAAACCGCATCAAACAGTAATTTTTTGTGGATGAAGTGATGTTTCTTCAAGCACATGAGGGTTTTCACCTGACCAATAACGCATATTTTGTTTGTTGACGAAGCCGTTTATCCAAAAATGCGCTTCATCACTAAAGATGATTTTGCGATGAAACTGGTCATCTTCTTCCAACATTTCTAGAGCCCAATTCGAGAACGTACGTCGCTTCATATGATCGAGTGGCTTTAGTTCTTGAGTTAACTTTAACTTATAAGGGTGCAGGCCAAGATCTTTTCGCAAAATTCGCCATAGTGAGGTCTGAGCGATGCCCAATTCTTGAGAACGCCGTGAAATCGACTGTTTTGGTTCGTTTGAGATGGACGCTTGAACGGCAGAAATATTCTGGCCACTTCGACCAACCCGTTGTCTCACTGGCACGGGAACATCCAGCAACGAATATGTTAACTCAACTTTTTTCACTAGACTATGAATTGCTTGTCTACTGGGACGAGAATTACGACCAAAAATTGGCATTAACGCTCTTAAAGTTGCAGTCACCGACTCCAAATTTTGGTAGTAAATTTTAATTATTTGTAAACGTTGTTCGTTCGTGTACTTCACCATGATGAAAATGTTGACTTTACTGAATGTTTTGACGTTGACAGTTCGGTGATTGGCTTAAGGGTGCGTTCACAGTGAAATTTCAAAGTCCCAAATGGAAGACCCTTTATTACTTTAAGATTATACCTACAGTGTTACTATACGAAGCTGCAAATCCCAAGCTAGATAAAACATCTAATAGTCTTTTAGATCCATATGTTCTATGAAGAAATTCATAAAGGCCTAATAGTAGCTGTGATGATCGTTCTCGTATCGAAGCCATTATTGCATGACTTATTGATGTGCATTTCGTTTTTAAATGATCTGTTTTTCCTTTTCTATTTTTTATTATGACTTCTTGTAAAAAATGCCATAAAGTTTTTGGTATTTCTCCATTAAGATCATCTAACCTTTTACTCGGAGGTGGATAAGACTTCGATGATCGAATATCTTTCCTAACAATAGCTACTGCAGCTTCTACAATCCGTAACCGTTCTTCTTCGGCATCCTTTTTTTTTATTGTCGTACCAAGCTTTTGATAATATATTAGCTTGTGTATAGATATAATAGTGAATGATCCTACCCTTCTCGTAATTATTATGTCAGTTAAATATTTTTGTTAAAGTCTTATAATGATAGTTTTATCATCTGGTACATACTCCGTAAGGACATCTTTGAGCTCTTTCGATGTAAATTCTGACCTTGCATTATGTTATGTATGGCTGAGTGCTGCGAGCTCTCCGCGCTCTATCTCAAAAACGGTTAAGCATATAAAAAAATGTTTAGAACAAAATTTGTAGAGAATTTTATGATCTACAATTTTCATGCAAATATCATTGAAACTATAGGCAACGAAATATTTGCGAAAAACCGATTTTTGTGACCTCTGACCTTGAATACAAGACGCGGACACGAGATTTTATGAGACTTTTGACACAACTTTTAGAATGCCAAAATAAAGGTTTATACAAGCTTACAGCTTATTATCTCTCATTCCGAGGTGAAACCCCTAATGTGACTGGACAAAATTACGCTCTGATTTGTTCGGTTATAACGATGCGGGTAAAATTTGTTTACAAACCATAATTCTTTTTCTCCGAATTCTGAGTGGTCGTTCCGCTGCTCCATACACTTGCTGATCGCTAGCGACTCAATCATTCATTTTTTTTGTAATCGTCATGCGCTATGTGTGATAATTATTACAATTTAGACACGCAAAAATGGGAAATTCTAAAAGTCGAAAATGTTTCTCTATTGAAGAAAAGAGTGCAGTAATTCAACGTTTGAACGCAGATAAATTAAATGTAACACTCGCGAAGGAGTTTGGTGTATCTCATTCCACCATTTCGACAAGAAAGAAGAGCAAAAGCACCATTGAAGACTTATTTAGAAATCTACTCAGGAAAAAGGAGAACCAGCATTATTACAGTAGTTTAAAGTATAACGAAATCGGAGAATACCCGTAAATGGTCTTATTTTATAGAAAAAAGCCTCTTTATTTCAGTTTAATGTTCCGAATTCCACATGTACACCAAATTATATCCATCAATTAAAAACTAGACATAATATTGACGCCGGTAAGATAAGCAAAGAATCATTATCGTTGAGACAAAATGACGTCAGTGATTGGTGCAAGATTCAGAAATGATCAGATTTCTAATGCTGATGAGACACGGTTGACTAATACTAGATAAAACTTTAAAATTTAAAGGAGAAACGTGTGCTTATAGAAAGAGAGGATAGCTGGCACGATTAAAAAAAAGTTGGTGATCGGCGAATCTCAACGCCCAAGATGTTTCAGAGGTATACAGTTATTACCAGTAGATTACGAGAATAATCGGAGAGCTTGGATGACATCTGATATTTTCATAAAATGAGAACATTCCTGGGATCGTGAGTTGATAGCAAAAACCTTAAAGCAAATACGAATGTCAGTAATAATGTTGCTAAGATTACTTTACTCCACGCCATCCTGATGATTTATGATTAAACTTACACAAAGTATAATAAAGACTTATTTTAGACATGCCGGATTTGCAGCAGGAATCGATCAAAGTTCCAACAATTCTTCTATAGACGTCGAAGACGACATACCGCTTTCCGTTTGGGCAACTGCCAAAAATAAGCCAGAAGCCTGAGCAATATTAAGATATCGATAACAACATTGTCACATGCCAGGATCCCTACAATGAATTCATTGTGCAGAATATTATCGCCGAAGGACACGAAAGTGCCGACTACGCCGATGATGAGATCGAGAGGTACAATCGACTCCCAGCGTCACGTCGTCAACGCCCTGAAAGCTCCAGAAATACCAAATGTCTTCCTACGTTCTAATTACAAGGATAACTATATAAAAACTAAAATGTCTAGTCTTTATAATTTAATACGTTATTTCTACTATAATTTAAAATTAAGCCAGAAACAAATCAAAGTTTCAGACTTTTTAAGCTGGTAAATGTGCACTATGGTGACCGCAAAAAATTGATGTCGGAATTTTGTTCGTCTGGACACCACAAAACGATTCCCCTTTCCAGATATTGAGATAGCCGAAATTTGAGCTCGATTAAACGACGTTAACCCGTGCCGCTCGTCGCTCAAAGTTTGAAAAAATCCAAATTTTTGGCCAAAAAGCTGACATATGGAGCCATAACTCCAGAACGGTAAATAATAGAAACACGCTTAATATCTCAAAAGAAAGCTAATGTTGTTCTTCAAAATTTATATTCTATACATAATTGTTGTTATTTTAAGTCAAACCGAGTTACAACAGCCTTTAGCCCCAAAAACGTGACCTGGTACCAGTAGGAGCCAGTTTGGGAGTATTCTAAGAATTTTACGGGTTTTTACATAATGTGTCTCGGAATTAACATTTTTGTGTAAAAAAGTATTTTGGAACTCAATTTTCAAACATAAAGAGCCTTTTGTTCAAATTTAATCTTTTATTATATGGGGATTACCTGACTAGTTTACCAAAGAAAGACCCGTTTGACAGGTAAAAAGGAGGGTGAATCTAATTTCTATTTTAGGGATGGTGATTTTACTTCAGCGTACAACCGACCTTTTATTTATTCAGTTTAGTTTCTAAAGTGCCTTTGAGCTGGTTAGATCGAGCAATTATCTAGTGAAGATATTTTAACGTTTTTTTTTTTTAATTTTCCAAGTGTGTGTGTTATTGTTTTTATAACTATTATAGTATTATTTTAAAAGACATTTGAAAACATTTTATTGAAATTAAAGTTTGCAATATATTTTGTTTCATTTTCCAAGTTAACTGTTATTTACCTATTGGGGTATCTGAAATGGCATCCACATCAGGTGTACAAAGCCGGACCAAGGATAAAATATTTCTTGTGGGCTATCCCATTCACCAGATCACCGGTTGTAAACTACCCTCAAATCGTCAAGTTTTGTGTGCTTTATTTTATAATTTACGTACTGTGAAATTAACTGTAAGAGAATCAGCAAAATCTTACAATACGAGAAGTGTTCATTTTTTGGGAGAAAGCTCGAATCCCGACTAAACATGAGCAAGATGCAATTACTAAGCTGGAAAAACTTCACGTCGAGTGGAGAACTCTTCAAAAAGACCGGAAGAAAACATCGAAAACGGCCAAGAACAAATTTAAACAGTTTGTTGAAAAGTTGGATGATCTCTTTGATATTGCTCAACAAGATGCCTTGGCTCTGATGAAATCGGAAGAAGATAAGGCGTTTCTCGTGAAACAGAGGCAGAAGGGCCGCCCAGGTTCCATGACTGGAGTGGATCTCAAGTTGTCTCGAGCTGAAGAAATCAAGGTGCAAAAGAAACTTGCAAAAATGAACCGACAAATCCAAGAAGCAACTTTTGATATTGGTGAGTTTTTTTTTATTATTAGTATTCTAAAAAATAGATAAACAAATAAGTAAATAGTTTCATTATAATTGAAAGAAAATTGTACATGGGAGCATGATTTGGCATCTTTATGATTGAGTTTATATTTTTTAAATAATACCTTTTGATAATTAGAAGTAGGTAATTTAGTACCTATGTATTATTACTATTCTGCTAAAACGACAAGTTTTTATAGTCTTTTTTTTTCTCTTTCTTTTGTTGCTTCTTAGAGACGGATGATGAAGACTAGTTCGAAGAAGGAGAAGAAAACACTGAAGAGGACAGCATCTACCAGGAACTTGAGAGCTTGGAGGAAATGGACATCTCTGAAGAAGCTGCAGAAGATCCAGGACCATCTGAGAGCAAGAGGATGAAAGTTTCATTTGCAAGGGGCGTTAAAGAGATTTTAAACATGAAATTGTCCATTTTATTAGATCGATGTAAGGTATCCGACAGAAATGCCACGAGAATTTTAATAGCTACTCTAGAAGCACTAAACCTTGACCCTCTTGAGTACAAAGTCTCGAAAAGTTTATTACATGATAGAAGGCAAATGTTCAGAACAATATAACAAAAAAATTTTTGATAAAGTAAACATTCCTGAAAAAGAGCCCGTGGTTGTCCATTGGGACGGTAAACTTTTACCGGGTGTTTTAAAAAATGAACAATGTGAGCGAATAGCTACAGCTATTTCATATGGCGAAAAGGAACAGCTGCTGGGAGTTCCTGTAACAATAAACAGCTCTGGAGAGGAGCAAGCCGTAGCCGTATATGAATGCCTACATGAATGGGGTCTTTTCAACACCGTCAAGGCGATGTGCTTCGACACTACAGCATCCAACACGGGAAGACTCAAAGGAGCATGCGTCATATTGGAGCAAATGTTAGGAAGAGAATTGTTATACCTAGCTTGCCGTCACCATATCTTGGAAATTCTGTTAAGAGGCGTATTCGACACAAAAATGGGATCAACCACTGGACCTCATCCAGACATTTTCAAGAGATTCCTCACTGCGTGGCCCAAGATAGACAAAGGAAAATACGACACAGGTATCAGTCACAATCTAATACAAAAGCAGCTAACTCCAGAAGTAATTGCAAATGTTACTGTTGAATTCGAGACCAAATTAACTGAGAGCCACCCCAGAGATGACTACAAGGAGCTATTGCAGTTGGTTCTCGTATTTGTTGGATCACTAGACGGCAATGTTGAGGGTTTTAGAACTCCAGGAGCCATTCATCACGCTAGGTGGATGGCAAAGGCTATTTACTGCTTAAAAATGTTCATTTCTCGTCGTCAATGTAAGATGTCTAAAGAAGAAGAAAGTTCTGTGCGTGCCATTTCTGTTTTCCTAGTTAAAATTTATTGTAAAGCTTGGTTCAATGCTCCAAAAGCTCATCTTGCACCAAAGCAAGATTTAGGTATTTTGCATAGTCTGTTAGACTATAAAGAATGTGACAACGACATTGCAAAAATAGCCCTGATCAAATTTTCGAAGCATTTGTGATATTTGAATGCAAAGTTGGTGGGATTATCGTTTTTTTGATCCCACCATTACAGACGATGAAAAGTTGTTAATGGCTAATAAATTGCTCAGTGGCACAGATGAACCATCACAGCACGCTAGGGTTGTAAATCCAAAAGTTAGGAAAGAAAACTTAAAAGAGGTAGTTGATGGAGGATTGGTAAATTTACTTACCAAAGAAACGTTTACATTCTTTGACCAATTTAATATAAAAACAGATTTCCTAAGACAACATCCAAACACCTGGCCTCAAAATAATGACTTCCAAGAAGGATTGAAAATTGTCAAAACATTAAAAGTAGTTAATGATATGGCTGAGCGTGGTGTTAAATTAATAACCGACTTTAACGACCTTCTGACTAAAGATGAAGACCAAAAGCAATATGTCCTGCAAGTTGTAAGTAAATGCCGAGCATTATATCCTGACGTTTCAAAAACTACTTTAACAAAAGCTCTAGAATAGATTAGATAACTATGTAAAATTATCAACTCATGTAGGTACTACGTCTGTATCTTTTCTGTGTCTGTTTTGTATGTATTATATATATATATATATATATATATATATATATATATATATATATATATATATATATATATATATATATATATATACATATAAAATGTCATTAGACTTATCACTATTACTTGTTTTTTTATTATATTTCTACTTTAAACTCAAAAATATACAAAAAAAAAAGCAAAATTTATCACTTAATAACAAAATATACGAAGTATGCTCCTACTGGTACCAGGTCACGTTTTTGGGGCTAAAGGCTGTTGTAACTCGGTTTGACTTAAAATAACAACAATTATGTATAGAATATAAATTTTGAAGAACAACATTAGCTTTCTTTTGAGATATTAAGCGTGTTTCTATTATTTACCGTTCTGGAGTTATGGCTCCATATGTCAGCTTTTTGGCCAAAAATTTAACGTCGTTTAATCGAGCTCAAATTTCGGCTATCTCAATATCTGGAAAGGGGAATCGTTTTGTGGGGTCCAGACGAACAAGATTCCGACATTTTTTTTCCCCCTCTATGAGATCCGGTCACTCTAATGTGCACTACATATGAAGTTTAAGAACTTTTCTGTATGTAACTTTATATTTGTTAACTTTTGCTATTAACGTATTTTTATATTTTTTTTTGTTTTGATTAGATTAGATATGTACACAACACATGTTTCAATAAATATCTATTTAATTTGAAGTCTCTTACAACGTCGTCCAGTTAGTACGACGTTGTAAGCGTCTTATCCTTGTCCTTGGCTGTTGTTGTAAGTGGACTCCACTGTGTGTATATATATATATATATATATATATATATATATATATATATATATATATATATATATATATATATATATAGATATATATATATATATATATATATATATATATATATATATATATATATATGTAGGAATGAATAAATGTGTTTAAAATGGATGTGGATGTGAAACAAGATATAAGATTTACAAACTAATATATAAATATTACATATGACAAGATATGTAGTACCTTTACTGCCTGGATATTAATTTGTATATAATTTATACAAGTACTGAAAGATCGAGGAAGGATCACATCTTTGTTAAGACAAAGTTAGGTTGGAATAATATTCAAAAAACTTCATATCGATCCCTTATATAAAAATTGATGGTAACATTTGGATATTCTAAAATTATAATACTAATTAGTTAAGCCTTTGAATAAAGTAAGCAACTACAACAGAAATGGATCGAATTTAACGTAATTAAAATAAACCAGACCAACTAAATAAAGTTCCGGACTGGGTCAAAATAAACCATAAATTAAACTAGACTCAACAACCCACGAAATACGAAATTTAAACTTATTCGGGTAGAAGTTTAAAATTAATCAGAAGTAATGTGATTTGTACAGTCCAATATGAGTTCAATAAGCAAAATAATTTCCTCGACTTGATTGGCTCCGAGAGATTTGTAACAGGTCGAACAAACAAGCCGTACATTATAGGCCAAACTTAGCCCTAATTTAGGCTAAATTAGTCTAAACATCAAACTCGACGAAACTAAGGAAAACTAAACCTGTTACTAAACTATAGAATAAATTAATTTATGAACTTATATATATATATATATATATATATATATATATAGGCAATGCAATATGCAAAATTCGACTTTATTCATCAATATAGTCTCCCTCAAGAGCGATACAATCAGTCCAACGCTTTTCTAACATTTTTATACCTTTCTTGTAGAAGGATTTGTCTTTGCCTTCAAAATAGGTCTCAGTTTCGGCGATAGCTTCTTCATTGGAGCCAAATCTCTTTGAAGATTGTAGGACACAATGAACTGTACTAAGTACGCATACCTATTACTCCATCGAAAGCTGAAACAGCAGCTTTCGAGCCGATAGAGTGGTTGACACAGTCAGCGATTAAAAGCAGGTAGCGCTTTTCGAGGGATCCTCTTCAGGCATACATAGTTATTGTAAAATAACTGAAAATGGACGAAGTCTATATTTCAGCAGTTTACCAGCTGTTCTCTTGTTCGTCGAATCCATGCGGAGACGCGTTTCGCCGTATCACGGCTCTTCAGTCAGGCTAGGATTGACAAACAAAAGAACACTACAGAGTCAACCACTCTCTCGGCTCGAAAGCTGCTGCGTCAACTTTCGATGGAGTGATAGGTATGCATACTTAGTACAATTCGTTGTATCCTACTATCGTCTCCGTAGCTTCTGGAATAAGTATCAGTAAATTCTGTTCTCTTTTTTGTCAATACGAGTCTGACTGACGAGCCGTGATACGGCGCAGCGCGTCTCAGGATGGATTTGGCGAACAAGAGGACAGCTGGTAAACTGCTGAAATATGAACTTCATCCATTTTACAATAACTAAATCTCTTTCCCGCGAGCATTTTTTTGAGGTTTGCGAATAGATAATAGTCGCTGGGGGCCAAGTCTGGAGAATACGATGAATGAGGAAGCAATTCGAACTTCGGTTAATGTTCAGTTGTCATCGTAACCATTGACTTGTGACACGGTGCATTGTCTTGATGAAAAAGCAAAGCTACTTTCAAAGTATATCCTAACGATGTACACATTTAGATCCTATTTTGAATATTAAAAATGTTTACTGTTTCGTTAAACTCCAACCTCCGCAAAAGTGGGTGCAATTAAAGATGTCGAATTTGTATAAGATTTTATTAATTTAAATAATATTTATTCATGTAACCTCAAAAATTAAAACTGTAGGGATCATTGACACTCAAAATTAATTCTTTGTTGAAAGTTTCTCCGTGTTGTCAAATTGTCTATACATAACACGTAGGCTGAAAAGATATAGATGTCACCATTTTCAAAAAATCCGTATGATTTTTAGGAAGTACCAACCTTCAAACGATACGTATCAAAACTTAATGATAATTTGACGATTGGTAGTCCTACCGAAAATGGCGCGAAAACACCATAAATCATAACACCTTTGTTCGTGCCCGGAACAAATGCAAAGGAATTATCGACGAAACCAAGGAGGCACACAATCAACGAATTAGAAACAAACTTCTCGCTTGTCCCAACAATTCCAGGTCCTTTTGGGCGGTCGCTAAGGCAGTTAGTCAAAATTTCACCAAATCCACCACTCACACGGCCAGATAATTCCATTGCAACCACACCTGTTGAGAGAGCGAACTTGTTGGCTGAACTCTTTACTTCACATTCTACTGTCGATTTCCAAGGAAAAACACCAGCTACTATTCCCATATTGTAGTCAAAGATGCCCGATGTTGTCTTCAGACAGTGCATCATAAAGCATATTTTAATGAAGCTAGACACCAAATAGGCTTCTGGCACTGACGGAATACCTGCCATAGTTCCCAAAAGTGTGCAAGGGAACTAACACCAGTTTTCGGTAGACTTTTCAACCTATCCTACAGAAAGGGAATATTTCCGTCCTGCTGGAAATGTGCCACGGTTCAGCCAATACCTAAAAAGGCAAGAAGACGTTGCCAAATAACTACCGACCAGTCGCACTGCTTTCAATAATATCAAAAGTCATGGAAAAGTTTATCAACCAGCATCTTCTAAAATATCTTGAACGATTCAATATTATTAGCGATCACCAATATGGCTTTCGTAAACACAGATCAACAGGAGATCTTCTGACTTATAAAACACATATTTGGAACAATGCAATTGAACACTTTGGAGAATCTCGAGCGGTTGCTCTGGACATATCCAAGGCATTTGACCGTGTTTGGCACGATGAACTGTTGGCTAAGCTACGCTCTTGTGGTATGTCTGAAAAGTTCTGTTTGTGACTCTCATGTTTCCTCAGAGAGCGTTCTTTACGAGTGGCGGTCGACGTATTTCTTTCTAACACCTTCACAATCAACGCGGGTGTGCCCCAAGGCTCCATACTGTCTCTCATTTACATTAACGATCTGCTGGAAAAAACTGGGAATCCAATCTACAGCTTTGCAGATGACAGTACGCTTATCTCTTCATTTACTTTAAACGCTCGGACATCGGCTGTTCAGGCGAATATCCGCAGACAGCAGGAGGTCGTTCAACTTAACAAAGACCTGGAAGAAATTCTATCTTGGGGTGACAGTAACCAAGTGGAATTTAACGCTACAGTTTTTTCTAAAAAAGTTAACGTTGCTGAACCCGACATAGTTATGTCGGAGCACTCCATTCTCCTAGCATTGTCGCTCAATTTGTTGGGCGTTAGTTTGGGACCAAATATGTCCTGGCATGAACATGTTGCAGGCATAGCAAGGAGATCTTTTTAAAAGTTGGGAGTATTATTTCGAACCAGAAAGCTTTACACTCCACAACAACTGTTAATTCTTTACAAAGCTCAAATTCGACCAACTATGGAATACTGCTCCCATGTTTGGGGCTCCGCTCTCAAACACACACTGCATTTGTTGGATTCTGTTCAGAGAAGAGCTGTTCGTCTGACTGGAGACCCGGAACTGACCGACGGCCTCGATTCGCTGGAACATCGAAGAACGGTTGGCAACTTGAGTCTGTTCTACAAGTATTTTCATGGAAAGATGTAGCCCGCTTAATTCCTCCCAAAGCGGTGCATGTTAGAAATACACGTCGCGCTGGTGCTTCACATCCGTATGAGGTTCAGCTTGTTACTCCGAGTATAACGCTTTTCAAGCAGTCTTTTATATGGAGAACATCATCCCTTTGGAATAATTTGCCCAGCGCTGGGTTTCCCACCGAATACAATTTACAGCGATTCAAGAACAACGTGAGTCGCTTTTTCCGCACACATGCCGCTCCTGGAGCGTTTTAGGAACTTCCCTGCAGCACGTGTGCCAGACCCATAAAAAAAAAAATAGTTTACAAATTATGGGAAAAATACCGTTCAAGCAAAGCAATAGCTTGATAAGTGTTACGGGGACTCTTCTCCTGGAAAATTACTCATTATTTAGAGATATACTGAATTTAAACGCTGTCGGACAGATACAAATGATGCTGAACGCCCTGGATGCCCAAATGAGTTGGTTACACCGGAAAACATAAAAAAAATTCTACAAAATTGCTTGGGATAACCGTAGAGTGAAAATGCGTGAGACAGCTGACATCCTAAATGTGTTAGTCATATTTTGCGTGAACGTTTAGTCATGAGAAAGCTCTGTTTGAAATGGATACCGCGCTTATTCACAGTGGACCAAAAACAACAACGTGTTGATGATTCTGAGTGCTGTTTGGACCTGTTTTAGCACAATAAAAAGGATTTTTTCATAGGATATGTGACAATGGATGAAACACGAATCCACCACTATACACCGAAATCAAATCGGTAGTCAGCTGGGTGGATAGCAGCCGGTGAAAGCCGCCCGAAGCGACCAAAGACACAACAGTCGGCTGGGAAGGGTTTGGGCTATATATTTTGGAATGCATATGGAATAATTTTTATCGACTATGCTGAGAAGAGAAAAACCATCAATAACGAATATTATATAAAGTTACTGGTGCGTTTGAAAGTAGAAGTCGCAAAGAAATGGCCTTAAATGAACAAGGAAAAAGTGCTCTTTCATCAAGACAATGCACTGTGTCACAAGTCAATGCTTACGATGGCATAATAGCATGAACTGAAGTTCGAATTGCTTCCTCATCCACCATATTCTTCAGATTTGGCCCCCAGAGATGATTACCTATTCTCAGACCTCAAAAAAAATGCTAGCGGGAAAGAAATTTGGCTCCACTGAAGAAATTATCGCCAAAACTGAGGTCTATTTTGAAGGCAAAGACAAATCCTTCTTCAAGAAAGGTACAAAAATGTTAGAAAAGCGTTGGACTGATTGTCTCGCTCTTGATATTGATGAATAAAGTCGAATTTTCCAAAAAAAAAAATGTATTTGAAGTAGTTTGACCAAAAACTTTTCAGCCTACGTTTTATATTTACAATAGTGAGTTAAAAATAACCAGCTATATGATTTTACCAGACTTTGCCCGAAAACTAAAAAATTTTAAGTTACTCTCTTAATTCAGCTCTCAGTATGTCGTGGCTTAAATAATTAAAGCAAAACTTAAATTTTGGATAAATCCTAACACGGCAGAATTATAAACACGACTGGATGATTGACTATGGACGAAGTATAGCTGCTATTATCTTCAACCTGTCATAGTAAATCTAAACAACTGAGATTCTGATTATATATTTCTACTTGATAATTTTCATTTGAATAATTTAATTTAGTTTATTTTAGTTCCACATATATTTAAATCCACTTTACCGTAACATTTAGCTTCCAATTTAGAGCTTAAATTTGACTTAGTATACTTTTGTTTTTGATTTTGCTCACCTTAATTTAGTTTATTCTATGTTAGTCTCTGCTGTAGTTCAGTTTTAGTCCATACCTTAATTTATTCTTTAGTTTAGTATAGTAATAAGCCTAGTTTTCCTTAATTTTGTCGAGTTTGGTTTTTAATATTTGGAATAGTGAAGCTTAGATTAGTCTTAAGTTTGGTTCATAATATATGATTTCTCTGTTGATCTGTCATAGCCATAGGTTATATACAGTTAGAATTTACAAAAAATCGATTTTTTTTATTTCATTTTCGTAATGTATATATATTTAAGTACACGCAAGTACAAATTTTAAGTCAATCCGACGATTATTCTGGAAGTTACACGAATATTTGTAAAGACATCAGAGCGCTTGAAAAGAGGCGGCCAGAGCGGCAGGGCTTACCTAGAACGCTCTCTCCTTAATTTACCTGCCTATTGTAAATGTCCCTTCTATTGTATTCAGGTACATAAAGTGAAAGTGTATTAGGGTTCTTTTTATACCTGCGAGGTAAATTTACATTTTTCTCTCCCCAAAATGACAAATATAAGAGTGTAGTAGTCAGTCTAAACAGCGAAGCCAAACAGTAAACTTGTGAGCTCGTTTATATTTTCTTGTGTTTTTTTCGTGAAAATAAAGGGTTCCAGAGAACTGAGAAAATCTTCTAGCATACGTAAATCAAGAACAAAGAAGCGAAAAAATGTTTTTAATCCAAAAACAGCTGAAACTGATGAAAGTAGTTTTAGTGTCTCTGCGAAAAAATTCAAAACGCAAGAAGATCTTAGTTCCGCGTGATTTGTTTGTTGAGTATCGAATTTTAAACTTTGTAACAGTGTTTGTAGCAATTTCTGAATACGTAAAGTGTAAAATCTGTGACGGAAATGTTCAGTTTCAAACCGCTTCTGAACGAGGACTTGGTTTTAAACTTGTTTTGCTGTGTGATAAGTGTTCAGTTTGTACCATAAATTCTAGTCCTTTTGTCGGGCACTCTTATGAGATAAATAGACGATTTTTATTTGTCATGAGAGTTCTCGGATTAGGGTTAAAATGTGCAGCAAAATTTTGTGGATTAATGGATATGCCAGCTTTTATATCACAGCCTACTTACGATTTAATAATCAAAAATATACATTCCTGTGTAAAAACAGCCACCGAAAAACTTTTTCAACAAGCTTGTACTCAAGAAAAAAATTTGACTTCCGAAAACCAAGGTCAGGAAAATTCTACAGAATTAACTGTATCTGGCAATGGAACATAGAAAAAGCGAGGGCATACTTCCTTGTACGGCGTGACATCATTGATCGGATACTATTCTGGAAAAATCATTGATATTTTTGTAAAAAGTTCCTACTGTAAACAGTGTGAAACTTGGAGCAAGAAACTCAATACTGAAGAGTATAATGATTGGTATGACGGTCATCAAGATGATTGCAGTGCAAATCATTCGGGTTCTTCTGGAAAAATGGAAGTCGATGCAGTAATCCAAATGTTCAAGTTCAAGCGTTCAGTTGAAAAATTTGGAGTGATGTACAGAACTTACATCGGAGACGGTAACTCCAAAACGTACGCGGGGGTTTTAAAAGCTGCAGCAGCACAAAAATCTGGCGTACCGAACTAATAAATCTGCTATTAAATGATTATCTTAGGCAAAAAAACTATAGGTAAAATATATAAACACAATCTATATGTATATAAAAATGTATATATACAAAAAATTGTAAAATATTACATATATATATATATATATATATATATATATATATATATATATATATATATATATATATATATATACTCGTATATATATATATATATATATATATATAATAATTGTAAAATTGTAAAAATCAAAACATGTAAATATTGTAAAATAAACAGAGAAAGAGTGGGAAGGAAGGATGAGTGAATAGACGAGTGAAAAGAGAGAGTTAGAGGTAGAGAGTCAGAGAGAGAGAGTAACTAGGAAACAGTAATGTATATAGTACATCAGTGTACCTGATAAAAGTCGAGTTGAGTTTTTTAGCCATTATTTTTCTTAACAAAAACACAGAGTAACTAGGGAAAAATAAAACAGTAAGTAACAAATAGCTTTTTAAAAAATATCAAACATAGCATCATGTAAAGTATTAACTGAAAATGATCAAATCAGCACATCAAAAGGTACGAGGGCTAACCATGTGGCACGATGCCAGCCATCCGAAAGGTTTTTCTTACAAGTAAATATAATTTTAACAAATCGTATTTCTAACACTTAAAAGAACTTTGTAACCAACAAATTAAACATACAAGCTAATTCAGTATAGCTTCTTCTTATAGTGGCAGCTCCATTACTGAAGTTGGGCTGTAATGATGACGAATTTTTCTCTATCCTGGGCAACTCTTAATAAAGTTTGGGTATCCAGGTCTGTTCAGTTCAATTTTGCCCTCCATCAACAATCAGAAAAGCGAATATCTTGGATCCCTATAGATATATCCCAAATAGCGAATTGTCTGTCCAAATGACAGCAATTCTCTCTCTACCCATTCGCCACAGTACATCTTCATTTCTAGCATGTGTCCACGAAATCTTCAATATTCTGCACATCACCCACATTTCGAAAGACTCCAAACAATTCATTGAGAGTATTCTCAAGGTCCAGGCCTCAACTCCCTACAAAAGCACTGGATATATATATATATATATATATATATATATATATATATATATATATATATATATATAGACTTTTAGAAAACGATAACGAGTATCCAAAGAAAGAATGAAACCTGTAAAAAAATGCAGCTCTGGCCATTTCGTGCCTCAACTTCAATATTCAGATCATTGGTTATCCAGCATCCTAGGTACTTAAATTAGGTTACTTGTTCTTTTAGTTAACCGTAAACACGAATATTTGTTTGCAATCCAGGTATTCTTGAAATGATCATTACCTTCCCTATATACCATATGTCGTTCATAAGACGCTGAAGTCCATGTGCTGTATCTGCCATAATAACGGTATCATCAGCATACCTCAGGTTGTTGATAATTTTGCCATTAACTATGAGACAGTCTGAAGCATTCTCTAAGGCCTTCTAGAATATATGCTCAGAATATAAATTAAAAATAAGTAGAGAAAGAACACATCCTTGACGAGCACCTCTTGTTATTCTGATTACTTCTGTTTCACTTCTGTTTCTGTGCTAGTTACTCGTATTGTCGCTCCCTGATCCCAATATAAATGCGTAATAAATCTAGTGTCACTTTCATCAAGACCCACATTGTGAAAGATCCGTATCAATTCTAGATGTTTGACTTAATCAAAGACTTTTTTTACAAAAATGTGCTTTTCTATTTCCAAATCCGTGCCTACATCCGAATTGCTCTTCGCTGACACCTTGTTCGCATTTATTGCGTATTTTGTGGTGAAAAGTGTTACTTTTAAAGCATGGCTCATTAAGCTTATGAGGCGATATTGTTCACATCTGTTGGCATTTGGCTTTTTGAGGTATCAATACAGATTTAAGCAAGTCTTTTGTTATGTTTCCTGTATGATAGATGGAATTTATGCAGCTGCACAAAATTGAAATATTTTCTTCATTTAGAAGTTTAAACATCACTGCAAAAAGATTGGTCCGGGAACTCTTCCAGTTTTCGTATGCCTTATTGCATCCTTAACTTCTGCTGGAAGTATGTTTAAGGAAATTCCATCTCCAATGAATTCTGGTAATTCTCTCACGTCATCAACAAGATGTTTTTAATGTATCGGGTTCATTCTTCTTCTAGTTCTTTTTGTTCGGTTATTTTCTGATTATTATCATTAATTAAATATGTTGGTGTTCGTACAACCTTTCGCCCGGTAACTTTTTTAACTTTCCTATACATATTAAAATAGTCCTGCTTTAGTTGGAATTCTTCCATTTCCTGGCATTGTTCTTCCATCCACTCTTCCTTAGCCTTTCCTATGAGCTTTTAAATCATCTGCTAATCTCTTTATATTGGGTATATCAATTGTCAAAATCTCTTATCAGATCTAACAACAATACATTTGACCACATGTTAGGCCTCAGTAATAGTATTGTAACTGTTCCCTCTCTAAAATCTGAATTTTTTGCTAATTGACTTTATAGGGAATTTAATGAAAATCGCGCTTATAACTTAAATAAGAAAGGCAAAATAAAGAAAACTGTTAATAACTACAACACTACCGAACGCCCTCTCGACAATGTTCACATTGTACCAGGAGATGTAAAAAATATTTTCAAAATATCAAAAAAGGTACTAGCGTAGACGGGATTACAAATCAAACTTTAAAAAGACTTACCAAATAACATTATCAATGACATTTTTCAACGCCATTTTCAACCTTCGCTACTTTATGTCCCTATGATAAAATGCCAAGATTCTTTTAATCCCCAAAAGTAAACAAAACAGACAATTGGTTGATGATTATATACCAATAAGCTTATTGGTCTTGGTAAATTAGTGGAAAAAAATATTCTGATTAAAATAAATGATTTTTTACTCGATTTTATCACTGGAACAATTTGGGTTTGGAGCGAATCACAGTACGATACATCAGTGCACCAGACTAATCACTGACGTATTAGAAGGACTAAATAAGAGGTTAATACCGGAGCCGTATTTTTTGACACTAGTAAAGACCGAGTTTGGCACAATGGTTTAACTATTAAAACGCTAAGGCGCGGCTTTCCATATTATATAACCAAAATTATAATTTCTTATCCTAAGAATAAATCCTTTTTAGTGTCTATTGAAGGCAAACTGTCTACATCTAGATTGATAAGGGCACGAGGTCCACAGGACTGACCTCTGGCTCTTGTCTTATTTAACATTTGCACTTCTGATCATTTTCCTAAATCCAATTTAACAAACTTTATATCTTTTTGCTGATGATCCTGCTCTAACAGCAACATCTTAACAGCCTAGGACTATAATTTTAAGTCTTCAACTAACTATGCAGATGGATGAAAAACTGGAGAATTAAGTCCAGATAAAACTTAGGCCATTTACTTTTCTAAATCTATAATTTTTCTTGCAGAAACACAAGTAAGGATTTGTAATAAACAAATTGACTGCTCTAGTGACGTCAAATATCTTTAGTATCCACAGCAATAAAATATTTAATTAGAATATAAACACCTCAACTCTATTAAAATAACCGGTCAAGTGCAAGTTGAACTTGAGTAAATAGTGTTCCATACGTTGATTGCTTTTAAAATAAAAAAAATTGTTACAGAGATATAAAATGATTAGTGACTTCACAAAACACACCCCAAATGAGTTTTCAACAAAGTTTGTTTCCAATCTTTACGGAAATCTGATACCTTGAAATTTTTGTTTTTTTTTTTTATATACCAGATAAATTATTAAAGGTAATGCACTCGTGATAATTTTCGTTTAATCTACACCCCGTGGAGAATATTCCTGAATTTTTTCAAAATTTTTTGATAAGTACTTTTCGAGATAAGCCCCCGCCTTATCTCGAAAAGTGACAGCGATTCTTCGCGATTTTTAAAAAATAATACAAAAAAAATTGCGCGCAGTTATTACATTATTATATATATATATATATATATATATATATATATATATATATATATATATATATATATATATATATATATATATATTTTACTTGTGTTTTCACAAGCTTTCATTTCACATCACACTCGATGACCTAGTAAAAAATTTTTTTTCACTTCCGATTTCACCCCCTAAAACTAACCCCTTAAGTCAAAATTTAACTCTCAAAACTACATGGCTGTGATGAGGCCATCAATTCCTATATTATTACCAAATTTCAACTTTCTATGTCAAATAGTTTCAGAGAAAAGCGGATGTGACTGACAGACAGACACACAGACAGACAGACAGACACCGAAGTCATCTTATAAGTGTTCCATACGGTACACTAAAAAGCGAAGGCTCGACTTTTGGCAATCTATTTTTTACTAAATTATAAAAGTAATCTTAACCTTAAAACCAAGATTATCTTATATAAACAGTGGCAAGATCGATTTTAACTTATGATGCACCAACTTGACTTTATGTAAAACCAACTTTAAAAAACCTCAAATATTCCAGAATAAAATCCTCAAGATGCTAGTAAATGCCCCTAGATATGCACTCGTAAATAAGTACTTTGGCTAAATTATTTGATAAATTATAAATAACCATCATTTAAAAGCTCAATTAATTAACAACCAACTCATTTGAAATACACATATACAATCTCTCCCTAACAACAAATATAAATTACCTAAGACTGGCTTGCATGGATTAACTGAGCCTACAAAATTTTCTAACCTATATTAACCGAAAGTTCATTTTTGTTTTGGAAACTGACAGACTTTTCAATTATCAAAAACAACTTGGCAAATGCCGAAACCAAACGTTCCTACACACTTCGCCCTAATAAAAGGCTACGTACATATTAAGCTAAAAGGTATTATATCTGACCTGAATAAATGTTAATAAAGAAAAATGTCAATGTCAAAATCTTTTTCTAATCTTATACCGACTGGCCAAATTTGATCAAAATAAATTCATAAATTAATGAAATATAATAGTCACAAATGTCAAAAAATTATAGCCTATGTTCTATGTCAGGTCATGAAATATTTGCATGTAAAATTTTATTTAATTTTGTCAAGCCGTTTAGGTATGGTTCAGTAACAAACCCAGAAATACACGTGCAATAAATGGATATTAAGATTTATATATGGAATGCAACTTTAGAACTGATTAAATATACCATAAATCTTGTAATCAACCAATTTTACCCTACAAATTCTATGATTCAATTCACAACGTGACTTTCATCATTCCTAAATAGGGTGGTAATCCCTCGTTTCTCAGGACCCAAAATTTTATTTTCCGTTAGTTTTGGATTATTAAACAAGTCGCTTACACTTTAAATATCTTTTTAAGTCTTAGATACTGAAATAAAATTTTGTAAAAAAATCAAGTAATATATATATTACGAATTTTAATTGGCGGAGTCAGTAGAATATTTGAAATCATCGTATCATAAGGTGGATTTTTGTTGTTCAACGACTAACCGGATATCAAGCTGTTGGTGACTGATTTGCAGAAGTATTTATGCCGAGACGGTGTCATTCGGAAAATTAATCGAAGACCTATTACATTACATAGACGAACATAGATGAATAAAAATTTTATTGTAGTTAAGTTATTCGGACAATCAATCGAGAACAGTCGAGTCTATCGAGGACGACGTCATTCAAAAATCAATTGAAGATTATTTATCTATCGAAAGCCTTCCACCTTACCTAGTCGAACATTCGACAAAGATTAGAACAAGCAATGCACAGTCCAATTTTGTCAAAGTTATATATTTTGAGGTAGAACAAGCATGACCTAACACGAAAACAGTTTTTAAAAGATGTTAAGAAAATAATTTAAGCCTACCTTTTACTAACAATCCATGTATAATTCGATTATCCAATGTCCATTGTAAACTTAACTAGTTTTCTAAAGAACGTGAATAATGACAACCCTCCAACTAACTCTAAAATTTCAATAGACAATAGCGTTATCTTAGATTCTAGCAATTGCTCTATAGATTGATAATATTAGCGAATCTATAAGAACAGTAGAAAAAAATTCGTTACAACTGAATAAATCTACTGTGTCGTGTTGAAATCCAGATTATTTAAAATTTATTCCTCAATTTAATGGAAATCTGAACCTTAATCGAAAAATTTTAATTTGTGCCTCAATAGTAACTGAGTTTTACGATTGCATAAATTCAAATAATTTTTAAAACATATTTGTTAATTTCACTGACTACAAAACTATCAGGAAATGCAAAATTGGTTGTAGACATCCACAATGTCAAATCGTGGCAGTAATATTGACACACAATTTTGCAGACTAGATGGACGAAAGATACCTTAACAGAGATTTGTTCACGACAGAATATGAATGAAAAACCATAACAATTTTAAATCCAATATGTTCATACGTAAATTCGCATAAAAAATTTTCAACGGATAAAAATTAAAAAAAAGTTTTTAATTAAATTTAGTAATGAAAGATTTTTGTGAGAACTATGTAAACATTTAATAAATAATATTCTTGCATATGGTCAATGAAACCTAAAGATTTAAGCGAAGCTTCTTACATGAAATATTCGCATATTAAATAATTTTATATAACAAAAGATTCTTTACAAACTAACTAATGTTCAGTCAACTACAATAGTTTCAAAATAAAAATGTTTTTGAATCAAATCCAAACCAAACACTTGCTAAACCAACACCAGTGTTATTACTCGTAATATGACAAATTAATACAAAACCTATGTATGGCAATATGCCGACTTCCAAACTGGATAGCAGACAAATTATTATGTACACACATATTAACTACAACCGGAAACCTATAACCATCGCATACAACATAAATTATAATGAAATATTGTTCACAGGACCAAAAACAGTACTGTAACAATTATAATATTGACTAAGGTAATGAGTAAATTGTAGATGTCCTAGATAATAGTGGCGGAAGCTACAAAGGAGCTTAACATCAAATATCATAACCGACACTCCATTGAATAATACTGAAACAATAGAACTCTGATTGATACCATTTCTTAAATAAAATGTAAACTTTCTAATAGATTTTTTACTGATAAAAAAACATTTTTTTTTATTTAATGAAAGTATAGTCAGAAATATAGGGCTCCAATATAAGCTATTTTCAATTTACCTCAACCTAAAAATCTCATATTCTTTTTATTTAAATTCCATAATTATATTCGCGAACTTCTAGGACTAGCTAATCTGATATTATTAAAGTCCATTTGAATTGTCACCTTTTTGCTCATATAAAATAAGGTTCAAAAAAAACTGAAAACAATATGACTTTTTCAAATATTGTGATATGTACTAAACAAATTAATAAAAATAAAAATAGGGAACACTAAATTTTAAAATCAATTAATAAATATACTCGTAAACTGAACGTTGAACACCAATTAAAGGAAGAGTCGACAGAAACAAATAGAATACAAAGGAAACATCAAAGAAATGCATTAAAATTTCTGGGAAAAAACAGTTAACGATCTTTAAAATGAAATGAAAAATATATTTCCGATATTAAAACTATAAATCAAATATTGGTATCTACAGATGAATTAAATTTCAATCAGTTCTTTGAACAAGATAGTGTAAACAGTGAAAAATAAATTGAGAACACATTTTTCATAACACAATTTGGTAATAAGCAAAATCTTAATGACACCGAGGTAAATGTTAACCCTGACCTAGTCAATGACGATGATACAGCCATACACTTACATGTGGTACAAAATTCTATGGCAGGTATTCCTACATGGCAGTCATTAGATATTTATCACATTCTCCCGAAAACCCGAAAATAATAATCATATTTGTCAAGCAGAAAGGCATTACAATATTATTATCATTATTTTGACTAAAATTATATCGATTTCATGAAAAATTATGTATTCCTTGACCTACAATACCATGTTTACTTCGAAGAATGTAGAATACATAAATCATTCACAGTATTCTGAATGGCTCTATATTAGATATTTCATGAGTGTAACATAAGTACGAATGTAGCCTAGTAAAAAGGGATATAACGCCTTTTCTTTCTAAACCATTCCGCATACTTCATATAAATATGTTTATATTCGACCAACCTAAATTTTTGGTTGTAATAAATTTAAAACTAAACACAAACATTCGATATTTTTTACACTATCAAATACCAACCTTTCACCTCATAACCGAGAGATTCCATTTGACTATCACTAAACGCCTCCTATAGTGGGATTCTGTAAGAGACAAAAGGAAAGAGATAGCTTTTTTGGTAGTGAATGTCATTCATTCATTATATTAGTAAAAACATTAGAAAAATAAACTACAACAGTGAAGAAGACAACCACTTAATTAAAAAGGCCTACAGGGGAAACATAACTGCCAAAAATATATTTTTAAGCATTTTTCTTTACAATGAAAATTAAACAATGCTGAAAAACAATTAAGAATGCCAAAACATTTAACCATCTGCTGACAGTTGAGACTTAAATACTGTAATGTTCGGAAAAATTAAATAGCCAGCCAATATTTCAAAATCGAAAATATAAAATGTCGCTAATTTGCATGAAGATTCGATTCTCGGCCAAATATAACGACATGAAAACAAAGGTTTTACAGACTATGAAATCTCAAAGAGAAAAAGAACTGTTTTCTTTCCCTTTATTCCTTATCTTTGTTACAGATTCGCAGCCCTGGCTTCTTAACACACGAGGTTTTTCGAAGACTGTCATAAAAGAGAAAATAATTTTTTCTATCTAAGCCGATAATAACTCCATTTACTAACAAAAATGAAACTCACATACATTATAAATGGTGGTATTTCTTCTAAGGTGTATGTACATACGTATATATATATATATATATATATATATATATATATATATATATATATATATATGTATGTATGTATATATATATATATATATATATATATATATATATATATATATATATATATATATGAAAACAATGAAAAAAAATTTTGGTACAAGTCATTCTATTGTTTCTCTCCTTTAAGATTTATATACTTTTGCATGCGTTCGAACCAATTCTCAAAACATTTTTTCCACTCTGAAGTTGGTACCTTAAAAACATGGTTCTGGAAGGATTCAACAGTTTCTTTAGGTGATGAAAATCGCTGTCCACGCATTTTTTTTGACACTCTGGAACAAAAAGAAGGTGATAAATCAGATGAATACGGACAATGAGATATTAATTCGATGTTTTTCTCCGTCCAAAATTCAACAGTTTGACGTGTTGTGTGAGAGCTGGCATTGTCATGATTGGGAATGATGCGATGTTTTCGGTTGTTTTTTCTGATTTCATCGATGACTTCTGCCAAACAAATTGTTGTATACCATTCAGCATTAATTGTTCTTCGATCCTCTAAAGCAATAGTTGCAGTATGTCCATTATAACCAAAGAAACATGCGATCATTTTCTTGGAAGTACTGAATGAACGAACTACTTTTGTTGGATTTTGGGACACCCAAACAGTTTATTGTTGCTTAGTTTTCGGCTCGTACGAATATATCGAAGTTTCATCTCCTGTTACGATTTTGTATACGGAATTCGCATTTCCTAGGTCGAATTTTTTGAGCATTTCCTTACACTAATTGACACGAGCCTATTTTTGAGCTTCAGTCAAATTATTTGGAATCCATAGGGAACAGATCTTTTTCAAAGCTAACTGTTCCAACGAAAAATCATTCAACGAAAACCCTCACGTGAAAATTCCATTTGTTCTATGTTGGGAATGTAGAATCTTTGGCACAATGACATTACTTAGTATTTATCATCATTATACCAAACCCTTTATTTTTGCACTCGAATTGACTAAAGCTAAACTACAAATCTACCCTATTTATACTTAGTTTAACACCTGAATTACTCAGGTAGAACTAAGGGCATGAGCAAGGCCATCAGTTCTTCAAGTAACCAATAGAGGGGACTATAGGGAATAGGTCCTGTGTCTTTATTTAAACTACTTTTATATTTCATATTTTCCATATTTTCATATGGGTTCAACAATCTCTTATCAGATACATTTTTAATTAATCTTAGATTATCTAATGTTACAGTATGAGCAGCTTCAAGAGCATGTTCGGCAATGCTAGACTTTTCTGTTCTACTATATTTTAAATGTTCTTTAAATTCTACTTTTCTCACAATTAGGTAACTTATCTTTGGGATTTCCTAAGATATTCTGTCTGATGACTTATAGACTAAGGTGAGGCCTACCTTATTAAATACCTTATTGAGTCCCCTACTATATTTCGGATTATATGGTATGGAGACATATTTCTTTTCTTCGCGTGTAAAAAAGGTGGAATTCTGAATATTTAACCTGAACTTACGTCTATTTATTAACTTGTTTACTAAGTCATCGTCATAACCATTAACTCTAGTTATATTTCTAATACGATTTCTTTCATTATTGAAGTTTACTCTACGCGCGTCGAGTGCAAAAATAAAGAGTTTGGTACAGTGATGATAAACACTAAGTAGTGTCCATTTGTTCTGTTTTTTTAACTGTTTTTTTTAAAATGCTCACTGTAAACAAACCTCTCGGCCAATTTCTAAGGTGCCACTGTTTCAATAAAAACAAATGTCAAATTTATATTTATATATATATATATATATATATATATATATATATATATATATATATATATATATATTAGAGTGACCGGATCTCATAGAAGGGGAAAAAAATGTCGGAATCTTGTTCATCTGGACCCAAATTTTTGGCCAAAAAGCTGACATATGGAGCCATAACTCCAGAACGGTAAATAATAAAAACACGCTTAATATCTCAAAAGAAAGCTAATGTTGTTCTTTCAAAATTTATATTCTATACATAATTGTTGTTATTTTAAGTCAAACCGAGTTACAACAGCCTTTAGCCCCAAAAACGTGACCTGGTACCACTAGGAACATACTTCGTATATTTTGTTATTAAGTGATAAATTTTGTTTTTTTTTGGTATATTTTTGAGTTTAAAGTAGAAATATATAATAAAAAAACAAGTAATACTGATAAGTCTAATGACATTTTTTATTTTAAAATATAAAAATTAGGTATATAATACATACAAAACAGACACAGAAAAGATACAGACGTAGTACCTACATGAGTTGATAATTTTACATAGTTATCTAATCTATTCTAGAGCTTTTGTTAAAGTAGTTTTTGAAACGTCAGGATATAATGCTCGGCATTTACTTACAACTTGCAGGACATATTGCTTTTGGTCTTCATCTTTTGTCAGAAGGTCGTTAAAGTCGGTTATTAATTTAACACCATGCTCAGCCATATCATTAACTACTTTTAATGTTTTTGACAATTTTCAATCCTTCTTGGAAGTCATTATTTTGAGGCGAGGTGTTTGGATGTTGTCTTAGGAAATCTGTTTTTATATTAAATTGGTCAAAGAATGTAAACGTTTCTTTGGTAAGTAAATTTACCAATCCTGCATCAACTACCTCTTTTAAGTTTTCTTTCCTAACTTTTGGATTTACAACCCTAGCGTGCTGTGATGGTTCATCTGTGCTACTGAGCAATTTATTAGCCATTAACAACTTTTCATCGTCTGTAATGGTGGGATCAAAAAACGATAATCCCACCAACTTTACATACAAATACCACAAATGGTTCGAAAATTTGGTCAGGGCTATTTCTGCAATATCGTTGTCACATTCTTTATAGTCTAACAGACTATGCAAAATACCTAAATCTTGCTTTGGTGCAAGATGAGCTTTTGGAGCATTGAACCAAGCTTTACAATAAATTTTAACTAGGAAAACAGAAATGGCACGCACAGAACTTTCTTCTTCTTTAGACATCTTAAATTGACGACGAAAAATGAACATTTTTAAGCAGTAAATAGCCTTTGCCATCCACCTAGAGTGATGAATGGCTCCTGGAGTTCTAAAACCCACAACATTGCCGTCTAGTGATCCAACAAATACGAGAACCAACTGCAATAGCTCCTTGTAGTCATCTCTGGGGTGGCTCTCAGTTAATTTGGTCTCGAATTCAGCAGTAACATTTGCAATTACTTCTGGAGTTAGCTGCTTTTGTATTAGATTGTCACTGATACCTGTGTCGTATTTTCCTTTGTCTATCTTGGGCCACGCAGTGAGGAATCTCTTGAAAATGTCTGGATGAGGTCCAGTGGTTGATCCCATTTTTGTGTCGAATACGCCTCTTAACAGAATTTCCAAGATATGGTGACGGCAAGCTAGGTATAACAATTCTCTTCCTAACATTTGCTCCAATATGACGCATGCTCCTTTGAGTCTTCCCGTGTTGGATGCTGTAGTGTCGAAGCACATCGATTTGACGGTGTTGAAAAGATCCCATTCATGTAGGCATTCATATACGGCTACGGCTTGCTCCTCTCCAGAGCTGTTTGCTGTTACAGGAACTCCCAGCAGCTGTTCCTTTTCGCCATTTGAAATAGCTATAGCTATTCGCTCACATTGTTCATTTTTTAAAACACCCGGTAAAAGTTTACCGTCCCAATGGACAACCACGGGCTCTTTTTCAGGAATGTTTACTTTATCAAAATTTTTTTTATTATATTGTTCTCTGAACATTTGCCTTCTATCATGTAATAAAGTTTTCGAGACTTTGTACTCAAGAGGGTCAAGGTTTAGATGCCAAATCATGCTCTCATGTACAATTTTCTTTCAATTATAATGAAACTATTTACTTATTTGTTTATCTATTTTTTAGAATACTAATAATAAAAAAAACTCACCAATATCAAAAGTTGCTTCTTGGATTTGTCGGTTCATTTTTGCCAGTTCCTTTTGCACCTTGATTTCTTCAGCTCGAGACAACTTGAGATCCACTCCAGTCATGGAACCTGGGCGGCCCTTCTGCCTCTGTTTCACGAGAAACGCCTTATCTTCTTCCGATTTCATCAGAGCCAAGGCATCTTGTTGAGCAATATCAAAGAGATCATCCAACTTTTCAACAAACTGTTTAAATTTGTTCTTGGCCGTTTTCGATGTTTTCTTCCGGTCTTTTTGAAGAGTTCTCCACTCGGCGTGAAGTTTTTCCAGCTTAGTAATTACATCTTGCTCATGTTTAGTCGGGATTCGAGCTTTCTCCCAAAAAATGAACACTTCTCGTATTGTAAGTTTTGCTGATTCTCTTACAGTTAATTTCACAGTACGTAAATTATAAAATAAAGCACACAAAACTTGACGATTTGAAGGTAGTTTACAGCCGGTGATCTGGTGAATGGAATAGCCCACAAGAAATATTTTATCCTTGGTCCGGCTTTGTACACCTGATGTGGATGCCATTTCAGAGGCCAATAGGTAAATAACAGTTAACTTGGAAAATGAAACAAAATATATTGCAAACTTTAATTTCAATAAAATGTTTTCAAATGTCTATTAAAATAATACTATAATAGTTATAAAAACAATAACACGCACACTTGGAAAATTTTAAAAAAAAAGCGTTAAAATATCTTCACTAGATAATTGTTCGATCTAACCAGCTCAAAGGCACTTTAGAAACTAAACTGAATAAATGAAAGGTCGGTTGTACGCTGAAGTAAAATCACCATCCCTAAAATAGAAATTAGATTCACCCTCCTTTTTACCTGTCAAAAGGGTCTTTCTTTGGTAAACTAGTCAGGTAATCCCCATATAATAAAAGATTAAATTTGAACAAAAGGCTCTTTATGTTTGAAAATTGAGTTCCAAAATACTTTGTAACAAAAAAATGTTAATTCCGAGACATATTATGTAAAAACCCGTAAAATTCTTAGAATACTCCCAAACTGGCTCCTACTGGTACCAGGTCACGTTTTTGGGGCTAAAGGCTGTTGTAACTCGGTTTGACTTAAAATAACAACAATTATGTATAGAATATAAATTTTGAAGAACATTAGCTTTCTTTTGAGATATTAAGCGTGTTTTTATTATTTACCGTTATGTCAGCTTTTTGGCCAAAAATTTGGATTTTTTCAAACTTTGAGCGACGAGCGGCACGGGTGAACGTCGTTTAATCGAGCTCAAATTTCGGCTATCTCAATATCTGGAAAGGGGAATCGTTTTGTGGGGTCCAGACGAACAAAATTCCGACATCGATTTTTTGCGGCGACATTTCATTAAATATTAGGCAAGTAAAGTATTTCTCCACGAAGGTGCGGCCCAATATTTTCGGAGCAAAGTAGAAAATCATTTCTTTGTCACCGAGATTACCAAACAGCGCTCTCAGTTATTTTTACCCCTCAGAATATATGAAAAATTGATACTTACTATACTTTAAATTAATAAAATCAAAGTTTATGACAATACGACGTCTTTAGTAGCACCTGCTTATACCCGTGCGAGTTTTTATGTTAGGCAAAACAGTGGCAATTTTATATATTTACTGAGCGCATTGTTTAGATACTTTTTTACAATGTCTTTTTTGATTACTCAGATATGAAGTATATTTAGGGAAATGTCTTTATTTGGTAAGTACAATAATTCGGTAAAAATAATGTCCTATTTTAATAATCACCGAAATAGAATACATACTATTTTTCCGTGTCAAAATGCAGTATTTTTTTCTGCACAGTAGAGTCACCACGTCGGTACAATAAAATTATTATTGCGGACCAAATTTCAAATTCATTTATCAAATTTGTTACATTTAACAATTATTGTAACTTCATTTTTCGGTTGCTGCTCCTCTTACATAAAACTAATTAGTTAAATGTATCGCATTATTAACTAACTACCATAATTTTGAATTAAACGTCTACGATTTTCAGCCCTAATGTTTTTCCTTTTTTACCGTCTTATAAACTGAAGAGATTTGCTCGTATAAGATATAAGGACTAACGCTATAAAATATGAAGTAGTTACTTTCGCTTCAAAAGCAGTACCCCTGCATCCGAATGCATCGGACCCACAGTTTTTTCCACTGCTCATTTTTTAGAAAATCGATGCTATCACTGCCTCCAGGGTAGCCTATGATTCGCATTATGTCTTCTCTACCATCTCAAAACGATGACCCTTTAACTTGATTTTCATGAGGAGTCACGCCGAAATCATACGGTGCCAAGTCAAGTGAATGAAGTAGGTCAAAAACCATTGCATAAAGAACAAACTATCGGGCTGTTTGCCATTGCCTAATACAAAGTCAGTCAAAGATGCTCAGAATAGTCCAACGACGGTTTCTGCTAATGATTTGTTGGACTTGACGATGACGATGATTTCCGGCATGGTTGCAGTAAAAGGTCTTCTGGAATGCTTGTAGTCTTCCATCGAAGTTTGGCGGGTCTTAAATCGCGAAAATCATACAAAAATTTGCGTATGGCTCCAAATGCCTTCCGAATGATTTCATATATATTAGTTTTTACTTTTTTCGAGTTTCCGTTATTCATATACAAACACTGTTTTTTTTTTCATATTCATTATAAACACCTCATTGGATACAATTAGTTGCTGAACCCGACATAGTTATGTCGGGACACTCCATTCCCCTAGCATCGTCGCTCAATTTGTTGGGCGTTAGTTTGGGAGCAAATATGTCCTGGCATGAACATGTTGCAGGCATAGCAAGGAGAGCTTCTCAAAAGTTGGGAATATTATTTAGAACCAGAAAGCTTTACACCCCACAACAACTGTTAATTCTTTACAAAGCCCAAATTCGACCAACTATGGAATACTGCTCCCACGTTTGGGACTCCTAAATATACACTGCATTTGTTGGATTCTGTTCAGAGAAGAGCGGTCCGTCTGATTGGGGACCCGGAATTGACCGGCGGCCTTGATTCGCTGAAACATCGAAGAACGGTTGGCGACTTAAGTCTGTTCTACAAGTATTTTCATGGAAAGTGTTCGAAGGATGTAGCCCACTTAGTTCCTCCCAAAGCGATGCATCTTAGAAATACACGGTGCGCTGGTGCTTCACATCCGTATGAGGTTCAGCTTGTTACTCCGCGTACAACGCTTTTCAAGCAATCTTTTATATGGAGAACGTCATCCCTTTGAAATAATTTGCCCAGCGCTGTGTTTCCCACCGAGTACAATTTACAGCGATTCAAGAACAACGTGAATCGCTTTTTTTTCCGCACTCATGCCGCTCCTGGAGCGCTTTAGGGACTTCCCTGCAGCACGTGTGCTAGACCCATAAAAAAAAAAAACCTCATTGGACACAAACGTCCATACAGGACAGACTGAATGAGCTAGCAAATTATAACTTGTCATGTAGCATTAACAGGGTTGTACTTCGATACTGGTTCACGTTTTGGCTATGTAGCATTAACCTGAAATTTTTTGCGTTATAGTTATAAATGGGTTTAAAAAAACTATTGCCACTTTTTTGCAAATGCGTCATCTAATGAGTAAGTATGATATAATTAAAACTTTTTAGACGCTTTTATTAAAGCATGCGCTTCGGAAATACTGTCATTACACATTTGTCCAAATTATATGAAAACATAACTCTAGATATCAAAGCTTACATTCATAAGATTTCCAATATCCGCTTCAAGATTTCTATAAACAAAGTATAAATTAATCACATATCAACATCGAAGAATCCACAGGGGTTTATTAACCTTATTACCCTTCCTAAGACCGGCTTGTCTTTACACTGCACAGCGTTTGATTTCCGTCTTCTGTGTTAGCGAACTGTAAACCCATCAAAGACATAGGCTCCGTTTCTTAGTAAATTAAGTATGCTCGTCCCATTGGATTAATAAAATTGTGCTGTAATAAAATGTCTGAATGAATATTGCTAACAACTAGAAAATCAGCGTTTTTTGCAAAAGAAAAAGTCATGATACAGCGTGGGGTTGGTGTCAAGGACATAAAACCTATGAAAAGATAAAAATTTGGACTAGACGGCAGGTCTCTTTATATTCTTAATAAATTGTGTGATCTGCTGATTTAGTACTTAATATTAAAATATGTTTGAAATATGGGCGATATAAGTAAATTCCTGAAAGAATAAATAGAACCATGGCGTTTTTTATTTTCCTTAAAGATTTGTATATTTGTATTTGTTATGTCCAACTTTACATCATTGATTTGAATCTGGGAAGTGATACATTATAGCACTAAGCAAATGAGCATTATCTAGAAACATTTCCCGGACTGGTTAAATTATATTACCTTAAATATTAATCAAAACAGTTTACCTATTGATAAATGACGAAAGTATGATCGGTTTATGTTTTACGTTTTTGATTATTTTGGCAGGACGAAAATTTTATTTTTCACAAAAATATGTCTACTCGAGATGTATCGACGGCATTTGAAATAAAACGTACTATACATGTTCGAAAAGTGATTATTTAAGCATTTCTTAAGAAATATTAGAGTTAAGATCCTTCGTTGCTTAGTTCGAGACAATTGGAAATGGTTATTAACGTATTTCTTTCCGACACCTATTAATGCCAATATTCCTCAGGGCTTGATAGCTGATCCCGTGGTCTGTCGGTAACTTCACACCAACTCGATAATATAGAGGTTATGACGATACCATCAGTGTACACGAAGCTTGTATATTCTGCTCTTAGAAAATCGGCCCTACAGATATTGAGTAACAGCGAAGACAAAGAGGATCCTTTGGGATTTTGGCCTCCATTTTCTTCTTTGAGGTCGTACCATTAGAGTTGACTCGAAATATTATGTAAAAATTAACTTTGTCATGTTTAGGGGATATTGGAATCTGATGAACATAAGCGCCAGTTCTTAGTATTACACGTAATATACTTCTTTAGATACGTCCAACATTATTATCGCTAGATGTCCTTTCTCGTCCCAGAAGTTGAAGACTTGCTGTAGTATTCCTATGATCATGTCTGCAGTCTTACATCGTAACTGGAAACCTTACTGCTCCTTGTGGAGAATAGATCTTTTGTGAGGTTGATAGATCTAGTGACCTCCGTCTTTTTACATTCCCATGGGAGTGTGCACAGTTTATGGACTACTTTGATTATACTGGTGGGTTCAACCATTTTCTAAGAGGGGTTTATAGCAAAACAATACTTGCTTCTTGGGTCATTTCTAGTTATTTGACTCGTGTTTACCTTCTTGGCTTCTTACATCGTAATCTACTAACTATTAGCAAGTCGCGTATGGAACTGTTTAAATTTTGATTATCCTAGCAACTCTATCTTCTCTGGCTGGTGGAAATGCTGTGTAATACTGAGTTGAAAGTAGTCCTCCAATATATCGGCAAGGAGCTAAGCTTACAGAGAATTGGCGATTTTTTATTCTTGAATGTATAATATGAGAAACGTTTCTACTGAAAAAATCAGAAACGATTCCATAGCTATTTGCTAGTGTAAATCTAAATTTTTCCAAAGAAACAGAATATTTCTAACCATTAAACTTCTCGTTTTGGTAACTGATTCGATTTGGCAATACTTTTCTTCTTTATTGACCAAGTCGGTAGTTCTAACAGTGCATTTATCCGATTACAATTTCACATATTGCAATATGAAAATATTTTCTCCTGTAAATAAATTCAACTTCAGGATTGTTGAAGAGTAGAAAATACCATATAATAATACCATTTTTTAAGAATTTTATTATTGTATTTACCGATTTATAGAATTAGTGTCTGAGCAGTCGTGCCCTTATGCAGTATTGCTAGCATTTGCTTTCTACTCTTCTTCGTCAATAGTCTTGTCATATTCTAGAAAGAACCATCTTCAGCTCTTTTATTATTTCATTTCATATTATCTTGTACTCGTACAATTCTTCCCCCTCTCATTTTATGGTGAGCATTTTGTATTCTGGGTCGAAAGTTTTGTTAACTCTTCTCGATTCTTGTTTGTTCCCTCATCTGATATTTTATAGTAGCTTGTAGTTTCCCGTATGCTCTGGGTGGAGGGCCTCGTCGTTCTTATCGAGGATCTTAATAGTCTCTTCGCCGCCTCCGGTTTTATCTGCATTTAATCCCTCGAACTGATCCTCTCTTCATCGAAATTTTTCTAAACCTATAATCTTTAGTCGTATGTGACATAGTATCATTGTCCCATTTTGCAGTATTAGGATATGGAGAATTAGCAAGAGGAGGGCGAACTATAGTTAATATAGGGCGGTAATGTTATACTAAAGGTTCTTGATCTTGATAAGGACTGGTTTTGAATTGTGTCAAAAGTAATTTTTTATCGCCCTCAAAGAGGGTTTCATGATTTCCCAAGGATATAGTAATCTGCTGCTAGTAGACTACCGTACTTGGTAGTCTTCCAATACTGCGACTGAGGTAGTTCTCTGATACTTTAAATGTTTAGGGCAGGCTCTTTATGACGCTGAATGCTCTACGTGATAGTTAGTGCGCACTTGATTGATTCCTTCTTGAGTATTGGCTCCCTTGACACTTCACAATCTACTTTGAAATGCTTTGTCCTGAGAAAGTTATTACGTATGATATTGTTATTTTTTTTCATCCAACGACTTCGTTATTCTTTGATAGTTGTCCGCTCTGAGTAGTTATATTTCCATTCGTCTAGAATAGTCATGGTCTGTCTCAAGTTCATCTTTATTTCTTAGATTGGCGGTGGTGATATTTTATTTGGACCCCGACAACAATGGAAGAACATTCACCTTGAGTTCACATTGCATCTCTTATAGTTGAGGCCGTCTTGTTGATGTTAGATCTTCGCTGTTGGTATCCGGACGGCTGGCTATTTCTTATTATAGTATACTGTTGGTCTGTTGATGCAATAAACCTTTGTCCTAGTTCAGCTAGGGTCCAAGACAGCTTTCTGCTTTTCTTCTTTGCATGTCTGCTGATTCCCAACGGTTGCAAGATCGGGCGGCCGTCTATCGTTTTTTCTTGGAATTTCCGTTAACGTTCTAAGAATTTTAGCGTCCATTTTTTTCCCTTTTTTAAGACTTCGGAAGCTATTATACTTTCCAAATTCCATGATTTTTAGCTCGGTCCCTAGCTAGAACCTACAGTTGGTCTTTAAATTTACCCAACTACTTGTTATTCTCCTAATTCGATACTTCACTCTAACTTCACATTCACGCTCAATATATATATTCATATATATATATATATATATATATATATATATATATATATATATATATATATATATATATATATATATATATATATATATATATATATATATATATATATATATATATATATATATATATATATATATATATATATATATATATATATATATATATATATATATATATATATATATATATATATATATATATATATATATATATATATATATATATATATATATATATATATATATATATATATATATATATATATATATATATATATATATATATATATATATATATATATATATATATATATATATATATATATATATATATATATATATATATATATATATATATATATATATATATATATATATATATATATATATATATATATATATATATATATATATATATATATATATATATATATAGATAAGTATGGATGATACTTCAAGTATTGTATTACCAGAGTTGCCGTGCCAACAAATCAACAAGCCGATAATCAGGTTGACGAAAATGGGAAAATAAAATGTGAAGAGAAGCAAAAATTTCGAAGGGTAATTTTAACATGATTGAATAAAAAAAGTATATATATATATATATATATATATATATATATATATATATATATATATATATATATATATATATATATATACATATATATATATATATATATATATATATATATATATATATATATATATATATATATATATATATCCCGATAATCAGGTTGACGAAAATGGGAAAATAAAATGTGAAGAGAAGCAAAAATTTCGAAGGGTAATTTTATCATGATTGAATAAAAAAAGTAAATATAATAATTTTCCTCCTGTGTTATAAGTAAGTTTCGGCCAACTTAACCATTTGTATTTCTAAAAATTGTTCCATATTCATCACAACATGTCTTTAGGTCAGTTTGAAATCAGATATTAATCTCTTCTATATATAATTTGTGTTAAATTGGGAAGTAACTAAAAAACTGAAACACTGAAATAGAAGTATATTACGGTATATACGCAATCACGCTTCATCTCATCCCTTTCATTCCATGTATATTTTATTAAAAAATTATTTATTTTTTAATAAATATCCAGTACGTCAATGAAAAATAAGAAACACTTCTCATAATACTGTTAAAACGATACAATTATCCCTACCCCTTTCACCCTCTTCCCAACTCAACGATAAAAATATTGAAAAAAGAAATGTAATGTTCCGATTTCTTGACTGACAGCACCCTGGGAAAGATCTGTAACATGATAAAAGTCACCACCCCTTTGGCCTATTATATGTTTTTCTTGTAAATTCTTATGCTTAAAATTTGACTATTCTCCCGTCCAAAAATCCTGGAAAAATTCGCATATTACCTTTACAACTATACAAGATTCTTTGATCCCTTTCACCCTCTTCCTTTATTAAACTTAAAAATAATGAAAAAATAACCTAATTTTCTTATTTTTATAATCTAAGTACCTAAAAAAGAACATATAGCACCTTACAAATGATGCAACCCCTCTAACCCCTATTTCACCCCACTAACTTCTTATAGATAATATGCTTAAAATTTGTCAAATGCATGAATTAGAAAACCTAGAAAAATTCACAAAATATTATTGTAAATAGATAATCTTTAACGACCCAACCCTCACCTTTTTGGGTTAAAATTGAAAATATTTTAAAAAATTACCTAATTTTCGAATTTCCCAAAAACTTCCTAGAAACCTTGAAACGGAAACATTACGCTATAAATACAAGATAACCCCTCTACTCTCCCCCACCGTATGTTTTACTATAAATATTTTTGCAAAATATTTGTTTATTATCTCAAAAAAAAATGGGCTATTGTAATTCCTGTATTGCGTGTAATATGTAATTATACCAAATATAGTACCATAAGAAATTAGAAACTTACCTTGTCTAAATAATCAATAGGTTAAATGTATACTTAAATTAAAGATAATTTAATTTTTTTTTTACTACGAGAAAGGTTATGTTTAATACATTATTTGTAAAAAAATATATATTACATTCCTTGGTCACAGAAACTAGCTATTCATTATTTTGAGAGTTCCATACGGAACGCTTATAAGAACACTTCGGTGTCTGTCCATCTATCTGTCTGTCCGTCTATCACACCCGATTTTCTCTGAAGCTACTTGATATAGAAAGTAGAAATTTGGCACTAATATAGGAATTGATGGCCTCATCGGAGCCGTGTAGTTTTGAAAGTTAAATCTTGACCTAAGGGATTAGTTTTGGGGGGTGAAAACGGAAATGAAAATAAAATTTTTACCGGATTATCGAGTGGGGTGTCAAATGAAAGCCTGTACAAAGACGAGTTCAAAAATATATATAATGTCATATTTGCGCACACTATCCTTTGAATTATCTTCAAAAATCGATGAAAAGTACTGTTCAAAAAATGTTGAAAAAACTCTGGAATATTCTCCACAGGGTGTAGGTTGAACGAAAATTATCACGAGTGCCTTAACTTTAATAATTTATCTGGTATATAAAAAAAACAAAAATTTCAAGGTCATCAATTTTCATAAAAAATCGGAAAAAACTTTGTCGAAACCTCATTTGGGGTATGTTCTGTCAAGTCATTGATCATTTTATACCTCCGTAACCAAAACTTTTATTTTAAAAGCAATCACTAATTGCACAAGTTCGACCTGCACTTGGCCGGTTATTTATGTCTATACGTCACGTTACAGATATTAAATAAGTATGTAAGTTCTAAAAGTTCTTCATTTTCAATCTTTTTAGGTTAAGTTTTTAAGAGTTTTTAGTTTCAAGTCTAGGTCTGTAAGAATTTTTTATAATATTTATATCATAATTAAATAGAGTTTTATATTTTCTTTAAGTTTTTCTCCGATATTTAAAGAATAAATCGGTTTAATATATATATATATATATATATATATATATATATATATATATATATATATATATATATATATATGTATGTATGTATATCTATATATATATATATATATATATATATATATATATATATATATATATATATATATATATATATATATATATACTATATTTTATATCTCATGATAGTTATAAAGTATACAATTTGTTTAGGCATTATTTTAAGATATGACTAATTGAAAACCTTCTGGTGTCTCTATACATGTCAGTTATTTCCTAAAATTAGCACTATTCAATTGTGCATACTTTTGCATTCCGTTTGATATATGATAGAAATACTTTTAAATTTGATGATGAATAAATAGGGGCATTTTCGCACTGAGAAGTGCTAGTTTTATATTAACGTAAGTCATGAGTTAATTTTACAGATTTTTGAAAAAAAAAATTAAGCAGTTTTCTTGAAAGACGTAAGCGTCACTTCCGTCAATATTCTTTGAAAATAACTGACTCTTATAATTAAGTGTTTATACGAAGACGTATTGCTAAGTTTCTAGCCTAGCATGAAAAGAACAAGCTGACCTCAAAAACCAGAATTATTTATTAAATCTAATCTGCTTCCATCTTTATACACTTATTGCAACGGTAATAAAGTAACATCTAAAAAAAATTTTTTTCATGGTTTGCAAACTAATTTTTGACAAGATTTCATACTTCCTTATTCGAATAAAATTTGTGTATTTTGAAATATTTTACAGTTTTGGTAATAGGTAAATAATCTTTATACACTTATTGCAACAGTAATAAAGTAACAACATCTAAAAAAATTTTTTTTCATGGTTTGCAAACTAATTTTTGACAAGATTTCATACTTCCTTATTCGAATAAAATTTGTGTATTTTGAAATATTTTACAGTTTTGGTAATAGGTATCAGGGAAGTTGGGGTATGATTTATTAGTTTAAAGCTCAATTCGTTAATTTTCTACAAAACTAACTGCAACTTGGGAGCTGACGCAGTGTCTTGCAAAACCAAGCGCTTTTAAATACGTTTCCTTAAAGTTTTTTATTAACAATGAAGAATAATATTCAATCTATTCGAGCTCCAAGTAATCCATAAAAAGACTCCTATCCTTGCTCTTTCATTGTATTAGGCATATCGTTTTAAATTTCTTTACCGGACACTCCTTACACAAAGAGGTACTTTATCACCAATCAATATTTGATTTGACTGTACAGTTTTTGTCGGTCACATCTTCAAAAATTCACAAAATAGCATAATAAAACCTGGACCACCAAACTTCGTGTACGTATTTACTAAATGTCTACTACTATCCACAGCAACTGCATTTGTTTTTGAAGATTGGAGTGGTTTTTTCCGCTATTTCTGCGATGTTTGTTATTTAATTGTTTCTGAGTGATTCAAATTCACTCAGTAGCAAAAAGGTCATTTAAGCTCCATATAAGTTGTTATCATCGAAATATTAAATAGGAAGAACATAATCGTACATTAGATATTTATTATTTGAATTGCCATAATGGTTAAAATATTGTGGTATTCCACCACGTACACTTTGTTCCACAAACGTAATTTTATTGATATGAGCTGAAAGCTCGAGAAATAAGGAGACTTTAGCATGATTTTAGAGCCAAATCGGTACATATAAAGAAGGGGGTGGCGTCAAGATTATAAGTATTTTTACAGGTATATTTAAAATTTTCAGATTTGTCAACAAGTAATAGAATATCGGTATTTCAATACAGACTAGAAAGAAAAGAACAATTTTGTAGGTTCTTTCTAGTCTGTATAATCTCATTTAAAGAATATAAACAACTATTAGAGAAAAATATTTCAAGAACAGATAAGTGGTCACAGAATCATCTCCGCAGAAAGTTGATAAATTACTAAAACTAGTAGGAATTAACTACGAATAGTTTCGGGCACTGTGCCCTGTAAATATATGTACATGAAATGAAGCTATACAATGGAGACTTTAACTGGACAATAAGGGGCATAAACAGCTTATCATAACCTATTCGACTACAGACCGCAGAAGACAAGGTCTTTTCTGCCAATTTTATTTAGAAAAACAAGTACTTGAGGAGTTGATATAAAAGAAATGGACGAAAATATGGTTTCTCAACATTAAATTCAGACAACTTCCAAGAAGCAGAAAGAAATACGAAATTCGACCGTAGATGGTATACTACAGCCATGTTGGGAGCTTGGCTCCTAAATAGACTCTTATTTGCTAGATTATGTCCTGATTTGGTACCCGAAAAGTCCTAAAAACTTTAATGGGTTAAAACATCGAAAAAACCGTGGTGACTTGGATGTATTCTATCATTTTTTTCACGAGAAGTGAATGCAACTCTAATATATTACATCCGTACGAGGTTGAATTTGAACTACTCATACACCTCTCTACAAGAGCTCTTTGGTATGGTATGGAGAATCTCATACTTTTGGAATACACTGCCCGGAGCTGTTTCCCCCTGAGTACAATTTGCGGTGGTTCAAAGGGGATATTAATCGTTATGATTGCACAAGTGCCAGTGTTGTTATAATTTATAGGTCTCCTAGTCGCTCAGATACCTGCTCATAAAAGATATACTTATACCTATTTCAGAAATTTTAACTGTGTAAAGGTAGAACTGCGAGCGAAGCGATAAACAGAACTACCAAAAGCTGCCCTACTGTTTCATTGTCTCTCTCCCTCGTTAATTTGTTGCTGCATACCAAAACCTGAGCTTAATGCCGAAGGATAAAGTAGAATCACTTCGCCACGTAAAGTTTATGGGGACATGTTTTTCCATAAGAACTATATAATTATTACCCGTGAGCATAGTCCGACCAAAACAAATTTATTTTATCTGAATATTTTTACTTGTTTCACTTTTTTTTTTTTTTTTTTTTTTTTTTTTATTGGTCTAACACACGTGCTGCAGGGAACTCCCTAAAGCGCTCCAGGAGCGGCACGAGGGCGGAAAAAGCGATTCACGTTGTTCTTGAATCGCTGTAAATTGTACTCGGTGGGAAACACAGCGCTGGGCAAATTATTCCAAAGGGATGACGTTCTCCATATAAAAGATTGCTTGAAAAGCGTCGTACGCGGAGTAACAAGCTGAACCTCATACGGATGCGAAGCACCAGCGCGACGTGTATTTCTAACATGCACCGCTTTGGGAGGAATTAAGCGGGCCACATCCTTCGAACACTTTCCATGAAAATACTTGTAGAACAGACTCAAGTCGCCAACCGCTCTTCGATGTTCCAGCGAATCAAGGCCGCCGGTCAATTCCGGGTCCCCAATCAGACGGACCGCTCTTCTCTGAACAGAATCCAACAAATGCAGTGTATGTTTGGGAGCGGAGCCCCAAACGTGTGAGCAGTATTCCATAGTTGGTCGAATTTGGGCTTTGTAAAGAATTAATAGTTGCTGTGGGGTGTAAAGCTTTCTGGTTCTAAATAATATTCCCAACTTTTGAGAAGCTCTCCTTGCTATGCCTGCAACATGTTCATGCCAAGACATATTTGCTCCCAAACTAACGCCCAACAAATTGAGCGACGATGCTAGGGGAATGGAGTGCCCCGACATAACTATGTCGGGTTCAGCAACGTTAACTTTTTTAGAAAAAACTGCCGCTTGGGTTTTTGTAGCGTTAAATTCCACTTGGTTACTGTCACCCCAAGATAGAATTTCTTCCAGGTCTTTGTTAAGTTGAACGACCTCCTGCTGTCTGCGGATATTCGCCTGAGCAGCCGATGTCCGAGCGTTCAAGGTGAATGAAGAGACAAGCGTACTGTCATCTGCAAAGCTATAGATTGGATTCCCGGTCTTTTCCAGCAGATCGTTAATGTAAATGAGAAAGAGAGTAGGAGACAGTATGGAGCCTTGGGGCACACCGGCGTTGATAGTGAGGGTGTTAGAAAGAAATCCGTCGACCGCCACTCGTAAAGAACGCTCTCTGAGGAAACATGAGAGCCACAAACAGAACCTTTCAGACATACCATAAGAGCGCAACTTAGCCAACAGTCCATCGTGCCAAACACGGTCGAATGCCCTGGATATGTCAAGAGCAACCGCTCCAGATTCTCCAAAGTGTTCAATTGCGTTGTTCCAAACATGTGTTACATAAGTCAGAAGATCTCCTGTTGATCTATGTTTACGAAAACCATATTGGTGATCGCTAATAATATTGAATCGTTCAAGATATTTTAGAAGATGCTCATTGATAACCTTTTCCATGACTTTCGATATTATTGAAAGCAGTGCAACTGGTCGGTAGTTATTTGGCAAGGTCTTTTTACCTTTTTTAGGTATCGGCTGAACCGTGGCACATTTCCAGCAGGACGGAAATATTCCCTTTCTGTAGGATAGGTTAAAAAGTCTACAGAAAACTGGTGTTAGTTCCCTTGCACAGTTTTTGAGAACTATGGCAGGTATTCCGTCAGCGCCAGAAGCCTTCTTGGGGTCTAGCTTCATTAAAATACGCTTTATGATGCGCTGTCTGAAGACAACATCGGGCATCCTTGACTGCAATATGGGAATAGTAGGTGGTGTTTTTCCTTGGAAATCGACAGTAGAATGTGAAGCAAAGAGTTCAGCCAACAAGTTCGCTCTCTCAACAGGTGTGGTTGCAATGGAATTATCTGGCCGTGTGAGTGGTGGTATCGTGGATTTGGTAAAGTTTTGACTAACTGCCTTAGCGACTGCCCAAAAGGACCTGGAATTGTTGGGACAAGCGAGAAGTTTGTTTCTAATTCGTTGATTGTGTACCTCCTTGGTTTCGTCGATAATTTCCTTGCATCTGTTCCGGGCATGAACAAAGATTTAAGGTGTTAGGATTTTCACGCCATTGTCGGTAGGCAATATGTTTAGAAGCAACAGCTTCTTAGCATTTTCGGTCGAACCAAGGCTTGCCGTTGGAGGAGCATTTCTTCGAAAAAGGGATGTAAGCTTTCATACCAGCCAAAATAACATCGGAGACCTCCCTGGCGCAGTCAGATGGGTTATCGGATCGAAAACAAACGTCCATCCAAGGGAAAGTTCGAAAGTATTCCATGAGATCTTCTCATTTAGCAGATTTGTAGTGCCAAATCTTGCGCGGCCTAGGCGCCTCTCTGTCACTGATTGGCAGGATACTCGATGTCGAAAGCAGTTTATGGTCGGAAGAACCTAACGGCGGATTTACGGTGACCGTGTAAATCTCCGGATTGGTGGTTAAAAACAGATCAAGAAGACTGGCGAACTCCCCGTCTCGATCAGGGATCCGTGTTGGTTCGTCAATAAGCTGAGTTAAGCCATAACTGATTGAGAATGATTCAGCTTCACGACCTTGTTCGTCGGTAGTATTTGAATATTTGAGCCAGTTGATATTGTGGACATTAAAGTCGCCCAGGATGGCAATTTCGACACTTGAATAGTTACTTTGTAAATGATCAATGGTGCTGCTTTTAAGGGGTAATTAATGTATTGGATAAGAGCCCCTATAAAAAATGTATGTAACGCAAGTAGGGGGAATGTTTGAAGAGGCTGATAATGGGGAATTGATATCGTTCGAAAAACAGTCAAAAAATAAATAAAATATTATCAGTAAACTAATAGTAAAACTGTTTATGAACATTCCACAATTTAAAAGGAAATATATGATAAGTTTTGCATTGCACCCTAGGATTTTGTACGACGATCAAAGAAAAAAATTCTTCTATATACCCGTTCTATGTCATAAAATATACCGTTGTTAAACCCAAATGCTCTATGCAAACATTAACGATTTTTTTCCAATATCTTGTTAATAAATCTAGGTAGCATCTGATACTGAAATAGATCTAAAAATAAACTTTACCAAACCCAATTACTTGAATAACGAAAGTGAAGAAAAAAGCCAGGAACTATTAATAGAAGGTGAAGGAATAGGAAAAGTACAAACATTAATATATTTAGGACAAAAAATCGAAATCTCAAGAAATAATTTAACGGCTGTTAGCTTGGTCTGCGTTCGGAAAGTTACAATCTACATTTAAATTGGACATCCCAAATACAATAAATAAAAAGCAAAGTATTCAATCAATATCTACTGCTGGTATTAACATATGGCACTCACACGTGGGCTTTAAATAAATGTATAATAAATAAACTCCAGGTAACCCAAAGAGTGATGGAGAGGAGAATGTTCAAGACTAGAGGCCAAAATCGTATTCCTAACATCGAGATTCGAAGAAGATCAAAAGTGACAGATATAATTCAACGAATATGTATATTAAGGTGGAATTGGGCGAAACATATCGTAAGAATGAATGATAACAGATGGACACGCCGTATAGTTGAATGGAGGCCTAGGGAACACAAAAGATGCTGAGGTAGATCACAGACAAGATGGACGGACGACATAAAAAGATTAGCAGGACACGACTGGAAGCAAACAATAAAACTCATTAGAGATAACTTAGGGAGGCTTACATCCAACTATGGACAGAATAAGCTAATGATGATAATGATGATGATGATGAACATCTTATACAGAGAAACAGAACAAAAAACTTGAAATTTTATGTAACATATAGCATTATTATATAACTGGAATCATCAAAGAGTTAACAAAATGATCAGTATTTCAGAAAAGGAGAGAAAGTCATATGTAGACAATGAGTAGATTCAAGATGCAGTAATAAATTACGGTGGCCCGTTCAAGATCTGCGATTATTTTTTATTCTCATATCATTTAACGAATGACTCCTTCTAAAACAAATTTTGCTACAAATACTCCCTAACCAATAGCTTTAGTACAACTAGGTAGTTATATCGTCTGATGGATAATTTTAGCCATTGTATTTTAAAATGTATTGTTCTGCAAAATATTTATGTGTGGTTTCGATGGAAGCATGAATACAAATTGCCTAATTATTGAAATTTGCCTAATTTTGTCCCGAATATGGGATGGCAAAACTTTTAAGAAGTCGTGCTTAACGAGGTAGGTATAATAGTATCGCATACGAACATAACAGTAAAATGTTTCTTAAGAAAAATAAAATAATTTAATAATACCGAGTAAAATTTAGTTAAGTTAATTTAAATAAATAGTGAAAATTTAATAGGCTAATGGTTATTTCTGTTAATCTGAGAAAACGAGAGAATAAGAAATTGTCGGTCTACTTATTTACGAATATGAACTATGTCGCCTAATTCTAAATCAATTTAAGGAAAAAAATTCATGAATTATTTGTATACGCTGAGTACTCTGTGTGATTCCGAGATGTCACTGTTGATAGCACCCTATTGTACCTTTGGTATAACTGTATAATAAGCGTTACTTGCTCTAACAGTATAGCAAGAGTGAATTCTTTAGAAAATCGTAAAAAGATTTAACAATTATTCTAAATTCCACTAGCGATTGCAGTAATTTATTGTTGGTTTTTTACTAACAGAAACTCACTTTTTTTAATATTGTCATCATTTAAAATCTTCATAAAACTTCCTTACTTAAGTAAAGATTTTTTCATGTCGAATAATGTTTAGCAAAAGTCACTAAAAGAATCCTGGCAAGCCTATTAAGTCACTAGTCATTAAAATTAATTCAGTAGCTACAGCTTCATAAAAAAATATAGATATAGACGTACATTTTTTGATACATCGTCATCATCAGTCAGCCCCGATCTATCCACTGTCGGACATAGGCCTCCTCAAGATCTTGCGACCTTCATCTGTCCTGTGTAGTTGCCATCCAATTTCCAGAAACTCGTTTGATATCATCGGTCCATCTTGTGGGTGCTCTTTCCCTGCTTCGTCTATCCGTTCTTGGTCTTCACTCCAGGTTCCTCCTCGTCCATCTGTTGTCCTTGATTCTGGCGACATGCCCCGCCAATCTCCACTTTAGTCCGAGTATGCGCTTTATTATGTCTTCCACTCCTGTTCTTCTGCGGATCTCCTCATTTCTCATCCTGTCTCTCAGGGTAATACCCAGCATCGGCCTCTCCATTTAACGTTGTGTTTTTTGTAGTTTAAATATGGATTTTTTGGTGAGGGTTAGGATCTCTGCCCCGTGTGTAAGAACCGGTAGTACACACTGGTTAAATGGTCTCCTTCTCAAACTGATTGGCACTTCGCCCTTAAATACATCTGCTGGAAAAGACCGAGAATCCAATCTACAGCTTTGCAGATGACAGTACACTTATCTCTTCATTCACTTTGAACGCTCGGATATCGGCTACTCAGACGAATATTCGCAGACAGCAGGAAGTCATTCAACTTAACAAAGACTTGGAAGAAATTTTATCTTGGGGTGACAGTAACTAAGTGGACTTTAACGCTACAAAAACCCAGGCGGCAGTTTTTTCTAAAAAACTTAACGTTGCTGAACCCGACATAGTTATGTCGGGGACTCCATTCCTGTAACATCGTCACTCAATTTGTTGGGCATTAATTTGGGAGCAAATATGTCCTGGAATGAACATGTTGCAAGCATAGAAAGGAGAGCTTCTCAGAAGTTGGGAATATTAATTCGAACCAGAAAGCTTTACACTTCACAAAAACTGTTAATTCTTTACAAAGCTCAAATTCGATCAACTATGGAATATTGCTCCCATGTTTGGGGCTCCGCCCCCAAACACACACTCCATTTACTGGATTCTATTCAGAGAAGAGCTGTTCGTCAGATTGGAGACCCGGAACTGACAGGTGGCCTTGATTCCCTGGAACATCGAAGAACGGTTGGCGACTTGAGCCTATTCTACAAGTATTTTCATGGAAAGTGTTCGAAGGATGTAGCCCGCTTAATTCCTCCCAGAGCGGTGCATGTTAGAAGTACACGTCACGCTAATACTTCACATCCGGATGAGGTTCAGCTTGTCACTCCTCGTACAACGCTTTTCAAGCAGTCATTTATATGGAGAACATCATCCTTTTGGAATAATTTGCCCAGGACTATATTTCCCACCGAGTACAATTTACAGCGATTCAAGAACAACGTGAATCGCTTTCTCCGCACACGTGTCGCTCCTGTAGCGCTTTAGGGACTTTCCCGTAGCACGTATACTAGACCCATAAAAAAAAATCTCAATATCTCTACCTTCTAGACTTATCGGTCGGCTAGGGACTAAGTTTGTCATCACCTTTGTTTTTTATAGTTTATTTTCAGGCCAACTTTTTGCGTGGCATTTTGCAGCTCCTTTAGCATATCTTTAGCTTCTACTAAATTGTCAGATATAATGACAATGTCACCTGCGAATATTAAATGACTCTTCTCCATCAATATTTACTCCCTTGTTTTCCCATTCTAACGTTTTAAATGCTTTTTTCAGCACGGTTATAAACAGCTTCGGTGACATTGTGTCTCATGGTCTGACATCCCTTTTTATTTCCGTGCAATACGCCTTTTATGTGCTTGGATGGGTTATGTCAATTCGACACTCGTTTAATGCTTCTAATATGGCAGGCAATTCAACAATGTCAAAAGCTTTTTGGTAGTCAACAAAGATGAGAACTAGGGGTCTGTTATATTTAATCGACTTTTCTATTAGCGTTTTTAGACAGTGTAAGTGATCATTTCTTCCAAAGCCTGAGCGGAATCCAGCTTGTTCTCTTGGCTGATATAGTTATATTTTACTTTCTAATCTAGTAGTTATGATTTTAGTATACAATTTGTAGAGATAACTTAGGAGACTGAACGGCCTATAATTTTCAAGATCTGGTGTGTCCCCTTTCTTATGCATTAGGATGGTGATGGAGTTGTTTCATTTTTCTGGAATGTTTTGTCTATGTAAACATAAATTAAACAGCTTATTTATTTCGTCTTGGAATATATCTGGGATAAAGTCGGAGCCCTGGTTTTGTATTTTCGGCAGCGGTTTCTCCTTTGTTCTTGAATCTGCTTGGCTTGTGTATAGTAATGTGTAAAATTCTTCCTCTATCAGACGTAATATGACCATTTTTGTCTCTAAGCTGGAAGATTTCCTTTCTGCCTTTTGTTGTTTTTGATAGTTTGTATAATTTTATCATTTTTGTATTTCCTAAGGCCATTTCTAATTTTTCTTGATATTTTCCTATTTAGTATTATCATTTGTGGGTCCACATTTGGGTCGCTTCTAAGTAATCTTCTTTCCTATATTTTACCTCTTGTGTCTTGGCTTATGTTTTGGACCTTATTATTTCTGGGCCAGTATCTGTTTTGTGCGTACTCAACCGTCTCCGTTATTTTGTTGTTTAATTCATTTATGTTTATTTCTGTTGTATTTTCCAATGTATCACTGATGTACTGTTGAATTGCCTTCTCATCTTTTGGTTGTGTCCATGGCTTAAACTTTCTCTTTACCAGTTTGTTTTTTTGAAGACTGTGGCATTTTTGAAAATGGGTTTCTTGTTTGTAATGAAATAATCAATCTCGTTCTTGGTTTTGCCATCTGGGCTGTTCCATGTCCATCTTCTATGGATTTTCTTGTAGAAGAAGCTGTTCATCTGGTGTAAGTTGTTCTCGAGAAGGAATGCCAGAAGCCGCCCCTTTCGTTCCTTCCCGGGCTACCGAAGTTGCCAAAAGATGTTTTGGATTCGTCCGACTTCATTCCGACCTTCGCGTTGAAGTTGCCGCATATTTTGGTATAGTGTAAATGACCCTCTCTTTATAGCTTTTAAGATGTTTTCATAAAAGGTATTCACTTCTTCGTCACCATGTGTTTTTTTTCGGTGCATATACCTTCAGAGTATATCGTATATTTAGCTTTAGGGTCACATATATTACTCTAGTAGACACTGCCTTTATGTATATTACGTTGTCAGTTCGTTTCTTGTTTATGAGAAAGCCGACTCCTCCCACATGATTTTGTTCTTCGCCTATGTGGTAGAATATATAGCCCAATTTTAGAGTCTCGAGGGATTTTTTTCCTCTTCTCCTGACCTCACACACCCTGACTACGTCCCGGTTTGTGCTTTCCAGCTCCGTCTCCATCTCTCTCAGGTTCTGGCATTAAATGTGGCGTTGTTGATGTTTTCGATCTTAATTTCTCTACCAAACATTGTTCCTCCCAGAATCCTCGGAACAGACTGACGAATCAGTGTGAGATTCTGAACCATGCGTCCTACTCACTTGGGGTAATCTTGTTTTAATATTTGACTTTTTCATGGAGGGTATTAGCAAATTTAAAACGCTCGCGAGTGGGCTTGGGTAATAGGTTAGGTTAGGTTGGATGATAGGTAGGGTAAATGTATAAAGTTGGGGAAACGGGATTTGGTTTGGACATACCTCTCCTTAAAAGGAGAAGGAGAGGATACGTAGATACATAATTGTGAAAAACATTATCTACCTATTTGTCTACTCAGATAAAAAGACTTATTTAGAGATGTATAAGTACAGTAATATTTCAATCAATAGATAAAAAATGTAGGGAGATACTTTCCGCAAACCATTGCAACAATCTTCTTGCCTAGAACACTAAATGAACTCAATATATCCTGTTGAATATTGGTATTCAGCTACAAGAGATGATATAATTTGCGTGATTTTGATATACCAATTATGTTTCTTAATTCTACTGATATTCCGGTTTTTTCTGCCTATACCAGAAGAACAGAAGATCTTATAAACCTCCAGCTTAAATCGATATTGTATCTTTTGGCGAATCTTATCAGAAAAAGTATGCAAAAGCGGTGGGAACGTGATCTAGAGACATCGGTAAAGTGATTTACCGCATATTTCCCGTGCAACACGTAATTTAAAAATTAGTCTAGTTTGTCTTTCTTATACTAAAGAATAACTTTATTTAAGCATTAGAAGTCAATATTTTTAAGGATAAGTACGGGGGTGTTTTTTAAGTTATCTATCTGGACATGATAATGGCGTCATATGAAAGATTTGAATAGGTGTCCAATTACTGTCGCTATATGAAGTACTTGAAGGAAATTTTATCAAAATAAGTGAAAGTAACTTAGTACATCTTGCAGTTATACAGTTTCTCCCTGATCAGGGAAAGGGAACAAAAGCTATTCAGGAATGAATATCCCAAGTATGCGACAATGATTTATCCATCTTATATTCAAATAAACTTTTGATTGAACAGTTTTGATGAGGCAGAGATTCAATCCAGGATAATCCCAGATTAGAAAGACCGGTCGACTAATGAAGTTTCCAGTGCTTGTTAAAGAAGTGATACTATCCAAAACCACAGTTTCAAGATTTTGCACAAAGATTTAGGAATAGAAAACGTTCTTTTACTATACATTTCCGTATTCTATATGCCCAAGCCAAACTGGTGAAGATAGAAATTTTCTAATAATATTTAACTCTTTAGACAACGATGAAAGTTATTTTCCGTAAATTATTGACGAGACTTGAATATTCTATTAGGATCTTCTCAAGGAGTTGAAGTCGATGCAATAGGTTCGTAAGGTTTGCCCTACTTCAAAAAAGATAAAATCTCCGTCGTCCTCTGGAAAGCACATGGTTTTTTTTTTGAAATGCGAGGGAATGTTGCTTATTAAATATATGAAAATTTGTAAAAGGATAAAGAGAGATGCTGGCTAATTGGTATACACCAACGCCATGAAACACATACACACACACACACACACAAATATATGAAAAAGAATTCACGATTAATGGAGAGGTTTACGACGATCCAAAATCTGAAGAAGGCTAGTAGAAGAAACGACCGATTCAAGAAAAACCAAACCTTTACTATTGCAAAACAACTGAAAAGTCCATTAAGTATATAGTTTAAGCGATTAAGGAAATCTATAGATTTCTTGAAGCTCAAAATTTTGCTTAAGCATCTAAAAAAAATTGTCTTCACATAATAACTTAAAAGCTGTAGCGTCGTTTTTTGGGCGGCAAACAAAAGTTTTTTTTTGAGATGAAATAAAACACACGAAAATTACTGGACGAAGAGTATTAGTGGTTACGTAGAAAATATGTTTTTTTACTCTGCGAAGTTTCTTTCATAGCTAAGTAGTTCACTTTAAAGAACCCTTGTAGTTTTATAAGATACTAGCCGTGCCGGCGACTCCGATCGCGTGGGCTTGATTCACTATTATCGTCACTGCTTATTCCTTATATTATCTAACGTAACATAGAAGACACGTATTTTATAAAAAAAAAGGCGTAAATCGGATAAGTGGTTCTTGAGTGCTAAGCGCACTAACGCAAAGAGGCCCAGAGACGTTGCGTTTTATATATATCATAGATTTTTTTGATAAATATTAGGTTAAGATTTTAAAAAAAAAACACGTAAATCGAATAAGTGGTTCTCGAATGATAAACGCACTAACGGACAGACAGAGAGACATTGCATTTTATATATATCGTATTCTTTGTTACATGATATTGTTAAATATTTAACGGTTTATGCAGCGTATTGCAAGAGAGTGCGCTAACGGCAAACTTTTTTCTGACTTAATTCACTATAATCGTCACTGCCTATTTCTTATATAACGTATAAAATATATCCTATAACCTGGCCAGAGAATATAAATATAAATCTAAAAAAAACACGTAAATCGGATAAGTGGTTCTCGAGTGATAAGCGGACTAATGGATAGACAGACAGGCAGACAGACATTTTATATATATTATAAATTACAGATTATTATTATATAACCTGGAAAGAAAACATATGTATGAATAAAAAAAAAAACACGTATATCGGATAAGTGATTCTTGAGTGATAAGCTCACTAGCGGACAGACAGACAGACAGCGAGACGTTGCATTTTACATATATATATATATATATATATATATATATATATATATATATATATATATATATATATATATATACGTATATATATGAGAGATTTTAGATAACCTGAACAGAGAACAAATGTATGAATTAAAAAAAAAAGAACACGTAAATCGGATAAGTGGTTCTCGAGTGATAAGCACACTAACGGACAGACAGACCGAAAGACGTTGTATTTTATAGACCTTATAGAAGATTATAGATAACCTGGCCAGAGAACAAATGTATGAATTTAAAAAATAAACACATAAATCCGATAAGTGATTCTCGACTGATAAGCGCATTAACGGACAAACAGACAGACAGACAGAAAGTCGTTGCATTTTATATATATTATAGAAGATTATAGATAACCTGACCAGAGAAGAAATGTATGACTTAAAAAAAACCGCGTAAATCGGATAAGTGGTTCTCGAGTGATAAGCGCACTAACGGATAAACACACACAGACAGACAGATATATATATATATATATATATATATATATATATATATATATATATATATATATATATGTATATTATATTCTTTACTACATGATATTATTCCGTATTTAATGGTTTAGGCAGTGGATTGCAAAAGAATGCGCTAGCAGCTAACTTTTTTCCGACTTGATTCACTATTATCGTCACTGCTTATTCCTTATGTTACTAATGTAATAAAATATAGCCTATAACATGTCCAGAGAACATATGTATGTATTACAAAGAAAAAACACGTAAATCGGATAAGTGATTCTCGTGATAAGAGCACTAACGAACAGATAGACAGACAGACAGACCAGACAGACGGAGAGGCGTTGCATTTTATATATATTAAAGAAGATTATAGATAGCCTGGCCAGAGAACAAATGCATGAATTAAGAAAAAAAACATGTAAATCGTATAAGTGGTTCTCGAATGATAAGCGCACTAACGGACAGACAGACAAAAAGACGTTGCGTTTTATATATTCTAGAAGATTATAGATGATCTGGCTAGAGAACAAATGTATGAATATTAAAAAAAAAAAAACATGTAAATCGGATAAGTGATTCTTAAGTCATAAGCGCACTAACGGACAGGCAGACAGACAGAGAGACGTTGTATTTTATATATATTATATTCTTTGCTACATGGTATTGTTCCATATTTAATGGTTTAGGCCGTACTTATTCCTTATGTTACCTATCGTTATAAAATATAGCCTATAACCTGGCCACAGAACATATGTATGTTTAAAAAAAAAATCACGTGAATCGGATAGGTGGTTCTCGAGTGATAAGCGCACTAACGGACAGACAGACAGACAGTTAGACAGAGATACGTTGCATTTTATATATATTATAGATTAGGAATAAAATAGTTATGTAAAGGTAGGGATTTAGAAGTATTTGCTGCTGAAACCTGATCTTTTCCTCTATTTCTGTTCATATTGAAAGAATATGTAAAAATATACAATTCTTAGATTCCTCAGCTCTAAGAATCCTGAAAAGTGTTTATAATATTATATATTCTATACAAAGGAGCTCCTCTAATTACCTCCCTACGAAATTTATTTGAGCATAAACAATCAAAAATCAGAAAATTTTAAGGTTCCCTCCCTAAGAACCTTAAAAAAAACCAAGAAACTCGTTTAACTTCATCCCACCCCTTTCATTTCTACATGTTTGAATATAAATGATTATGCTTAAAACTTCTTAATTATCTCCACTGAAAAGCAAAAAAATCCCTAGTAACATTATTGAAAATACACAAAATTTAACCGCCCAGAGCACTTTTACCTTTCTCGAAGCAAACATCGCTCAAATTTTACATTTTCGATTTATACTTTAGGTATTAAATATGTAGCACATTTAAAGTTGGTACAACATTATACCTTAAAAACAGTAACGACCCTAAAAGTGTCCATACAGAGCTCACAATGGGTATTCGTGGTTTGTACATTTAATCCGAAAATTAAAAAAGAAACAGAATTCCGAAAATTTTCAACTTAACTCTCTCAAAAACACCTTTTTTTTTTTTTTTTCGTAATGGAAATATCAAAGATATCAACTAACTAAGTAATTAATTTTTCGTCATAACCATGAGGTGGGATGTTTTGCCGCTATGTCCATCTAGACAAGGATGACACGCTCGTTCTCACCTACGAGCTTACCGCGTCCGTTTTAATCACCTTTTGTTCTCCTCCTCTATCGCTATAGATTTCTATCTAGACTTCCCTGGTACAGGAAGTCACCTTGGCTATTGCTATCGCCTACATCAGAAATACTGACCTTAGTATTTCAAAAATACTTTTGAATCACTTTCTGTGTTTTTTTTTCTCTTTCCGCTGTAACAAATTTCTATTGCACAGCCGGCTAGATCTCAGGCGACACAGCGATCTGAAGTAGCTTCTCAATGAATACCTACTTCGACAAGTTTAAGTGTTACTCTCTTCTATGTGACTGTAGGTGGAATCTGGTGTTATGTCCATTTCTAAGATCGATTAAAATTCCGGGTCATCATAATTATGATCAAATACTCTGAGCTTTTAGAACAGAACTCTATGATTGGTATCAAAATTTAAAAAATGGTAGAAGGAAGGAAGCTCTATATGTCTTGTGAGAAGAAAGTGAATGCTTATTTAAATAGTGGTTCCTTACCAGCTGCAGTGGGTTGCCCCAGAATTTATTCGGAGTTTGACATAATTTTTTTTTTTGCTGATTGAGGAACTAAACATGAAGGGGAGAGGTGAAGTGGGAAATATGCTCTACCCACACTGGCGTTATGTTGCGTGAAGGATCCAGCAGCACGGGAAGTCAGTAATCCATGCACGGATGCCTTTTAAAGAAAAAAAACCGGTCAAGTGCAAGTTGAACTTGCACAATTAGTGTTCCGTACGTTGATTGTTTTTAAAATAAAAATTTTTGTTAGGGTGGTATAAAATGATCAGTGACTTCACAAAACACACCCCAAATGAGTTTTCAACAAAGTTTATTTCCAATCTTTACTGAAAACTGGTGACCTTGAAATTTTTTTTTTTTTTTTTATATACCAGATAAATTATTAAAGCTAATGATATTTTTCGTTCAATCTATACCCCGTGGAGAATATTCCAGAATTTTTTCAAAATTTTTTGATCAGTACTTTTCGAGATAAGGTAGGGGACAGCGATTTTTCACGATTTTTTAAAAGTAATATGAAGAAAAGTATGCGCAAGTAGTACATTATATATATATATATATATATATATATATATATTTATATATATATATTTTACTCGTGTTTTCACAAGCTTTCATTTGACACCACACTCGATGACCTAGTAAAAATTTTTTTCACTTCCGATTTCACCCCTCAAAACGAATCCCTTAAGTCAAAATTTATGTTACGGTGAAATAAAATGATCAGTGACTTCACAAAAGACACCCCAAATAAGTTTTCAACAAAGTTTATTTCCAATCTTAATTGAAAATTGATGACCTTGAAATTTCTGTTTTTTTTATATACCAGATAAATTATTACAGGTAATGCACTCGCGATAATTTTCGTTCAATCTACACCCCGTGGAGAATATTCCGGAATTTTTTCAAAATTTTTTGATAAGTACTTTCCGAGATAAGGCGGGGCGGGGACAGCGATTTTTCGCGATTTTTTTAAAAATAATACAAAGAAAAGTGCGCGCAAGTATTACATTATATATATATTTTTTACTCGTATTTTCATACGCTTTCATTTGACACCACACTCGATTATCTAGTAAAAAATTTTTGTCTTTGGTCTGACATCCCTTTTTATTTCCGTGCAATACGCCTTTTATGTGCTTGGATGGGTTATGTCAATTCGACACTCGTTTAATGCTTCTAATATGGCAGGCAATTCAACAATGTCAAAAGCTTTTTGGTAGTCAACAAAGATGAGAACTAGGGGTCTGTTATATTTAATCGACTTTTCTATTAGCGTTTTTAGACAGTGTAAGTGATCATTTCTTCCAAAGCCTGAGCGGAATCCAGCTTGTTCTCTTGGCTGATATAGTTATATTTTACTTTCTAATCTAGTAGTTATGATTTTAGTATACAATTTGTAGAGATAACTTAGGAGACTGAACGGCCTATAATTTTCAAGATCTGGTGTGTCCCCTTTCTTATGCATTAGGATGGTGATGGAGTTGTTTCATTTTTCTGGAATGTTTTGTCTATGTAAACATAAATTAAACAGCTTATTTATTTCGTCTTGGAATATATCTGGGATAAAGTCGGAGCCCTGGTTTTGTATTTTCGGCAGCGGTTTCTCCTTTGTTCTTGAATCTGCTTGGCTTGTGTATAGTAATGTGTAAAATTCTTCCTCTATCAGACGTAATATGACCATTTTTGTCTCTAAGCTGGAAGATTTCCTTTCTGCCTTTTGTTGTTTTTGATAGTTTGTATAATTTTATCATTTTTGTATTTCCTAAGGCCATTTCTAATTTTTCTTGATATTTTCCTATTTAGTATTATCATTTGTGGGTCCACATTTGGGTCGCTTCTAAGTAATCTTCTTTCCTATATTTTACCTCTTGTGTCTTGGCTTATGTTTTGGACCTTATTATTTCTGGGCCAGTATCTGTTTTGTGCGTACTCAACCGTCTCCGTTATTTTGTTGTTTAATTCATTTATGTTTATTTCTGTTGTATTTTCCAATGTATCACTGATGTACTGTTGAATTGCCTTCTCATCTTTTGGTTGTGTCCATGGCTTAAACTTTCTCTTTACCAGTTTGTTTTTTTGAAGACTGTGGCATTTTTGAAAATGGGTTTCTTGTTTGTAATGAAATAATCAATCTCGTTCTTGGTTTTGCCATCTGGGCTGTTCCATGTCCATCTTCTATGGATTTTCTTGTAGAAGAAGCTGTTCATCTGGTGTAAGTTGTTCTCGAGAAGGAATGCCAGAAGCCGCCCCTTTCGTTCCTTCCCGGGCTACCGAAGTTGCCAAAAGATGTTTTGGATTCGTCCGACTTCATTCCGACCTTCGCGTTGAAGTTGCCGCATATTTTGGTATAGTGTAAATGACCCTCTCTTTATAGCTTTTAAGATGTTTTCATAAAAGGTATTCACTTCTTCGTCACCATGTGTTTTTTTTTTCGGTGCATATACCTTCAGAGTATATCGTATATTTAGCTTTAGGGTCACATATATTACTCTAGTAGACACTGCCTTTATGTATATTACGTTGTCAGTTCGTTTCTTGTTTATGAGAAAGCCGACTCCTCCCACATGATTTTGTTCTTCGCCTATGTGGTAGAATATATAGCCCAATTTTAGAGTCTCGAGGGATTTTCCTCTTCTCCTGACCTCACACACCCTGACTACGTCCCGGTTTGTGCTTTCCAGCTCCGTCTCCATCTCTCTCAGGTTCTGGCATTAAATGTGGCGTTGTTGATGTTTTCGATCTTAATTTCTCTACCAAACATTGTTCCTCCCAGAATCCTCGGAACAGACTGACGAATCAGTGTGAGATTCTGAACCATGCGTCCTACTCACTTGGGGTAATCTTGTTTTAATATTTGACTTTTTCATGGAGGGTATTAGCAAATTTAAAACGCTCGCGAGTGGGCTTGGGTAATAGGTTAGGTTAGGTTGGATGATAGGTAGGGTAAATGTATAAAGTTGGGGAAACGGGATTTGGTTTGGACATACCTCTCCTTAAAAGGAGAAGGAGAGGATACGTAGATACATAATTGTGAAAAACATTATCTACCTATTTGTCTACTCAGATAAAAAGACTTATTTAGAGATGTATAAGTACAGTAATATTTCAATCAATAGATAAAAAATGTAGGGAGATACTTTCCGCAAACCATTGCAACAATCTTCTTGCCTAGAACACTAAATGAACTCAATATATCCTGTTGAATATTGGTATTCAGCTACAAGAGATGATATAATTTGCGTGATTTTGATATACCAATTATGTTTCTTAATTCTACTGATATTCCGGTTTTTTCTGCCTATACCAGAAGAACAGAAGATCTTATAAACCTCCAGCTTAAATCGATATTGTATCTTTTGGCGAATCTTATCAAAAAAAGTATGCAAAAGCGGTGGGAACGTGATCTAGAGACATCGGTAAAGTGATTTACCGCATATTTCCCGTGCAACACGTAATTTAAAAATTAGTCTAGTTTGTCTTTCTTATACTAAAGAATAACTTTATTTAAGCATTAGAAGTCAATATTTTTAAGGATAAGTACGGGGGTGTTTTTTAAGTTATCTATCTGGACATGATAATGGCGTCATATGAAAGATTTGAATAGGTGTCCAATTACTGTCGCTATATGAAGTACTTGAAGGAAATTTTATCAAAATAAGTGAAAGTAACTTAGTACATCTTGCAGTTATACAGTTTCTCCCTGATCAGGGAAAGGGAACAAAAGCTATTCAGGAATGAATATCCCAAGTATGCGACAATGATTTATCCATCTTATATTCAAATAAACTTTTGATTGAACAGTTTTGATGAGGCAGAGATTCAATCCAGGATAATCCCAGATTAGAAAGACCGGTCGACTAATGAAGTTTCCAGTGCTTGTTAAAGAAGTGATACTATCCAAAACCACAGTTTCAAGATTTTGCACAAAGATTTAGGAATAGAAAACGTTCTTTTACTATACATTTCCGTATTCTATATGCCCAAGCCAAACTGGTGAAGATAGAAATTTTCTAATAATATTTAACTCTTTAGACAACGATGAAAGTTATTTTCCGTAAATTATTGACGAGACTTGAATATTCTATTAGGATCTTCTCAAGGAGTTGAAGTCGATGCAATAGGTTCGTAAGGTTTGCCCTACTTCAAAAAAGATAAAATCTCCGTCGTCCTCTGGAAAGCACATGGTTTTTTTTTTTGAAATGCGAGGGAATGTTGCTTATTAAATATATGAAAATTTGTAAAAGGATAAAGAGAGATGCTGGCTAATTGGTATACACCAACGCCATGAAACACATACACACACACACACACACAAATATATGAAAAAGAATTCACGATTAATGGAGAGGTTTACGACGATCCAAAATCTGAAGAAGGCTAGTAGAAGAAACGACCGATTCAAGAAAAACCAAACCTTTACTATTGCAAAACAACTGAAAAGTCCATTAAGTATATAGTTTAAGCGATTAAGGAAATCTATAGATTTCTTGAAGCTCAAAATTTTGCTTAAGCATCTAAAAAAATTGTCTTCACATAATAACTTAAAAGCTGTAGCGTCGTTTTTTGGGCGGCAAACAAAAGTTTTTTTTTGAGATGAAATAAAACACACGAAAATTACTGGACGAAGAGTATTAGTGGTTACGTAGAAAATATGTTTTTTTACTCTGCGAAGTTTCTTTCATAGCTAAGTAGTTCACTTTAAAGAACCCTTGTAGTTTATAAGATACTAGCCGTGCCGGCGACTCCGATCGCGTGGGCTTGATTCACTATTATCGTCACTGCTTATTCCTTATATTATCTAACGTAACATAGAAGACACGTATTTTATAAAAAAAAAAGGCGTAAATCGGATAAGTGGTTCTTGAGTGCTAAGCGCACTAACGCAAAGAGGCCCAGAGACGTTGCGTTTTATATATATCATAGATTTTTTTGATAAATATTAGGTTAAGATTTTAAAAAAAAAAACACGTAAATCGAATAAGTGGTTCTCGAATGATAAACGCACTAACGGACAGACAGAGAGACATTGCATTTTATATATATCGTATTCTTTGTTACATGATATTGTTAAATATTTAACGGTTTATGCAGCGTATTGCAAGAGAGTGCGCTAACGGCAAACTTTTTTCTGACTTAATTCACTATAATCGTCACTGCCTATTTCTTATATAACGTATAAAATATATCCTATAACCTGGCCAGAGAATATAAATATAAATCTAAAAAAAACACGTAAATCGGATAAGTGGTTCTCGAGTGATAAGCGGACTAATGGATAGACAGACAGGCAGACAGACATTTTATATATATTATAAATTACAGATTATTATTATATAACCTGGAAAGAAAACATATGTATGAATAAAAAAAAAAACACGTATATCGGATAAGTGATTCTTGAGTGATAAGCTCACTAGCGGACAGACAGACAGACAGCGAGACGTTGCATTTTACATATATATATATATATATATATATATATATATATATATATATATATATATATATATATATATATATATATACGTATATATATGAGAGATTTTAGATAACCTGAACAGAGAACAAATGTATGAATTAAAAAAAAAAAGAACACGTAAATCGGATAAGTGGTTCTCGAGTGATAAGCACACTAACGGACAGACAGACCGAAAGACGTTGTATTTTATAGACCTTATAGAAGATTATAGATAACCTGGCCAGAGAACAAATGTATGAATTTAAAAAATAAACACATAAATCCGATAAGTGATTCTCGACTGATAAGCGCATTAACGGACAAACAGACAGACAGACAGAAAGTCGTTGCATTTTATATATATTATAGAAGATTATAGATAACCTGACCAGAGAAGAAATGTATGACTTAAAAAAAACCGCGTAAATCGGATAAGTGGTTCTCGAGTGATAAGCGCACTAACGGATAAACACACAGACAGACAGATATATATATATATATATATATATATATATATATATATATATATATATATATATATATGTATATTATATTCTTTACTACATGATATTATTCCGTATTTAATGGTTTAGGCAGTGGATTGCAAAAGAATGCGCTAGCAGCTAACTTTTTTCCGACTTGATTCACTATTATCGTCACTGCTTATTCCTTATGTTACTAATGTAATAAAATATAGCCTATAACCTGTCCAGAGAACATATGTATGTATTACAAAGAAAAAAGACGTAAATCGGATAAGTGATTCTCGTGATAAGAGCACTAACGAACAGATAGACAGACAGACAGACCAGACAGACGGAGAGGCGTTGCATTTTATATATATTAAAGAAGATTATAGATAGCCTGGCCAGAGAACAAATGCATGAATTAAGAAAAAAAACATGTAAATCGTATAAGTGGTTCTCGAATGATAAGCGCACTAACGGACAGACAGACAAAAAGACGTTGCGTTTTATATATTCTAGAAGATTATAGATGATCTGGCTAGAGAACAAATGTATGAATATTAAAAAAAAAAAACATGTAAATCGGATAAGTGATTCTTAAGTCATAAGCGCACTAACGGACAGGCAGACAGACAGAGAGACGTTGTATTTTATATATATTATATTCTTTGCTACATGGTATTGTTCCATATTTAATGGTTTAGGCCGTACTTATTCCTTATGTTACCTATCGTTATAAAATATAGCCTATAACCTGGCCACAGAACATATGTATGTGTTTAAAAAAAAATCACGTGAATCGGATAGGTGGTTCTCGAGTGATAAGCGCACTAACGGACAGACAGACAGACAGTTAGACAGAGATACGTTGCATTTTATATATATTATAGATTAGGAATAAAATAGTTATGTAAAGGTAGGGATTTAGAAGTATTTGCTGCTGAAACCTGATCTTTTCCTCTATTTCTGTTCATATTGAAAGAATATGTAAAAATATACAATTCTTAGATTCCTCAGCTCTAAGAATCCTGAAAAGTGTTTATAATATTATATATTCTATACAAAGGAGCTCCTCTAATTACCTCCCTACGAAATTTATTTGAGCATAAACAATCAAAAATCAGAAAATTTTAAGGTTCCCTCCCTAAGAACCTTAAAAAAACCAAGAAACTCGTTTAACTTCATCCCACCCCTTTCATTTCTACATGTTTGAATATAAATGATTATGCTTAAAACTTCTTAATTATCTCCACTGAAAAGCAAAAAAATCCCTAGTAACATTATTGAAAATACACAAAATTTAACCGCCCAGAGCACTTTTACCTTTCTCGAAGCAAACATCGCTCAAATTTTACATTTTCGATTTATACTTTAGGTATTAAATATGTAGCACATTTAAAGTTGGTACAACATTATACCTTAAAAACAGTAACGACCCTAAAAGTGTCCATACAGAGCTCACAATGGGTATTCGTGGTTTGTACATTTAATCCGAAAATTAAAAAAGAAACAGAATTCCGAAAATTTTCAACTTAACTCTCTCAAAAACACCTTTTTTCGTTTTTTTCGTAATGGAAATATCAAAGATATCAACTAACTAAGTAATTAATTTTTCGTCATAACCATGAGGTGGGATGTTTTGCCGCTATGTCCATCTAGACAAGGATGACACGCTCGTTCTCACCTACGAGCTTACCGCGTCCGTTTTAATCACCTTTTGTTCTCCTCCTCTATCGCTATAGATTTCTATCTAGACTTCCCTGGTACAGGAAGTCACCTTGGCTATTGCTATCGCCTACATCAGAAATACTGACCTTAGTATTTCAAAAATACTTTTGAATCACTTTCTGTGTTTTTTTTTCTCTTTCCGCTGTAACAAATTTCTATTGCACAGCCGGCTAGATCTCAGGCGACACAGCGATCTGAAGTAGCTTCTCAATGAATACCTACTTCGACAAGTTTAAGTGTTACTCTCTTCTATGTGACTGTAGGTGGAATCTGGTGTTATGTCCATTTCTAAGATCGATTAAAATTCCGGGTCATCATAATTATGATCAAATACTCTGAGCTTTTAGAACAGAACTCTATGATTGGTATCAAAATTTAAAAAATGGTAGAAGGAAGGAAGCTCTATATGTCTTGTGAGAAGAAAGTGAATGCTTATTTAAATAGTGGTTCCTTACCAGCTGCAGTGGGTTGCCCCAGAATTTATTCGGAGTTTGACATAATTTTTTTTTGCTGATTGAGGAACTAAACATGAAGGGGAGAGGTGAAGTGGGAAATATGCTCTACCCACACTGGCGTTATGTTGCGTGAAGGATCCAGCAGCACACGGGAAGTCAGTAATCCATGCACGGATGCCTTTTAAAGAAAAAAAAACCGGTCAAGTGCAAGTTGAACTTGCACAATTAGTGTTCCGTACGTTGATTGTTTTTAAAATAAAAATTTTTGTTAGGGTGGTATAAAATGATCAGTGACTTCACAAAACACACCCCAAATGAGTTTTCAACAAAGTTTATTTCCAATCTTTACTGAAAACTGGTGACCTTGAAATTTTTTTTTTTTTTTTTATATACCAGATAAATTATTAAAGCTAATGATATTTTTCGTTCAATCTATACCCCGTGGAGAATATTCCAGAATTTTTTCAAAATTTTTTGATCAGTACTTTTCGAGATAAGGTAGGGGACAGCGATTTTTCACGATTTTTTAAAAGTAATATGAAGAAAAGTATGCGCAAGTAGTACATTATATATATATATATATATATATATATATATATATATTTATATATATATATTTTACTCGTGTTTTCACAAGCTTTCATTTGACACCACACTCGATGACCTAGTAAAAATTTTTTTCACTTCCGATTTCACCCCTCAAAACGAATCCCTTAAGTCAAAATTTATGTTACGGTGAAATAAAATGATCAGTGACTTCACAAAAGACACCCCAAATAAGTTTTCAACAAAGTTTATTTCCAATCTTAATTGAAAATTGATGACCTTGAAATTTCTGTTTTTTTTTATATACCAGATAAATTATTACAGGTAATGCACTCGCGATAATTTTCGTTCAATCTACACCCCGTGGAGAATATTCCGGAATTTTTTCAAAATTTTTTGATAAGTACTTTCCGAGATAAGGCGGGGCGGGGACAGCGATTTTTCGCGATTTTTTAAAAATAATACAAAGAAAAGTGCGCGCAAGTATTACATTATATATATATTTTTTACTCGTATTTTCATACGCTTTCATTTGACACCACACTCGATTATCTAGTAAAAAATTTTTGTCTTTGGTCTGACATCCCTTTTTATTTCCGTGCAATACGCCTTTTATGTGCTTGGATGGGTTATGTCAATTCGACACTCGTTTAATGCTTCTAATATGGCAGGCAATTCAACAATGTCAAAAGCTTTTTGGTAGTCAACAAAGATGAGAACTAGGGGTCTGTTATATTTAATCGACTTTTCTATTAGCGTTTTTAGACAGTGTAAGTGATCATTTCTTCCAAAGCCTGAGCGGAATCCAGCTTGTTCTCTTGGCTGATATAGTTATATTTTACTTTCTAATCTAGTAGTTATGATTTTAGTATACAATTTGTAGAGATAACTTAGGAGACTGAACGGCCTATAATTTTCAAGATCTGGTGTGTCCCCTTTCTTATGCATTAGGATGGTGATGGAGTTGTTTCATTTTTCTGGAATGTTTTGTCTATGTAAACATAAATTAAACAGCTTATTTATTTCGTCTTGGAATATATCTGGGATAAAGTCGGAGCCCTGGTTTTGTATTTTCGGCAGCGGTTTTTCTCCTTTGTTCTTGAATCTGCTTGGCTTGTGTATAGTAATGTGTAAAATTCTTCCTCTATCAGACGTAATATGACCATTTTTGTCTCTAAGCTGGAAGATTTCCTTTCTGCCTTTTGTTGTTTTTGATAGTTTGTATAATTTTATCATTTTTGTATTTCCTAAGGCCATTTCTAATTTTTCTTGATATTTTCCTATTTAGTATTATCATTTGTGGGTCCACATTTGGGTCGCTTCTAAGTAATCTTCTTTCCTATATTTTACCTCTTGTGTCTTGGCTTATGTTTTGGACCTTATTATTTCTGGGCCAGTATCTGTTTTGTGCGTACTCAACCGTCTCCGTTATTTTGTTGTTTAATTCATTTATGTTTATTTCTGTTGTATTTTCCAATGTATCACTGATGTACTGTTGAATTGCCTTCTCATCTTTTGGTTGTGTCCATGGCTTAAACTTTCTCTTTACCAGTTTGTTTTTTTGAAGACTGTGGCATTTTTGAAAATGGGTTTCTTGTTTGTAATGAAATAATCAATCTCGTTCTTGGTTTTGCCATCTGGGCTGTTCCATGTCCATCTTCTATGGATTTTCTTGTAGAAGAAGCTGTTCATCTGGTGTAAGTTGTTCTCGAGAAGGAATGCCAGAAGCCGCCCCTTTCGTTCCTTCCCGGGCTACCGAAGTTGCCAAAAGATGTTTTGGATTCGTCCGACTTCATTCCGACCTTCGCGTTGAAGTTGCCGCATATTTTGGTATAGTGTAAATGACCCTCTCTTTATAGCTTTTAAGATGTTTTCATAAAAGGTATTCACTTCTTCGTCACCATGTGTTTTTTTCGGTGCATATACCTTCAGAGTATATCGTATATTTAGCTTTAGGGTCACATATATTACTCTAGTAGACACTGCCTTTATGTATATTACGTTGTCAGTTCGTTTCTTGTTTATGAGAAAGCCGACTCCTCCCACATGATTTTGTTCTTCGCCTATGTGGTAGAATATATAGCCCAATTTTAGAGTCTCGAGGGATTTTCCTCTTCTCCTGACCTCACACACCCTGACTACGTCCCGGTTTGTGCTTTCCAGCTCCGTCTCCATCTCTCTCAGGTTCTGGCATTAAATGTGGCGTTGTTGATGTTTTCGATCTTAATTTCTCTACCAAACATTGTTCCTCCCAGAATCCTCGGAACAGACTGACGAATCAGTGTGAGATTCTGAACCATGCGTCCTACTCACTTGGGGTAATCTTGTTTTAATATTTGACTTTTTCATGGAGGGTATTAGCAAATTTAAAACGCTCGCGAGTGGGCTTGGGTAATAGGTTAGGTTAGGTTGGATGATAGGTAGGGTAAATGTATAAAGTTGGGGGAAACGGGATTTGGTTTGGACATACCTCTCCTTAAAAGGAGAAGGAGAGGATACGTAGATACATAATTGTGAAAAACATTATCTACCTATTTGTCTACTCAGATAAAAAGACTTATTTAGAGATGTATAAGTACAGTAATATTTCAATCAATAGATAAAAAATGTAGGGAGATACTTTCCGCAAACCATTGCAACAATCTTCTTGCCTAGAACACTAAATGAACTCAATATATCCTGTTGAATATTGGTATTCAGCTACAAGAGATGATATAATTTGCGTGATTTTGATATACCAATTATGTTTCTTAATTCTACTGATATTCCGGTTTTTTCTGCCTATACCAGAAGAACAGAAGATCTTATAAACCTCCAGCTTAAATCGATATTGTATCTTTTGGCGAATCTTATCAGAAAAAGTATGCAAAAGCGGTGGGAACGTGATCTAGAGACATCGGTAAAGTGATTTACCGCATATTTCCCGTGCAACACGTAATTTAAAAATTAGTCTAGTTTGTCTTTCTTATACTAAAGAATAACTTTATTTAAGCATTAGAAGTCAATATTTTTAAGGATAAGTACGGGGGTGTTTTTTAAGTTATCTATCTGGACATGATAATGGCGTCATATGAAAGATTTGAATAGGTGTCCAATTACTGTCGCTATATGAAGTACTTGAAGGAAATTTTATCAAAATAAGTGAAAGTAACTTAGTACATCTTGCAGTTATACAGTTTCTCCCTGATCAGGGAAAGGGAACAAAAGCTATTCAGGAATGAATATCCCAAGTATGCGACAATGATTTATCCATCTTATATTCAAATAAACTTTTGATTGAACAGTTTTGATGAGGCAGAGATTCAATCCAGGATAATCCCAGATTAGAAAGACCGGTCGACTAATGAAGTTTCCAGTGCTTGTTAAAGAAGTGATACTATCCAAAACCACAGTTTCAAGATTTTGCACAAAGATTTAGGAATAGAAAACGTTCTTTTACTATACATTTCCGTATTCTATATGCCCAAGCCAAACTGGTGAAGATAGAAATTTTCTAATAATATTTAACTCTTTAGACAACGATGAAAGTTATTTTCCGTAAATTATTGACGAGACTTGAATATTCTATTAGGATCTTCTCAAGGAGTTGAAGTCGATGCAATAGGTTCGTAAGGTTTGCCCTACTTCAAAAAAGATAAAATCTCCGTCGTCCTCTGGAAAGCACATGGTTTTTTTTTTTTGAAATGCGAGGGAATGTTGCTTATTAAATATATGAAAATTTGTAAAAGGATAAAGAGAGATGCTGGCTAATTGGTATACACCAACGCCATGAAACACATACACACACACACACACACAAATATATGAAAAAGAATTCACGATTAATGGAGAGGTTTACGACGATCCAAAATCTGAAGAAGGCTAGTAGAAGAAACGACCGATTCAAGAAAAACCAAACCTTTACTATTGCAAAACAACTGAAAAGTCCATTAAGTATATAGTTTAAGCGATTAAGGAAATCTATAGATTTCTTGAAGCTCAAAATTTTGCTTAAGCATCTAAAAAAATTGTCTTCACATAATAACTTAAAAGCTGTAGCGTCGTTTTTTGGGCGGCAAACAAAAGTTTTTTTTTGAGATGAAATAAAACACACGAAAATTACTGGACGAAGAGTATTAGTGGTTACGTAGAAAATATGTTTTTTTACTCTGCGAAGTTTCTTTCATAGCTAAGTAGTTCACTTTAAAGAACCCTTGTAGTTTATAAGATACTAGCCGTGCCGGCGACTCCGATCGCGTGGGCTTGATTCACTATTATCGTCACTGCTTATTCCTTATATTATCTAACGTAACATAGAAGACACGTATTTTATAAAAAAAAAGGCGTAAATCGGATAAGTGGTTCTTGAGTGCTAAGCGCACTAACGCAAAGAGGCCCAGAGACGTTGCGTTTTATATATATCATAGATTTTTTTGATAAATATTAGGTTAAGATTTTAAAAAAAAACACGTAAATCGAATAAGTGGTTCTCGAATGATAAACGCACTAACGGACAGACAGAGAGACATTGCATTTTATATATATCGTATTCTTTGTTACATGATATTGTTAAATATTTAACGGTTTATGCAGCGTATTGCAAGAGAGTGCGCTAACGGCAAACTTTTTTCTGACTTAATTCACTATAATCGTCACTGCCTATTTCTTATATAACGTATAAAATATATCCTATAACCTGGCCAGAGAATATAAATATAAATCTAAAAAAAACACGTAAATCGGATAAGTGGTTCTCGAGTGATAAGCGGACTAATGGATAGACAGACAGGCAGACAGACATTTTATATATATTATAAATTACAGATTATTATTATATAACCTGGAAAGAAAACATATGTATGAATAAAAAAAAAACACGTATATCGGATAAGTGATTCTTGAGTGATAAGCTCACTAGCGGACAGACAGACAGACAGCGAGACGTTGCATTTTACATATATATATATATATATATATATATATATATATATATATATATATATATATATATATATATATATATATACGTATATATATGAGAGATTTTAGATAACCTGAACAGAGAACAAATGTATGAATTAAAAAAAAAAGAACACGTAAATCGGATAAGTGGTTCTCGAGTGATAAGCACACTAACGGACAGACAGACCGAAAGACGTTGTATTTTATAGACCTTATAGAAGATTATAGATAACCTGGCCAGAGAACAAATGTATGAATTTAAAAAATAAACACATAAATCCGATAAGTGATTCTCGACTGATAAGCGCATTAACGGACAAACAGACAGACAGACAGAAAGTCGTTGCATTTTATATATATTATAGAAGATTATAGATAACCTGACCAGAGAAGAAATGTATGACTTAAAAAAAACCGCGTAAATCGGATAAGTGGTTCTCGAGTGATAAGCGCACTAACGGATAAAACACACAGACAGACAGATATATATATATATATATATATATATATATATATATATATATATATATATATATATATATATATGTATATTATATTCTTTACTACATGATATTATTCCGTATTTAATGGTTTAGGCAGTGGATTGCAAAAGAATGCGCTAGCAGCTAACTTTTTTCCGACTTGATTCACTATTATCGTCACTGCTTATTCCTTATGTTACTAATGTAATAAAATATAGCCTATAACCTGTCCAGAGAACATATGTATGTATTACAAAGAAAAAACACGTAAATCGGATAAGTGATTCTCGTGATAAGAGCACTAACGAACAGATAGACAGACAGACAGACCAGACAGACGGAGAGGCGTTGCATTTTATATATATTAAAGAAGATTATAGATAGCCTGGCCAGAGAACAAATGCATGAATTAAGAAAAAAAACATGTAAATCGTATAAGTGGTTCTCGAATGATAAGCGCACTAACGGACAGACAGACAAAAAGACGTTGCGTTTTATATATTCTAGAAGATTATAGATGATCTGGCTAGAGAACAAATGTATGAATATTAAAAAAAAAAAAACATGTAAATCGGATAAGTGATTCTTAAGTCATAAGCGCACTAACGGACAGGCAGACAGACAGAGAGACGTTGTATTTTATATATATTATATTCTTTGCTACATGGTATTGTTCCATATATTTAATGGTTTAGGCCGTACTTATTCCTTATGTTACCTATCGTTATAAAATATAGCCTATAACCTGGCCACAGAACATATGTATGTTAAAAAAAAAAAATCACGTGAATCGGATAGGTGGTTCTCGAGTGATAAGCGCACTAACGGACAGACAGACAGACAGTTAGACAGAGATACGTTGCATTTTATATATATTATAGATTAGGAATAAAATAGTTATGTAAAGGTAGGGATTTAGAAGTATTTGCTGCTGAAACCTGATCTTTTCCTCTATTTCTGTTCATATTGAAAGAATATGTAAAAATATACAATTCTTAGATTCCTCAGCTCTAAGAATCCTGAAAAGTGTTTATAATATTATATATTCTATACAAAGGAGCTCCTCTAATTACCTCCCTACGAAATTTATTTGAGCATAAACAATCAAAAATCAGAAAATTTTAAGGTTCCCTCCCTAAGAACCTTAAAAAAACCAAGAAACTCGTTTAACTTCATCCCACCCCTTTCATTTCTACATGTTTGAATATAAATGATTATGCTTAAAACTTCTTAATTATCTCCACTGAAAAGCAAAAAAATCCCTAGTAACATTATTGAAAATACACAAAATTTAACCGCCCAGAGCACTTTTACCTTTCTCGAAGCAAACATCGCTCAAATTTTACATTTTCGATTTATACTTTAGGTATTAAATATGTAGCACATTTAAAGTTGGTACAACATTATACCTTAAAAACAGTAACGACCCTAAAAGTGTCCATACAGAGCTCACAATGGGTATTCGTGGTTTGTACATTTAATCCGAAAATTAAAAAAGAAACAGAATTCCGAAAATTTTCAACTTAACTCTCTCAAAAACACCTTTTTTCGTTTTTTTCGTAATGGAAATATCAAAGATATCAACTAACTAAGTAATTAATTTTTCGTCATAACCATGAGGTGGGATGTTTTGCCGCTATGTCCATCTAGACAAGGATGACACGCTCGTTCTCACCTACGAGCTTACCGCGTCCGTTTTAATCACCTTTTGTTCTCCTCCTCTATCGCTATAGATTTCTATCTAGACTTCCCTGGTACAGGAAGTCACCTTGGCTATTGCTATCGCCTACATCAGAAATACTGACCTTAGTATTTCAAAAATACTTTTGAATCACTTTCTGTGTTTTTTTTTTCTCTTTCCGCTGTAACAAATTTCTATTGCACAGCCGGCTAGATCTCAGGCGACACAGCGATCTGAAGTAGCTTCTCAATGAATACCTACTTCGACAAGTTTAAGTGTTACTCTCTTCTATGTGACTGTAGGTGGAATCTGGTGTTATGTCCATTTCTAAGATCGATTAAAATTCGGGTCATCATAATTATGATCAAATACTCTGAGCTTTTAGAACAGAACTCTATGATTGGTATCAAAATTTAAAAAATGGTAGAAGGAAGGAAGCTCTATATGTCTTGTGAGAAGAAAGTGAATGCTTATTTAAATAGTGGTTCCTTACCAGCTGCAGTGGGTTGCCCCAGAATTTATTCGGAGTTTGACATAATTTTTTTTTTGCTGATTGAGGAACTAAACATGAAGGGGAGAGGTGAAGTGGGAAATATGCTCTACCCACACTGGCGTTATGTTGCGTGAAGGATCCAGCAGCACGGGAAGTCAGTAATCCATGCACGGATGCCTTTTAAAGAAAAAAAACCGGTCAAGTGCAAGTTGAACTTGCACAATTAGTGTTCCGTACGTTGATTGTTTTTAAAATAAAAATTTTTGTTAGGGTGGTATAAAATGATCGATCAGTGACTTCACAAAACACACCCCAAATGAGTTTTCAACAAAGTTTATTTCCAATCTTTACTGAAAACTGGTGACCTTGAAATTTTTTTTTTTTTTTTATATACCAGATAAATTATTAAAGCTAATGATATTTTTCGTTCAATCTATACCCCGTGGAGAATATTCCAGAATTTTTTCAAAATTTTTTGATCAGTACTTTTCGAGATAAGGTAGGGGACAGAGCGATTTTTCACGATTTTTTAAAAGTAATATGAAGAAAAGTATGCGCAAGTAGTACATTATATATATATATATATATATATATATATATATATATATATATATATATATATATATATATATATATATATATATATATATATATATTTATATATATATATTTTACTCGTGTTTTCACAAGCTTTCATTTGACACCACACTCGATGACCTAGTAAAAATTTTTTTCACTTCCGATTTCACCCCTCAAAACGAATCCCTTAAGTCAAAATTTATGTTACGGTGAAATAAAATGATCAGTGACTTCACAAAAGACACCCCAAATAAGTTTTCAACAAAGTTTATTTCCAATCTTAATTGAAAATTGATGACCTTGAAATTTCTGTTTTTTTTATATACCAGATAAATTATTACAGGTAATGCACTCGCGATAATTTTCGTTCAATCTACACCCCGTGGAGAATATTCCGGAATTTTTTCAAAATTTTTTGATAAGTACTTTCCGAGATAAGGCGGGGCGGGGACAGCGATTTTTCGCGATTTTTTAAAAATAATACAAAGAAAAGTGCGCGCAAGTATTACATTATATATATATTTTTTACTCGTATTTTCATACGCTTTCATTTGACACCACACTCGATTATCTAGTAAAAAATTTTTTTTTTCACTTCCGATTTCACCCCCCAAAACTAACCCCTTAAGTCAAAATTTAACTTTCAAAACTACATGGCTCTGATGAGGCCATCAATTCCTATATTACTACCAAATTTCAACTTTCTATGACAAATAGTTTCGGAGAAAATCGGGTGTGACAGACGGACAGACACCAAAGTGATCTTATAAGTGTTTCGTACGGAACACTAAAAAGAAGCGAGACGAAGCGAAAAATAATAAAGGGACAAAGGACACAGAGTGGGGAGGTATGGTGGCGATAATAGCCGTGGCTACTTGGTGCAGATGGATATAGCACCACGACACCCTACGGCCAGATAAGAAGCAAAGATTAATTATTGTGCACTTTAATAGGTCAAGTTATAGGCTTTAAAATATAAAAGTATAAAAGCAACAGTGCTTTTGATATTTCTTTTAAAAATGGTTAAAAAAAATTAAAAAATTTTAATTAAAAAGTACTCTGGCCTTTCCCAAGTTTCCATTGAGAGCTCAATATGACCATTTTTAATACGAGGCTGGTTTGAAAAGTCCGTGCAAAGTCCGAGAGATGGCACCACCGGCGCGTATCGAGGTCATGTTTAGTTAGTAGCATCTCTTGAATGAACGCACACCAAGTTTCAGCCATATTGGTCTATTTCTTTGTGTTTGGCATTCATGTGAATCAAGGAAGTCGAGTGATTTTCAAGAAATGGACGAAAAAGAATTTCGTGTGGTGATTAAACATTACTTTATGAAAGGCAAAACGCGTCAGGAGACTAAAGAGAAGCTTGATAAACATTATGGTCACTCTGCACCTTCGATTAGAACAGTTTATAAGTGGTTTCAAAATTTTCGGACTGGCCATATGGGCACAAGTGACGCTGAACGTTCTGGACGGCCTGTGGAGGTTACGACTCCAGAAATCATTGATCAAATCCATGATATGGTGATGGATGACAGAAGAGTTAAGGTGCGTGAGATTGCTAGTGCTATGGGCATCTCGACTGAAGGGGTACATAATATTTTGCATAAACATTTGGACATGAGAAAGCTATCCGCAAGATGGGTGCCGCGATTGCTCACGCTTGACCAAAAACGGAATCGTGTGAAGTGTTGCAAGGATGGTTTGCAGCTGTTCCAGAAGAATCCGGAGGACTTTAAGCGTCGTTTCGTCACTGTGGATGAAACATGGATACATTACTATACTCCTGAGACCAAACAACAATCTAAACAATGGGTTACCAAGGGGGAATCTGCACCAAAAAAGGCGAAGACCGTTCCTTCGGCCGAAAAGGTTATGGCGACTGTCTTTTGGGATTCGCAAGGGATAATCCTCATCGTCTATCTGGAAAAAGGGTAAAACTATTACAGGTGAATATTATTCATCGTTATTGGACCGTTTGAAAAAAGAGCTGCAAGAAAAACGCCCGCGATTGGCCCACAAGAAAGTCCTTTTCCATCCCGACAACGCACCAGCACACACCTCAGCAGTTGTGGTCGCAAAATTAATGGAAATAGGATTCCAACTCGTTTCACATCCCCCCTATTCTCCAGACTTGGCTCCCTCGGACTACTATTTGTTCCCCAATTTGAAGAAATGGCTGGCGGGAGAAAGATTTTATTCAAACGAGGAGATGATTGCAGACACTAATGGATATTTTGCAGACTTGGACAAATCCTATTATTCGGAAGGGATCAACAAACTAGAACATCGTTGGACGAAGTGTATAAGCCTAAAAGGAGACTATGTCGAAAAATAAAAAAGGTTTACCCCAAACACATAAGTAGTTTTTATTTTTGCACGGACTTTTCAAACCAGCCTCGTATATCTAGGATTTTTAATCGAAAAGTATGTTGAAAAATTTTGAATTTTTCTGTACTGGCTAGATCTTGGCTATAACTCAATATTTTTCGATGAAATCTTGATTCTGGGCATCTTAGACCGACCCAAACCAACACACATTTTATTAAAATCAAGAAATTTGAAAACTAAAGTCTGTATTCAAAATTTCCACTGTATTTTGTAACCTATGACAGTTATTTCGGTATACAGTACCTTCTTCAGATAATCTTTAACTAATAAGTCAAATGTATAAACGAGCTACATTTGTCTTGTTAGTTAACGATAATCTCCAGAAGGTACTGTGTACCGAAAAAATTGTTTGTAAGTTACAAAATATAGTGGAAATTTTGAATTAACAAAAGTGATTACTTTCATTATTATGAATTTCTATTAAGTAATAGCTACTTCAGTCGAATATATATATATATATATATATATATATATATATGTATATATATATATATATATATATATATATATATATATATATATATATATATATATATTATATATATATAAAATATATATATATATATATATATATATATATATATATATATATATATATATATATATATATATATATATATATATATATATATATATATATATATATATATATATATATATATATATATATGTATATATATATTTATATATATAAAAATATATATATATATATATATATATATATATATATATATATATATTTATATATATATATATATATATATATATATATATATATATATATATATATATATATATATATATATATATATATATATATATATATATATATATATATATATATATATATATATATATATATATATATATGTATATATATATATTTATATATATAAAAAATATATATATATATATATATATATATATATATATATATATATATATATATATATATATATATATATATATATATATATATATATATATATATATATATATATATATATATATATATATATGTATGTATATATATTTATATATATAAATATATATATATATATATATATATATATATATATATATATATATATATATATATATATATATATATATATACACTAATTTTTATGCTTGAATTATTTACATCTTTACTTATGTTGTTGCACAGCTAAGGTAGTGCAGAGAAAGCAGAAGTAAATATATGACCGGTTAAAATTAAGGAAGTTCCATATCTATATCGGTATCTGAGCCACCAGAGTAGATTTTTGGTTTTCTGGGTTCCAGATCCGAGCCATCAAGCTTCACTGAGTCCCAGTATATTTATACTCAATCTAGACACTTCGCTCTCGACATTTGCAAGCTTTCCTGGTATATATAAACTACGTACGTTCCAGGTTGCGATTCGTATTGTTTTGTTGTAAATTTTGATCTCGTGTTCCCTTTGCTTATTCCTAATGGTAGACGACAGGGAATTTCTCAGCACCTCTCCATGTTTAAGAGATGCTCTGAATTGAAGACCGTTTTGTTGTTTTCATCAGCCAGTAAGATTTTTTTGGAAATAATTAGCACAGTAAGGGTTCCATTTCTTTTCTGTGCCACAGCAATAAAACCAATACGGCTGATACAGCTTCACCTTTATCTGTCCCTCGCAGGATCCTAATTCTCGATGGCCATCTCACAGTACTAGTAGCAATGCTGGCCGTAACCAACTCGTAACCCTGAGACAGAACCCTTACCAGATTACTACCCTTCGGGTTAGAGGGAATCTGGAGCTTGTCAAGGGCAGGAAAGCTATTCCCTGAATGAGACTACCTAGTAAAGGAGTTTTCACGACTATCCTCTACATATCACTATATAATTTTTCATACATATAATAATAATTTTGCTCAGAATTAGATATATTTTCATATTCAGGCTTTAATTTGTTCTTGCACGTTCAAAATAATGTTATAGTTTTTAATGTATATCTGTTATTACATTTACTCTTATAAAAAGTATAGCGGGATATGCTGTAGAAAATATCACAGAAGATGTTAAAAAAATGTTAGCTCTATTTTGTATATTGGTTTATTATGGCCCTCAGAGTGTATGGTATATGCTAAATATGAGATTTTTCAGTAATTTCTATGCTATTCTCAAGAAACTTACCTTTATTACCGCAGTGAAATTAAATAATAAATGTTAAAATGCTGTACCTGTAATAGGAAATTTACAAGTACATTTATTTTGTGTCCAGTACTATATATGCCTAAGTAAAAATGAACACCTACTTACTTATTTTTATGATTATAAGTTTTGAAAAACTTATATAACTGACTTGTTTTAAAGTTTATTAACATTTATATTTAATTTTAGCTAATCTGCATGGAAAAAAACTTACTGATATTTCAAGGTAAGTTTATATTATTTATAAGTACACAGTATGTGATTCGAATCTTAGTCTCTTTCTTTCTATAATATAACATTACTTTTAAATAGATACTCAGAACAGTATACCTGTTCATGTAGCAGTTTCAAACCAGAAATAATTTGGACGGGAAATTCACTCAGTAAATTTTAATGTGATAGACTCTCGCTAGTTTATAACGGATGCACAAGTAAACCCTATCACTTTTCATATTTCTGTAAAATTTGAGTTTTGTGTACAGAGTGAGTAAAGTTCGTTCTCTCATTTGTTTCAGGAACGAGGAAAAAAAATGTTAAATGCAATAGTTTTAGACAATGTTAAGGGGCACAGTTTAAAATTATTTTTGAGTATACAGGGTACTTCAAAAAAGTGTGGCCGATATAACATATGTTTTTTTTTAAATGGAACATCCTATTTTCTAATTTAATTTTTAAATTCTGCGTAAAATTTTTTATAATTTTTTTATTAATAGTAGTTTTTCTAGTATTACTATTTTTTTTAAAAAAAAAATACTAGTTCTATAGAGATGAAAAAAAAGATATATGTAAAGAAATTTGAGTTAAATGCTACAGGGTGTTTAAAATAAATTTATACATGTCGACTATTTTAAATTGAAAAATCTCAAATTTTTTAAACGGCACATCCTGTATATTATAATTTTTTCTGACAGATTTTACAAAACCCTTCAACTTTTATTTACTTATTTCTAATAGTTTTCGATTTATTTTGGATTTTTCAATTTTTACCCTTATTTTTAATACACTTACACTACACATAGCTGCCAAGGTAAAATAAAAAGGTATTGTCAAATTTTGACATAACTATTAAGCAAGCAAAAATAGTTTAAGTTGTTGTAGTAAGTGACGTATAAAGGTAATAGTTATGGATTTTCCTAAAAATGAATTAATCGATATGCTTTATATATTGGGCGAGGCGGGAAAAAATTGTCTTTTGGCAGTAAGGCTTTACGCAGCGAAGTATACCATCTAGAAAATCTTTTCAGTGCATAATGGAGCGGTTTGATGGTAGTGGTAGCGTTGAGTATACGAAACGGAAAGTAGTAAACCAGAATGCTACTAATGAGGAAAAAGAAATGGAGATTTTACTTCACGTTGAAGATAATACCCAGGTCAGCAGTCGTCAACTAGCGGACTTATCGGACACATCCCAATCTACGGCTAGTCGCACCACGAGAAAATACAAGTATCATCCCTTTCATGTGGAACTACACCAAAAATTTCAAGATCGTGGTTTTGAACGACGAGTAAACTTTTGTACCATCATGAATGGAGCAATAGAGGCGAAACCAAATTTTTTATCCAAAATAATGTTTTCTGATGAAGCTACTTCTCGCAGTAATGAAGCAGTTAACAGCCATAACATGCATTATTATTCAACAGTTAATCCATTTTGGGTCTGGGAAGTCCAAAACCAAAACCATTGGTCGTTTAATGTATGGTGTGGAATATTAAATTTTCGAATTATTGGTCCATATTTTTTCCGCGAACCGCTTAACGGGCCTAGATATCTAAATGTTTTCCAAAACGAATTACCCCGGCTTCTTAAAGAAGTTGATTACTTTGAAAGGGAATAGATGTGGATTCAACTAGACGGAGCTCCTGCTCATTACCACCGGGAAGTTCGGGAATTTTTAAACGATTGTTACCCACAGAACTGGATCGGTAGGGATGGATTCATTCAATGGTCCCTTTGACCATCTGTCTTAACATCTTTAGACTTGTTTTTTTGTGGGGGTACATTAAAGATCGTGTTTATGTGAACCCCCCTACAAGACCAGTAGATATGGAAAATAGGATACGGGATGCGTGCAGGACAATAACGCCCTTTATGCTAAGGAAAGTGAAGGAAAATATAGTAAAACGACTAAACATGTGTAATCAAGTAGACAGGCATATTTTTGAACATTTATTATGTCATAATAATTAATCATTATATAAGTTAAACTATATTAAAACTATCATTAACTATTTGTTTATGTTTTCACAATATCGTAAGTGTATTAAAAACAAAGGTAAAAATTAAAAAATTCAAAATAAATCGAAAACTATTAGAAATAAGTATATGACATACTTAATAAAAGTTCTGGGGTTTTGTAAAATCTATCAGAAAAAATAATAATATACAGGGTGTACCATTTAAAAAATTTTAGATTTTTGAATTTAAAATAGTCGAAATGTATAGACTTATTTTGAACACCATGTAGCATCTAACTCAAATTTCTTTACATACATCTTTTTTTCACCTCTATAGAACGCTTGTACCAATTATGAGTATTCCACCTTCAGAAACAATGGCCACACTTTTTTGAAGTACCCTGTAATCTAGAAAATAATTTTAAACTATGCCCCTTAATATTCCCTAAAACAATTTTTCGTCATTCCCGAAACAAATGCGATAATGAACTTTACTCTCTGGTTGACTCACCCTGTACATAGAAATACCATATAAGAAATTAAACTGTCGGCACTCAATAATGGTGTAGAAACAAATATTAAAAATTTGCAAATTTTATTCAAGATACCTTATAGTTCTACATTTGTACGCTAATGTCAACAATTTGAATATACATGTGAATCAACAATTTCTACTCAAAAATAGCTTTTTTTAGGACATCGGATATATTATCGCATATTTAAATTCTTTATATATATATATATATATATATATATATATATATATATATATATATATATATATACATATAATTCTAGATATGTTTGAAACTTAATTTAAATATTTTTAAATACAAATTGTGTTGTCTGGGCATCATAATTTTTTTTGTAGGTGTGATGCTGGATAGAAGGGATATTCCTTTACACACACATTAAGATACTCATAACTTAAACTAAAAATAACACATGACATAAAAAATTGTAACTTTAACATAAAAAAGTTTGTTATAATTTTTAATAAATTTATGTCTTTAAAGTTGTTATATATTAGAATTTATTAACAATAAGTTAAAAATCGTAAAATTGAGTTTACTGTAAATTATTTATTTATTTTATTAATATTATGACTAGTTTCTACAGTAGTATATAGCTTATCTTACTTGCACTCGTATATTTAAATAAATAAGTAACATACTAGTTATGTATAGGTTACTGTTATTTTTGAAGAAATTTCAATGTCTAATAAATCACACTATACGTACATGTATGTATAGAGTGTCACGGATAATATGGAAACATGTTTTATTCCTAATTTTTCAAAAAATTTATTGTGTATGGTGAAACAGACTGGGTGCGACAAAAATTAAAAATAAACCTTTTGTTTTTAAGGTAGATAATACAAAAATTCACGTCAAAAAGCTTAATAAAATTTTTGATGCTATTATGATTTCTAAATAAGTTAATACGATTATTAACATTTTTCAATTTATATGATTCAAAATCATATAATAAACTTAATTGTGCTTTCATAAATTTTTCAGCACCCTTTGTTAACTAACACTACAAGAAATTATCCTGAAGTTTTTTATTTCGCAATATGATTTGGTCTTTTTTGCGTAGCCTAGATATACTATGAAACACAATTCTTCATCACACAAGAAGTTTTACACAGCATAAAATTTTTGTCAAAATTAATAATAAAGCATGTTCATATGACATGTGTACCTAATTGGTGACACTGTATTTAGAGCGGGACTATACCAAACTATGTACTGAATTCTTAAACTACTAATGTTACTTACTTACCATGATACGTTTCTAAATCTTGTTTAACGGACAAAAATTAACTTATAAAGTGGCTAATCCACGTGTTGCTAAGATACATTATGACATAATTTCAATTAAATTTAGATAGCAAATGTTCCATCAGTTAATTTTTTTTTTAATTTGATGAGCTTTAAATGTTATCTTTTGTCTTCTGTAGTTATCAAACACTCTTTTAGTTTTCTTGCTAAAGGAAAGTATTGTAATCGTGAAAAAATCATAATCTGAGATTTTTGCTTTTGTTTTGGGGTTCCTATATCACGAGAAACATAGTCACTCATTTCCGTCGATCTGTTTGTCTGTCGGACTTTTGGTACAATAACTCTCGAACAAAATAAGATATCAACCCTAAACTTGGTACATATATAATACCTCTTAAAGGAATGAAGCCTGTAATTTTTGAGCGATGTTGCTTAACGCGAAGTGGGGGAAAGGGGTTGAGGTCGAAAAATTTTGAAAGGTTCTAGTAGTAATATGGTTATTTTTCCAGATTTTGAAAAGAAATTTTAAAGAAATATTATGCATAAATATTGATAGTAAAACAGGTCAACGGGGTGGGGAAGGAGATTAGAGAGATTGTTTAATATATAGAGCGGTGTATGTCCTTGCCCTGTAAGGTTCTTGTAGTCAAAGGATTCAAAAACCAGGTTATTTTTTCATTACCTTTAATTTTAACGCAAAGAGGAGGTGAAAGAGTGAGAGTCGTTAAATATTGTATAGTATCAATAATATTTTGAGAGTTTTTCCAGGTTATTTGGTTGACAAAATTAACACATTTTAAGCATACTATTTATAGTAAAATATATAAAGGTTTAATGGAGGGATAGGCGATGAGAGGAGTTGCTTCACATATATCGTATTGTATATCCTTTTGAGGGTTCTTGGAATATAGACATATCAAAATTAAAACTTATTTTGTCATTACTTGCAATTCTAATACTGGTAGGGGGTGAAAGAAATGAGAGATCTCTCTCTCGCTGAGATGAGAGAATGAGCAAATCGTCAATGTAATTATTTGCAATAAAATATATAAGGGGCCAAAGGAGTGGAGAAAGGGACGGTAGAAGAGTGACTCCGTATTTATCATGGTATAGGTCCTTTTGGGTTTTTTTCAATCAAGGAATTGAAACATTACTTTTTTTGCTCATTATTTATATTGTTAACATCGAAATATTGCGAGAGACGTGGGATCTTTACATCCCTTCAATAGTATTTGTATTATGAGAATCTTTCCTGGTTCCTGATTGATATATTGGATTTTTAATATAAAATACGTTTTCTATAATAATATATATATGGGGTGAACGGTATGAGGTCGGGGGCGAGGAGGGTGATTGTGTACATATCGTTATATACTTCTATTTCAGTGTTCTTGTTTTTCCATTATTTCTAATTTTAACAGTGATAGTATATAGAAGGAACTGAGATCTGATTACATAGAAACATAAAATAATCTTGAGTTGAATATAGAACAAGTTTTAGAAATACAAACGGTTAAGTTGGCTGAAACGTACTTTAGTATAGCAGGTAAATTACTGTATTTATTTCTATTTAGACATTGGGAGGTTATATCAAGAATACCTGCAATTTTTTTTAACTGACGTCTACATTTGAATTTTATTCTTTAACGTACGCACTTATTTCGTTGCCGTTTGGTGTATATTTTACTCGATATGATTTTAAAAGAAATTACTGTAGTTTTTTAATTCTTGAAAACTGTTTTGATTATTTATCATTTCTTATTTGTTCCCATATTAAGCGTACATTGCATAAAGTATTACAATAGACTCTTTAATGTTTCAAATTTTATATTTTCAAACTTTCGTCCGTTTCCAGTTGTTCTTACTTTAAATCACATATGCCTTAGGGGATACCTCGAACGTTCGCGCCACCTGTTGTGTAGTGTTGGCAGTCTGCTAACCACTCTCTCGGAAAATGGCTAAAGCTAGTCAGCCCTCTGATGAAGTGCCACCTACGAGGTAGGCGTTATATCTTAGCGTTATTATTAGCCATCCGTACTGGCTTAAGTACCGAAAACTCTGTTCTCTTGTTTGTCGATCCTAACCCGACTGATGAGCCGTGATACGGCGAAACGTGTCTCGGGATGGATTCGACAAATAAGAAAACAGTGGGTAGACTGCTGAGATACGGACTTTCGTCCGTTTTCAGTTGTTCTTACTTTCAATCACATATGCCTTACGGGGATCCCTCGAACGTTCGCGCCACCTTGTTGTGAAGTGTTGGCAGTCTGCGAACCACACTGTAGGCGAATGGCTGAAGCAAGTCTGCCCTCCGATGAAATGCCACCTACGAGGTAGGCGTTATATCTTACCATTATTGGCCGTCAGTACTGGCTTAAGTACCGAAAATTCTGTTCTCTTGTTTGTCGATCCTAACCCGACTGATGAGCCGTGATACGGCGAAATACGTCTCGGGATGGATTTGACAAATAAGAGAACAGTGGTAGACTGTTGAAATACGAATTTTCGTCCGTTTTCACTTATTCTTACTTTAAATCATATATATATATATATATATATATATATATATATATCTATATATTATATATATATATATATATATATATATATATATATATATATATATATATATATATATATATATATATATATATATATATATATATATACATCAGGGTTACAGGGAAAGTCGTCCTAGATAATTAAGGACGTTATAGATTAGGTCGTTTCTGACCAATTTGACTTTATGACATGATGTCCTAAACTTAGCCGTTTTCAAGATATTGAAGTTTAAAGATTTTCTAAAAAAAAAACATGTTTTTTTTGCTTTTATATCGATTTTTTTTTATTAGAGGTTCTCGAGTACGATTTTTTGGTTATTTTTAGTTAGTCTGTATGTCAAGTATCAAAAATTATCAAAAAAATTTGAACTAGTTACTAACAGTTTCAAATGGCGGCTTGTTAATGTTTCTAAATTACGAATTTTTACCAAGTGTTTCCTACTTTAAATCAATAAAGAGAAAAAAAAAATGTATGGAAGTTATTCTGCAAATTATTTTAAAAACTTTTACGTCTTTTTAGCTATCTAAAACGGTATAATATCTACTGGATCTATTGAAAATTCTAAGAAAAGGAGATTTCAATAGGCCCAAATGTAGAGTAACATAATAATAGAATTTAGATACTATCAATTACCGGTTTACTACCTGCACCTTCAAACAATAAAAAGAGTTGGGTAAGCATTTTTTCCGATCGGGGTACTCTCTGTCCGAGTGACATTTTCTGTTCACTAAACATTATTGAATGATTTTTAGTCTGCTCATGCGATTCGTTTGTGGTAGATGTGCTATACCGTGCTTTTCAAAAATATCTGTGTTTCATCACGCTTGCACGTGATGAACACATACTGCGATATCCTACTCGTCGTGTACCTGATGTTAGCGTATTTGATGGAACTTATCGAAGACTACGAGAAACTGGTTCCGTACAAAGACGGCGGACTGACATGGGACGACCACGTATCTTTGACGAAGACGAAGAAAACGAAATACGACGTCTCTTTGAGGTGGACCCAACCACATCTACAAATGTTGTCGCACAACAGCTTGGTATTTCACAGTGGAAGGTATGGTTTGTAATGCATACTGTTGGGCAACACCCTTACCACTATACGCCCGTGCAAGTCATTGAAGAAGGGGATCCGTTGCGACGATTAGAATTCTGCAGATTTATGCTCAATACCGATGTCGAAGATGCATCTTTTTTTAAGAAAATACTATGGACTGACGAGTCGAAATTCGACAAAGACGGTCTTACAAATTACCACAATGCCCACTATTGGGCTTCTGAAGAGGAAGGCAACCCAAACAAAAAAAGAACGAAAGGATCACAAACAAGATTCAGCTTAAATGTGTGGATGGGTATAATTTCAAATTATTTGGTTGGGCCATTCTTCCTGCCAGATAATTTGAATGGCGAGGAATACGACAAGTTTTTGCGGAACGATTTACCTAATTTGATGGAAGACCTACCTATTAGTTTGAAACAAAACATGTACTTTCAACACGATGGCTGCCCAGCTCACTACAGAGGAAGTGGCTCAATGACAATTATCCCAACAAATGGATTGGAAGAGGCGGACCCATACCTTGGCCGGCGAGAAGCCCAGACCTAACACCGATGGATTTTTATGTGTGGGGTCACATGAAAAGTCTCGTATACGACCAGATGACTCCTATCGAAAACGTGGATGTCCTAAGACAAAAAATAATTGATGCGGCTGACGAAATGAGGCGGCACCTCACAACCAGCGTTGTGAAAAGTAATTTAAGAAAAAGAATGAGAATTTGTGTTAAAAATAGGGGCGACCATATAGAACATGAATTATAATTAATGAAAAATATTAAATTGCAAGGTTTTTTGTTTTATTTGTGTATTTTTCGTATTTTCACCTAGAACTAAAAATTTACCTTTTGCTACCCGAGCCCGCTTTAGGTGTCATTCTGTGTACAGTTTTCCTATTAAACTCCTAGTATTATACCTTTTTTGATAACTAGAAAGACGTAAAAGTTTTTAAAATAATTTGCGGAATAACTTCCATACATTTTTTTTTCTCTTTATTGATTTAAAGTAGGAAACACTTGGTAAAAATTCGTAATTTAGAAACATTAACAAGCCGCCATTTGAAACTGTTAGTAACTAGTTCAAATTTTTTTGATGATTTTTGATACTTGACATACAGACTAACTAAAAATAACCAAAAAATCGCCCTCGAGAACCTCTAATAAAAAAAAATCGATATAAAAGCAAAAAAAAACATGTTTTTTTTTTAGAAAATCTTTAAAGATCAATATCTCGAAAACGGTTAAGTTTAGGACATCATGTCATAGAGTCAAATCAGTCAGAAACGACCTAAGCTATAACGTCCTTTATTATCTAGGACGACTTTCCCTGTAACCCTGTATATATATATATATATATATATATATATATATATATATATATATATATATATATATATATATATATATATATATATATATATATATATATATATATATATATATATATATATATATATATATATATATATATATATGTATATATATATATATATATATATATATATATATATATATATATATATATATATATATATATATGTGTATATATATATATATATATATATATATATATATATATATATATATATATATATATATCATAATAATTAGCTTATTCCATCAATAGTAGGATGTAAGCCTCCCGAAGTTGTCTCCAATAAGCTTTGTTGTTTGTTTTTTGGATCCAATCGTGTCCTGCTAATCTTTTTATGTCGTCCGTCCATCTTGTCTGTGGTCTACCTCTGAATTTTTTTTGTTCTCTAGGCCTCTATTCAACCATAGGGCGCGTCCATCTTTGCGATATGCCCCCCCAATTCAACCTTAATGTACATATTCGTTGTATTACATCTATCACTTTTGATCTTCTTCGTATCTCGATGTTAGGAATACGATCTTGATGTCTAATATTTGGCATTATATATTATACTTTTATTTAAAGCTCACGTTTCAGTGTCATATGTAAATAACGGCAGTACATATTGATCGAACACTCTGACTTTTATTGTAATTGGGATATCCAATTTAAATGTGAATTGTAATCTTCCGAACGAAGACCAAATCAACGATACTCTTCTGCCCAAGTCAGCCTTTAAATTATTTTTTGATATTTCGATTTTTTTGCCTACATGTATGAATATTTCTACCTTGCCTATTATTTCACCTTCTAATAATAGTTCCTGGCTGTTATCCTAGTTTCGTTGTTGAAATATTTCGTTTTGGTGAAGTTTATTTTTAGACCTATTTCTTGAGACCTGTTAATTAATTCCATCAGCATTTCTTGTAATTCTTCTTTTATGTTGACAATGAGAGTGGCATCATCTGCGAACCTTAAATGATTTAATCATTCACCGTCCATTAGTATTCCTTTATTTTTCCACTTTAGCGATTTAGTCATGTCTTCTAGAGTCAACGTGAATAGCTTTGGGGATATTAAGTCGCCTCGTCTAATTCCTCTTTTAATTTTAATTTTATTTGTTTTTTCTCCAAGTATTATTTGTGATGTGGCATTTTTATATATGTGTTCAACAAGAACTGTGTATCATTCACCGACTCTGCTAACAGCATTAGCTGCATTCAGGACTGCCCATATCTCTACCGAATCAAATGCTTTTTCGTAGTCAACCGTCAAGTATGCGCAAGGTGACCTTCTATTCATTTGTTTCTTTTTTCCACTAGTAATCTAATTTTTTGAAGATGGTCCAAAGTGCTCTAGCCCCTTCTAAATCCCGCTTGTTAATAACTATCTAATTTGTTAGTTAATTTATATGTTATGATTCTAGTGAAGATTTTGTATAGTGCCGATAACAGGCTGATGGGTCTGTAGTTCTCCAATTTAAATTTGTTTCCCTTTTTAAAAATAAGCACAGTCAAGGCGTTTACCCAAGGTGTTGGCATTTTACTTTCTATAACGCATCTGTTAAATAGAGCTTGAAGCGTTTGTATTATCGATACCCCTCCATACTTCGTCATTTCTATAGTTATTTTATCTTCCCTTGGTTGTTTGTTGTTGTGCATATGTTGTATTGCGTTCATTATTTCATCCGTTGTTTTATCGGGAATTTCTTCAGATCTCACATTTCTTACTATCGCTCTATTTCCTTCTTCTTTTACCGCTCGGTGACGATTTTTTCGTATCATATATTGTTTGATAATATTTTTCTGTAGCTTCCCTTGTCTCTTGGATTTATATGATCTCTTGGTTATTGTTATTTATAAGTTTTATTATTTGATGTCTTCCTTAATTTATTTGTTTGTTTGGGTGTTTCAAACTCTCAGAGTTGGTTCTGTTTTTGAATTTCTATACTGTCTGATATCTTCTCTGATCTTTTCCTTTATTTTTTTGTCTATTTCTGCCAATTTTAATCTCTGCTCTTTGTAGAATCATTTCTTAATAGTCTACTCGGTTTCATTAGTTTTTGTGTACTGGTGAAAAAAATAAAATCGACTCAAACGATTTGGCTTCATTTAACACCGATCCTTGAGTTTAATTTTCAAACATTGGTACTATTTTTGGTATCATTAGAATGCTGATTTTTTACTCTTTCCAATAATACCAAAAACATTTGTACACCACCCCGGAAAAAACGGCACAAGCCATTGCCCTATTGAAAGAAAGGCCTAGCCAACGTATAGCCGTTGCGCAACTGCACTACAGCCAGTCAGCTCTCTCCAGAGTCTACAGACGTTACTAAGAGAGTGGCGCCTTTACACGGAGACCAGGATCAAGAAGAAGAAGATGTACCAATTCATTATCAACACAACTCTAAGAAATCGTCATTTGACCGGCGTTGTGGTCAAGCAGAGGCTCTGACAAGTTCGTGGTCGGGCTTTCAGTCATTGGACAGTCAGAAAAAAACTTAAAGAAGTTCTCCTAACTCCGAAGAGACCAGCTAACGGACCCAAATTGACAGCAACCCATCGACAAGCGAGACTCAGATTTGCCCGAGAACATGTCGACTGGACCTTAGAGCAATGGCGCTCCGTTTTATTTTCCAGCGAGTCCCGAATATTACTACATGGCAATGATGGAAGAAGACGAGTCTATAGGAGGCTTGGGGAGCGCTATGCGCAGTGCTGCATTACTGAGACGGTCGCCTACAAAGGTGTGGTCACTGGACCCAAAAACCGGTTTAGTTTTCGGGTCCAGTGACGTAGCGGTGGATTAACTGCTCATCGGTACATCAAGGAGATCCTGCAGGAACACATCGGTCCTTACGTTGAGTTTGTTGGCGATAGCTTCGTGCTAATGCACGACAATGTGAGGCCATATGCTGCTACATCGGTGCGACTATACCTGGCGGAAGTTGGATGAGCTCAAAAGAAGGGTTCTGGATTGCTGAGGGACTTAAAGGTTGCGGTGGTGAAAGAGTGGGGAAGAATCCCACAGACAGTAGTGAAAAAGCTCAGCCGCTTCATCAAAAACCGGCTGGAAACAGCAATAAAGGCTATGGAGGAGAGGTAATACAAAATATTGATTTTGGTTTTTATCAATAAATTTAATTGTTAAACTTAAAATTTGTTTAATTTTTCCTTTCTCTTACCCCTATTTTCAATTCTTGTTTTCCTTGGTTCCTCTTTCAATCATTTTAATCAGTAAAATGCATGATGTATACCGTGTAAAGTCGTATCATTCGAAAGAGAACAGAATGGGCTTTCAAATGATACTAAAATCCGTAAAAAATAGTATCCGCGTTAAATGAAGCCAAATAGATTGAGTTAATATTTTTGCTCACCAGCGTATATGTACATATATATCGACTGGTAGTGCTTGAATTAACTTACTATTTACCTTGAGAAAGTCAAATTAAGTGCTTATTTCACAACAACGTATTTGCAGGGGAAGTACTTCTTCATCAATTTTTTCTAGATAAATGCTTAAAAAATTCGGCAATACTAAATGCCAAAATTGTTTAATGAATTTCACAAATATGTTGTCAATGATACATGTTATCATTAAAATAAACCCTGCCCCGTCAAGTTTCTTAGAGAATCTGCTATTTTTGGCTTGTATTGTTACATTTATAACACCGCTGACTTCGTTTTGCGGCGACGTTTTGTTCCACCTGTTCGTCTTTCTGTAGCGATAGCTATATTTTCTGTACCTCTGTCAAAAATAACATGCACATATTTTCTTATTCTATGAAGCAATCGATGAGTTTTAAATTTTGACAACTTTCACAATTAAAATGGTAGATGGGAAATTAGTAAAAAAATTCTTGATATATATTTTATACGAATTTTTATTTTGAAATTTGATTAAAATCGACACAGTTGTTAAAATTTAATCATAGAACAAATATATTTAAATAGTAGATAACAAATTCACAAAAAAAACGGTTTCTTTTCAATATCGACAGGTTTCAAATTTGCAACCCAAGTTTGAATGGTAAATGTAAAATTAATTTAAATATTTTTTATCCAGAATCAAAGGTATTACTCTTGAACTGGTTGTAATCAAATTTAAAGAAAGACTGTAAAATTTTAGTTAAAAAAGTTTTGTGATATTAAAAATTATAGAAATTGTAATATTTGTGATCTAATTTTGAATGGTGAAAGTAAAAATCGATTAAATTTTTACTTGACATTGACAGGTATCATAATGAAAACGTAGATGCCGCCCTTAATTATGGCCAATTTCTATCGAAATTATACTCTAGGTGTAAAACTATTGATTAAGATAATGGACATTTATAGGTGTCAAAATAAAAACACTTTTATCTCCTTAATTTCTAGACCGCTTTCGATCAAATTTGAACGGTAAATCTAAAATTAATGAAATAGGGTTTCGATAGTAATAACCGTCAACATTAAATTTGAAGGGCAAAATAAAAATTATTTATAAAGGTTTTTTATGTGAAAAATACGAGACAGACCGTAAAATAAGAATATGTTATGATTATATCTGAACAGTAGATCAAAAATTTGCAAAAAATAATTTTGATATTGATAACTGAGATTCTAGGTGCCCTTCAAAGGTGGGTGTAAAGTCTGTTAAGAAATATCTTGCCAGACGTCAAAATTTATAATGAATAATGTAATATTTCAAGACCGACATCTGCGAGAATTAAATTATTTACGGAATACTTAAAAAATCACTTCGTTGTCTGTCTGCCCGTCTGTCTGTCTGTGCATCTGTCTGTCACACCCAGTTTTCTCCGAAACTTTTTGATATAGAAAATTGAAATTTGGCACTAATCTAGGAATTGATGACATCATCAAAGCCGTGTACTTTTGAAAGTTAAATTTCGATGATGTTAGTTTTGGGAAATAAAATCGTGAAAAAAAATTACCAGGTCATCAAGTGGGGTGTCAAGTGAAAACTTGTAAAAACAGTTCAAAGATATATATAATGTATATTTGCGCACACTTTTCTATGTATTATTTTCAAAAATTGAGGAAAATCGCTGTCCCCCCCTTCTCTCGAAAAGTACTGGTCAAAAAATTTTAGAATATTCTCCACAGGGTGTTGAATGAACGAAAATTGTCACCTTTTATAATTTATCTGGTATATAAAAAAAAAATTGAAGGTCATCAGTTTTCAGTAAAGACCGGAAAAAACTTTGTTGAAAACTCATTTGGGGTGTGTTTTGTGAAGTCATTGACCTTTTTATAGCTCCGTAACAAAAATTTTTATTTTAAGCGTACACGATGGTACTGAAAAAAGTATGTATGTTTAAAAAATATATTTTAAAGGTTATTAAGTGAATAATACAAAAGAATGGTGATCATATATTTTTATTGTACTTTTTTTTAAAAATATGTTTTAAATGTTAACATTGTGTTTTATTGGGTTTAATGGACCACTAATGAAAACTATAGCGCCTCCTTGTCTGCAGGATACCTTCAGAAAAAATAATCCAATCTGCAAAAATAAAAATTAATCTTGTAAAATATTGTAGTAGTTAAAAACTGTTGAAGGGTTTTTTCAAAAATAAAAAATTCAATTATTTATAAAAAATTGTCTATTAGACAAATTAAAAAAAAAACCTCTCGACATTTTGAAGATAAAGTAATTATTAAGATTAAAAAAAAAGTTAAAAAATAAAAAATATTGACTGAGTAATATTGCAGATAGTGCATTGAGACAGGTAGCGGTCCCAATCCGATGCCAGGTCACATTTAATGCTATAACTTTGTAATGGGAAGGAATTTAATTTTTTTTATAATTCCTAAAAATATAAAGAATAAAATTCTTTAAAAAAAAAATCGAATTTTTGAAAATTCCAGGTGTATGTAAAGCCTTAAAAGCAATCTACGTACGCAGCACTAATTGCGTAATCTTACTTGCGCTTGGCCAGCTATTTTTATGAATATTTATAAATCTGTCTTTACCCAATTTAGATGGCCAATGTAAATTCCTTAAATCTCAAATTCACAGTTGTCATTATTAAAATGTATACATCGCATTTCTTACATTACAAATTTTCGATGAAATTTGAACGATAGATTTAATATTGGAAAAAAAATATTATTTGAAATGTGTAAACATGTACTTAGGCTGTGATGGCCCTAAAGGGATATTTTAATTGCGAGGATACATGTTATCGTAGGCAAACCCACGTCTAAAAGCAAGTAATTTATGTAATATCAATTATGGTTTATGGGTGACCTCATTTAATGATTAAGACGTTAGCGTAAATTTAACTAAATTGAAAGTGTAATCGTGTTTTGGAAAATTTAATTTTTAAAGCTAACTAGTTTAAGCATAACGAAATTTAAAATAAATTAAGGATTGTAACTGCATATTTTTGTTTCTTCTTTTTCATAGCCTTGTTACATCCAGTGTCGGACATAGGCCTCCCCTTTTGTTCTCCACTTATTTTGGTGGTGCTTCTTTTGTCCACGCAAGACCGGCTGTAAGTTTTACATCGTCTTTCCACCTTGTCTGAGGACTGCCCCTTGATCTCTTTCCCAGCTAGGGTCTCAAATTCTGCATCTTCCTATTCACATGTTAAATTCGGAAGAATGATAAAAAGAGCTTTATTCAAAGTATGCTCCATCGCTTGTTACACATTTTTCCCATCTTTTGGGCAATTTGTGAATACGACGCCAGTAAAAATTTTCCCCTTTTGCTGCGAACCATTCATCGAGCCATTTTTTCACATCTCCGTATGAACCAAAGCGCTGCTCAGCAAGTGCGCGACCCATCGATGCAAACAAGTGGTAATCGGAAGGAGCCAAGTCTGGCGAGTAAGCTGCATGGGGTAGAACTTCCTAGCTGAGTGCTTCTAAAGTGTCGCGAACTGGCTTTGCCGCATGTGATGGAGCATTGTCATGAAGAAAAATGACTTTGTGTTGCCTCTTTTGGTATCCTGGCCTTTTTTCAAACAGCGAACGGTTCAAATCGGCCAATTGTTGTTGGTAACGTTTAGTATTAACCGTTTTAACAGCTCATAATAGGCCACGCCCCTCTGGTCCCACCAAACATAGAGCATCGTCTTTCTGCCAAAGCGATTCGGTCTTGCGGTAGATGTGGATGGTGCGCCTGGGTCTACCCATGATTTTTTGAGCTTGGGATTCTCAAAATAAATCCATTTTTCATCCCCTATATCTATACGATGCAAAAACGACTTCCTTTTGTACCGAGCGAGCAAAATGTCACACGTGTTTTTGCGCTTTTCCATTTGCCTGTCGTTCAACTCATGTGGTACCCATCTACCGGTCTTCTGAATCTATCCCATCTCTCGTAGCCGATTTGAAACAGCTTGTTGACTAACGCCCAATTGCTCGGCGAGTTGTTTTTGTGTTTGCGATTCATCTTCGTCCAACAATGTTTGCAATTCCACATCTTCGTATTTTTTTAGCGGTTTTCCACATTCCTTGTCTGCAACATCAAAGTCACCACTTTTGAAACGCCGAAACCATCGTTCACACGTATCTTGCGATGGAGCATGTTCACCATAAACTTCTCGAAGTAATCGGTATGATTCAACAGCAGTTTTCTTCAAATGAAAACAAAAAATTAATGCTGTCCGCGAATGCTCTTTGTTCGGTATAAATTTCGACATATTGAACACAACAACCCAACCCTATGCACACACTTTTCCAATTTATCACTCGTGCGCGTCTGACACTTGTTGATGACACAACAAAATGGCGCAGTGTCAAATCTTTATAGCACAAACTGCATTGGTGCACCATCTGTGGTCCGAAATCCGCATTTCGTACTTGTACACCTGGTATATCCAGCCCATTTCCATTTTAGGCTTGCTATATGTTCTTTTACATCTATTAGTTTAGCTTTTTCCCTAATATATTCGTTCCGTATCCTATCCTTTATCCTTATATTCAGCATCTGACGCTCCATTGCTCGTTATGTCTTGGCCAATCTATCCATTATATTCCTAGTCAGTGTCCAAGTTTGTGCTGCGTAAGTGGGAACTGGTAAGACACATACACATATTTTTGTATACCCTAATTAAAATTGTGGACTTATGATGCATGACTAGAAATGAAATACATGAACAATTTAGAGATGAGTAATTTTTCTGCTTTAACCGAAATATGTTACTGAAAAAATTTAATTTTATTTATTTTTTTTTATGGGTCTAGCACACGTGAAGTCCCTAAAGCGCTCCAGGAGCGGCATGTGTGCGGAAAAAAAGCAACTCACGTTGTTCTTGAAACGCTGTAAATTGTACTCGGTGGGAAACACAGCGCTGGGCAAATTATTCCAAAGGGATGATGTTCTTCATATAAAAGACTGCCTGAAAAGCGTTGTACGCGGAGTAACAAGCCGAACCTCATATGGATGTGAAGCACCACCACGACGTGTATTTCTAACATGCACCGCTTTGGGAGGAATTAAGTGGGCTACATCTTTCGAACACTTTCCATGAAAATACTTCTTGAACAGACTCAAGTCGCCAACCGTTCTTCGATGTTCCAGCGAATCAAGGCCGCCGGTCAGTTCCGGGTCTCCAATCAGACGAACAGCTCTTCTCTGAACAAAATCCAACAAATGCAGTGTAAGTTTGGGAGCGGAGCCCCAAATATGGGAGCAGTATTCCCTAGTTGGTCGAATTTGAGCCTTGTAAAGCATTAACAGTTGTTGTGGAGTGTAAAGCTTTCTGGTTCGAAATAATATTCCCAACTTTTGAGAAGCTCTCCTTACTATGCCTGCAATATGTTCATGCCAGGACATATTTGCTCCCAAACTAACGCCCAACAAATTGAGCAACGATGCTAGGGGAATGGAGTGCCCCGACATAATCATGTCGGGTTCAGCAACGTTAACTTTTTTAGAAAAAACTTCCGCCTGGGTTTTTGTAGCGTTAAATTCCACTTGGTTACTGTCACCCCAAGATAGAATTTCTTCCAGGTCTTTGGTAAGTTGAACGACTTCCTGCTGTCTGCGGATATTCGCCTGAGTAGCCGATGTCCGAGCGTTCAAAGTCATTGAAGAGACAAACGTACTGTCGTCTGCAAAACTGTAGATTAGATTCCAGCAGATCGTTAATGTAAATGAGAAAGAGAGTAGAAGACAGTATGGAGCTTAGGAGCACACCGGCGTTGATTGTGAAGGTGTTAGAAAGAAATCCGTCGACAGCCACTCGCAAAGAACGCTCTCTGAGGAAACATGAGAGCCACGAACAGAACTTTTCAGAGCGTAGCTTAGCCAACTGTTCATCGTGCCAAACACGGTCGAATGCCTTGGATATGTCAAAAGTAACCGCTCGAAATTCTCCAGAATGTTCAACTGCGTTGTTCCAAACACGTGTTATATAAGTCAGAAGATCTCCTGTTGATCTATGTTTACGAAAGCCATATTGGTGATCGCTAATTATATTGAATAGTTCAAGATATTTTAGAAGATGCTGATTGATAACCTTTTCCATGACTTTCGAGATTATTGAAAGCAGCGCGACTGGTCGGTAGTTATTTGGCAAGGTCTTCTTGCCTTTTTTAGGTATCGGCTGAACTGTGGCACATTTCCAGCAGGACGGAAATATTCCCTTTCTGTAGGATAGGTTGAAAAGTCTACAGAGAACTGGTGTTAGTTCCCTTGCACAGTTTTTGAGAACTATGGCAGGTATTCCGTCAGCGCCCGAAGCCTTTTTGGTGTCTAGCTTCATTAAGTTGTTAAGTAAGTTAAGTTAATTTTAGCTAACAGGTTGAGATTATTTTTATGAGCGTAACACAAGTGCGGAAAGGAAATCCCTAAAGTGCTACAGAAGCGAAGCTTTTCCGGAAAAGCCATTCACGTTGTTCTTGAATCGCTGCGAGTTGTACTCAGTGGGAGACACAGTCCTGGGCAAATTGTTCCATATAAAATATTGCCTGAAAAGTGTTGTACGAGGAGCAATAAGCTGAATTTCATACGGATGTGATGTATTAGCGCTACGTGTATTAATAGCATGCACCACTTTGAGAGGAATTAAGCGGACTACGTTCCATGAAAATACTTGTAGAATATAGGTCGCCAACCAACCTTCGTTGTTCCAAGGTATTAAGGTCTCTGGTGAGTTCAGGGTCTCCAGTCAGACAAGCAGCTCTTTTCTGAATAGAATTCGAAATGGAAGCAGTATTCGATCCTTGGTGGACTTTGAGGTTTGCACAGAATTAACAATAGTTGTGGAGTGTAAAGCTTTCTAGTTTGAAATAGTATTCCCAGCTTTTGCTCTTTGCAATTTATGCGAAATGTTTATGTCCCAAGTTAATGCCCAGCAACTTGAGGGAGAACTCTTGAAGAAGGGAGTGTCCCGATATAACTATGCCGAGTTCCGCAACATTAACTTTTAAAAAAAAAACTCCCTCCTGAGTGTTTGTAGCGGTAAATTCTACTAGATTACGATCACCCCAAGATAGAATTTCTTTCAGTTCTTTGTTATTTTGAATTACTTCCTGCTGTCTGTGGATATTTGCATGAGTAGCAGATGTTCGAGCGTTCAAAGTGAATAAAAAATAAGCGTACTGTCATCTGCAAAGATGTAGATTGGATTTCCGGACTTTTCCAGTACATCATTAATATAAATAAAAAAGAGAGTAGGACACAGTATGGAGCCTTGGGGCACACCGTAAAGTAGTAAAGGTATTAGAAAGAAATCTGTCGACTGCCACTCGTACAGAACGCTTTCTGACGAAACCCGAGAGCCATAAACGAAACCTTCCGGACATACCATAAGAGCGTAATTTAGCCAGCAACGTGTCATGCCAAACACGGTCGAATGCCTTGGATATATCAAGAGCAACCGCTCGAAATTCTCCAAAGTATTCAATTGTGTTGTTCCAAACATGTGTTACAGAAGTTAGAAGAATTCCGGTTGATCTATGTTTACGGAAGCCATATTGATGTTAAATACTTCTATATATTTTAAAACTTGCTGACTGATAGCCTTTTCCATAACTTTCAATATTATTGAAAGCAGTGCGACTGGTCGGTAGTTTTTTTGCAAGGTCTTACGTTTTTTGGGCATCCGCTAAACTGTGGCGTATTTCCAACAGGAAGGAAATATTCTCTGTCCTTAGGATAGGTTGAAAAGTCTACAAAAAACTGGAGTTAGTTCGCTTGCGCATTATTTGAGTAAGATGACAGGAATTTCATCAGCGTCAGAAGCTTTTTTGGTGTCTAGCTTCAATAAAATACATGTTATCATACGCTGTCTAAAGACAATATCAAGCACTCTTCACTATGGGAATAGAGGGTGATATTTTTCCTTGTATATGGTCAGTAGAACGTGAAGCAAAGGGTTCAGCCAACAAGTTGGCTTTCTCATTAGCTGTTACTGCAATAGTGTTGTCTGACGGTGTGAGTGGTGGTATAGTGAATTTGATGGAATTTTGACTAATGGTCTTAGTAACTGACCAAGAAGACCTAGAATTGTTAAGTTAGGCAAGAATTTTGTTTTTAATTCATTGATCGTATGCCTCCTTGGCTTTGTCGATAATTTCTTTGCATCTGTTCCGGGCACGAACAGAGATGTGACGATTTATGTCGTTAGGATCTTCACACCCTTGGCAGTGTGTTTAAAAGCTTCTTTGCATTTTCGAGCGAACCAAAGCTCGCCGTTGGAAGAGCATTTCTTCGAAAAAGGAATTAAGCTTCCAAAATCACCTCAGAAACCTTCTTAGCATTCAGATGGGTTATCGAGTCTAAAACAAATATCTAACCAAGGGAAAATTCGAAAATATTTTTCTTCCCATTTAGCCGATTTATAGTACCACACTAGTGGGTAGGATACTCGTTGTCGAAAGCAGAGCCGGAAGAACCTAACGGTGGATTTATGCTGACAGTGTAAATCTCTGGATTGCTGGTTCAAAACAGAACAAGAAGACTGGCGAATTCTCCATCTTGATCAGGAATCCGTGTTAGTTCATTGATCAGCTGGGTAAAATCACAATGATTGGGAGCGATTCAGCTTCACGACCTTGTTCGTCGTTGTGGACATTAAAGTAGATCAGGATTGCAGTTTCGACACTTGGGTTATTAATCTCTAAATGAATCCTGGCAAGAGAAGCGAAATTTGTTCTAAAGTTAGTATTACTTGGTGATCAATAAAGGTAGCAGATAAACCTTTTAATTTGTTGAGCCATTTTTTTTTTAAATACCTAACATAAAATTTTCGGGGCTCCAGAGTCTTCTGTCGCTGGCAAGAGTAGTAGCTGCTGACAAAAAAACATATTCCAAAGTTACGCTTAAAGCGGGAAAAGAAGTGATACCCAGTGTAGAGAGAATTGATTTTGTTGGTTGATGAACTGACCTCCGGTTCGCAGAGAGCGAGTACATGAGGCTTACTCGATTGTAGGTGTTGGTGCACTGATTTTATGTTGGAGTTGAAATCTCTTATGTTACAAAAATCCACTTTAAAATTGCTCTCCGAATCAGCCCCACTCGGACATCTCAACGGCGGCTATTTTACCTCCGCAATGTTTAATTCATCATGTTATTCTTCCCATAGTGAATCCGGAGACATCAGCATAGTCCGAAATGTTAAACAACTTCACGCAGCCTAAGTCGATGCAATGGTTCACACCGGGCGATGCCTGGTGGGATCTGGACATATACCATCTAACTTGTTCTTTTAATCGCCTTCTATGACGGGCAAAACGTATCGGGGGGATATTCATCCAGCACCCCCATAGGAGATAAACTATTGTTTACATATCTATGCCTGTCTTATTTGTGGTGGAGGGACATCTTGGCTAATGGATGAATAGACAAAAAATCAGGGAGGATGACATATATGCATGCATAATATCCCATGTACTTGTTGGTCGAATTCAACTGTCGAATTTGTCAAATGATTTATCCCGTACTTTCTTTGCAAACAAGAAACCTACAATAAGCATTTCTTACACTGAGGAATAACTTAATCCAGGTATTATAATTTTAAATTTTACGTAACAGGTGCTTCATATATATCGTCCTACACATATTTCCTTTTGGAGTTCTTAAACGATAGCAATATGCAAATTAAGCTATTTTTTCACTACTACCAGATTTAACAGTGAAAGAGATGAGAAAATCTTGTATAGTTTCAATAGTATTATGAGAAGCATTCCAGGTCTTTTGGACGGAAAAATGGGAAAATTTTAAACGTAATCGTTTGTAATAAAACATATAAGGTGTCAAAGGGGTGAAGAAGAGAAGTAGAATATTGGCTATTTAATATAATTTTTTTTATATAGTGAGATACATACCGAGTAAAAGAGATGAGGTGGGGGCCTAAAAGGACCATTGCATCTATATCGCAATATAATACTATTTCAGTCTTTTTTTCCATTATTTCCAGTTTTACCAGAAATCATATACGGGGTGTTGCTAGAAAATAACCGGACTAAATTTATAAAACTTTATTATTTTAAAAGCATAATCCTCTTCAATATACACTCCTTTTCGATCACTTCTTCGCTCCATATGAATTTTTCTTTGTTGGAAGCAATGTTGCAGGTCGTCTTCTGTTCGATACATCATAATCTCCCTCACTTTTTTCTTCACTGCGTCAAAAGACTTAAAACGGGTTCCTTTTAATGCGCTATTAAATTTGGGAAACAAAAATAAGTCACATGAAGCAAGGTCAGGTGAGTATGATGGATACCGGATTTCATTTTTTCCCAAGAACTCCATGATTGAAAGAGATTTATGCGCGGGTGCTCTATTTTGGTGGAAGATCCAAGACCGATTCTTTGATATTTCAGGACTTTTCCTTCTCACAAGTTCACGAAGGGTGGTCAAAACCTGTTTATAGTAAACTTGATTGATTGATTTTACTTTCATGGACGCTCAACACGAGAATTGTCTGTAACGTCTTCTCTGCTATATTTAAATCGTTTTACCCATTCGAAAACTTGAGTCCGTGATAACCAATCTTCACTATACATTTCTAATTTTATAACTCTATTGCAGACTTTCCCAGTTTAAAGAGAAATTTCACTTTAACTTGTTGCTCGACATTGACACTAACAATTTTTTTGACGCTAAGTAAAGACACGATTTGATTTAACCTAGCGCTGTAGCCGAATGGAAACTGCACGGTGATCAAAATCACGGAACAGATAGATGGGAGTATTCAACCTCAACACCTTATCATTGCCAACCACGCCACGCCAATATTATCGGTGTAACAAAATCAGGCCGGTTTTTTTCTAGCCGCACCTCGTATAACAGTGATTGAGATCTGATCACAGAGTATTGTATTCGTAAAAAAATTACCCATCGATATATACATATTTTTTGGGCCTTAGGCTTTAAAATCACGAAAAATCTATATTTTTTTAACTTTCAACTTTCATAATCATCTAGCTACATGTCACAAAAAGATTTATTGTTATTTATATATCAAGAACTTTTTTCAGCATATCTTACAATGTTTTTTCTATATCGTCCACATTTTAATTTTATTCTTTATGGTCCGCATGTGTTCCGTTGGCAGAGAGTATATATTTTGTTAGATATGATTTTAAAATTTCTATTTTTTTATTATTTTTTTACCGTAATGTCGATTGTATTAAGTTGTGTAAGTGTTTATTTTAGAACTGCATGTTTCTAAGAAAAGAACTGAGTCAATAATTTTACCAATTTTTAACAACAACAAAGGTTACAGAATATACTTTTATTTTGTTAACTGACACGTGTAAAAAGTTGCACTAGGCGTGACTGAAGTTCCGTAGTACTACTACATTCTCAAACACAATTTGCGTTTGGGAATGTAGTGTAGTGTATGTGAGAATGTAGTAGTACTACGAAACTACAGTCACGCCTATTGCAACTTTTTATACGTGTCAGTTAACAAAATAAAAGTATACTCTGTAACCTGTATTGTTGTTAATATGTACTGTCACCAGGCAACGGACAACTCCATAAATTCTTTACCAATTTTTTGTAATCATTTCATGTAATCTACAAAAAAAGGCCATTTGGCCATTCGGAACCAGCATAAAACTGTAGGTCCCATTTGTTTGTGGAATACTTTAAAAAAAGGCATCAACCAGCCTAGGCCCGTATCGGATATGACAATACAAGCAGAAGAAGAAAGAAAACATAACTTGACCCCATTTAAACTGCACTACACGAAATAAAAATATTAATGGACTTAAAAGTCATTTACTTCCATCCCGTCCATAACAAACGATTTATCGTAACATCTTTTAAAAATTCAGAGGATATAGATATGATGGAGAAGAAACGGTAGTGTTAAATGATGGCAACATGCTTAAAAATGATCAAATTTTAATCATTTAAGAACGCTTCGGGTTCGGTAATACTAAATCAAAATAACATTCATTTCAATTAATTATAAGAGAATATATTAAAATAAAAATCTTCATATATTTGACAAAAAATATGGCAAATCATATTAGAGATATGTCTCAAATTAAAGTTTATCCTATTATTACTATTAGCTTACCAATAAAAAAGGTTAAAATTATATGTAATTTTTGATTTTTTTTTTCTGTAACGGAATATAGAAGATACTACACAGTAGACGAGAAGAAACTCATTAACGATTATAAAACATGAGAATATGCAGTCCCAACTAGTTTTGCCTTTTATTTTAACTTTAATTTAAAATAATTTCATGTAATTTTTATGTAGTATTATATATAAACTTTTAAAAGGATGAGAGAGCGTGTTAGAGCAGTTAATTCCTTCAGCATTCTTGGGGTCAAGACATCTAAAAATTATATTATTTTTCACTTTTTCCAACTGTAATAGAAATGGTTTGGAGAAGTTAATTTCAGGTTTTAGTTATTTCGAAAAAAAAAATAACTCCGCCTGCAGTGTTGATGGATGGATTAAGTAGTTCATCAACACTGTTGCCGGTCCCAAGCCCGGATAAAGGAGGAGGGTTGTGGCGTTAGGAGTTAGCACCCTGGGAAATGCTAGTTGTTTTTGAAAAGTAGGATCAAAAATCACAAGATAAGCAAAAATCCCCGGGTGGCACTCCACACCTTCGAAGAAGGGAGCCCCATCGGATACGGGGGGGGGGGGGCAATTCTACTTCAAAGCGAATAGTTAACCCAAGCTTAAAACTCAGCCAAACGAAGAAATCCCGAAACAGAATAGCTGCTCTCGGCACCTGGAATATACAGGGATGGAGGACAAAGAACATCGAAGTCATCAATGAAATGATTAAGTACGGGTCTAATAAATTACATCGAATGCTGAGAAACATGTTCCACAGAGAGATAAATGGAGAAAAAATACCAGAGGAATGGTCAAAAGCTTATATAGTATCTATATGCACAAACTATAGAGGCCTAAGCATAATATCGAGTATGGGACGTTTGTATGGAAAAATTATTAAAAAATAACATGGAGGAAAATATAAAAGGAAAAATTGGAGAAGACCAAGCAGGCTTTACGACCGGAAAATCATGTATAGACCACATATACACTATAAAACAAACAATGGAAAAAAAAACTGTCAAAGAATAGAGAAGTTCATCTAGCCTTCATAGACATAAGAAAGGCCTATGACTCAGTACCAAGACAAAGATTATGGAACGCAATGAAGAAAATAGGCATTGACAAAGAACTAATATACGCAGTAAAAGCTCTCTATGAAAACAACCCAGTGAACATAAAAATAGGACATAAAATAGGGAAGAGACTCCAAACATCAAAAGGCCTATTACAAGCATGCTCTACATCCCCAACACTGTTCAAAGTATACCTCGAACGAACATTAAAAAAATGGAAGCAAAAATGTAGTGGAATGGGAGTCCCAATACGAGAAAATTACTTATATACTCTAAGTTTCGCAAACGACCAAGTAATCATAGCGCAAGATGAGGAAGACCTCAGTTATATGTTAAGAAAACTGAAAGAAGAATACACTAAAACAGGATTAGCAATAAACTTTGATAAAACGGAATATCTAACAACAAAGGAGGGAAACGTGGAGAATCTAGAAGTAGATAACGAAACACTAATCAAAGGAACCGAAAGATTTAAATATCTAGGAACAATCATTTCAAAAAACGCAACATCAGAAGAAGAGATTAAAGCTAGATTAGGACAAACGCGAACATGCATAAGACAATTAAATTCGATCCTGTGGGACAAGCACGTTACAAAGAGAAACAAAACACGCATATACAAATCAATAATAAAAAGCATAATGACATACGGGTCAGAAACATGGACGATCAACAAAAGAAATAAATCTAAAATTAACGGGGTAGAGATGGAGTATTGGAGAAGATGTTGCAGAGTGACACGTTTGGAGAGAATAACAAATGAAGAAATAAGAAGCAGAATGAACATCAAAAAGAACGCAATAACCACCATTGAAGAAAAACAATTAAAATGGTGTGGACACATAAGACGAAGCGAAGATAATAGTTGGATAAAGAAAATAACGGAGTGGAGCCCTATAGGGAGAAGAAAAAGAGGAAGACCTAGACGATCGTGGAGAGACGATGTGGACGAGGCTATGGAGGACAGGGGTCTAACAGATGGAGACTGGGAAGATAGAAACGGATGGAATCAAAGGCTGAGAGAAGGAAGACAGCGTCATCTATAGAAAATCCTTGTTATATATATAACATAAGAAATAAGCAGTAACGATAATAGTGAATCAAGTCGGAAAAAAGTTTGCCGCTAGCGCGTGCTCTTACAATCTACTGCCTGAACCATTAAATATGGAACAATATCATGTACCAAAGAATATAATATATATAAAACGCAACGTCTCTCTGTCTGTCCGTTAGTGCGCTTATCACTTGAGAACCACTTCTCCCATTTACATGTTTTTTTTTTTTCATTCATATTTTTGTTCTCTGGGCAGATTATCTCTAATCTTCTATAATATATATTAAATGTAACGTCTCTATGCCTGTCTATTAGTGCGTTTATCACTCGAGAACCACTTATCCGATTTACGTTTTTTTTTTTTTTTTAATTCATACTTTTGTGCTCTGGTCAGATTATCTATAATCTTCTATAATATATATATATATATATAATATGCAACGTCTCTCTGCCTGCCTGTCTGTTTGTCTGTTAGTGCCCTTAACACTCGAGAACCACTTATCCGATTTACGTTTTTTTTTTTTTTTTTAATTCATACTTTCGTGCTTTGACCAGATTATCTATAATCTTCTATAATGTATATAAAATGCAACGTCTCTCTGCCTGCCCATCTGTTTGTCTATTAGTGCCCTTAACACTCGAGAACCACTTATCCGATTTACGTGTTTTTTTTTAATTCATACATATGTTCCCTGGCTAGGTTAGAGGATATATTTTATTACGTTAGGTAACACAATAAGCAGTGGCGATAATAGTGAATCAAGTCAGAAAAAAAGTTTGCTGCTAGCGCGTTCTCTTACAATACACTGCCTAAACCAGTAATTATGGAACAATATCATGCAGCAAAGAATATAATATATATAATATATATAAAATGCTCTGTCTGTCTGTTTGATAGTGCGCTTATCACTCGAAAACCACTTATTTGCGTGTTTCTTTTTATTCGTATGTATGTTCTCTCTCCAGGTTATATAATAATAATAATCTATAATCTATAATATATATATATATATATATATATATATATATATATATATATATATATATATATAAAATGCAACTCTCTGTCTGTCTGTCTGTCTGTCCATTAGTGCGCTTATCATTCAAGAACCACTCACCCGATTTACGTGTTTTTTTTTTAAAAAATCTTAACTTAATATTTATCAAAAAAAATCTATAATCTCACCTTAGGTAACATAAGGAATAAGCAGTGACGATAATAGTGAATCAAGTCCACGCGAGCGGAGCCGCGGACACGGCTAGTGTTTAGATATAATGAAAATATTTAATATAGACCTTCAAATTATTATATAAGGAATAAAATTTTGTAATTTTGAAAGTTTTATCCTGAGAAAAAAAATAAAACCGTTTAAATTACTAAAAATTGCAAATTTTCAGAACAGTTATGTTGTTTTGCTCATTTTAACGTCTATAAAAACAGAATACAATAGCTTTTTAACCTAAGCAAAGTTCAAATTCAACCATTGCTTCCAATTTTTGGGGTTCTGCTTTCAACCATACTCTCCATATGCTAAATTATATTCAGATGAAAACTGTTCTCCTAATTGAGTACTGTTACTCATCAGAAAGCTTCATTCTTTCGACTATCAATGAAAATTTAATACCTTGAGCATATTTTATGATTACTTTCATAGGAGTAATTGGACGATGTAACTCGCTTGGTTCGTACCAGAGCGGTGCATGGTGTCACCATAATACATCACACCTGCATGAGGTTCAGCTTATTATTTCTCAAATGTTTCTATATGATGAGAACCTCATCCCTTTAAAATGAACTAGTTGGATTTATTTTCCAAAGAGAATCACCTCCAGAGATTCAGAACTCACCTATACACTGGTCTGTATAGTAGCGATTTAGAGATTTTCTTGCAGCATATTTGTTCATTCATTTACATTCGACTATAACTACTTTAACGAGAGCTTTTAAGGAAGATTTGCTAATGTATTATTAAGTTTCATATAATTTCTTGAAGTTCGAAATAATTGGCATTTGTTGTAACACTACAAAAATACTAAGTCATGCAAGTTTTCAATATGCTGCAAAGAATGTATAATAATTATAGCTAGCAAAGTTTTCTATTTCCTATTAAGGATAAAAGTAATTGTCATTTATATATTGTTAAAATTAAATCACGTTTACATTTTCAGGGCTTAGACACTTCGTCTCATTTTTAACTACTTATCTGATAATTTATTTTTTATCACCGTCTACGCCACCTTAAGCTTAGTAACTTAATTTTATAAATCAATATAAGAGCAGTTTATTTTTCTTGAAAACTACAAAGTGTTTCTCCTCTTATATATATTAAGTTGTGCATTTAATATTCGTAGTTAGTAGGATTAGTGTAAAATTAGTTAGTTAGTAAGTAAGTTAGGCGTAACTTTGGAATCTGTCTTTTTGTCAGAAGCGACCTCTCTTGTCAACGAGAAGAAGCTCTGGAGCCCCTAAACTTTGATATTATGTGGTTAAAAATAACGACTCAGCAAACCACAAGGTTCATCTGTATCCTGTATCGACCACCAAGTGATACCAATTTTCGAACACTTTTCGCTTCTCTTGCAGACACCATCGATCATTTACAAAGTAACTATCCAAGTGCCGAAATTGCCATCCTGGGCGACTTTAATGTCCACAATATCAACTGGCTCAAATATTCAAATACTACCGACGAGCAGGGTCGTGAAGCCGAATCATTCTCAATCAGTTGTGGCTTAACTCAGCTTATTGACGAACCAACACGGATCCCTGATCGAGACGGGGAGTTCGCCAGTCTTCTTGATCTGTTTTTAACCACCAATCCGGAGATTTACACGGTCACCGTAAATCCGCCGTTGGGTTCTTCCGACCATAAACTGCTTTCGACATCGAGTATCCTGCCAATCAGTGACAGAGAGGCGCCTAGGCCGCGCAAGATTTGGCACTACAAATCTGCTAAATGGGAAGATCTCATGGAATACTTTCGAACTTTTCCTTGGATGGACGTTTGTTTTCGATCCGATAACCCATCTGACTGCGCCAGGGAGGTCTCCAATGTTATTTTGGCTGGTATGGAAGCTTACATCCCTTTTTCGAAGAAATGCTCCTCCAACGGCAAGCCTTGGTTCGACCGAAAATGCAAAGAAGCTGTTGCTTCTAAACATATTGCCTACCGACAATGGCGTGAAAATCCTAACACCTTAAATCGAAACATCTTTGTTCATGCCCGGAACAGATGCAAGGGAATTATCGACGAAACCAAGGAGGCACACAATCAACGAATTAGAAACAAACTTCTCGCTTGTCCCAACAATTCCAGGTCCTTTTGGGCAGTCGCTAAGGCAGTTAGTCAAAATTTTACCAAATCCACCATACCACCACTCACACGGCCAGATAATTCCATTGCAACCACATCTGTTGAGAGAGCGAACTTGTTGGCTGAACTCTTTGCTTCACATTCTACTGTCGATTTCCAAGGAAAAACACCACCTACTATTCCCATATTGCAGTCAAGGATGCCCGATGTTGTCTTCAGACAGCGCATCATAAAGCGTATTTTAATGAAGCTAGACACCAAGAAGGCTTCTGGCGCTGACGGAATACCTGCCATAGTTCTCAAAAACTGTGCAAGGGAACTAACACCAGTTTTCTGTAGACTTTTTAACCTATCCTACAGAAAGGGAATATTTCCGTCCTGCTGGAAATGTGCCACGGTTCAGCCGATACCTAAAAAAGGTAAGAAGACCTTGCCAAATAACTACCGACCAGTTGCACTGCTTTCAATAATATCGAAAGTCATGGAAAAGGTTATCAATGAGCATCTTCTAAAATATCTTGAACGATTCAATATTATTAGCGATCACCAATATGGTTTTCGTAAACTTAGATCAACAGGAGATCTTCTGACTTATGTAACACATGTTTGGAACAGCGCAATTGAACGCTTTGGAGAATCTCGAGCGGTTGCTCTTGACATATCCAAGGCATTCGACCGTGTTTGGCACGATGGACTGTTGGCTAAGTTGCGCTCTTATGGTATGTCTGAAAGGTTCTGTTTGTGGCTCTCATGTTTCCTCAGAGAGCGTTCTTTACGAGTGGCGGTCGACGGATTTCTTTCTAACACCCTCACTATCAACGCCGGTGTGCCCCAGGGCTCCATACTGTCTCCTACTTTCTTTCTCATTTACATTAACGATCTGCTGGAAAAGACCGGGAATCCAATCTATAGCTTTGCAGATGACAGTACGCTTGTCTCTTCATTCACCTTGAACGCTCGGACATCGGCTGCTCAGGCGAATATCCGCAGACAGCAGGAGGTCGTTCAACTTAACAAAGACCTGGAAGAAATTCTATCTTGGGGTGACAGTAACCAAGTGGAATTTAACGCTACAAAAACCCAAGCGGCAGTTTTTTCTAAAAAAGTTAACGTTGCTGAACCCGACATAGTTATGTCGGGGCACTCCATTCCCCTAGCATCGTCGCTCAATTTGTTGGGCGTTAGTTTGGGAGCAAATATGTCTTGGCATGAACATGTTGCAGGCATAGCAAGGAGAGCTTCTCAAAAGTTGGGAATATTATTTAGAACCAGAAAGCTTTACACCCCACAGCAACTGTTAATTCTTTACAAAGCCCAAATTCGACCAACTATGGAATACTGCTCCCACGTTTGGGGCTCCGCTCCCAAACATACACTGCATTTGTTGGATTCTGTTCAGAGAAGAGCGGTCCGTCTGATTGGGGACCCGGAATTGACCGGCGGCCTTGATTCGCTGGAACATCGAAGAACGGTTGGCGACTTGAGTCTGTTCTACAAGTATTTTCATGGAAAGTGTTCGAAGGATGTAGCCCGCTTAATTCCTCCCAAAGCGGTGCATGTTAGAAATACACGTCGCGCTGGTGCTTCGCATCCGTATGAGGTTCAGCTTGTTACTCCGCGTACGACGCTTTTCAAGCAATCTTTTATATGGAGAACGTCATCCCTTTGGAATAATTTGCCCAGCGCTGTGTTTCCCACCGAGTACAATTTGCAGCGATTCAAGAACAACGTGAATCGCTTTTTCCGCACTCGCGCCGCTCCTGGAGCGCTTTAGGGACTTCCCTGCAGCACGTGTGCTAGACCAATAAAAAAAAAAAAAAAAAAAAAGATGATTGCAATCGTAAAATGAACTAAACTCTCTGTTGACCATGATTCATGAGGGGTAAAAACTATTTTACATATCGAGTAAGCGAAATAATTTAAACGAGAGCTGACCTAGCAAATATGCTACAGGATCAGTTTCCCCCCAACCCTCCAGCTTATCCCTACATATTCTTACACCAGAGGGAGATCTCCACCATGCAAGTCGTTAATTAGATTCAAGCCCTCTATAAACACGTATTTCACCACCCCGTCGGCTACCCAAGCCATTATCAATTCAAGTTTTATTCTTAAAGTCCCTAGACATGACAAAATCAGTGTCAAAAACTCCCCAAAAAACAAACAAGGAAACAGCTAAAATCATAAACGGTATCATGAGACTCAGCTTCCTCCCACCATTCTAAAAGAAAGCTGAGATAATCCTAATCAGAAAACCAGGTATTATTCCTTCTCACGAGGCTAGCAACTATGAGCCAGTTAGCCTAGTTCCTTACCTAGGAAAAGAAGCTAAGAAAGTTATCCTCGAAATTATCAGAGCCCAAACTTCAAAAACTCAGAGTCATCTCTACGAACAGTCTATACACCATACTAGCGCCTTCTTCCAACACATCGCCAACAGCTTCAACCGTAAAAAAATAGGTTGGAGCTGCTTCACTAAATTGGTCCTCTCCTGCCTCTCGTATCGCACTTTCTACGTCAAAGTCAGTCAGGCTACCTCTCTAATCAAGGTAATACGAGCCAAAGGTCCCGCCTCTTCCCCCACTTATTCAATATCTTCACCACCAAAATTTTCAAGTCGAACCATACTTTCATACTCATATATGCCGATAACACTGCTATTACCGCCACAACTCGGTCCACTAAAATCATCCCCAGCCGCCTCCAACGCCACTTAGACTAGGACTAGCGGATAGCCACTACCTTGAAGGCCAACCAGCTCCTAAGCAAGGTCTAACTCCTTGTCAATAAGTCCAGTAAATTGTCAATACGCAACAAATAGACAATTTACAAAATGATCATTAAGGCAGGTCTCACCTACTCCAGTTCAGTATGGTACCAAATGTCACGTTCCCAAAAATTCATCCTCCAGACCTTTCAAAACAAGGCCCTCCGCTTCATCGTCAACGGCTCATGGTTCACAATATCCAAATTCACCCTGACCTCCAGAGGTCAGGGATTTCATGAGCAACGCTTAACTCAGAATTTTGAATAAAGCCACCCACTACCCCAATCCCACGATCAAAAATACTGACCGACCTCCGACCAACGATAGGATTCGCTACCCAAAACCATCAGACCTTCTCCTTCCGGATTAGAATTAAGTTACTAATAATTCTTGAAATATCCTATGTCTCAGATATCCTATTTATACAAAACCCTTACCTAGGCTACGTTAATTAATTTATTGACATCTTAAAACCCAAAATTATTCTCATTTTGGATCAGCTCATAGAATAGGGCATAGCCGTACCTAGTTAATTCGATAAATGATAATAGATTTGAACATAGCATCAGTTAGTATTGATGATTTGCTTTTAAATAGTAGCAAAAATATACTAATATCATTCTATTTCTTTTATATATTTCAACAACAGTTTCAATCGGCTTGTATATACTCGTAGTGTGCAGAAATTAAATTAAATGTTTTATTTAGTTAAGATACCTATGAATGAGTTTTACAACCTTTTTGTAAGTACACGTGGCTTAGCTTAGCTTATTGATGAGAAAACACAGATTCTGATTGAGATAGAAATTTCCTCTGTCTTGTTGATCTGTTTTTAATCACCAATCCAGACATTTACACTGTCACCGTAAATCCGCCGCTAGGCTCTTCCGATCATAAACTGCTTTCTACATCGAGTGGCCTACCAATCAGTGACAGAGAGGCGCCTAAACCACGCAAGATTTGGCACTACAATTCTGCTATACTTTCGAACATTTTCTTGGTTAGACGTTTGTTTTCGATCCGACGACTCATCTGATTCCGCTAAGGAGGTTTTCGATGTTATTTTGGCTGGTATGGACAGTTACATTCGTTTTCCAAAGAAAAGCCCTTCCCTTAATACCTGTTGAGAAAGCGAACTTGTAGCTGAACTCTTTACTTCACATTCTACTGTTGATTTCCAAAGAAAAACGCAACCTACTATTCCCATGGTGCAGTCAAGGATAGCCAATATTTTCTTCAAACAGCGTATCATAAATCATATTTTAATAAAGCTAGATACCAAAAAAGCTTCTGGCTCTGACGGAATATTTGCCATAGTACTTAAAAACTGTGTGAGTGAACTAACACCAGTTTTCTGTAGACTCTTCAACCTCTTTTACAGAGAGGCTGAAGAGCCTGCTTGAAATGCGCCGCAGTTCAGCCGAAACATAGATCAACAGATCTTCTACCTTATGTAACACATGTTTGGAATAATGCAAGTGAACACTTTCAAGAATCTCAAGCGGTTGCTCTTAATATATACCCAAGGCATTCGACCATGTTTGGCAAGACGGAATGTTGGCTAAGCTATGCTCTTTTGGTATGTCTGCTTATAGCTCTCATGTTTCCTCAGATAGCGTTCTTTGCGAGTGGTGGTCGACGGATTTCTCTCTAACATCTTCACTATCAACGCCGATGAGCCCCAGGGCTCCATACTGTCTCCTACTCTCTTTCTCATTTACATTAACGTTCTGCTGGAAAACACTAGGAATACAATCTACAGCTTTCCAAAGGACAGTACGCTTATCTCTTCATTCACCTTGGATGCTCGAACATCGGCTACTTATGTAAATATCAGCAGACAACACGAGGTCATTGAACTTAACAAAGATCTGGAAGAAATTCTATTTTGAGATGACGGTAACCGAGTAGAATTTGGTGCTACAAAAACTCAGGCGGCAGTTTTTTCAAAAAAAAGTTCACGTTGCTGAATCCCACGTAGTTATGTCGGGGCACTCCATTCCTATAGCATCGTCACTGAATTTGCAGGGCATTGAATTGGGGGCAAATATATCTTAGTATCAACACGTTTCAAGCATAGCAAAGAGAGCTGTTCAAAAGCTGGGAATATTATTTCGAACTAGAAAGCTTTACACTCCACAACAACTCTTAATTCTGTACAAAGCTCAAATTCAACCAACGATGGAATACTGCTCCCATGTTTGAGGCTCTGCTCCCAATCACATACTGCATTTGTTGGATTCTACTTAGAGGAGACCTGTTCGCTTGATTGGAGACCCGAAAGTAGCCAGCAACCTTGATTCATTGGAACATCAAAGAACGGTTGGCGACTTGGGTTTATTCTACAAGTGTTTTCATGGAAAGTTTTCAATGGATGTAGACTGCTTAATCCCTCCCAGAGCGATGCATGCTAGAAATACACGTCGCGCTAATATAGTACTTCACATTCGTATGAGGTTCAGCTTGTAACTCCTCGTACAACCTTTTCAAGCTGTCTTTTATATTTGGAATAATTTGCGCAGGCCTGTGTTTCCAACCGAAAACAATTTACAGCTATTCAAGATCAACGTGAATTGCGTTTTCTTCACCCGTATCGCTCCGGTAGTGCTTTAAGAATTTTCCTTCAGCACGTGTGCTAGACCCATAAAAACCACAAAGCTTGTCACATAGGCATTCAAGTATACATATATTAAAATTATTTCTGTGGATGAAGAAAATGGAATAAACAGGAAAAGTACTAACAAAACATTTACAAGGAGGACATCGAATTAACTTAGGAAATAATTTAACTTTAAGTCCCTTTACTGTTTGATGATAAATTTACCAGTTTATAAAGTACTCATTTTTATAAATTGTATACCAAATTTGATCGACCAAACTAACATGTAGCTGTAAAGTAATTACCGAATTTGACTCTCTCACACTAAAGAATAACGCAATTAAAAAAATACAACTTGACATTTTAAAGTACTTTATAGTGAGATACTAAGCACATAAAGAATTAAGCATAGGATTCAGAGATGGTTAGCTGTTAAAATTGGAAATAATGAGATTTAAAACTTAATTTTATGGCTCCTTTTAATTAATCAATTTCTCTAGAGAAAAGTTTCTTATGGATTTATACATCGAAGTGGAATTCTTTAATTTAGATGTTGTAGCTTACTTAGACTTTACTTTGCTGCTGGGTCTATTTTATGTCTGGTCTGTAACATTATCAATAAATACGGTTAGCTCTCAGTAAACAAAAAATCTAAAATTAATGGATCTTCCAACGGCGAAAGCATTAAAAAAAATCATCCTTAGAGGAACATCATACAGATGTTTGCTCAAAATTATATATATATATATATATATATATATATATATATATATATATATATATATATATATATATATATATATATATATATATATATATATATATATATATATATATATATATATATATATATATATATATATATATATATCTATAATACATATAAAATGCAACGTCTCTCTGTCTGTCTGTCTGTCCGTTAGTGCGCTTATCACTGGAGAACCACTTATCCGATTTACGTACTTTTTTTTTAAAAACATACATATGTTCTCTGGCCAGGTTATAGGCTATATTTTATTACGATAGGTAGCATAACGAATGAGCAGTGACGTAAAATAGTGAGTGAAGTCGGAAAAAAGTTTGCCGCTAGCGCGTTCCTTTGCAATACACAGCCTAAACCATTAATTATGGAACAATATTATGTAGCAGAGATTATCTATAATCTACAATATATATAAAATGTCTCTCTGTCTGTCTGTCCATTAGTGCGTTTATCACGCGAGAACCACATATTCGATTTACGTGTCTTTTTTTAAATTCATACATATATTCTTAGGCCAATTTATATAATAATAATAATAATCTATATTTATAATATATATAAAATGCAACGTTTCTCTGTCTGTCTGTCTGTCCGTTAGTGCGCTTATCCCTCGAGAACCACTTATCCGATTTACGTGATTTTTTAAATTCATACATGTGTTCTCTGACCAGTTTATAGATATGCATTTTATTACATCTATAATAATATATATATATATATATATATATATATATATATATATATATATATATATATATATATATATATATATAATGCAACGTCTCTCTGTCTCTCTGTCTGTCTGTCTGTCTGTCTATCTGTCTGTCTGTTAGTGCGCTTATCACTGGAGAACCACTCATCCGATTTTCGTACTTCTTTTTTTAAAACATACATATGTTCTCCCGCCAGGTTATAGGCTATATTTAATTACGATAGGTAGCATAAGGAATGAGCAGTGACGATAATAGGGAATGAAGTCGGAAAAAAGTTTGCCGCTAGCGCGTTCTCTTGTAATACACAATCTAAACCATTAAATATGGAACAATATTATGTAGCAGAGGATATCTATAATCTATAATATATATAAAATGCAATGTCTCTCTGTCTGTCTGTCCATTAGTGCGTTTATCACGCGAGAACCACTTATCCGATTTACATGTTTTTTTTTTAAATTTCTACATATATTCTTTGGCCAGGTTATATAATAATAATAATAATCTATACCTATAATATATATAAAATGTAACGTCTCTCCGTCTGTCTGTTCGTCCGTTAGTGCGCTTATGACTGGAGAACCACTTATCCGATTTACGTGCTTTTTTTTTAAATATACATATGTTCTCTGGCCAGGGTATAGACTATATTTTATTAAGTTAGGTAGCATGAGGAATAAGCAGTGACGATAATAGTGAATCAAATCGGAAAAAAGTTTGCCGCTAGCGCGTTCTCTTGCAATACACTGCCTAAACCACTAAATATGGAACAATATCATGTAGCAAAGGATATCTATAATATACATAAAATGCAACGTCTCTCTGTCTGTTTGTCCGTTTGTGCGCTTATCACTGGAGAATCACTTATCCGATTTACGTGCTTCTTTTTAAACATACGTATGTTCTCTGGCCAGGTTATAGGAAATATTTTATTACGTTAGGTGACATAAGGAATAAGTAGCGACGACAATAGTGAATCAAGTTGGAGAAAAGTTTGCCGCTAACGCGTTCTCTTGCAATACACTGCCGAAAGCATTAAATATGGAACAATATCATGTAGCAAAGAATATAATATATATGAAATGCAACGTCTCTCTGTCTGTCTGTCTGTCTGTCCGTTAGTGCGCTTATCACTTGCGAACCACTTATCCGATTTACGTGTTTTTATAAATTTATACATATATTCTATATAATTCGATATAAGCCTAGATAATGGGAGATAAGGTAAGATAAGGAGAAATAATGGGAGAAAAGTCGAGATAAGCCCCGATAATGGGTGATAAGGTGAGTTATGGGAGATAAGTATTAATAATGGGAGATAAGGAGAAATAATGGGAGATAAGCAGAGATAAGTCTAGATAATGGGAGTTATGGTGAGATAATGGGAGATAAGGAGAAATAATGGGAGATAAGGAGAAATATTGCGAGATAAGTCGAGATAAGCCTAGATAATGGGAAATAAGGTGAGATAATGGGAGATAAGGAGAAATAATGGGAGATAAGGAGAAATAATGGGAGATGAACAGAGATAAGCCTAGATAACGGAAATTATGTAGAGATAATGGGAGATAAGGAGAAATATTGGGAGATAAGGGGAAATAATGGAAGATATTTTATTACGTTGGGTAACATAAGGAATAAGCAGTGACGATAGTAGTGACTCAAGTCCACGCTAGCGGAGCCGCGGGCCCAGCTAGTATATATATAAGAAAACATTCCAGCTCATGTAATAGATATGGCAAGACATTGCTTGAAGAACGCCTACTTATGTACGGCAAACAAATATATCGACAAATAGAAAGTGCAGCTATGGGATCAACCCTATCATCAGTAGTTGCCAATGTTTTCATGATCTGTTTCGTGAAGAAAACAATGGCAAATATGAAGCGGGTAGAGACCAGTTCCTCATGTTTTTCAGCCATCTAAACCTCATTCATCAGTGAATTTCGTTCAAGTTAGGAATGGAACACGACAATTAACTGCCTGTCCTAGATGCACATATTACCAAAATTTAAGATGGACATTTGGAGCATACAGTATACGAGGGTTACATTTTAAGTTTTTACAAAAACAATGAAAGAAAAAAAAAATTGGTATAAGTCGTTTTATTGTTTCTCAAAATATTCGCCTATAAGATTTATACATTTTTGTATGCGTACCTCAAAAACATAGTCGTGGAAGGATTCAACAGCTTCTGGTGCTGTCCACGCATTTTTTTTAACATTCGGGAACAAAGAGAAGTCGTTAGGCCATAAATCAGATGAATACGGTCAATGAGAAAATAATTCGATGTTTTTGTCGATCAAATAATCAATTGTTTGGCGTGCAGTGTGAGAGCTGGCATTGTCGTGATGAAGACTAATGCGACGTTTTCGGTTATTTTTCCTGATGTCATCGATGACTTCTGGCAAATAAATTGCTTTGTACCATTCAGCATTAACTGTTCTTCGATCCTCTAAAGCAATGGTTACAACATGTCCAGCCAAAGAAACAAGCGATCATTTTCTTGGAAGTGCTTCGCGAACAAACCACTTTGTAGGATTCTATTCATCTTGGAACACCCAAACAGTTGTTTCCAGCTTGTACGAATATATCGAAGTTTCGTCTCCTGTTACAATGTTGTATACGGATTTTGCTTGTCCTCGGTCAAATTTTTTTGAGTAGTGCCTTACACCAGTTAATACGAACCTGTTTTTGAGTTTCGGTCAAATTATGCGGAATCCATCGGGAACAGATCTTTTTCACAGTTAGATGTATATACTGCAGTCCTCGACATGCCTAAGGATGCCTCTATCTTACGGTAGATTATATGCCGATCCTCATTAATCATGTTGCGCACAGCATCGATGTTTTTTGGAACAACAACCGATTTTGGTCGACCTTCAACAAATTGATCGTTGACTGAAGCACAACCATAACGAAATTCTACAAACCAATTGTTAACAGTCTTATCTGTTGGTGATTAATTACCAAGAGTTGAACTAAGTTATTCGAGGCATTGTTGTTGAGTTAGGCCTTTACTAAAATCCTAAAAAATCATCCAATGAAAACCTTCACGTGAAATTTCCATTCGTTCATAAAACTGTTTTTTTTTAAATGCTCACTGTAAACAAACTACTCTGCCAATTTCTGAGCTGCCACTGTTTTAACAATAACAAATGTCAAATTGTACAGCAATGGTAATGTCACATCTCAATAGCACCATCTAGTGGTCGTTCGTAAAAACTTAAAAGGCGGCCCTCGTACAGGCATCCAACAAATAAAAATAAATATTTGAGTGCATCTTGTGTCTCTCACAGGCTGTGAAAAATACATTGTTTTCAGATCAATTCGCCTTACAGATAACACTAAGAAAACAGATGAGCTTAAAATGGCCACCACAATCCTAAAACATAATGGATACCACAACACATAATAAACAGAACAACAAACAAAATCCCAAAGGAAATCTAATGATGATTCGGACAATAAAACAAAAGCCATTCTACCGTATATTAGAAAGACTACCGACAAAATGGGACACCTTTTACGGAGACTGAACATAACAATTGTATACCAGGTGTACAAGTATGAAATGAGGATTTCAGACAAGAGATGGTGCACCAATGTTTGTGCTATAAAGATTTGACACTGCGCCATTTTGTTGCGTCATCAACAAGTGTGTGCATAGTGTTGTGTCGTTGTGTTCAATATGTCGGAATTTATACCGAACAAAGAGTATTCGCAGCAAGCATTAATTTTTTGTTTTCATTTGAAGAAAACTGCTGTTAAATCATACCGATTACTTCGATAAGCTTATGGTGAACATGCTCCATCGCAAGATACGTGTGAACGATGGTTTCGGCGTTTCAAAAGTGGTGACTTCGATGTTGCAGATAAGGAACGCGGAAAACCGCCAAAAAAATACGAAGATGTAGAATTGCAAGCATTGTTGGACGAAGATGATTCGCAAACACAAAAACAACTCGCCAAGCAATTGGGCGTTAGTCAACAAGCTGTTTCCAATCGGCTACGAAAGATGGGAAAGATTCAGAAGCCGGTAGATGAGTACTACATGATTTGAACGACAGGCAAATAGAAAAGCGCAAAAACACGTGTGACATTTTGCTCGCTCGGTACAAAAGGAAGTCGTTTTGGCATCGTATAGTTACAGGGGATGAAAAGTGGATTTATTTTGAGAATCCCAAGCGCAAAAAATCATGAGTAGATCCAGGCGCACCACCCACATCGACCGCAAGAGCGGATCGCTTTGGCAGAAAGACGATGCTCTGTGTTTGGTGGGACCAGAGGGGCGTGGTCTATTACACAGGTTTACAAATTTTTAATTTGGAAAAATACCAAGAACGCCACATGCCTAGATAAGTTAATTGGGACCTCCTGAACACGAAAAACGCTATAATTTTTTTTTTTTTAAGTACCGTTTTTTAGATAACGGTACTTTTGTGTTTTTCGGTGTATGGTCCCACTCAAACCCTTATGGAGCCCAACCGAAAAGTCCGATCGAGATAAATGTCATACCGTTGGAAAGGCAACTAAATGCCTTTTCCGGCGGTATACTATAAATTTCTATGTGACAAGAAGTGGCTGAGTTATAACACCTCAAAGTTCAAAATTTGCCTATTTTTTACGTTTTTTTTTTTCAAAATTTTTCATTTTTATTTGGTTTTTTTTTTTTTTCTACGTTATTGTAAAGATCTGGAATGTTTTATTTTTTTACCAAGTAGTTTATTTAATAACCAACATTTTAAACGTAATTTGAAAAAAAAAGGATGAAAAATAAGGATTTTGTGGAACGACAATATTTTCATTTTCATTGCTCACACGCTATATTCGGCGTCCATCAGAATTTGAATCACTGTATACGTTGGTAGCCTTGACACACGCTATATTCGGCGTCCATCAGAATTTGAATCACTGTATACGTTGGTAGCCCTGACACACGCTATATTCGGCGTCCATCAGAATTTGAATCTGATCACAGTAAACAGTTTGGCTTTGTACGTGCAAAAAATAAAATGTGTTCAATCGATCCCAACGAATTTTGTTATGTTTGTGGAGTTCTTGTGAAAAAGAAATCACAGCATTTGATGCGAAAAATGAATACGAAAAATTTATCTGAAGCGTATAAGAAGTATTTCGGCTTTCGACCTGCGTCTCTGGACAAATCGTGGACACCGAATAATGCATGTAACAACTGCCGAACAATATTAAATAAAATTGGTAAGGGTCAAGAGTGTTTCTTCACATTTGGAAAGCCAATGCAATGGAGAAACCCGATCAGTCATACAACAGATTGTTATTTCTGTTTAACGGAAAAGGCTGTCGGACGTAGAATTGAACCAGTTTATCCAGTTGTTAGCTCGGTGACGCTGCCAGTGCCGCACTCAGTATCGTGCCCCAAACCGCAGCTGATTGTAGCAGAGCCCACAAAAATACGAAAAAGAACAACAATAAGTGATTCATCAGATGAGTGCAGTGAATCAGAAATGCAATCAAATAAGAAACCCCATTTACTTACTCAGGCCGAGCTTAATGATTTGTGCCGAGATTTGTATTTGCCGAAATCGAAATCTGAATTACATGCATCGCGATTGCAACAGTGGGGATATTGTGCTCCTGAGACACGTGTTACATATTACCGTGATCGTAGCAAACAACTTGCAGTTTTTTTCGCAAAAAACGGGAAACTTTTGTTTTTGTGCCAACATACGTGGTCTTTTCAATGCTCTCCAACAAAGTTATGACCCAGTGGAATGGCGTCTTTTTCTGGATGGAGGCAAGAATAGTTTGAAGGCAGTCTTGCTTCATAAAGGGAATACGAAACCATCAATTCCAATCGGATATGGAAAATACATAAAGGAAACATATGAAGCAATGAAAGAACTTCTCGCTCTCATACAATATGACCAACATCAATGGAAAGTTTGCTCTGATTTTAAATTAGTTGCCATACTATCTGGATTGCAAGGGGGCAATACGAAGTTTCCCTGTTTTCTATGTCTATGGGACAGCCGTGACCGTCAGAATCACTACATCCGAAAAGTTTGGCCCGAACGAAGTGGGCGTACGCACGGAGAGTACAATATTAAAAATGACCCACTCATTCCTCAGGAGAAGATAATACTTCCTCCACTACATATTAAGCTTGGGTTATTTACAAATATTGTGAAAACGTTGCCAAAAGACAGTCTTGCCATGAATTACCTTAAACAAAAATTTCCGAGAGCCACAGCGAGCAAAATTGAAGCTGGTATATTTGATGGACCTCAAATTCGGGCTCTGTACGGTGACCAAGCATTTAATGAGTGTTTAGGTCCAGCTCATTTGGAGGCATGGGAAGCATTCCAGGACATCGTTTACAACTTTTTGGGAAACTACAGAAGTCCTGATTACGCTGAGAAGATCGATACATTACTGCAAAAATTTAATGCCATTGGTAAGCGTTGAGTGAAAGCATGTATATCAAAAAGGCCGTTATCATTTGAAAATTATTTGAAATTTATTCTTTTTAACTTTTAGGTTCAAATATGACACCTAAACTACACTTTTTATTCAGTCATTTGGATATTTTCCCCATGAACTTGGGATCCGAAAGTGATGAGCAGGGTGAAAGATTTCACCAGGAAATGCAAGAAATCGAGAGACGTTACAAGGGCTGGTGGGATGAACAAATGATGGCAGACTATTGTTGGTTCCTCATTCGCGAAGATACATCCGAAAAAAAAAAACGGAAAAATTCAAGTCACTCGTCATTTTAATTTAAATTTTTTTAATTTACGCCGAATATAGCGTGTGAGCAATGAAAATGAAAATATTGTCGTTCCACAAAATCCTTAATAAAAACTTTATTTTTCATCCTTTTTTTTTCAAATTACGTTTAAAATGTTGGTTATTAAATAAACTACTTGGTAAAAAAATAAAACATTCCAGATCTTTACAATAACGTAGAAAAAAAACCAAATAAAAATGAAAAATTTTGAAAAAAAAACGTAAAAAATAGGCAAATTTTGAACTTTGAGGTGTTATAACTCAGCCACTTCTTGTCACATAGAAATTTATAGTATACCGCCGGAAAAGGCATTTAGTTGCCTTTCCAACGGTATGACATTTATCTCGATCGGACTTTTCGGTTGGGCTCCATAAGGGTTTGAGTGGGACCATACACCGAAAAACACAAAAGTACCGTTATCTAAAAAACGGTACTTAAAAAAAAAAAAATTATAGCGTTTTTCGTGTTCAGGAGGTCCCAATTAACTTATCTAGGCATGTGGCGTTCTTGGTATTTTTTGGCTGTAAACCAGTGTTATGAGCTATTAAACCCTGGGGAAACGGTTAATACTAAACGTTACCAACAACAATTGACCGATTTGAACCGTTCGCTGCTTGAAAAAAGGCCAGAATACCGAAAGAGGCAACACAAAGTTATTTTTCTTCATGACAATGCTCATACGGCAAAACCAATTCGCGATACGTTCTATCCCATGCGGCTTACTCACCAGACTTTGCTCCTTCCGATTACCACTTGTTTGCATCGATGGGTCACGCACTTGCTGAGCAGCGCTTTGGTTCGTACGAAGATGTGAAAAAATGGCTCGATTAATGGTTAGCAGCAAAAGGGGAAGATTTTTACTGGCGTGGTATTCACAAATTGCCCGAAAGATGGGAAAAATGTATAACAAGCGAGGGAGCATACTTTGAATAAAGCACTTTTTATCATTCTTCCGAATTTAACATATTTTTCAAGAAAAAAAATCCGCATTTCATACTTGTACACCTGGTAAGAATAGTAAGATCTACTATAAGAAATTCCAAAATTGGAATCAAATTGGTAAATTTTCATAATAAGAGTAAAATCGTACAACATATGGACACCCTTCCCTTTTAACCTCTTGTGTTAAAACGATATCGCTTAAAAACTTTAGGCCGACAAATCGACAGCCTGACAGTTAGATAAACAGACTGATGGAAATGGTGATATAGCACTAAAACGTAATGGAAAGTAAAAATTACAGGAATTAATTCTTTCCTTTAGCAAGGGTATTAAATAAAATAATTTACCTACTCTACCAAAGGTAAGTAAGTTTCGGCGATTTAACTGTTCGTATTTCTATAACCTTTCTCCATAATCAACTTAATATTTTTTAAGTTACAGCAAGAACACTAAAATATATGTGCAACCACCCTTCTAACCCTCCACCATATTCCTTTCAGTTTATATATCTTTTACTATAAATTATTAGCTAGTTTTGTTTTTAAATATACCAATTAAAAAACCAGACAAAATTCTTATAATATTGCTGAAATTATACAACATATAATGATCTCCATCCCTCTCATCCTCCTCCCTGTTCATATTGTAAATAGGAAAAAAAAAAATGTAATGTTTCGTTCTCTTAACTGGCAGAACTCTGAATAATACCTATAACACAATAAATACGAAATCGTCCTTCCAACTCCCTGTCTCACCTCTTTTAAGTTGCACTGTAGCAGGTAAATAACAAAGGTATACAAAAAAAATTCCCTGTCTTTTAAGTGAGACACGTGTTTCTTAAGTAGTTTTTTATGCTGAATCCAGGAAAGTCATAGCCACCGTGAAGTTTTTTCAGAAAACGCACTTAAAGTTACCAAAAATTATTAAATTGAAAATAATACATTTTAATAAATAATGTAAAACTGTACAATCATTAAAATTATGAAATAAAACTACTACACATCTTTGAATGTTCTGAATCTACATTTATCATAAAAACTTAAAAATATTAGGCTTTAGTGCTCATGTATAACAAAAAACACGCATACGCCACCTTTAACTAAACTACGTAGCAAAGGGCTGTTTAAAATAAATATGTGCAAAAGCTAAATTAAAAAATTGTTTTTAACTTTTATTAATATTAAACACTCGTTCACTCACTCACTCACTCACTCGCTCAGTCACTCACTCCCTCGCTCGCTCACTCACTCAGTCACTCACTCACTCACTCACTCACTCACTCGCTCGCTCATTACCTCACTCACCCTCTCACATTCCTCTGTATTCACTCAATCAATCTGTCCACAAAACTGACTTCCAAAACTGTCAAGAGATATACATTAGAATGCATTTTGCAACCTTTTGTTCCTAAATAGTAAACGGATATTTTCTTTCAACACTATTCCTCATGTTTCGATATCAAATTCGAATTTAAAACTTAAAAAACTAATAGAAATGATAGTTTTGTTCCAAAAAAAATTCATCTTTGTAAGTCTTAAAAGCGAATTTTTTGCTGAAACTGAACATAAAACTTTATTTTTTGAACTCAAGTCAGGATTAAGAACTTCAAAAAACTGCAAATAATAGTTTTGTTCAATAGTAATAAAAATTAAAAATAATTTAGTGGTTGCACAATTTATTTAAAACAGCATTTTGTTACGTAGCTTAGTTAAAAATGGATTATGCGTGTTTTTTTGTTAAACATGAACACTAAAACCTAATATTTTTAAGTTTTTATGATAAATGTAGATTTAGAACATTTAAAGATGTCCGAAATAATAGTTTTATTTCATAATTTTAATGATTGTACAGTTTTATGTTATTTATTAAAATGTATTTTTAGTGTTCCGTACGAAACATTATGACTTAAGGGGTTTGGTGGGTGAAATCGGAAGTGAAAACAAAAAAATTTACTAGGTCATCGAGTGGAGTGTCAAATGACAGCTTGAAAAATCTATATAATGTCTTACATGCGCACACTTTTCTTTGTATCATTTTGAAAAAATCGCTAAAAATCTCTGTCCCCCTCTATCTCGAAGAGTACTGATCCAAAAATTTTGAAAAAATTCTAGAATATTCTCCATGGGGTGCAGATTGAACGAAAATTATCACGAGTGGATTACCTTTAATAATTTATCTGGTATATAAAAAAAAAAAAAATTCAAGGTCATCAGCTTTAAGTGAATATTGGTAACAAACTTTGTTGAAAACTCATTTGGGGTGTGTTTTGTGAAGTCACTGATCATTTCATACCTTCGTAACAAAAATTTTTATTTCAAAAGCAATCAACGTACGGAATACTAATTGCGCAAGTTCAACTTGCACTCGACCGGTTATTTTCAATTTAATGGTTTCTGGCAACTTTAAGTATGTTTTCTGAAGGGAACCTCATGGTGGATGTCTTTTTTTATAATTTTTTTGGATTCAGCATAAAATATACTAGTCTCACTTAAAAGATAGAGAGCTTTTTTTAATATATCTGTGTGATTATGTAACCATAAAACCTATAAATATCTCAAAATGTTATTGAAATTATATATAAATGAAAAGAATCTATTTTTTTGGATTTCTAGCCACCAAACACCCAGAAAAAGGGGAAGAAGTAGCCCCCTCTAATTTTCTCACTCACGAGTTTAAAACTTATAAGCAATTTCGTTCGAGAGTTATCGTGCCAAGAGATCGACAGACAGACAGACCCATGGAAATCAGTAACTTTAGCAAGGAAAGTAAAAATTAAAATCCAAAACTAACTATAATATTTTGTGAAAAATCTAAAATAATTCTATAATTACTAAAAACGTATTTTGCCTTGTTCGTTATTTATCGGCTTTCAAATTCTGTTAACATAAATTTTAAAGCTTATAAACATTCATCTCCCAGGTAATTTTTGAACAAAGATTGTTTAACGGTTTAAGTAATCAAGATTATTGCATACACAAAACCCTCCCAATAAGTCATTATCAATTTGTATTCAACTATGAATTATCATTCAAGCCGTTATACGAATATTTCTTTATACGATAAAATATGAAAATTATATGTTTAAAGTACCATCCAAGTATAATGATTTATATATTAATTTTAAATCTTTATTTTAGATTGTCTTTGATATTTTACAGCTAACATTAACGTAGAATTCACTTTTTAAATGGACCGTTAAAGATAATAAATAGCATGTAACGATGCAAGACTGGATTTTGCTTAGTCGACAACATTTAAGTGGCAAAAACTAATCAAAATTAATCAAATCAATCACTAAAACTATTCGAAAATATTAATGATACTAATTTGTAAGTAATACTTTTTTCAAAAGTTGAGGTATCGGCCACATTGGAAACAAATGTAATGAAAAAATATTAATTTTGTAGCAATGTTAAGATTAATCAAGACCAAAATTAATACAAATTACTGTTTCTAGAACATCTAAGATCATTTCAATAACAATATAAGAAATATTAGAATAACCTATCTTGCAGAAAACTAAAACAGCTCTTTCTAGAGAAGCTAAATAACTCCCCAGTTAACTCAAGAACTTTTTATATCGACCTAATAAACCTTACATGGCTGAATTGATATTATTCCACTATAATTTCAAGGAACCTAATTAATATTTCTTGCAACTAAACTGTTTTTGGATAACTTGTCAGATTTTACAAATGATAAGAATGTTCTGATTAATTAAACTATTTCTAGATAAAACAGCTAATCTGTGTCCTAACAACTAAAACGAAAAGTTTAATTTATTTTATTGCTCCGGCTTTCTCAAAATTTTTATTCAATTGCTTCACTTGCTACAACTACTACTTGGTAGGACTACCACATTAATTAGATTAGAGGTTTTACCTAAAAAGCCCCCAGCACTTCTATAATATGTCATCAAAAAACCTAAAAGGAATATTTTTAGATTTTTAACAAATTATCCTTTAAATCTGCTTAACCAGTTTTAATGGACCACCAATCCTAAAAGATTATTTTCTCTACATTTTTATAGATAATGTATTTTGGGTATTACTTGTGAGTACAGTATTATATTCATTTTCTCTTATCACTATAAACCCCAAGCAAAGCTCAAAGCTTTTAGTAACAGAAGTTCAGCTTGAAATTTTAGATACTTGGCAAACAATACAAAGTTGTAAAAACCAAAAGTTATAGTCATTCCCCTAATTTTATATATATATATATATATATATATATATATATATATATATATATATATACGAGGCTGGTTTGAAAAGTCCGTGCAAAAATAAAAACTACTTATGTGTTTGGGGTAAACCTTTTTTATTTTTCAACATAGTCTCTTTTTAGGCTTATACACTTCGTCCAACGATGTTCTAGTTTATTGATCCCTTCCGAATAATAGGATTTGTCCAAGTCTGCAAAATATCCATTAGTGTCTTCAATCACCTCTTCGTTTGAATAAAATCTTTGTCCCGCCAGCCATTTCTTCAAATTGGGGAACAAATAGTAGTCCGAGGGAGCCAAGTCTGGAGAATAGGGGGGATGTGAAACGAGTTGGAATCCTATTTCTATTAATTTTGCGACCACAGCGGCTGAGGTGTGTGCTGGTGCGTTGTCGTGATGGAAAAGGACTTTCTTGTGGGCCAATCGCGGGCGTTTTTTTCTTGCAGCTCGGTTTTCAAACGGTCCAATAACGATGAATAATATTCACCTGTAATAGTTTTACCCTTTTCCAGATAGTCGATGAGGATTATCCCTTGCGAATCCCAAAAGACAGTCGCCATAACCTTTCCGGCCGAAGGAACGGTCTTCGCCTTTTTTGGTGCAGATTCCCCCTTGGTAACCCATTGTTTAGATTGTTGTTTGGTCTCAGGAGTATAGTAATGTATCCATGTTTCATCCACAGTGACGAAACGACGCTTAAAGTCCTCCGGATTCTTCTGGAACAGCTGCAAACCATCCTTGCAACACTTCACACGATTCTGTTTTTGGTCAAGCGTGAGCAATCGCGGCACCCATCTTGCGGAGAGCTTTCTCATTTCCAAATGTTTATGCAAAATATTATGTACCCCTTCAGTCGAGATGCCCACAGCACTAGCAATCTCACGCACCTTAACTCTTCTGTCGTCCATCACCATATCATGGATTTGATCAATGATTTCTGGAGTCGTAACCTCCACAGGCCGTCCAGAACGTTCAGCGTCACTTGTGCCCATATGGCCAGTCCGAAAATTTTGAAACCACGTATAAACTGTTCTAATCGAAGGTGCAGAGTCACCATAATGTTTATCAAGCTTCTCTTTAGTCTCCTGAGGCGTTTTGCCTTTCATAAAGTAATGTTTAATCACCACACGAAATCCTTTTTCGTCAATTTCTTGAAAATTACTCGACTTCCTTGATTCACACGAATGCCAAACACAAAGAAATAGACCAATATGGCTGAAACTTGGTGTGCGTTCATTCAAGAGATGCTACTAACTAAACATGACCTCGATCGATACGCGCCGGTGGTGCCATCTCTCGGACTTTGCACGGACTTTTCAAACCACCCTCGTATATATATATATATATATATATATATATATATATATATATATATATATATATCTAAAGAGCCAATAAGATGCAAACTTGCTCTGGAAAACAAAACAATAGAACAAGTCATGTCATTTAACTACCTAGGCATATAAATCACCTCATGCCAAAATAGAACAAATGAAGTGAAGGACCAAGTAAACAAAGCCAGCCGAATATCAGGCGCCCTTCGGGACATCATCTGGAACAATGCCTTTATGAATTAAAAGGCATAAGTGAGGATATACAAAACATGTGTCAGACCCACACTAACATACGCTATGGAAACAAGAGCAGATAATAAAAGAACAAAAAGCATTCTTCGAACAACAGAGATGAAAATACTTAGAAACATTTCAGGATACACACTAAGAGATAGGAAAAAAAACAGACATAAGACATGAATGCGAAGTGGAAGACATAATCAGATGGGGACGTAAACGTAGAAGAGCTTGGAGAGATCATGTGGAGAGAATGACTGAAGAGAGATGGTAAACCACGGACACGACGACCCCTGGGAAGACCTCCAAAGAGGTGGCTCGAATCATGGACATCAACATCTCAAGAAAACTGATGTTGGATACCCCTAACAGGAATCTGTGGTATCAACAGGACGGAGCACCTTCTCACTATGAAATACGCAGAAGACGTTCTGTAGAATGGCCTGCAAGGACTACCGACCTTACGCCACGCGATTTTTTTATGGGGTCATTTGAAAACCAAAGTTTACCGAAGTCGACCCGAAACTGTAGAAGATTTACAACAAAGAATTCAATATGAAGTAGCACAGATCACCCCGGATTCTCTGCAAAACTCTGTTCAGGCTGTTTATGACAGATATTGCCTCGGTGTTAACGGTAGACATTTTGAGGAATTGTTACCTTAAAAATAAACCTAGAGTATTTATTAATAGTTTTTTGTCTTTTTTTTATTTCAAATTTGAAATGACAATAATTCCAAAACAGTTCAATTTAGACACATGCTATATTAGACAAATAATATCTAGAATTTTTAGTAGGACTCAAAAATAAAATAATATACATCACTGTCCATTTAAAAAAAAATGAAGATGTAATTTCTTCGAACTGACAGTTCTAAACATCTTATTGTCAACGTGAGCATGTGGGATAACACCCTATAACTTTTATTTAAACATTTTTTGATACACTGATTAATAAATAGTGTGGAATCATTATTCCATATATATGGGGTACCCTGTATATATATATATATATATATATATATATATATATATATATATATATATATATATATATTCCTATATAGATATATGATCTATCACTAACAAGGAGATAAATATCAATACATTTGAAAATACGGAGGTTAGACAAAAAGTAAGCTATTGCCGAAGTAAATATACTTGTGCAGTATAGTAGAATTACATTTCAATGTACTTCTATATTGTTGAATTCTAAGGTCGATTTCAAACAAATTTCATGTAAAATCTACTTTTTATATAATCCAAGTAATGAAAAAGTTTTTTCTTGGGGGAGGGGACGGATTCCTAGCCTGCCAAGCCTAATAGAATTGATATATTGATATATATTAAAATTTGATTTTGTCAGTCAGTCATTATTTCAACACTAATATTCTATCTAAGAATAGCTTTAAATTAGTTTAAAAAAAAAAAAATGGTGGTAGATATTGCAAAAAAGGGGCATATACTCGTATTTTAAATCTGATGCAAACATTTAAAACCAGAATATATCCTCAAAAACAAATAAACATTTTCTATAAGAAAAACCTTAATAGTTTGTACGAGATCTGCTTTAAAGCGAGTATATAATATTACTAGTTCCTTTTTAGGGTCCTGCATATGGATTATTGCCTGTTGTCGAGGACCTGTCTGTTGTCGGGATCTTGTCTGTCGTCTATCTGTTCTAGGGTCCATATCTGTTGTCCTCCTACCTATTGTTGGATTCCTACCTGTTGTAAAGATCCTACGTCTTGACAGGATTTTACCTAATGCCGAAACTCCCTTATTGTCAAGGCTCAGCCTGTTATCCTACACCCACATGTTATCGGGGTCCAGGTTTATGGGTCTTGTTTCTAATCATGGTCTGGCCTATTGGACTCTTGCCTACTGTTGAAATTTTGCCTCTTCTCAGACTCCTGTCGGTTGTCGGGCTCCTGTCTAATGTCGAATTCCTACCTGTTGTCGGGCTACGGCTAAGTGTCGGACCGTGCCTGTGATCAGGCTACTGCCTGTTATAGAGTTCCTGCTTGTTATTGGGCGCCCGCATATTCTTGGGCTCCTGACTGTTGTCGTATTATTGTCTTCTGTTAAAGTTCTGCCAGTTGTCGTGGTCTTGTTTGTTGTCAGATCCTGTATATCTAACTGTATATTTGTAGATTGCACGTTGCCGTTATAGACTTTGTACATAAAAAAGAAAGAAACATGCCCTTTTAAGGGAAAGATAATAAAAGAAGAGAAAGAAAAATATTTTCTTCTTAGTTAACCTTGAATTTAAAGTTTTATTGTCATCCATATTTGGTGGTGAAGATAGGACAGAAAGGTTTTATAGATATTTATCACTTTCAGAATCACTGCTTTTTTTATTTTCTTTTTTTATTCCGATACTGTTCTATGAGCTATAATTCTTCCCAATAAAGCTATGTGTAAGCATTGTTCAAAATACTTTTTCAAATTTCTTAGTTCTTTTAAACGTAGTTGACAAGAGTGTGACGCTTCAGTAAGGCACCACAATTTAGATATATTTGAGTTTGGGTAACAAATTGCGAAGGACTGGTCGTAATTATGGCCGATTTAAAAGTGTAAAAAAGCTCAGAATACCATATTAAGCAAAACTGTCACAAAGTCTACTAATTTTTATTTCAATTCCAGGTCAGATTTTTGAGTAATTGCTCCGGTAAGAGTTACGTCATTTTATGCCAAAATATATATATTTATCATAATGAAAACAATCTATTTCTCAACAACATTCGGCAGGAAAATACCTTTTAATACTAAACTATAAACAGTTCACAATTGACATAACTGCCAAGACGAGAGCTTTTTCTTTAGTTTATTGTATATCCTACTGCAATTCATATTTTAATATTAGCAAAAGAACTTGCTCTTGTACTTGGTTTTTTATTAAACTATTATTTATTTTAATTACAACCCTGTTGTTTCATTGTTTAGTCAATAGACTATTAATTTTTTAAAACTTCCGCACTCGTTAAGTTTTATGATTTATACTAGATCAGAATCGATAAGTAAAAATAAACAGGTGATGCCCAAGAACTTTTAAGAAACATACTCGACGGTCTTTTAAATAGCTGGCGACCGCTCTCTCCGTTGTAAGAGCAAACGGTTTCTAAATTTTAATAAAAAAATATATTATCTACTTAAAATTCATTCAATTTATATTAAAATTACTTATAAGATTTAACAAATATAATTTAAAATTATGAAAATATTGCTACTTAAATGAATTAAACCTTTGAGACACCTAAAGCCAAATTAAAGCTAACTCTTTAATCTTTGGTCATTATTACCAAACCTTTACCTCGGCAACTAAAATAATATGATTTATTATAGCTAACGAGCGCTCACCACAAAGCTCTAAATGCATACATTATCCTGAAATGGGAGGTTCCGCAAATCCTATAACTGAACTGATACAAAGAGATACTAACCGAAGATGTCTCCTCTCGGATAAATTACTAAATTATATTAGCAATTAAATGTAGAATTTGGCTTTTCAAAACTACCACGAATGATTCATTTCTTTACATTGCTATTAATATCGTTATTTTTAGTTACTTCACATAAATTTATGTTAATAAAAAAATAAAACATATCATTTTTTATATGAAAGTTAGATCAAATAATTGTGCCACTTATTTTTAGTGTTCCGTACGGAACACTTATAAGATCACTCCGGTGTCTGTCCGTCTGTCCGTCTGTCCGTCTGTCCGTCTGTCCGTCTGTCACACTCGATTTTCTCCGAAACTATTTGTCATAGAAAGTTGAAATTTGGTAGTAATATAGTAATTGATGGCCTCATCCGAGCCATGTAGTTTTGAAAATTAAATTTTGACTTAAGGGGTTAGTTTTTGGGGGTGAAATCGGAAGTGAAAAAAAAATTTTTTTACTAGGTAATCGAGTGTGGTGTCAAATGAAAGCTTGTGAAAACACGAGTAAAAAATATGTATATAATGTAATACTTGCGCGCACTTTCCTTTGTATTATTTTTAAAAAATCGCGAAAAATCGCTGTCCACCCGCCTTATCTCGGAAAGTACTTATCAAAAAATTTTGAAAAAATTCTGGAATATTCTCCACGGGGTGTAGATTGAACGAAAATTATCACGAGTGCATTACCTGTAATAATTTATCTGGTATATAAAAAAAAACAGAAATTTCAAGGTCATCAATTTTCAGTAAAGATTGGAAATAAACTTTGTTGAAACTTATTTGCGGTGTATTTTGTGAAGTCACTGATCATTTTATAACACCGTAACATAAAGTTTGACTTAAGGGATTCGTTTTGAGGGGTGAAATCGGAAGTGAAAAAAAAATTTTTTTACTAGATTATCGAGTGTGGTGTCAAATGAAAGCTTGTGAAAACACGAGTAAAAAATATATATATAATGTAATACTTGCGCACACTTTTCTTCGTATTACTTTTAAAAAATCGTGAAAAATCGCTGTCCCCTACCTTATCTCGAAAAGTACTGATCAAAAAATTTTGAAAAAATCCTGGAATATTCTCCACGGGGTATAGATTGAACGAAAATTATCGTTACCTTTAATAATTTATCTGGTATAGAAAAAAACCAAAATTTCAAGGTCACCAGTTTTCAGTAAAGATTGGAAATAAACTTTGTTGAAAACTTATTTGGGGTGTGTTTTGTGAAGTCACTGATCATTTTATATTACCGTAACATAAATTTTGACTTAAGGGATTCGTTTTGAGGGGTGAAATCGGAAGTGAAAAAAAAATTTTTTACTAGGTCATCGAGTGTGGTGTCAAATGAAAGCTTGTGAAAACACGAGTAAAAATATATATATATAATGTAATACTTGCGCACACTTTTCTTCGTATTACTTTTAAAAAATCGTGAAAAATCGCTGTCTCCTATCTTATCTCGAAAAGTACTGACCAAAAAATTTTGAAAAAATCCTGGAATATTCTCCACGGGGTATAGATTGAACGAAAATTATCATTACCTTTAATAATTTATCTGATATAGAAAAAAAAACAAAATTTCAAGGTCACCAGTTTTCAGTAAAGATTGGAAACAAACTTTGTTGAAAACTCATTTGGGGTGTGTTTTGTGTCTAGTCATCGATGGATACGAACTAGGAGATAAACAAATAAAGATACTGGGATATGCAGATGATATTGTTCTAATATCACAATCGGAATATGGCCTACAAAGACTGCTCTATAAATTCAAACAAGTAGCAGAAAGATACAACATGGAAGTCAATACCTATAAAACAATAGCTAAAGAACCAGTAAAGTGTAAATTAGAAATAAATGGGAAATTAATAGAGCAAATAATGAAGTTCTCTTATCTTGGAGTACTAATTACTAGCTACGGAGATATAACAGAGGAAGTGAGATAACAAACAAATAAAGCAGCAGCAATAACAGGGGCCTTTAGAGATGTAGTTTGGAAAAACAAGGATCTAAGTGTAGAAGCAAAAACAAGAATATATAGAACTTGCGTTAGACCCATAGTGGCTTATAGAATAGAAACACGGTCAGACACAAATAAAACCAAACAGCTACTAAGAACAAATGAAAATACTGAGAGCAATAACAGGAAAAAGTTTATTTGACAGAGTGAGTAACAACACTATAAGAGAACAATGTAAGGTAAAAGATATAGTCAGATGGGGAAGAAAGAGAAGAAGAGAGTGGCGTGAACATGTACAAAGGATGGAAGATACGAGAATGATAAAAATATGTATGAACAAAAAAAACCACATGAAACAAGACCAAAAGGGATGGAGAGACAGCTAGACATCCGAATCACGAGAGGCTTAATAACGAAGTAGAATAGGTCTGTGACCTACATAGAAGAGGAAGTAAGTAAGTAAGTATTTATCTAGAGAAAAGTGTTGAGAACGTGTGATTAAAATTTAGAGGTGATTTGATGAAAATTGTTAATGTTATGCTGCAAGCCAACTTCAAAATCATGGTTGCGAGAGAAACGCATTTAAAACTTAAAGTTACGATTTTTTATGTTTCCAGTGCAAAAACTTGCATTTTACCTCTAATCAACTATTCCAGCACCATAAAAATGTCCCTCTAAATTGGGATTATCTTCTTTTTCTAACTTTCTGCTACTTCTGGCGTTTGTTCGTGCTTCTTTAGCTGCTATTTTTGCACTCGACGCGCTTTTCGCTAACCATGTTAGCTTCACCAGGAGCGATGATTGACTAAAGCTGAACTACGAATCTACCCTATTTATAGTTAGCCTAACCCTTGAATTACTCAGGCGGAACTAATAGCATAGGCAAGGCCATGAGTTCCGGTCAAGTAACCAGTAGAGGGGACTATAAGGAATAAGTCCTCTGTCTTTATTTAAACTACTTTTACATTTTGTAATTTCGATACTTTCGCATGCGTTCAACAATCTCCTATCGATACATTTTTAATTAATCTTAGATTATCTAATGTTACAATATGACCATGTTCAAGGGCATGCTCGGCAATGCTAGAATTTTCTGTCCTACTGTACTTTAAGTGTGCTAAATATTTTTTAAATTGTGACCTTTTAGTTTGCCCAACATACTTTTTGTCACAATCATTACAACTAATTTCATAAATTCCACTTTTCTCACAATTAGAAATCTTATCTTTGGGATTTCCTAAGATATTCCTCAGATTGTCTGATGACTTATAGATTAAGGTAAGGCCTACCTTGTTAAATACCTTATTGAGTTCCCTGCTATATTTCGAATTATATGGTATGGAGACATACTTGGTGTTATATTCTTCCCGTGTAAAAAAAGTGGAATTCTGAATATTTAATCTGAACTTATGTCTATTTATTAGCTTGTTTACTAAGTCATCGTCATAACCATTAACTCTAGTTATATTTCTAATACGATTCCTTTCATTATTATTTTAATTATAATTTCTCTATTCCGAAGAAAAGTGACAAAACGATGAACTAAAAAATATAAAGCGGCTAATTTGTGTTGTTTGCAATGAAATGAATCATTAGGAATATATCTATCTGTTACTGTGTCTTTCCTATAGATATCAAATTCTAATCTATTATTATTTTTAATAATTATAATATCTAGAAAAGGCAGTTGTCCTTTGTTCTCAACTTTGTAAGCGAATTTAATGGAATCTATTTAATTTGGAAACAAAATCATCAATATTTGCTTTCTTTGTATCAAAAATCGCGAAAATATCATCCACATGCTTATACCATACCTTTGGGAAATATTCAAATTTTTGACTGGGTTCGATTTCAAACTTACTCATGAATAAATTGGCTATGAAAGGTGATAAGCAATTACCCATAGCTGTTCCTTCTTTCTGAACATAAAATTGATTGTTATAATGAAAATACTTTTGTTCCATACAAAGTTTAGATAATGTTAAGTATTCATGAATAATTTCGTCCTCAAAGTCATTCATCCTAAGTAATTCTTCAAGATATTGTAAAGTGTGCGGCATTGGCACACTTGGGAACAAAGAACTGACACACAAAAGAAATTAAGATTTCACCTTCATTAAGAACTAGATTTTTTGTTTTATTAATAAATTCTGAAGAATTTTTTACTGCGAAAGTATTTAATGATAAATTCTCAAGTTCGTTTGATAACCATTTGGATATTAAATATGTGGGTGATCCGACCGATGAAACAATGGGTCGCATTGCTTTTCCAGATTGGTGAATTTTGGGTAAGCAATACAACTTTGGTATGGTCGGATTAATCACATTTAATTTAAATTTTAGCGAATCGGAGATAAGGTTCTTACATTTCTTTAAAAAAATTTTAACTCCTTTTATCATCACCTCTTCATAAGGGCCAGAATCGATAAGATTATTTATACGTTCAAAGTAATCTTTCTTATCCAATATAACAAACTTTATCCGCTTTTAAGTAGAAGACATCTTTCTTTCTCAATCCTTTAACGACTTTTAGGTTTTTTTGTGAATTAGAATTTGTGTTGTTAATCATGTTTTTTGATATTTAATTGCAACATGCTTCCGTAACAAATGATTTACTATTTTCTGGAAGTGTACTAATGGAGCTTTCAATATGAGCAACTATTTCTGATAAATTATCTCTAGGAGGGGATATTGCAAAGTTAAGACCTTTGTTTAAGATGCTAATTTCATTTCGTGTAAAGGATTGAGAGATAAATGATTTTCTACAATATTTACGAGTTCCTAAGGACTATTCTTCTTCGGTAAGAGCTTTTTTAATTTTTCACTTAGAATAGAGAATTTCTTTTTATATTGAATATCAATAACTAAAAACATTTTCCTCTGGAACTCGCTCCATACTTCATATTCAATATTGTTTAATCCTGAAGTAAATTTTTTGAATATGCCGTATGATTATATTTCTAACATACAACGTTTTGTATACAAATTCTTTATTTCTAAGTCAAGTTATTTTTGTTTAGCAAAGAATGAATCTTAATAAAGTTAGGAAAAACTTTAAATTTCTTTCAAGACTTTGAAAACCAAATATCTGCACCTATTAATCTAATCTTACTACTCTACTTACGATAAAGGTTTAATTTCGTTAACCGTGAAGCCATCTCAACTAAGTTGGGAATGTGGAATCTTTGGCACAATGACACTACTCAGTATATGTCACACTCACTTGAGTGAAATAAAGTGTTTGGTGTAGTGGTGATATATACTGAGTAGTGTCATTGTGCCAAAGATTCCACATTCCCAACTTAGTTCTAAAAGTATGTTGATCGGTTTTGCCAGCCATAAAACTATACTCATGTTATTCTATATGGTTCAAAGTATTGTTTAAGACAAAACAATAATTGTTATTTGATTTATGTCAAGTGTTCTGTGATCCATTCATTTGTAAATCCTCATAACTATCATTATTCCGTTTTCTTTAATTGGATCATTTGATAGATTTTAAAAGAATTTTTCATATAAATTAGTAGAGAACAATTCTGCTTCCTCATTTAGTCCTAATATTATATTAGATATGTCCTTAATACAATGTATGCACTCATGTTAAGGATTTTGTCAGTTTGTAGAGATTCCACTCATCGAGTTATAAATTCTTCGTTTTATTTTCCAAGTTTTTGGAGTGTGTTTTTTTTAAGTTGATTCTTGATAATTTATGTCGACCTATTCGCCATTGTTTATATGTTTGGATAACCTTTACTATATGTCAAGTCTTTTAGTCGGTTTTTATATTAAATTTATTGTTTAATGTTTCTATTTGAAAAGTGATTTTATTTTAAACAATAGGCCAAGGCTAGATTTAAGTCATTAGTAATGATAGTGACGTTGTTTTTAGATCTTAACCAATATGTTTTTGAATCAGTTATGATTCAAAGCCTCTAATCCGCCATATTATCATATTCTATTACTACTGCTAAATGATCTGTGCTAAGATCATGTACTACTATGGGTTGTGTAAATCTTTCAGGATTTTAAATACAAATAAATCCGATATTGGACGTGTACAGTTATGTGCATTAGGCAATCCGGTGGAAGAATGTGATGGTTAAAATCAAGGAAGTAATTATGATGGTGTAAGCCACGAAAGTTATTTTAGTGACATCCCTATGTTTCAGTTATGGCGTTTAAGTCGCCTTCAAATATTATAGATCTATCTAAATTTACCTACCTACAGAAATTATTAAAATATTTCTTGAAAAATATATGGACATTATAAGGACCTCTTCAACACCGTATACAACACAGGTGATATACCTCATGTTTGGATGACATCAGTTTTTATACCATTGCCAAAAAAGAACAACCCTAGAAAGTGCGAGGAATACCGGAATATAAGTCTAATGAACCACATCTTGAAACTCTTCCTTAAAATAATTCACCAAAGAGTATACAAAAAACTAGATGAATGTACACGAACACAGTTCGGTTTTAGGAAGGAACTAGGAACGAGGGACGCACTATTTTCCATCCGCGTTCTGATTGAGAGATGTAGGAATGTCAACTCTGATGTTTATTTGTGCTTCGTAGATTTCCAAAAAGCCTTTGATATGGTGAATCATGAGAAAATGATGGAAATACTACAATCGTGTAACACTGATGACAGGGACTTACAAATAATATCAAGTTTATACTGGAACCAGAATGCCAAAATTAAAGTTGAGAATCACATATCCAAAGAAATAAAAATAAAGAAAGGCGTACGTCAGGATTGTATTTTGTCACCCCTGTTATTCAATGTCTATTCGGAGGAAAGCAGTTTCTGATAAAAAAGATGAAATTAAAATAAATGGTGTGGGTGTAAATAACCTCCACTACACTAATAATACTGTCATTCTAACGGACAGTTAAGAAGGCCTACAAAGACTCATGAGTGGAATTGTTGATGCGTGTGAGGAATATAGAATGAAACTAAATACGAACAAAACAAAAACAATGGTGGTCACTAAGAATCCTAATACAAACATAAATATTAAAGTACAACACACACATAAATAACGGAAGCGTAATTAGTGAAGATTGGGCCCACTCTATTGAAATAAGCTAAAGAATTGAAAAAGTATGAAGCTCCTTAAATAAAATGCGAAGCATACTCTGTAACTGCCAACTAAACTTGAAAACAAGAACAAGAGTGCTAAGATGCTACAATCACAGAGACAACATAACAAAGAATGGAGTCATTCGAGATGTGGTGCTATCGCCGAATGCTGACCGCTTGTTCCTTGGACTGGGCATACTACAATCGTGGAAATACTTGACCAGATGAGAAAAGAACGAGAGTTGTTTCTAGTTGTTAAAGAAAGAGAAAGCACTGACTTTGGCCATATTATGAGAAGCCAAAAATATTAGCTCCTGCAATTTATAATTCAAGGAAAAATAATCGGTTGGCGAGGACCAAGAAGGCGCCACAACTCCTGGTTGAAAAACTTACGACAGTGGATAAACTGAGCTGTTTAGAGCAGCAATAGGTAAAATCAGATGGGCAAATGTGATCGCCAACATCTTGAGAAGATAAGGCACACTAAGAAGAAAATCTAAATTTAAAAAAAGAAATCCAGACAATTATACTTATGATATCTTATCTATTCTATTTGAGTGCAATTTCTATGAATATAACTGAGATAGGAGTTCAACTTTTGGATCTGGCATAGCACATGCAATAATGTCATTTTTTACAAAAATCATAGTGCAGCCCGCTCGTCTATTCAATCTTTTCAAAATGTTTGGAAATGTTTCTTTTAAACCATAATTTTTGAATTAAAAACACATTATTACCATTGGCTTAAGCAAATTCAATTAACTCATCTTTTTTATCCTTAATTATCTTGACCTTTATGAAGCGATCCTAAAGTAATTAATCAGAAACATAACGGTCAATTGTAAGAAGACCATAGACAAATTCATCAACCTATCTTTAAATTGGTTTTCAATAACAAATATACAGTCGGTAGTAATAGTGTCCTTATGCTAAATTGTTTAAGGTGAAGCTACAGAATTAGTTGTATTATAATTACTATTTTTGAAGAGCTTAGTATTATCTTGTGGACCGTACATGAATCGACTTTTGATATTGGCATTGTTTTTTAGGTTATTTTTATTATTTGTAGGATGCTTGTCACAGATGGTGGAGTTTGCGGGGTGCTCTCTGCTATTTTCGCATGTTGGTTTCTATTTTTTTAATACTGTGGTGTCTTGGTAACTAATATTCTATGAAACTTTTCTAAAAATAATATATATGGATATAAAAGAAAGTTAATCTTATGAAATATATAAGGAATTTATTACAGAGACAAATCTTAGAAGTTTCTTTGATAAATTCTAAATAGTTCAAGATCGATCAAATAATCTTCTTCTGGCATTTGTTTTTAAACTTGATTAATATTTCACTTCTGACATGGAGTTGAAGTTGAATTTGTGATTTTTTAAGATTAAAATACTTACTATTAGAAAAATATTTTTAGAAAAAACATTATGGAACAAAATATTAGTATTATTTAAATCTGCTTAATTATTTAACTTAATTTTTCCTATAGAATCTGTAATTTGTCCTCTAAATAGACCTAGTGCCGATCATTTGCCAAAGCTAAAAATAAACCCTAAAAAGTAATTCTCTAAAGAAACGAATTTCCTACACACCTCCTTGTAGCCACTAAAGTAAACTGAATTGTATATGTCAAACATAATTTTAAAATATCAAAAAAGTCCGATACTGAATTGTTTGGCTACATCGAAAAATCTGAAAACTTTAGACTAAAAATCAAAATATAAGTCCAACGGAAACTATTTATATATTTTTTAAATTTCTAATAATTATTAGTTTTCAAAATTCTAATAAAATGTAGAGTTACGCCTCACCTCAAAATGCAAAATTTTGATATGGAAAATATGCAAACAAAATACTTTTGAATTTAATACACGATTCATAAAGTACTGGGGTCCGCTTGGGGAAATGCATAATATTAAATTTTAATAACATATTTATACTGTGATTTAAGTTATTATAAATAATAACAAATTAGATTTTGACACCTACAGAAAAACGCATTATAGCCATTTTTTTTGTTGGAATAAAATGGCTTATCAGAGTCTGAGACGACGGGCGGTTCCGCAAAAGTGAACCAGGGCGCCACGCGCCACTGAAATTGTAGACTACTGTGTTTGTTCGAAAAATTAATCCGTACCCATTAGGACTGTAAATTTTTTCTGTGTTAAGGGTTTATCTAACAAAATAATAAAAAAAATAGAGTTCACAAATCATTTTATTATTCCGTTATATAAAATTATTTACAACTACACTTATTGTTAATGAAATATATATATATATATATATATATATATATATATATATATATATATATATATATATATATTATATTATATATATATATATATATATATATATATATATATATATATATATATATATATATATATATATATATATATATATATATATATATATATATATATATATATATATATATATATATATATATATACCTTCGCCGAGATTACAAATATTGATTCATACATTATTACTCCCAAAAGTCAGGTAATGGTTATCTGATTAAAAAATCTTCGGTTTATCTTTACTTTATATTTAGTTAAGCAATTTTAAACATTCGTTTAGATTTTACATTTTGAACATTTGACTTAATAAGAAAATTAAAAAATTGTTATATATATATATATATAATGACCGGATATAATAAAATCGGTAGATATCAATGTAGCGTTATATGTAGACGACACCGGCATTTCGGCTGATTCAAGAAGACGAGAAAAAATAATCAGCAGACTCCAGAGTTATCTGGACACACACGACTAACACTCAAGCGATATTTTTCTCCAAGACAGGCCGAAACCTCCTTCTATCTTATTTGGAGAAATCACGATTCCCTGAGGTGAAATACTTAAGTCTAGTTTATTATAAAAGACAAGTTTGGAAGGACCAAGTTTCTGCTGCGATAGCCAAAGCAAAGGCCTTACGATCGAAACTCTATCCACTCATACATCGTTCAAGCAGATTGTCGTTGCACAGTAAAATAACAATATACAATGTAATCATCGATCCAGGGCTATTATATGGCTTCAAACATGGATTTATATGTGTGAGACACGTAGACAATTTGTGCAAGCCCTCTAGAACATAACCTTGACGATAATAAGCAATGCGCCGTGATTTGTGCTACAATAGCTACAGCACAAATTTCTGGAGAAAGTAGCAGTGCACCTCAAACCTTTCATCCGCGAATCCTTCGGGGGCGGCAAAACGCGTGCTGTCGATACATGAGATCAAGTAGCCCTGCGTTAGTCGATTAGATGTAGAGAGAGTCGATTAGATGAGAATTAACCCACTGCGCTGCAGCTCGTTTCAGCTCTGGAAGAAGAAGCAGACAAAAAACGTCAAACCAGGAGACAAGGTCAACCAGATCCATCTATCTAGGAGACAAGGTCAACCAGCTGCTAAGAAGAAGGAGATGAGACATCAGAAGAAAAAGCAAGAAAAGAAGCCGTCCCAAGGCAGTCATCCAGAGAAGATTCATGGACTCTTCTTGAGTATCATTAGTTTAAATCCCCAAAGATTTGAATAAGAAAGATAACAGTACCATCTGATAGTACTCAGACCAGACGTAGCGTTTGGCCCTTATGGACTTTACATCTCGCGGCACATCCCATCGGGCCGCGGAAAAAAGTGAGGGGAATGCGCTGAAACCTGGGAGACGATAGGCAAAACAACTCAAGTGATGTCATAAATAGGAAGACAAAAATGGTAAGAAGGCAGGCAATGTAATAGGTTCAATAGGTACTTGACCAGTCAGTACCAGCCCAGCTTCTGACCCGAAGCAGACCAGCAGCTTGAGAGGTGAGCACCCACCGCTCAGTAACAGCCAAGCAGACCAGCCAAGTAGTCTATCTAATCCATCATTGTCGGATTTATTACTTTTTTCAACCGCGCAACTAGCGTTGGCTTAGAGGTGAACCGAGGACTATCAGCTACAAATTCAGAGAAGCTCAACAAGAAGTACAAACGACCATCGCCACCTACCGACAGAATCTTAGAGCTGTTACCGACCGTACTACACCACTAAGATCCGTCGACCATCGGAATCAACATTTGCCGTGTCAACCGCATTTCTGTTTATCGTCACCCACGCACTGCCACTTCCCGTTGGCAGGTGACAATACACCGACCAGTGTCACGTTAAAAGGCCTGATATTCAAATTTAAATTTAATTTACCGTTGTCTCCGTAAGCATAATACAAATCCAAATATGCTCAAAACTAGTCCTAGACCAATATATAGTGCCTCTTTTAATGGAACAGGCTTGTCGTAATGTAGAAGATATATTAGTTGTATAGAATTTCTATGCTGAACCTTACATAATGTTCTAAAATGGAAATGGAAATACTGTTTAAAATACTAGAAATTGTATAAATATGCCAAAAATGTAACAAAATGCATTCCGGGCAAGTAAACGAATCTGCAACACAATATCTTTATTGTAAATCTAATGACCGTAAAGCATTATTAAAACAAAGCTTAGGTATCAGGAGAACAAAAATACAAATATAGTTTTCTCGATAGTTATCCAATATTCTTCTCTTCTACTTTTAGCTCTTTAAATAATAAAATTTACTTAACACTGCCAAAAATAACGTTACATTAGCTCTGAGATATTTAGACCTATCACACAGCCACACTGAACCTAATTCTCATACAAAAAACTACCATAATTACCTTGCCAACTAAATAAAGAACTACATAAAGAAAAATTATGAAAACATTTTTAAAAGCAATATGAAGATATTTAAAACTTCAGTCGCATTTCGTCACTGAAATACTATGACACAATTTAAAAATATACAACATAAGTTGAACTTACGCCAGTCAGGTGTTTAATATATATTTTATAATGAAATTATATTGGAGTAGTATGCGAACTTGATTTCGGCCAGAATTAAATCTTTCAATTCAAGGATTTATTTAATTTGGTGGTGTTGCAATAATTGTTGCATCAAAACTTCTTTATTTCCAAATAATTTTATTTAAAATAAAAATAACCGGTCAAGTGCAAGTTGAACTTGCACAATTAGTGTTCCGTACGTTGATTGCTTTTAAAATAAAAAAAAAAATGTTACCGTGGTATAAAATGATCGATCAGTGACTTCACAAAACACACCTCAAAGGAGTTTTCAACAAAGTTCGTTTCCAATCTTTACTGAAAACTGATGACCTTGAAATTTTTGTTTTTTTTTATATACCTAATAAATTATTAAAGGTAATGCACACGTGATAATTTTCGTTCAATTTACATCCCGTGGAGAATATTCCAGAATTTTTTCAAAATTTTTTGATCAGTACTTTTCGAGTTAAGGTAGTAGGACAGCGATTTTTCGCGACTTTTTAAAAATAATACAAAGAAAAGTGAGTCTAAGTACTACATTATATATATATATATATATATATATATATATATATATATATATATATATATATATATATATATATATTCTTTACTCGTGTTTTCACAAGCTTTCATTTCATACCACACTCGATGACCTAGTAAAAAAAGTTTTTTTTCACTTTCGATTTACCCCCCAAAACTAACCCATTAAGTCAAAATTTAACTTTCATAACTACACGGCTTTGTTATTACCAAATTTTAACTTTCTGTGACAAATAGTTTCAGAGAAAATCGGGTGTGACAGACACACGGACGGACGGACAGACAGACAGACACCGAAGTAATCTTATAAGTGTTCCGTACGGAACACTAAAAACTGTAAATTATGTGGCATAAATAATGTGACCGTTTTTTTTCCGCAAAACGAGACAACTAATTTTAGGTTTCAAAACTTCGATAATTCGAGCATAGTCTTACATAGATGGGTTTAAGTACCTATATAGTACAGTCAACAAAGATATTAGGTAGTCTGGCCCGCTGAATAAGACTGGTATTTTTTCCGAATTAGATTAAATAATTTATATAAATCCATTTTATATTAATAAACTGTAACATATTTTCCTAAATAAATTAAAATTTGAACGCATATCTTTATTGCTTTTTGACAAAACTTCAATCGTATTCAGTAATCCAGTCTATCTACCTAAAACTTTGTTGCCTGTACAATCAACCACTGGCCGGTGTACACAGTTTCAAAAAAACTAATCTTATTATCAACGGCATAAGAGGAAATTGATGTTTTATTCATATTAATTTATTAAATATTCATATGTGACAGTAGTAGACTATTGTGATAGAGATATTTGTCAAAAAAAAACAATTTTTAGATCTTTAATGAAATATATTAGGAATAATCAAAAAACGGCAACCAAAAACAAAAACAAATCAGTGTTTAGTCAGCAGTTATTTTTTTGAAGAACATTTTTTTTTAACATACCTGGTCTAGTTTTTAAGAAAAAATTAAATTCCTGACAAGATTTGTTAGTACTAGCAATTGCATTTGCTCAATAGTCCAGATTTTATTCATTATTGCAGGTACGTTACTACCAGGTAGGCATAGAATGTATTCGACGATAATACGAAAGTTCATAGAATTGAGATTATTGCCTGCAAAGTGTTTGAATATTTCTACCCAACGATTTTCTGGGGAAATACTTTCGTTGTTCCATTCTTCCACTTTTTGAGCAGTAATGTAATTTGAAATCAATAAAAACTCATCAAAAACTTGTATATCTTGATTTCCATCAATAAAGCCTCTTTCTATTAATACGTCAATTACCCTCTGCACCTCATCCCACGCGATCTTGCTTGTTAGGTTTGACCATTCGAATATTTCTAATTCCACACTAAACTGACACCAGTGTTCTAAATACTCTCTGCTTATTTTATAAAATTCGACCGCCATTGTTTTCACATATACTTCATTGATGTTATTGCAGCTATCAGTTTCTCGTAATTTTGCCATGAAATTACGGACGGTATAAGGTAGAAATAATGTACTCTCTTTTGAAGCCATATTGTCTTTAAAGCGATTAATTTCCTTTATTGCTTCAATGGCGGAAACATTTTGTCCTTCAATAATCAACTCAGCTTGATGAAACATAGCTGATTGTGCGTGTATAAAAAAGAGCCACATTTCTGAATTAGGGATTTCAAAAAATACTTTAATATATTTAGGCATTTAGCAATGCTCAAAACGTAGTTTTTAAAGACTGATATAATTTTTAAAATCCTCTCAAAGCTAGCCACCTAGTGTTGCTATAGCCTAGCAATTTTTGTATTCTGTGTCATATTCATCACAGAATTATTTGAGAGTTTCAACACGAATACTGTAGATGTAAAAAATGAATAAATCTTCACAATGATGCATTCAAAGTCAACAGGTAGGCAATCCGCGGCCGTTTTAATCGCGTTGTGGATAATATTCACTCCACATCCAATTCCTGTTATATATCTTCCAAGCGTCGTATTTAATTTTGCGTAAACATTATTAATTCCTTTTCTATTTTGTCCTCCAAAATTGTAGTTTGCATTGTCTTCACAAAACCCGACTATTTTCAAAGTCAAATCATGTTTCAAATATTCCACAATAATATCAGATGTCTCGCTTAGTTTATCTTGAAACTCTAAAATCTTGACCTGTATGCCGTTGTGTAGTAATAAGTAGCTAGACTAAAATTGGTAATAGTTTCATCGACACATGGTTTAACACATCGGTTGACAATGTCACACATTTGGATTCGGGAAGGTGCATTTTTAATTCGTCTGTTGCCAAAGGTGCCAACATATTTACAATAGCCTCCAATTTAGTAAGTACACATTTGAATTTTTCTCGAAACATATCTGTATTAAATGCGAAGCACAATTATTTGAGCGAAAGCTGTGATTTTCTTGCACATTGCGATAAGCTCAAACGCTTCTATGTTTTTATGAGTAGGTGAATTAGTTTTCTTAAAGAAATTCAGCATCGATAAGTTAATGTTTTTCAGATTTTAAATGTTGTTCAACGTCACTAGCACCACCATAGGCTACCATGAAATCTGTACGACATTTCTCACATGTGACGTCTGACAGAGCCGTCCTTTTTTTATATAAATGGATACTTAGTTTGTAAGTTAAAATTAGAAGTGCACTTCCGTTTAGGCATTCTACTAAAATATCACTCTCTCAGGTAGATAATTATGCAAAGGAATGCGAGACAAAATAGACAATAGTAGGTACGTTCTTTACATTCATATCAGCAACAATCACTATGAGTTGTGATTAGTTGCTCGGTATCCTGCCTGCCCGCACCGTGATTATTTTTGCTGGCTTTTTCGAGTGTCGAAAGTTGAATTTTGTTAAAACCGGACACTTCTGCGTTCCGACAACTTCATTGGGTACAACGGGACACAACAGAAGTTTCAAATTTAGTTACCTTAAAAAACAGTCAGCCTACTAGTTTCCCATCTGATATAGCTTTAATATTTATAATACTTGACTTAATTTGACTACTTTAATTTACTTAAGCATGTACTTGGATACAAAAGGATCAAATCATTTTTTAATTTCATTACAAGTCGATCTATAAGCTAAAAAGGAAAAGGTGTATATGATCAGCTAATTCGAAATCATAAAACCCAATTTTGCAACGGCAAATATTATCGACTGAAAACATATTTTATATATTCAAACAGCAGCTTTATACTTTTATAAAACTCTCCCATAACATATAATTTTATAGAATTTACACAACTCATTAAAGTTACTAAAAAGAAAATCAAGGAACACGCAAGATCTCATTGGTATAGATATTATTTATTACAATTTATTATTATAAAATGCGCATACTGCTGTTAGAACTATTAAGAAAAAAATAAAACGAATAAAAGGAATAAAATAAATAAAAATAATCTTTCAAAAGAGATATATATCAAAATCCATCCACCACCTCTATTAAAATACCTTCATCTTATAAGTAACTTATAATAAATCAATTCACATAACCAGAACTAAAATAACCGGTCAAGTGCAAGTTGAACTTGCACAATTAGTGTTCCGTACGTTAATTGCTTTTAAAATAAAAAAAATTGTTACTGTGGTATAAAATGATCAGTGACTTCACAAAACACACCCCAAACGAGTTTTCAACAAAGTTTGTTTCCAATCTTTATTGAAAATTGGTGATCTTGAAATTTTTGTTTTTTTTTATACCAAATAGATTATTAAAGGTAATGCACTCGTGATAACTTTCGTTCAATCTATACCCCGTGGAGAAAATTCCAGAATTTTTTCAAAATTTTTTGTTCAGTACTTTTCGAGTTAAGGTAGGGGGACAGCGATTTTTCGCGAATTTTTAAAAATAATACAAAGAAAAGTGTGCTTTATTACATTACATATATATATATATATATATATATATATATATATATATATATATATATATGTATAATATATATATATATATATATATATATATATATATATATATATATATATATATATATATATTTCTAATTGAATTCGCCTAGTATACACATGCATATTTTATTACTCCGTGTTAAATATTACTTTACAGTGGTTTAATTGAAGTGATTAATTCAAATTTTGACACAAGATTGGGTGTCTTAGTGTGGCAGGGGTTGGCAGTGTCATCTTTGCCTAATCTCAATTTTAACGCCGTAAAACTAATTAATACTAACAGACAATAGGTGATACCAGTGCGAAATATCTGAGAGAGTTTTTTTTTGTATAAAAGAAATTCGTAAACAAGTGCGTAAATTTTTTGCAAAGTGATAGTATTCTCACGTTGACTCCGAGGAGTTCACGCATTACCATCCACTAAATTGCTTCACGATAAATATGAAAAAGAAAATCAAGAAATTAGCTTGGTACTGTGCTGCATGTACAAAAAATGTTACAGTATAACTTGTAATGGAAAATGCAATGCTCTTTATCACAGAGATTGTACTGGTCTAACCAACAACGAGTTTAATGCATATGAAAACAAACAAACTGATCAAAAATGGGTCTGTAATAAATGTGTTGAGATGAATGGTGCGAGCTCTAACGATGATATGGAAGCTATTGGTGATTCCTTAGGAAATATTATAACTAAACAAGACCCATCAATGAGGGAAGTCTTAAGCTTTTTTGAAAAAAAAATTAAGAAGCTTGAAACTTTGCTCAGCGAAAAATGGAAACACATCGATGAATTAAATTCTATAGTAAAGGACATCGTAACGGAGAACAAACAGTTAAGAAAGGAAAACGATATCTTGAAGAACAAAGTAGACAAACTAGAGCAGGATGTGGCCAGGGTAAAGAACAAAGTTTTAAGAGGTGAAATCCAGGAAAGAAACAGAAATATAGTTATTATGGGCTTGCCCAAAGGAGATAATGTTCACGAAGACGTTCAAAAAGTGTTTCAGACGTTGGATCCAGCTTTTCAGCATGAAAATTTTGAGGCAAAAGCTTTTGCAACTGCCGATGCTCAGAATCCCATTTTGGTAACCTTAAGGAGCATGCAAATAAGAGATAAAATTTTAGAAAGAAGGAAAAGTATACGTTCCCTTGACACTACTACATGTGGATTTCCTGGGTTAAGGAAAGTGATATATCTGAATGAGGATATGACTAAAGAACTGAAGAAGTTATTTCTGCAAGCTAAAACTTTAAAACATAAAGGTTATAAATATGTCTGGTGTAAGTATGGCAAGGTATTTGCTAGAAAAACAGATGACTCTGAAGTCATCAGGATTGTTCAGCCGGATCAGTTGACCTCGCTTATCTAACATGTCGAGTTCTCTTGCACGGACAAACCCATGTCCAATACGCGATAAATTGTTGGAACTGTTGTAATGCCTTACAATACACTGTGTGATGATGATTTAAACTATAAAACTCGTTTTGCGATGATATTGAAGAAGTAGAGTTTTTTGACAACCCAACAAATGATTTAAATGTGATTCACGTTAATGTTAGAAGTATTCGTAAAAATTATGATGAGTTACTACTGTACCTTGAGTCACTAAACAAAAACTTTGATATTATAGTCTGCTCCGAAACCAATACAGTGGATAATCCTCGAGATTTCAATATTGAACAATACTAGTTTATAATGAAAGTAACAATAAAAAATGTGATGGATGCATAGTGTACATTAGAAGTGCGTTGCTTGTTGACTGTAAAATTATTACGATTGACATCTGCAATTTTCTGAGGGTAACGGTATGTAAAAACAATGTAACTTTATGTTTGACTGCTATTTATAGACCTCCATCTGTACAAGTTGATGTATTTTTGAATTGTCTGGAAATTTTCCTAAATGACAAAAATTTACATTTTTATGATAATGAAATTTTCTGCCTTAAACCTTCTAGATAGAAATAGTTTAATTGTTGGTAATTACATAGATTCTTTAAATGAAAAGGGTTTTAATTGTATAATTAATCAAGCAACCAGGAAAGATAGAAACAGTGCTACTTGATTTCTTTGTAAAGCACGGGCAGCGGTGTGCAGTTCATGAGGTGATTCTGAACCACGGCTTTACTTATCGTTTTCCTATTCTTTTAAATATGAATATAAGTAAGATAAATGAAAATCTAATGTCTAAAAAGTTTGCTAATAAAATATACTTTACGAAAGTAAAACAAATTTTGGAAGGGGAACATTGGTGGGATGTTTTGAACTGTGAGGTTGTAAACGAATGTACAGATATTTTTTATAAATAAACTAAAAGATCCACACTTCGCAAATATATTGTATGCAATAAAAGACGAATTAAACCTTGGATTACTCAAGGATTGCTCAATTCTATACGTCTGCGTGACAAATTAAGAAGAATATCTTCTAGAGACCCTAAGAATTTTGTAGCTCTTAATATGTATAAAAATCACCGTAAGATGTTGACTAAGCTGATAAATAAAACCAAAGTTGATTATTACACTAATTTATTTCAGCTATACTTAGGTGACTCTAAAAAAACTTCAAAAATAGTCAAAAAAATAATCAGAAAATAGGAGTAATTTCCAATGATAAAGGAATTGAAATTCTAGACGAAAAACTCAGAGCAGATGAGTTTAATAAATTTTTTTCTGGGATAGGAAAGAAATTAGCTAATAGTATAACTGTTCCTAATACAGATGCTATTCCTGATAGTGTCCCTAGAGTACCTGGATCACTTTTTCTGGCACCGATAATGGATTTTGAAATAATTCAAATTATAAACTCACTTAAAAACTCTTCAAGTGCTGGCGACGACAACCTTAAAGTAGATTTTCTAAAACGATACCACAGATTTATTCTCGAACCCATATCATATAATAAATTTAATTTTTCGAGCTGGATTATTTCCTGACAGTTTAAAGAAATGTAACATAACGCCTATACATAAGGGTGGTTCGCGTAACGAAATTACGAATTACCGTCCCATTGCATATCAGCAACCTGAGTAAAATTATTGAGAAATGTATCAAGTTGCGTCTGGACGATTGGGCACTGAAGATGCTCTTATAAGGGTAGTAAACCATATTTCTGAGAACCTCGACAATGGCGATAAATCACTTTTGATATTCTTGGACCTGACAAAGGCTTTTGACACTGTGTCTCACCGCATATTGTTGGAGAAAGTTGAACATATTGGAATTAGAGGTATCCCGTATGATCTAATAAAATCATATCTGATCGGACGTACGCAACAAGTAAAAATAGGAGAATCAATGAGCTCATCACTTCCAATTGAGTGCGGTGTGCCGCAGGGTATAGTGCTTGGCCCATTGTTATTTACAATATACATAGATACCCTTTTGCGTATTTTATCTCAAGGATCTATGGTTTGTTATGCCGACGATACTGTCATAATGTTACAGGATAAAATATGGGGCCGGGTCTTTGGGATGGCAGAACTGGCTATGAGTAAGGTAAAGTTGTGGTTGGATTTGAACTTATTAACCTTAAATATTGATAAATTAAAATTTATAGCCTTTACATTTAATAAAAGGAATTATCCCAACAAGAATATTATAAAAATTCATGAACCTGGCTGTAATAACTTTGCTGCTTGTGATTGCAATCTGAAGATCTGCTTCACCGATAACATTAAATATTTGGGTGTATACCTAGACTCGCATTTAAGATGGGATTCTCACGTAGATTATATAACAAATAAAATCCGAAAAATGTATTTTAGGTTTTATCAGATTAGGCAGTGGTTACCCAAGAAATATTTGTTATATGTATATAAAGCACTTGTGGAGTCAGCGATAGGCTATGGCTTGGTAGTTTGGGGGTCTGTGCGTGATTCGTTATCTTCGTCTTTAGTAATAGCCCAGAAAATTGTTCTAAAAAAATACATATATATATATATATATATATATATATATATATATATATATATATATATATATATATATATATATATATATATATATATATCTATATATCTATATATATATATATATATATATATATATATATATATATATATATATATATATATATATATATATATATATATATATATATATATATATATATATATATATATATATATATATATATATATATATATATATATATATATATATATATATATATATAGATATATATATATATATATATATATATATATATATATATATATATATATATATATATAGAGATATATATATATATATATATATATATATATATATATATAGAGATATATATATATATATATATATATATATATATATATATATATACCAGGTGTCCAAGTATGAAATGCGGATTTTTTTCTAAAAAAACATGTTAAATTCGAAAAAATGATAAAAAGTGCTTTATTCAAAGTATGCTCAATCGCTTGTTATACATTTTTTTCCCATCTGTAGGGCAATTTGTGAATACCACGCCAGTAAAACTGATTTTTTCACATCTTCGTACGAACCAAAGCGCCGCTCAGCAAGTGCGTAACCCAGCGATGCAAACAAGTGATAATCGGAAGGAGCCAAGTCTGGTGAGTAAGCCGCATAGGGTAGAACTTCCCAGCTGAGTGCTTCCAATGTGTCGCAAACTGGTTTTGTCGTATGTGATGAAACATTGTCATGAAGAAAATTAACTTTGTGTTGCCTCTTTCGGTATTCTGGCCTTTTTTCAAGCAGCGAACGGTTCAAATCGGTCAATTGTTGTTGGTAACGTTTAGTATTAACCGTTTCCCAGGTTTTAATAGCTCATAGTAGACAACGCCCCTCTGGTCCCACCAAACACAGAGCATCGTCTTTCTGCCAAAGCGATTCGGTCTTGCGGTCCATGTGGATGGTGCGCCTGGGTCTACCCGTGATTTTTTACGCTTGGGATTCTCAAAATAAATCCACTTTTCATCCCCTGTAACTATACGATGCAAAAATGACTTCCTTTTGTACCGAACGAGCAAAATGTCACACGTGTTTTTACGCATTTCCATTTGCCTGTCATTCAACTCATGTGGTACCCATCTACCGGTCTTCTGAATCTTTTCCATCTCTCATAGCCGATTGGAAATAGTTTGTTGACGCCCAATTGCTCGGCGAGTTATTTTTGTGTTTGCGAATCATCTTCGTCCAACAATGCTTGCAATTTCACATCTTTTTGGCGGTTTTCCACGTTCCTTGCCTACAACATCGAAGTCACCACTTTTGAAACGCCGAAACCATCGTATCTTGCGATGGAGCATGTTCACCATAAGCTTCTGGAAGTAGTCGGTATGATTCAACAGTAGTTTTCTTCAAATGAAAACAAAAAATTAATGCTTTCCGCGAATGCTCTTTGTTCGGTATAAATTTCGACATATTGAACACAACATCACAACACTATGCACACTTTTCCAATTTATCACTCGTGCGCGTCTCAGACTTGTTGATGACACAACAAAATGGTGCAGTAGCACAAACTGCACAAAAACTTTGATATTATAGTCTGCTCCGAAATCAATACAGTGGATAATCCTCGAGATTTCAATATTGAACAATACTAGTTTATAATGAAAGTAACAATAAAAAATGTGATGGATGCATAGTGTACATTAGAAGTGCGTTGCTTGTTGACTGTAAAATTATTACGATTGACATCTGCAATTTTCTGAGGGTAACGGTATGTAAAAACAATGTAACTTTATGTTTGACTGCTATTTATAGACCTCCATCTGTACAAGTTGATGTATTTTTGAATTGTCTGGAAATTTTCCTAAATGACAAAAATTTACATTTTTATGATAATGAAATTTTCTGCCTTAAACCTTCTAGATAGAAATAGTTTAATTGTTGGTAATTACATAGATTCTTTAAATGAAAAGGGTTTTAATTGTATAATTAATCAAGCAACCAGGAAAGATAGAAACAGTGCGACTTGATTTCTTTGTAAAGCACGGGCAGCGGTGTGCAGTTCATGAGGTGATTCTGAACCACGGCTTTACTGATCGTTTTCCTATTCTTTTAAATATGAATATAAGTAAGATAAATGAAAATCTAATGTCTAAAAAGTTTGCTAATAAAATATACTTTACGAAAGTAAAACAAATTTTGGAAGGGGAACATTGGTGGGATGTTTTGAACTGTGAGGTTGTAAACGAATGTACAGATATTTTTATAAATAAACTAAAAGATCCACACTTCGCAAATATATTGTATGCAATAAAAGACGAATTAAACCTTGGATTACTCAAGGATTGCTCAATTCTATACGTCTGCGTGACAAATTAAGAAGAATATCTTCTACCCTAAGAATTTTGTAGCTCTTAATATGTATAAAAATCACCGTAAGATGTTGACTAAGCTGATAAATAAAACCAAAGTTGATTATTACACTAATTTATTTCAGCTATACTTAGGTGACTCTAAAAAAACTTCAAAAATAGTCAAAAAAATAATCAGAAAATAGGAGTAATTTCCAATGATAAAGGAATTGAAATTCTAGACGAAAAACTCAGAGCAGATGAGTTTAATAATTTTTTTTCTGGGATAGGAAAGAAATTAGCTAATAGTATAACTGTTCCTAATACAGATGCTATTCCTCATAGTGTCCCTAGAGTACCTGGATCACTTTTTCTGGCACCGATAATGGATTTTGAAATAATTCAAATTATAAACTCACTTAAAAACTCTTCAAGTGCTGGCGACGACAACCTTAAAGTAGATTTTCTAAAACGATACCACAGATTTATTCTCGAACCCATATCCCATATAATAAATTTAATTTTTCGAGCTGGATTATTTCCTGACAGTTTAAAGAAATGTAACATAACGCCTATACATAAGGGTGGTTCGCGTAACGAAATTACGAATTACCGTCCCATTGCATATCAGCAACCTGAGTAAAATTATTGAGAAATGTATCAAGTTGCGTCTGGACGATTACTTAAATAAAAATAAATTAATATCCGATGCGTAGTATGGTTTTAGACAGAAGTTGGGCACTGAAGATGCTCTTATAAGGGTAGTAAACCATATTTTTGAGAACCTCGACAATGGCGATAAATCACTTTTGATATTCTTGGACCTGACAAAGGCTTTTGACACTGTGTCTCACCGCATATTGTTGGAGAAAGTTGAACATATTGGAATTAGAGGTATCCCGTATGATCTAATAAAATCATATCTGATCGGACGTACGCAACAAGTAAAAATAGGAGAATCAATGAGCTCATCACTTCCAATTGAGTGCGGTGTGCCGCAGGGTATAGTGCTTGACCCATTGTTATTTACAATATACATAGATACCCTTTTGCGTATTTTATCTCAAGGATCTATGGTTTGTTATGCCGACGATACTGTCATAATGTTACAGGATAAAATATGGGGCCGGGTCTTTGGGATGGCAGAACTGGCTATGAGTAAGGTAAAGTTGTGGTTGGATTTGAACTTATTAACCTTAAATATTGATAAATTAAAATTTTATAGCCTTTACATTTAATAAAAGGAATTATCCCAACAAGAATATTATAAAAATTCATGAACCTGGCTGTAATAACTTTGCTGCTTGTGATTGCAATCTGAAGATCTGCTCCACCGATAACATTAAATATTTGGGTGTATACCTAGACTCGCATTTAAGATGGGATTCTCACGTAGATTATATAACAAATAAAATTCGAAAAATGTATTTTAGGTTTTATCAGATTAGGCAGTGGTTACCCAAGAAATATTTGTTATATGTATATAAAGCACTTGTGGAGTCAGTGATAGGCTATGGCTTGGTAGTTTGGGGGTCTGTGCGTGATTCGTTATCTTCGTCTTTAGTAATAGCCCAGAAAATTGTTCTAAAAAAATACTGTTTAAACCGCGAAGATTTCCTACGGACCAACTATACCATTTGACTAGGGTTTTGTCGCTGAAGCAATTATACATAAAATCGGTGGTAAGAATTGTACTGAATAACAAACATAAGGTAAACAGAGTTGATCACTCTATTCATACTAGATTAATTACCCTGGACAACGTGTATGTACCATCTACCCCCTTTAGTGCTACTCAAAGGTCCCTATCTTTTTCTGCTCCGAGAATTTTTAATATAATTCCTCACGAACTGAAAGTGAAGCCATATAGGTTAGTAAAAAATAAATTGACTAACTGGTTGCTTGATAACAAAATAGATATAATAAATAAAGTATGTATTTAAAATAAGATGGTTCTAGTACATTTGTAATGAGCACTAATAGTAGATTATGAAATGGTGATGCACGCACATTCTTCTTTAAGAAAATTGTGCATCGCTTAAAATGTATTATTGCCTTGTAATTTGGTTTTTAGTGCTAGGGAAATTGTCTTTTCCTGTATTGGTTCTTGTAGTATTAAGTTTAAGTTTAAAGTGTAACAACTATGATTTGTTGGCAGGAATAAATATATTTTTATTTATTTTATTTTTATTTTATATATATATATATATATATATATATATATATATATATATATATATAATATTTATATATATATATATATATATATATATATATATATATATATATTACTCGTGTTTTCACAAGCTTTCATTTGACACCACACTCGATGACCTAGTAAAAAAATATTTTTTCACTTCCGAACTAACCCCTTAATCGAAAATTTAACTTTCAAAACTACACGGCTCTGATGAGGCCACCAATTCCTATACCAAATTTCAACTTTCTATGTCAAATAGTTTCGGAGAAAATTGGGTGTGACAGACAGACAGACAGACACCGAAGTGATCTTATAAGTGTTCCGTACCGAACACTAAAAATCTCTTAAAAATAAAGAAAATAACCTAATAATGTGGGATATCCTATGCTAGAAATGTCGTTAAGTCAAAAGTTTCTTGTTAATATTGTGACTGTTAAACTTTAGAATCGTACTAGTCTTTAGTAAGCTAATCAAAAATCCCGCCCTTGCAGACTTATATAAATCAATCACAATAATGTCCTGTCTTAGAAAGACATAAGCGGTTAATAAATTAAAAGCTGGAGTAGTAGTAAAGAATTTCATTTCAGAAAAAGCTCTAGGATAAGGCTATAAATGAAAATATCGACCAGTTATGGATTGTTTTAGGCCTTAAGGCCTTATATGGTATTATCAGTATTGTAGGAAAATATTTTTCTATACTTTTACTAGGAAAATTATTTTATTTCTACGATTACATAGCTTGGTAAGGATTACTAAATCTTCCTTAATCCTTATCTATTCAAGGAAAAACTATCTAGGTTAAGTAAACACAGAATTGCCTTTTGTCTCTATTAGAGTTTAAACGCTAGAGTCCCAGACTTTATATCCACCTTTTGTACTATTGATACAAAACACATCTTGCGATAAGACACGAAGGGTGTGTCAATACAAAAGCCTACATGTGTCTGGTTTTCAAGATAAGGCATGACTATTGTAGCAATATGAAAAAAAGCTTAAATAAAATACGACTTTTTAAAGATTTAGGGTTATTCCTCTTTTAAAAATTTTTTTATTGATTGAACTTCAAGAATTACAATTTTAGAAAATTACTTAAAAAGAAATGGTACAGTGATTTGGTTTGCCATTACAATTTAAGATATAAATTAAAATGTTATATTCCCTTAAATAAAGATTACACATATATATATATATATATATATATATATATATATATATATATATATATATATATATATATATATATATATATATATATATATATATATATATATATATATATATATATATATATATATATATATATAGATATATATATATATATATATATATATATATATATATATATATATATATATATATATATATATATATATATATATATATATGTGTAATCTTTATTTAAGGGAATATAACATTTTAATTTATATCTTAAATTGTAATGGCAAACCAAATCACTGTACCATTTCTTTTTAAGTAATTTTCTAAAATTGTAATTCTTGAAGTTCAATCAATAAAAAAATTTTAAAGAGGAATAACCCTAAATCTTTAAAAAGTCGTATTTTATTTAATATATATATATATATATATATATATATATATATATATATATATATATATATATATATATTGCTCGGCGAGTTATTTTTGTGTTTGCGAATCATCTTCGTCAAACAATGCTTGCAATTTCACATCTTTTTGGCGGTTTTCCACGTTCCTTGCCTACAACATCGAAGTCACCACTTTTGAAACGCCGAAACCATCGTATCTTGCGATGAAGCATGTTCACCATAAGCTTCTCGAAGTAGTCGGTATGATTCAACAGTAGTTTTCTTCAAATGAAAACAAAAAATTAATGCTTTCCGCGAATGCTCTTTGTTCGGTATAAATTTCGACATATTGAACACAACATCACAACACTATGCACACTTTTCCAATTTATCACTCGTGCGCGTCTCAGACTTGTTGATGACACAACAAAATGGTGCAGTAGCACAAACTGCATTGGTGCACCATCTGTTGTTTGAAATCCGCATTTTATACTTATACACCTAGTATATATATATATATATATATATATATATATATATATATATATATATATATATATATATATATATATATATATATATATATATATATATATATATATATATATATATATATATATATATATATATATATATATATATATATATATATATATATATATATATATATATATATATATATATATATATATATATATATATATGTATATATATATATATATATATATATATATATATATATGTATATATACATATATATATATATATATATATATATATATATATATATATATATATATATATATATATATATATTACTTGTACATTAAATTTTGCACGCATTTCGCCAAAATCACATTTGGTATTTACAAGTGCTCTTGCTGCTGCTGCTACTCGATACTCTGATCTTGCTGCTGCTGCCGCTCGAAGCTAACTGCTTAGCAGTTAGCTTCTAGTAGCAGCAGCAGCAACAACAGCAAGACCACTTGAAAAGGCCAAATGTGATTTTGGCGAAACGTCGTGCAAATTCATTGTTAGACAAACGGAACCCGCACCATCCGCACAGTGTGTCGACTAGTACAAGTTAGCTGGACAAAATTATGTTTTCACTTATTTCAATTGTTTATGTATATTCTAGGCATATTAAGTTATTTTAAGAAAAAATTCATCGCGTTGGTTTTTTTTATGGGCGTGGCTAATTTTTTCCCCTAAATTAGTCAGCTACGCAGACATATTTAACGATAACTCGGGAACAACTTGTCAGATTTTTATAAATAAAACATTAAAAAATGCGTAACAAAATTTTATTAAAGTTGATTGAATATTATTTTATTCTATCTTTTATCGTTTTGGAGTTATTTAGAAATTAATGGAGAGAAAAAAAAAATTTTCGTGTAAAATTCATTATTTTTTTTCGGTAAAAAAGCGCAATAACAAAAGAAAAACAAAATATTATACATTTTTCTGACAGCTGCGTATCTGGAAAATAAAATAAGGTATTAATCATGAAAATCGGTTAATAAATGTGGGTTTTATTCACAATTTACCGCAGGTACTCAATATCGATAAAATTTGTGTAATACAGCCACCCTTGCATATCGCGGTAGGATTGCATCAGCTTAGCAGGTAGATAACGGAACTAAAGGGCAAGGGTATTTTGTATGGTCATTAGAATTAAAAATTATAATACAGTGTCTTTCATTTAGCTGCATTTCGCTTACCTGTATTTTTTGTCCAGCTGCACAAAACATTGTATAACAAAAACAAAATATTCTGCGTATGTGCACGAATTTTTCTACAAACTTGAATGTGCAACTAAATGAAAGACACTGTATTATTATTTTTAATAATACCCAGATGAAAAATCATTTATTGCATTTGTCAATTAAAAATAAAACTTTTCCAATTTATCACTCGTGCGCGTCTCAGACTTGTTGATGACACAACAAAATGGTGCAGTAGCACAAACTGCATTGGTGCACCATCTGTTGTTTGAAATCCGCATTTTATACTTATACACCTAGTATATATATATATATATATATATATATATATATATATATATATATATATATATATATATATATATATATATATATATATATATATATATATATATATATATATATATATATATATATATATATATATATATATATATATATATATATATATATATATATATATATATATATATATATATATATATATATATATATATATGTATATATATATATATATATATATATATATATATATATATGTATATATACATATATATATATATATATATATATATATATATATATATATATATATATATATATATATATATTACTTGTACATTAAATTTTGCACGACATTTCGCCAAAATCACATTTGGTATTTACAAGTGCTCTTGCTGCTGCTGCTACTCGATACTCTGATCTTGCTGCTGCTGCCGCTCGAAGCTAACTGCTTAGCAGTTAGCTTCTAGTAGCAGCAGCAGCAACAACAGCAAGACCACTTGAAAAGGCCAAATGTGATTTTGGCGAAACGTCGTGCAAATTCATTGTTAGACAAACGGAACCCGCACCATCCGCACAGTGTGTCGACTAGTACAAGTTAGCTGGACAAAATTATGTTTTCACTTATTTCAATTGTTTATGTATATTCTAGGCATATTAAGTTATTTTAAGAAAAAATTCATCGCGTTGGTTTTTTTTATGGGCGTGGCTAATTTTTTCCCCTAAATTAGTCAGCTACGCAGACATATTTAACGATAACTCGGGAACAACTTGTCAGATTTTTATAAATAAAACATTAAAAAATGCGTAACAAAATTTTATTAAAGTTGATTGAATATTATTTTATTCTATCTTTTATCGTTTTGGAGTTATTTAGAAATTAATGGAGAGAAAAAAAAAATTTTCGTGTAAAATTCATTATTTTTTTCGGTAAAAAAGCGCAATAACAAAAGAAAAACAAAATATTATACATTTTTCTGACAGCTGCGTATCTGGAAAATAAAATAAGGTATTAATCATGAAAATCGGTTAATAAATGTGGGTTTTATTCACAATTTACCGCAGGTACTCAATATCGATAAAATTTGTGTAATACAGCCACCCTTGCATATCGCGGTAGGATTGCATCAGCTTAGCAGGTAGATAACGGAACTAAAGGGCAAGGGTATTTTGTATGGTCATTAGAATTAAAAATTATAATACAGTGTCTTTCATTTAGCTGCATTTCGCTTACCTGTATTTTTTGTCCAGCTGCACAAAACATTGTATAACAAAAACAAAATATTCTGCGTATGTGCACGAATTTTTCTACAAACTTGAATGTGCAACTAAATGAAAGACACTGTATTATTATTTTTAATAATACCCAGATGAAAAATCATTTATTGCATTTGTCAATTAAAAATAAAACAATTAATCCATATTACTTAGTTTTATTGACACAAAAAGGATAAACTCAAATGATACCTGCCTTTCAGGTAGGTAACTTGTGCATTATACATACATAAGTAGTTGGTATTTTAAAATGTTTTTGATTTTTTTAAGGTACATATTTCTTGCTGTTCGGTTCAAAAAAAAATTGTTTTTGAAAATTCCAGTCAAAAATTGTTTTTGTTTAATTTTAAAATAAATGTTATAAATGCTCTGTAATAAATTTAGCATAATGACACTGACTGTAATGACATGTAAAATAAAAATACTCATTTATTGATAAAGAAAAATTTACAAGTCAAGGTTTACATGCTTAGTACAAGCACTGCATAACTAAAAATAGTAGCTGAACCTAATAATCATCATCAGAGTCTTCTGATGAGTCGTTTACTGTATAATAATCGTCATCATTTTGTGGCATTGTACGACAATATGATGACGATTCCAATCTTGACTCTTCTATGCTAGGGCTTACAATTAACTTTAATACATCTGTACATATTTTTTTCCGGCTTTTTTTTGGGAATCTCTCGAAGGCTATTGATCAAAGGATCAGATGTTATAATTAACATGTACAGTAAGTCTCTATTCGTGGCAACACGCGAGCACTTGCGGGTGTTGTACTCCCTAAATCTGCGGCAATCTTTGTTCCGTGCTTCTTGAGCTTCTTCGGAAAGCTGCCCAATTGGAAGCAATGCCGCTTTGATGACTTCTGTGCTGTGAGTTAATATTTTATGCACAGTAGCAGGCATACAGTACCACGAATAGAGACTAAGATAATGTTTTCTGGTTTCAAGACAAAATTTTTTGAATTCAACTAAGTTTATCTCGAATCCAGAAGACAATGTTCTCAAAATAACATCAAACTTTTTTATAATTGTAACACCCAACCCTGTGATCTGAGCACTCATCTCAGCATTCTTAAAAAAGCGACGGGCTGTATTTCCATCATTTGAAGAACCAAATCCTGGCTTTGGTTTATCTACAATGAGTCCCATCTCGTTCTTAAATTTCAATTTGATTTCCTCGGAACGAACCTTGATATCTGCTTTGTCTTCGTTGCTTCTAGCCTGCCATTTCTTAATATTCAACTTGTAACTGATATGTAAAAGACATTCGAAGCAACGAATCCTAGCATGAAGTGTAGATAAACCAAAGCCAAAATGTTCTTGATTGCTGTTAAACATCGCGGGGTCATCGTTCATCGTCTTGGGGGTGGCGCCACAGATGAAACACTTTTGGGATGAACTAGTTTCCGTTAAGGCGTTACACACCTTTCCGTCTGTCATTGTCAGCAAAAGTTCGTGTTTTACAGAGATTTGAGAATCACCAAAGTTGATAAGTGTTGGAAGAAGAGCATTACCTTCTTCCAACAATCTATTTGTCTCCACTAACGTGAAGTCGTTCGTTTCTTTGGCAAATATAAATTTGATTGGGCGACAATACAAAGTTGATGAAGGCCGAGGATTTTGCCAAATAATTTTGGACCCATCATATAACTTAAGGGGAACTAAAGAAAATGCGAAAAGAAACTCGTCCGTATATTCAGTGTTCTCAAATCTCTGTTTGTATGTGCTGTGCCCAGAACTTCCATCACATCCCCATTTACTAACAAGTGTAAACGATGAACTTGTTGGGAGCACACTGCTGATAACTTCATTCTGTGCTAATACTAGACGTTCCACTGTTTCTGTTCTGTTTCTGTTATAGCAATGTGCTCCTCTGCAGGGTAACAGGCCTGTTTGGACTTTTTTAAACTAAAATATGACGGAAACACATTATGACCCGCCTTCATGGACCACTTCCTAGTTTGTTTGTAAGAATGCGTTGTTGACTTCGAATCTATATAGTAAACTAAGGCTTCGTCACTACTTAATTGCCTAGGATTAACGGAACTGGTATTTTTAGACTTAATAATATTATCTGGGCTCTCACTAATGTCTCTAATCACATTGGCAATTTTCCTTTGCCCTGCCGAACGCACAGCAATTTCGGCAGCAGTCACCAATTCACTGACACTTCGGGATTCTACGAGATCCACGACGCGACGTTTCTTCGTCTTAAACGACGATTCCTCGAAATCTTTGCGAGGTCTTCCTGCAGGAGTCACATTCTCACTTGATGTTGAAGGTTGTGGCGCAAAAGAACTCGCAGTAAACTGTATGTCTGCTTCATCCAACCAATTCTTATTTTTAATTAAAAAACGCTCCTTCGACTTTCCTGAAGCCAACCATTTGGCACCAAACTTATTAGACAAGTTGGATATCTTCAACTTTATTTCTTTTTGGCTGCTTTCAGTAATGTCACCAAAGTGAAATTTTGAAGAAAGAAAGTCATATACACGCGAGTTTTTTTCATTCTTCGTGTGTTTCAACCACTCCTCAAAAAACCCCTACCCTTGAAATAGAGTAAACGTGTTCTGGAAAAAAATAAAAAAAAAACATGTTGTACTGAAGTGTGCTAAACAATATGTGTATTTTTACGAAGAATAAAGTTATTTCTGTGTAATATCTAAAAACTAGCCCGGATAGAGGTGAATGTCTGTATATTCTGAACTTTCAAAGTTTTTTTTTTAAAAAAAAAACACGCTAAAATATATAGGCTATTTAAAAAAAATACTAAAAATTCAAATTAATAGATTCTGATTAAAAAAATACATTAAAAAATAGTACTTACCCTCAGTATTAATATTCATCACAAAAACTTTCACAATATTACAATATGTCACTATAAGATGTGCACGAAAGTGTCGCTAAATTTCAATTGATTGATTGAAAGAGCTGCATTAAACTCATTACCTGACTTCTGACGCTTATGACTCGCCACTTGCAAATTTGATAAACAACCTTTTCTCGGAATTCGGGGTTTGGTGGTGTTGTTTACGTTTTGCAAATAAGATTTCCTGGAAATCATAACATGAATTTTGTCCACCTAGCATGTTCTACGCGACACACTGTGATCCGTGGTATTGTATATATATATATATATATATATATATATATATATATATATATATATATATATATATATATATATATATATATATATATATATATATATATATATATATATATATATATATATATATATATATATATATATATATATATATATATATATATATATATATATATATATATATATATACACGTTATGTTCGTATTCAGAGACCTCGAAAACATAAAAAATAACATTCCTGGTCAGTAATTAAATATGCTAAAATGACGACTAAATGCCTTTTTTAGTATTTGGACAGCTGTTTTGACAGTTTGTAGCTGTCAAAAAAATTTTTAACATCAGCTTCGTCTTCAGCGACCTCAAAAACCCCTATACAGAACTTAAGAAGAATTTTTTCAATCAGTATGGCCTTATAATTGAAAAACCAATGAAAATGTTCATTAGGTTACCCCGTATTTGACACTGTTGCTGACAAGGAAATACAAATTTTAAAAAGTACTACAAGACATTCGATTCTACACAGAAAAGCTTACATTATACTTTCTGAAATTATTTAACCAATTTTGGCAAGACTCTGTTTTCATGACCCATATATATATATATATATATATATATATATATATATATATATATATATATATATATATATATATATATATATACATATATATATATACATATATATATATATATATATATATATATATATATATATATATATATATATATATATATATATATATATATATATATATATATATATATATATATATATATATATATGTATATATATATATATATATATATATATATATATATATATATATATATATATATACGTATATGGGTCATTCCATATGATTCTACATAAAGTATTAGGACCAGATTTGTGACGGAAATAGATTAGGAACGATACAGTAGGCGTGTCTCTATTATAAAATAATAGAGACACATTTACTTTCTCAATATGACAAGCTTATTATCTCGGGTCTTAGAATTATTGTTCTAAATAAGTAAATAATTCATAACAAAACAGCTATTTATAGGAATTTAACTTTTACCGCTTCCGTTAAATTTGAAATTCAAAATGAAAATCGGTGGATTTTTTTTACGATACATAGAATTAATTAAGAACAAACTAGCTTGTGAATTTCAGACACAAATTTCTATTTTTAATGTTCCGTGCGGAATACTTATAAGATCACTTCGGTATCTGTCCGTCTGTCACACGCAATTTTCTCCGAAACTATTTAACATAGTAAGTTGAAATTTGGCACTAATATAGAAATTAATGGCCCGATCAGAGCCGTATGGTTTTGAATTATTTGATTAATTTTTAACTTATATACTCTATATAGCTGTTTAGTTGAAATTTTTTCTTTAATTTTTTTGTTTACGAGAAAATTAACAGAGAAACAGTCGGAACCAACGCGATTATTTTTGTAAATAAAATTTTAAAGTACCTACTTTTTAAAAATTCCAGCCTTCATAGTCGAAAATAGTCGACAGTTCGTCAAGAAATTTTAGAAAAAATTATTTTCTGATGCCTCGATGATGAAAAATGTATTATTGCGAAATAAGGTTGCGATGGATCGTAGCAAAATCAATACCAACAACGTTTTCCTGAACACAACAACAGAGATGATGCTAGAGTTTTTCAAAGTTCATTGTTACCGATCAAATTGACTCTTAATGAAAAAGAAGAGTAAACTGTGTGGTAGAATCAAGAGCCATCATCGTCATTGTTTCGTAGATCTACTATTCGAATTGGATTTATAAAAGAAACTGTAGACATAACAAGGAACGAAATCGAACACATTAAAAAATAAATTAATAACCTTTGTGATACTCAAAGTAATCTAGAAAGTTCGTCAATAAAACACAAACTACTTGTGACAATGATTGACGGTAAAGTATGCAAAGCTATTAGAAATACCTCCTCGGCAATGAAATGCTACATATGTGGAAGCCTAAAGATTTTTAATATGTTAGTAGAAAATGCGATGATAGCTTATCTGAAATAACAGGAATAATTTGGAATTGATTCAGATTTAAGAATATCCTAGATGTCATAGTGTAGAAGTTATCGCCGAGTTTATAGTATCCATAGGCCATTTCTCAGATGAAGTAGTCCAGTCAAGAAATAAGAATTTCCGTAACAATAGGTCCAATTTTGTAAGAGAGATGAACATAATTGATTGAAATTAAGACGTATTAAATCGATTACTGCTTCTATCTTATTCTCGTTTATCGTCTAAGAGAGAAATAGTTCACTTTTTTCAGAGGGGCATTACAATTAATTACCGAAGATCAAACATTTTCGTCGGTTGAAGCAAGAAGCGATATTAAAATGAAGAAAAACAAGTAAATTGTGTCTGTTAATATTTGTGTATAAAGACTTTTAGAGATTTGTGTATCATAGCATTATTAATTTTTTAAATTTAGTTCAATTCAGTGATTTTTTTATGTTTAATCAAGAGCGTTATGTATTTCTTATGGGTATATACTCTAATTCTCCACCATTAACAGAATTTATTCGACATATTTTATCCAAAAATTGGTTAAATATATCGTTTCTTACGTTCACAAAATAGGCATAATGTTCCCTTTATGGGTGCATTCTAAGAAAATGCATTTTTTATGCAATTTCAATTTTTTTATCCAGTCAATTGAACTTTAAATTACCACTATTTAAAAGAAATTTTACCTACTTTTAAGATCAAAAAGAAAGCAAAAGTATTTATTTCATAAAATTTTACTATTTGCTCCTAAGTGAATGGGGGTTATTCAGAGCCCCTATAACAAAGATTTAGTTATAATATAGAGCCCCTATAACAAAGACTGACTCAAGAGGATGAATTGACAATATAATAGCAATAGCCTAGTCGTCGGAGGTAAAAGGGTTAAGAAGAAGACTGACTCAAGAGAATGAATTGACAATATAATAGCAATAGCCTAGTCGTCAGAGGCAAATTTTGACGAAAAGCTCTCATTAAATATTAACAGGCTGCATTGTGACATACAGGTGGTTTTTTGGACGTAGAATACGATAAAAAATAACCGGTCAAGTGCAAGATGAACTTGCACAATTAGTGTTCCGTACGTTGATTGCTTTTAAAATAAAAAATTTTGTTACGGTGGTATAAAATGATCAGTGACTTCACAAAATACACCCCAAATGAGTTTTCAACAAAGTTTGTTTCAAATCTTCACTGAAAACTGATGACCTTGAAATTTTTGTTTTTTTTATATACGAGATAAATTGTTAAAGGTAATACACTCAGGATAATTTTCGTTCAATCTATACCCCGTGGAGAATATTCCAGAATTTTTTCTAAATTTCTTGATCAGTACTTTTCGAGATAAGGTGGGGGGACAGCGTTTTTTCGCGATTTTTTAAAAATAATATTGAGAAAAGTGTGCGCTAGTATTACATTATATATATATTTTTCACTCGCGTTTCCACAAGCTTTCATTTGACACCACACTCGATGACCTAGTAAAAATTTCAACTTTCTATTATTATCTAGAGTATACGTTAAGCCTACAAAATCGAAAATAAAATTAAAAATTCGGTTTTTGGCAAATATCTCTAAAAATAAAGAAGATATCGAAAAACTAATAGCACCACGCGAAAAAACGAGAAACCTTATAGATTGATTATTTAGTTTTACGGTCATTTAAAATAAAATGGCTGATTTAACCCCTTCAGTTTTAATGAGAATCAAGCTTCTCACTACTTTATGATTAAATTAACGTTTCTATATACCGTTAAATATTTTTAAATTGGCTATTAAGGGGTTCCTCGTGGTGCTAATTAAAAATCCAATGACAGATTTGAAGAACTCAAAATGACAGCCAGAGAGTACGTAATTCATTTAATTTCTTCGATTTATAGAATTTTTCTGTTTTCAATAACTGTTTTCTATTACAAAAAAAGAGAAAGTTTTTTAAAGTTTTAAATGATTTTCTACTATCAAGTTTTCTTTTAACTGTAGCTAAAAAAAATGTCCGACTTTTTTTGACCACGTCGTACTGCTTTGAACGTAAAATTGCCGACGGCGTACTACAACAGACAAATTTTCATATTTTAAAACTCAATTTTTAAATAACATAGACAGTGTGGGTATTTTTAATTATTTTTATATTGAAACATAAGGTATAATAATGATATGTGCACAAGAATTTTTTTTTCAATACTATATTTTATTAAATATTTGTAATTTACTGTATGCCCATTAAAATCATGCATACAAAAGGTTCGTTTTGGGTTTTACAAATTATAAAGCAATAAAAACAAAAACTATTAGTATCATCGGAAAGTCTTCTCTTCAAAAGCTATCTTTTAATTTTCTTTTTACACTCTGAAAACAAGTAATATCTATTAACCTTTGAGCGGTACGCGTAAACTTTTAAATTAATCTGTTTGGCGCGCTGCATTTTTTGAATCACCTATCCTATTTTTAATAAATTCTCAAGCCAATAAAAAAAATATTTGGAAAAATCTATATATGTACTACTTTTTTCTGCAATATTCCGCTCTTTTATGTTGTGCTAGTAGTTTTCCGATATTTTTTTTTATGTTTCGAGATATTACCTAAAAACCTGATTTTATTTTGGATTTTGTGGGCTTAGCTTAGATAAAACTTTAGCAAACTTTTTTTTATCGTATTCTACGTCTAAAAAAACTACCTGTGTGCCTAAATACAACCTATTAATATTTATTGAGAGCTCAAAATCCCTGACGACTAGGCTACAAAGGATCATTCGGTAGTATACACGGTAATTTCAAGGTGTAGCTAGTCTATTAAATTGAGAAATGTTCCTAGGTAGATTCTGACTTTTAAGATTTAAAATTGTAATAAATTCGACTCCATTATTATATTAAAATTACTAATTGATCAACTCTGCCTTCAGATTTTAATGTTTCTGAGTGCTTTATAAATAATAAGTTTTTAATTTTATAAGTAAAGCATTATTACTGGTTGTCAGCATGGATTTGCGAGGTTCCACAATTTATTAAACAGTTTTATAGGCAGTGGGATGCTAGCAAAAAGTGTTAGAGACTTTTCATGGACCTAAGTAAAGCTTTCAGTTTGATCGACCATACTCTATTAATATTAAAGATTAAACACTATAGTGTAAGAGGAAAAGTTAGTGATTGAATACGCTCATATCTGAAGGATAGATATCACGTTGTAGATATTGCTGGAGTGAGGTACATTACATTGAAAGTCTACATGAGGAGTTCCCCAAGGATCCATTCTCGACCCCTATTATTTTTAATATTCGTAAACAATTTACCAGAGGTCGTTAATGACCAGTATTATCTATCTATGTTTGTAGACGATAACTTTATTTTTTCTACTGTCGATAGAATGCGGAGTGTGCTGCGTGTGTTTGAGGAGTGGTTTAGAATAAATCGGTTAAATCTTAATACAAAGAAAACTGTGTTCATAAACTTTACACCAAAAACATCTCAAATTAATAAACGTTACGTAATTAGGGTGGGTAGAAGTGGACACTCTATTACTCAGGTGACTGAGACTAAACTTCTAGGCATCTATATGGATAATCATTTAAATTGGGCTTATCGTGTAATCAAATTGTGCAAAGAATTGTCATCTGTATATTTTGCTATTTAGAGTACAAAGAAAAGCACTTGCTGGTGTTAGATCCAGGCATTCATGCCGGAAACTTTTAAAAGAATGTGCTTTACTTGTTCTACCCGCTATGTACGAGGCTGGTTTGAAAAGTCCGTGCAAAAATAAAAATTACTTATGTGTTTGGGGTAAACCTTTTTTATTTTTCGACATAGTCTCCTTTTAGGCTTATACACTTCGTCCAACGATGTTCTAGTTTGTTGATCCCTTCCGAATAATAGGATTGGTCCAAATCTGCAAAATATCCATTAGTGTCTGCAATCACCTCCTCGTTTGAATAAAATCTTTGTCCCGCCAGCCATTTCTTCAAATTGGGGAACAAATAGTAGTCCGCGGGAGCCAAGTCTGGAGAATAGGGGGAATGTGAAACGAGTTGGAATCCTATTTCAGTTAATTTTGCGACCACAACTGCTGAGGTGTGTGCTGGTGCGTTGTCGTGATGGAAAAGGACTTTCTTGTGGGCCAATCGCAGGCGTTTTTCTTGCAGCTCGGTTTTCAAACGGTCCAATAACGATGAATAATATTCACCTGTAATAGTTTTACCCTTTTCCAGATAGTCGATGAAGATTATCCCTTGGGAATCCCAAAAGACAGTCGCCATAACCTTTCCGGCCGAAGGAACGGGCTTCGCCTTTTTTGGTGCAGATTCCCCCTTGGTAACCCATTGTTTAGATTGTTGTTTGGTCTCAAGAGTATAGTAATGTATCCATGTTTCATCCATAGTGACGAAACGACGCTTAAAGTCCTCTGGATTCTTCTGGAACAGCTGCAAACCATCCTTGCAACACTTCACACGATTCCGTTTTTGGTCAAGCGTGAACAATCGCGGCACCCATCTTGCGGATAGCTTTCTCATGTCCAAATGTTTATGCAAAATATTATGTACCCGTTCAGTCGAGATGCCCACAGCACTAGCAATCTCACGTACCTTAACTCTTCTGTCATCCATCACCATATCATGGATTTGATCAATGATTTCTGGAGTCGTAACCTCCACAGGCCTTCCAGAACGTTCAGCGTCACTTGGGCCCATATGGCCAGTCCGAAAATTTTGAAACCACTTATAAACTGTTCTAATCGAAGGTGCAGAGTCACCATAATGTTTATCAAGCTTCTCTTAATCTCCTGAGGCGTTTTGCCTTTCATAAAGTAATGTTTAATCACCAGACGAAATTCTTTTTCGTCCATTTCTTGAAAATCACTCGACTTCCTTGATTCACACGAATGCCAAACACAAAGAAGTAGACCAATATGGCTGAAACTTGGTGTGCGTTCATTCAAGAGATGCTACTAACTAAACATGACCTCGATACGCGCCGGTGGTGCCATCTCTCGGACTTTGCACGGACTTTTCAAACCAGCCTCGTATATAGTAGAAGTTTTCGTATATTTTAGGAGTAGTTCGAGCAGTTTTAGAACATACATAATTATAATACACGGTATAATCAAATGTAGTTATTCGCGAACATAACTTATCGTTATTTGAGAAAAGTCTCTATGACACGGGCATTATATTGTTTAGAAGGTTGCCAGTTGACGCTAAAATCATGAATGCACGTTTATTTAACAATTATGTATTGATTAAATATATCCCTTATAGTATTCAGGACTTTCTTGAAGTAGAAAACTTCACAGTGTAAATAATTATGGCGTGTGTTTTATGAACTCTAGAAATAGTAGTATGATAGTGTTATTTGCGTTTCATTGCTACATGATCCGTATATTCTATAGTAATGAACCGACATTTTTTATACCATGTACAGGGTGATCATTTTTAGACGCCCGACCCTGATTTATGAAAAATGGTTGGATATTTACTTTTTTTTTTAAATATAGAAAGGTATAGTGCATGTTAAGGAGTATACTGACGTATTTGACATTTAGTAATGAAAATGACTCTAGGCGCCGAGACGCCAAACAACTCTTTTTTCCTTCTACATTCTTTTTTTAAAACTAATTTGGAAAGCCCTGATTTTTGTAAACATTTTTTTTCCTAAACTGTTTTTTTCTAATTTGTTTTGCAAAGAAGTTATGCAACAAATCCCTCTAAAATATTATTTTTTGGTCATCGCGGTTGCCATGGATCGTATGCCACGTTTGACGGTTTTTAAACACATTATCTAGAAGATTAAAGTATGACAGTTAATCTGACAGCTCTTGTTTGCACATTTATTCAATTTAATAAAATTAAACTAAGTAAACAGTGTATTAATAGCTTCTGATTGAAGTGGTTTCCTTCGCTGAAAAAGTAGATATGATTCTTATTTATGGCGAAGCAAGAAGAAATTCTCGGGAAGCCTTTAGACCGTATCGAAAACGTTATCTCGACAGGTATATCCCAGATCACACTCTGTTTTGTCGATTAGAACGAAATTTGAGGAGCAATATGGATTAATTTTCTGGACAGAAAAGTATTTCTAAACGAAAAACTGTGTTAACAGATGAAAAAGTATCCGAAATTATGCAATATTTTCAAAACCATCCACATAATTCAATCAGGTAAGTAAACAGGCAATTGAATGTATCTTATGGGGCTATTCAGAAATCCGTTAAAGTTAAAAAAATACCATGACTATAAAATGCATAATCTTCAGTTATTAACACAATTTGATTCGGAACAACGACTGAGTTTTGTAGCAGAAATAATAATTAAATATGAATTTCTGAATCATATATTATGGACAAATGAAAGTCATTTTATCAGCAATGGCAAACCTAACAGAAAAATTTATCGTTTCTGGGCTGACGAGAATCCATACAACGCTAATCAAATTCAGAATCAAGGCCACTATGGCGTTAATGAATGGTGTGGGACAATTAGGAGACATTTAGTTGGATTATACTTTTTTGAGGGAACACTGACTGGAAATAGATACCTTAATTTATTGATTAAGGCTCTACCAATTTTATTAGAAAATGTTCCCTTTATTTTAAGAAGGCATTTGTGGTATCAACACGATGAAGCATCACCTACGGCCGTCTAAAAATGATCACCATATACTTGTGACATAAAAGCTTATTTATTTATTTTATTGCTTCATAACATTCAGTTATGTTAAATAGTTTGAATCATTCAAAAAAAAGTTTAACTAAAACTTGTTTTAAGTTTAAAGTTTAAGTTTAACTAAAAAAAGTTTAACAAAAACTTGTTATTGTTGTGTTATTTTTCAAATTATTTTAGAATTTGTTTTATAGATTTTGTAGGAGGTGTTCAATTTATATGTTGTGATCAGTGGCTTATCCAGGTTCCGAGAGGGAAGGAGCTATATAAAAAAAAACATCTCTTTTCGAAAAAACGAAGAACACCAAGGACGAAACTACTTTTAAAGGGGAGGATTAAACGACACTAGAGGAGAGAAACACTTTGATAACAAAAAAAGCCTGCTTGTAGTGGAAATCTCAAAGTTTAGAGCTCTTCCTACAGAGTCTCAGTGGGAAAAAAAGAACTTGAAAACACACTCAATTTAATAATCGATGACCAGGGTGCAAAAATTTTTCACAGATTTGAATCCTAAATAAAAAAATTTCCGTCTCTAAAGGGAGTATTTACTATATCAATAGAGGCGAGAGAACATATGCCTCCCTGATGACCTCCCTTTGGGGATCTGATATATTTCATAGAAATATTTATCTAGATACATTTTCTATTTTTTTATGGTAAAAATTGATATTTTTTAATTAAAACTACTATAGTATTAAAGTTTTCACATATTACAGACAATCAGCATGATTTTTATGATAAAATAGTAAATAGTAAGTTATGGAAGCCCTCAATAATAATCGTTATGATTGGATCCATTATGATCATCCGCTAATTCATAACCATAATATAATTAGTTAACTGATAACATGTTTAGTATTACTGCACTCTAAAATTATCCGCTTATTGTTAATCCTCTATACAGGTGTTTAAATAAAGGGAAAAACTTTTTTTTCAAAATTTCTTCCCATCGATGAACTCGAAATTGGCATAGTCAGCAGGATTTAGCAAACTAATTATCAATCGCAAGCAGTTCCGCCTCTACAGTACATCTTTGAGAGAAGAACCAAAACCAGTACAAATGAGATCTATTGGAAGACAAACATGGCGGAAACGAGGAAGGAAACCAACAGCGAAAAATAAATTGTACAAATCTCAAGAAATTGAAAAAAAGAAATTCCATTATAGATTTTTTTAGTGCAACTACAGAAAGAGCGTGGAAATACGCGAAATTTAGAAAAACATATCTATATCTTTATTTTATTAAAACCACCCAGTATATATAAATTAGTAAATTTCAGCTTGAAGTACAACTATAGAAAAAGAGTTTTCTTCTTTAATAAATATGAAAATCGATCCTGCTTTTCAGCATGTTCGCAATGTAGTAACATATATATCCAAAACAACTGACACGGATCTGAATAGTTGTAATATTGCCATATTTAAATAAAAATGGTGTCTCTTGTTTTCTCACAAATTATAAGGTCACAACGGTTCGAAGGGTAAGCTTTCTGTACACACGAAAGCTTATTGTCGTAGAGTCGCAGGGGCTCAATGCCTCTCATTAATATTCTACCATTAATAACCCGCTACTACACCCTTGGCCTATTCGTAGAAATTCTTGTACCAGCTAAAATACATTGTAACGAAATAGTGCGAAAATAGTGTCATAATATCATTAGGAAAGTTTCTACTTACCGGTGGACCATGTACCATGGTAAATAGTGCCAATAAATTGAGGCATTTCTTTCAACTTTCTGGATGAAATGAACGAGTCTCTGATATGCATGTTGATGTTTCCTACAAGTGGCTCCAATAGCTTCATTAAATACCTAGTTGATGAATTAATTACACTCTCGATGAGCTTAAGAGGTACATTTTCATCGTAAATATAAATTTTTAATAGCACTTGATTCGTCTGGTTATCAATAAAAGAAACCTGAAGCAAGCGTCCTTCTAATTGTTTCTAAGAATATTTACCCTCCTATTTTTATATGCGTTACAATAAAATGAGGCTTCCATTCTCTTGGAATGATCTATGGTTGTCATAATATTCGCATTGTCTGCAAGCACAATCAGGATATACCTGTTTTTGTTTAAATCATTGATGAGTTTTTTCCTTGAACGTAAGTTTCCTCTTTGGTGAGTTTGCGTGACTTCTCGATGTTTCGGGGCAAATTTCGTCTGTAATATAATGCTGCCTTACACGAATAGCAAATTTTGTTTTGACAGTAATATCCTAAAATAGTACGGCATCCAGGAGAAAACAAAATTTTTACCTTTAGCAAGATACCTTTTTCCTCTCGTTCTCAAAGACTGATAATTTTTCAAGGAAATTAGAACATTGAATTATGTTCATGATGTCATTGCCATCTTCGTACCGGTTAAACGCTTTATAACAAATTTTCCAACGTGGATCTCTGCAGACTTACAAAAACTGCTTATGCAAAAGAAAATTGCGCACAAAAAGTATAAACAAAACGGTTTATTCACCTCATACCAAGAGTTGTCTTTAGATGTAAACGTCTTTAATCAGCTTGCTATAATGAATATTTGTCTACAGTTGACAATGACTTAAAAGTCAACCCTGCGTTTTTTGGAGACACGTTAACAATTCCAGAAGGTGTACTTCTTATCCACATAGCATGTTTTTGATGGATTTACTTGCCAATGATGGCAATGGCATCGTGGATTTGTTCGCGCCTCATCTTTCGGCTAGTTATGTGAGAGAGAACTGTGACTTTTCAGCCTGTAATATTGATAACGTGCTGGACGTGAACATTATGATGGTCTTGTTGGCCGAAGTATTTGAAGGCATTAATCAGCTTAAGAAGAGTTATTCTCATGGCCCAGATGACATTCCATCAGCATTCCTGAGACAATATGTGTTTTCCCTAAGCAGACCACTACACTATATCTTCTGTTTGTCGTTGGACTCCTGCGTTTTTCCGCATTATTGGAAGACTAGCTTTTTGACACCCATTTATAAATCGGGAAATCGTGAGGATGTAACCAATTACAGG